>CAUIVZ010000006.1:24729167-25396768 GCA_961763995.1 Juglans cinerea | reverse complement strand
CACCAAATTTTGGAGCCACATCACATCGGCACACCAACAAAACCTCTGACCTCCAGACAGAGCTTATTCGGTTCCTTAATGCTAGAGTGATTGGAAGAGAGAACCTTCCATCTAGCAACTCAAAAGCAGCAATGCTGATTCGTACAAACACAGTCATGCAAGGCTTTTCAAGTATTCGATGGGAGGTACTTGAAGCCAAGGCCAAGCTTATGAACAAAAATTTCATCTCTAAACTGCCTCTAAGAGGACTATTACTGCTTCAGGGGATCTTGTACCGCTATCTTATATAGCTGGATTACTAACTGGTCGGCATTATTCCAAAGTGCTCACCTGTGAAGGTGAATAGATCACTGCCATGGAAGCTTTGACAAGAGCTGGGATTTCGGCTCCGTTCAAGCTTCAAGCAAAGGAAGGTTTAGCTCTTGTAAATGGGATAGCTGTGGGCTCAGTTGTGGCGGCAACAATTTGTTTTGATGCCAACATTTTGGCTCTGCTTTCTGAAGTTCTCTCTGCTTTGTTTTGTGAAGTCATGCTAGGCAAGCCTGAGTTCACAGACCCATTAACAAATGAGCTTAAGCACCACCCTGGCCAGATTGAATCAGCAGCTATCATGGAGTTCCTTTTGGATGAAAGTGACTACATGAAAGAAGCAAAGCTTCGTCATGAAAAAGATCCCCTTACAAAGCCAAAACAAGACAGGTATGCGCTCAGAACCTCTCCCCAATAGCTTGGGCCCCAAATCGAAGTTATTCGCATGGCAACGCATTCAATCGAAAGGGAAATCAATTATGTGAATGATAACCCATTGATCGATGTTGCTCGAGATATGGCTCTCCAGGGAGGGAATTTCCAGGGAACACCAATTGGTGTCTCCATGGACAATCTCCGAATTTCCATTGCAGCTATTGGGAAGCTTATGTTTGCTCAATTCTCTGAACTTGTATGTGACTACTACAACAATGGCTTGCCTTCCAATTTGAGTGGGGGGCCTAATCCAAGCTTGGATTATGGCTTCAAAGGCGCAGAGATAGCCATGGCTGCATATTGCTCTGAGCTCTAATACTTGGCAAACCCTGTCTCAACACATGTACAGAGTGTAGAACAAATCAATCAAGATGTGAATTCTCTCGGGTTGATTTCAGCCAGACAAAGTGCCTAAGCCATTGAGATCCTAGGGCTGATGTCTACCACTTACATGGTGGCACTTTTCTAGGCAATTGTTCTAAGACATTTGGAGGAAAACATGAGGGAAGTTGTGAAACATGTTCTTCTCCAAGTTGTGAGGAAAACTCTTTACACAGCTAAAGATGGATCACTTTTAGAATCACGTTTCTGCGAGAAAGAACTCTTGCAGGTCATTGAGCACCAGCCAATTTTTTCTTATCTTGATGACCCCACAAATCCATCTTATGCTCTCTTGCCTAAACTTCTAGAAGTACTTGTAGAAAGAGGTCTCGAAGATCCTAAACCAGAAAATGGAGATGACAAGGGCTACTCAATATTTAAACGCATTCCACTATTCCTAGAGAAAGCAAGGCTTGGGAAAGAGGGAGCAAAAGATCGTGATAGATTCGAGAATGGAGATTTTCCAATAGCCACTAGAATCAAGAATTGTAGAACTTATCCTATATATCAGTTTGTGAGGAGTGAAGTGGGGACTGAGCTTCTTAGTGGGGCAAAGAAGGTGAGTCCAGGTGAGGATATTGAGAAGGTTTATGAGGCCATGAATGAAGGGAAAGTGGGAGAAGTACTTATGAAGTGTTTGACAAACTAGAAAGGATCTGCAGGTCCTTTTACGCCAAGGCCAATCATGGTGACTTCTCCAATGCATTGCAATCCTGAGTATTGTGGTTGGTTTGAAAATGTAAGGTCTCCCACTGTCACAAAAGGTGGAGCCTTTTGATGTTTCTTATCTAGATTAATTATTTTTTAACATTCTTAAGTAGGGGTGTAACCGATCCGGTTCGGTCCGGTTTTGGATAAAATCTAGGACCGAATCGGTATGTACCGGTTTTATATTTTTCAAAACCGATTACGCACCGGTTATCCTCCTAAACCGGTACTTTCGGTTTTACCGGTTTTCGGTCCGGTCCGGTCCGATTTTTGATTTTTTTAAAATGTAAGTTTCACAATTTGTCATTAAAAATTTGTTTTAAAAAAAAAACTTATTTAAAAAAAAACTATTTTATTAATTTATTAATATATTAGACTATATAATAGTATTAATATTAGACTATTGATATAGTTATAAGTTATATATTAGTATTAGTTATAAACTTTTAGTGATTTAGTATTAACATTTTATAAAATAATTTATAAATTATAATGAGAAATTATTTCATATATGAATATATATAATTATATATATAAATTTCACATAAAAATTTATAATTATGCATTATATATAAAACTTATATATATTAATATTTAATATATATAAAATATTTTGTATAAAACTTATATAAAAAAAATATTATTTTTTATTTTTTTTAATCAACCGGTCCGGTCCGGTCCAAAAAATTTCGGAACTGACCGGTTTTTAGATTTTAAAAACCGGTTCCGGACAGGACCGGTTTTCCGATTTGAGTTTACACCCCTATTCCTAAGTAAGATTTGTTTGTGGAAACATTTTTTTCTCAAAATGTCTTTTTAGTCTTCTTTTTTGCAAAGATTTATGAGGGTGGAATCTCTCTCTCTCTCTCTCTCTCTGATCTGATCTAGACTGTACATGGAATGAATAAAATGGTATAATGGATCCAATAAATTAGTTCAATAGGTTTGCTCCATGTTTCTTGTTTGAGTTACGAGAGAGAATTGTTGAAAACTTGAGTATGTAGCTATATTGGAGCGATGGTTGAGTATGATAAAGCTTGAAAAATGGGAAGAAATATTGGTTTACTTAAGGTGATCTTGAATGACTTAGAAGGAGGCAAGATGTTAAGAAACTGAATGTGGAAAATAATTCTCTTTTTTATTCATTGATTTCATACACGTATATATGCTTGAGTGAAATAATGTATACATGGAAAAACTTTGTTGTACAAAGAATGTGTAATGGCTACGGCTCATTAGCTAAAAATATGGGATTGCAGGAATTGTGGAATCTTGCGGGGGATGATAGAAATTTGATTTCGTAATACTCCCCCTCAAGTTGGCGCATGAAGATTCGTAATGCCCAACTTGCGAGATAGATGATGAAAAAGATCAGTACCCAAACCTTAGGTAAAGATGTCGGTGAGTTGCTCAGAAGAGGGTAAGTGAGATGCCGAGATCACGGAGAAGTTGTTGCAACTATACTAGTTCACAGGTGGTGACATCCATGGCACAGTATTCGGCTACCAAAGAGGAACGAGCAACTGTAGTCTATTTCTTGGTGCGCCATGAAATAGGACTAGAGCCAAGAGTGATAAAAAAACCAGTGGTAGAGCGTCGAGTGGTGGGGTAGCTAGCCCAATCTGAATCTGTGTAGGCGCGAACATGAAGATCATTTGACGAGGAGAAAAAAATACCTTGGCCTGGAGTGCCTTTGATGTCGCGAAGAACGCGAGTAGCAACTGTCATGTGAGGAATTCTGGAAGCAAGCATGAATTGGCTAAGGATGTTGACAGCAAAGACAATATCGGGGCGAGTAATGGTGAGATAAATGAGTCGCCCAACTAACCGTCGGTATGGGGCAAGGTCAGGAAGTAAATCCCCATATGTGTCGTTGAGCTTCAAGTTATGTTCCATGGGAAAAGAAGCAAGGCGAGAACCAAGTTGACCACTATCGGCAAGAATATCCAGGGCATATTTGCGTTGATTGAAAAAAATGCCTGAAGGTGAGCGAGCGACTTCAAGACCAAGGAAATATTTGAACGGTCCAAGATCATTGGTTTTGAAGTCACAAGAAATAATAGTCTTGAAGAAAGTGACTTAAGAGAGATCATTACCGACGACCAAGATGTCATCGACATATACCAAGATAATAGTGAGACTAGTAGCAGTAAACAAGGTAAATAGAGAGTGATCGGCCTAAGATTGAACAAAACCTGCATTAAGAAGAACAGACGTTAGTTTAAAAAACCAATTCCGAGAAGCTTGCTTGAGGCCATAGAGAGATTTTCGGAGGCGACAGACACGTGTCTCCCCTTTAATGCAGTAGCCTGGTGGGGGTTTCATGTAAACTTCCTCATCAAGTTCCCCGTGCAAAAAGGCATTGTGAACGTCCATTTCATGAATAATCCAATTCTTGGTGGCAGCAATTGGTAGAACGCAGTGGACTGTTGTCATTTTGGCAACTGGAGCAAAGGTTTCATGATAGTCAATACCTTCCACCAGAGTGTAGACTTCACTACAAGAAATATGGGATTTTCCCATGATTTCTTCCTCCATGACTACCACTGGTGGGAAATAGTGGACTTATGGCACAAAACGCTGCTGTCGCAATAACTTTTGCCATATATGACGATTTTTCGTGCATCGAGTGAAAAACCGTGGACCAAAACGATATTTAGCGACGACATTTCGTTCGTGTTTAAACGCTAAGGGTGGGTAATAGTTTTACCCACCGATTGTACTCGTGGGACTTGCTCCTTTTACCACGAGCTTCATAGAACTTTATTTCCCCTTTGCGACGAAAGTAGAAGTTTTCTTGCACGGAATGTGTCGTGGTTAAACACAGGTATTACCCACGAGTTATAGTTATCGTGAATAATAACACTTTTTGCAACTAAGTATATGCCACGAGAATCCCACGGATTGATTTGGTGGGTAAAAGGTTTTTCCCACTAAAAATCGATCTTTTGCCAAGAATTTTCACCATGGAAAAACACAGTAATCTTTGTAGTGCTTTGGCTACAAGTCGAGCTTTGTAGCGCTCAATGATACCGTCAGCACAAAGTTTGGTCTTGAAAACCCATTTGCAATCGATGAATTTTTTGCCAGAAGGAAGAGGTCAAGTGTCCAAGTGAAGTTTTCCTCAAGGGCAGTTCAGAGGCCATGGCTTCAGGCCAGTGAGAGTGGCGATTGGCTTTGGAGTAACAAGTGGACTCAACAGAAGTAGTGATAGCAGTTAAGAATAAATGATGAGCATGTGAAAAACGAGAGTATGAAAGGAAAGCAGATAAGGGATGCGAAGTACATGAGGATTGTGCAGTAGTTGAAGATGCATTCGACTCCGTGGAAATGGTAGGACAAACATAATCAAGAAGATAGGCGGGGCGGGTGATAGCACAACGAGGGCGAGAGGGAATAGGGGATGTGAGGTTTGAAGAAGGAAGAGGAGGATTGGGGTTCGAATCTGTAGGTGTGGTTAGTGAAGGAGTAGAGGAGGGAATAGGTTCAGGAATAGGTAAAGATAAAATTTGGGATGGGTTTGGTTGGGAAGTAACAGAGTGTTGAAAATGAAACTGATTTTCATGAAAAGTAACGTCACGCGAGTAAACAATAGAGTGAGTGTCAAGGTTGTATAATTTGTAAGCTTTATGATTGCTAGGATAACCAATAAAGATACAACGAGATGCTCGGGAAGAAAATTTGTCGCGATGAGCAGTGAGGGTCTGAGCATAACAAAGACACATAGATGAGAGTAGGTGGGTGCAGTATTGAGAAGAAGTTGAAAAGGAGTTTTATTTTGAAGAGATTGACTAAGAGTCCTATTGATGAGATAAGCAGCAGTAAGAACACATTCTCCCTAAAATTTAAGGGATAAATGAGCTTGAAAACGAAGACTCCGAGCAACATTCAAGAGGTGTCTGTGTTTACGTTCTGCAACCCCGTTTTGTTGAGGAGTTTCAACATACGTACATTCATGAAGGATGCCATGGTCATGGAAGTAGGTTTGAAGATTTTTTGAAAGGAATTTTTTACCGTTATCGGTACGAATAATTTTAACCATGGAGTTATATTGAGTTTTGACAATAGCAAATAAATGCATTAAATGACTAAAAATTTTCGATTTAAAATGCATTAAATAAATCCATATAGTGCGAGAAAAATCGTCAACAATAGTAAAAAAATAACGAGCACCACAAATAGAGGCAGTGGGATAACCACCCCAAATATCACAATGTAATCGATGAAAAGGAATTAAACTTTTATTCGCATGAATTGGAAAAGGTAAACGGGTGTACTTAGAACGAGCACAAGTATCACAAGAAGAAAGAATACATGGACGATCAAAAATAGTAGGAATAGTAAAGCTTGAAGGATGACCTAGATGGCAATGCCATAGGGTCTTATTATCAATTTTTTGAACGGACAAAGCAGTGTATTTTTTAGGATGAAAAATGTAGAGTCCATTGCAAGCTTCACCCGCTCCAATTAGCCTCTTCAACTGAAGGTTTTGAAAAAAACAGTGTGAAGATGAGAATATAGCAATGCAAGATAAGTGTGTGGTGAGATTAGGGATAGAGAGGAGATTAAAACAAAAAGTAAGGACATATAAGACATTGTGGAGAGTGAGGGTTTCAGAGAGAAAATCAGAGCCAATCCCTTCAATGGGGATGGCCTGTCTCGTGGGTAATCGAATGGAGCGAGCCATGGGTGGCGAATTGAGGTGCGAGAAGATGGATCGACAAGGGCTCATGTGGTCGGTCGCACCACTGTCGATGATCCAATCTTGTTGTTGGTTAAAAAAAAAAAGATGAAGGAGTTACCCACGAATTGCTCGGTCGAAGACACAGGTTGAAGAAGAGCCATGAGCTGCTGGTAGTTTTCTACTGAGAGGCCTGGGATCGGACTAGAGCTAGCACCTACAAAATTGACAGCAACAGGCGGCTTCCCAAGAAGAGAAGGTGTGTGATTGTTGCAGGGTTCACGGCCTGGAGGGTAGCCGATGATACGCCAGCAACGATGACAAGGATGTCCGTCTTTGCCACACTCAGTGCATTTAAGAGGGGGTTTATCGGGATGGGGATGAGAAGCCCGAGCAGCAAGGGCTATGTTTTCGGGTGGCTAATGGGTGATATGAAGGAGGCGTTGTTTTTCTTCTTGAAAAAGGATGGAAAAAAATTTGTTGAGAGAAGGAAGGGGATCGGTGGCGAGGATTTGGGTGCGGAGGGCAGCGAAGGAGTCTTTGAGGCCCAGTAGAAACTGGAACACACGCTCGTCCTCAACCCTCTTTTCTAAGGTATTTGCATCAGTGGGGGTTTGAAGGCTGCCGAGCTCATCCCATAATTGTTTGATGCTATTATAGTAGTTGGGGATGGAAAGTTCATTTTGATGAAGATTAGAGATTTCTCGTTTGAGATGGAAGAGACGGGCATTGTTTCCATGACAAAATGCGACTCAAGTTCGAGCCAGACAGCACGAGGATCATCATGGTAGTCTAGGGAGTTGGCAAGGGAAGGATTGATGGTGTTGAGAATCCAAGTGAGGACCATGTTTTTGGTCCTACTCCATTGAGCATATTCGGTGGAGGTGATAGCTGGTGGTTTGAGAGTGCCATCAACAAAACAAAGTTTGTTTTTGGCATTAAGGGCACAACGAAGAGCACGTTGCCATTTGGGAAATTGTCACCAGTGAGATGACCAGAAATAGGAACAAGGCTGGGAGAATCAGAACGATGAAGAAGATATGGGGAAGAAGAAGAAGAGGAATCAGCAGAAGAGGAACTCACGGGAGGGATTTCTGAAGCCATGGAAGGTATGGAAGGGAAAGAAAAAATCAGGGTCGATATTTGGCTGATACCATGTTAAGAAACTGAATGTGGGAAATAATTCTCTCTTTCTTATTCATTGATTTCATACACATATATATGCTTGAGTGAAATAATATATACATGGAAAGAATTTGTTGTACAAAGAATGTGTAACGGCTACGGCTAATTAGCTAAAAATATGGGATTGCGGGAATTGTGGAATCTTGCGGGGATGAAGGAAATTTGATTTGGTAATACAAGATTTGGCTGATTTTGAAAGAGGATTCTGAAATCACTATAGTTTCTACTACAGAACATCATCTTAAATGTTCTCTAGTTTGGTAGGGTCAGAAATTTTGGTTTCCTTGGTTTGTGCAAGGGTTTGCAAGATTTTAAGGAGGCAGCTCTGGTTTTCTTCTAATTTTCAAACTTAGAAAAAACCATGGTTTACCTCTACACCTCCCGTGACCAATAGTGCCCCTCTCCCCAGCCCATTCGTCCCTCACCTCTCCGTCTCTCAATCTCTCCTCTCCCTCTCACACTCTCTCCCTCTTCTCTCCCCCTTTCTCTCATTGTTATTTGTGTTCACGTTGGTAAGTCTCCATTGATCTATGTGTTTCCCTCTCATTCGTCCCTCTCGCTTTCTTGTTGTCGCTCTCTGTCTCTGCTGAGTTTCTATTTTCGTTGGATGCAACACGCCGATGCACGCCAACGGCCAGTAAGCTCCTCCGCCTCCACCTCTCTCTCACTTCTCTCAACCTCTTTCTTTCTTGTTTTCTCCCTCTCTCTTGCACACTTTTTCTCTCCTCTCCTCTCCCCATGTTTTTCTCAACATTTCGATTGTCTTCACCAAGGTCTGCTGTCCAACACACTGTGTAACGCCGACAACGTTGAGTACTCCCTCTCTATTTCTTTCTGTTTGACTCACCCTCTGTCTCCCTCTCAGACCCTCCCTTGATCTGCCAACTCTGAACCCAGGTGGTCATGCCCCTGCCCGTCCAACACTGCCAGATTGAGCCCTCTCTCTCGTGCTTTGTTTCTCTCTACCTCAGCCACACATGAGCACACACTCTCTTTTTATCTCAGCTTGAGACACCACTACCACCAAGTAGTAGACTGTGCACCTCCAACTAACGGGAATAGCCACTTGAAGCTGACGACGTGAAGCTCTGGACACCGACAACCCTCTAGAAATTTTGCCTGGTGCACGGTAGTTGGTTCTCAAACTAACTATAGAATAATTATTGTTGGATTTGTGAAATCGTTACTTAAGCTCTATCGTTGTGATCTGTGTAATTATGGAAGTGTTGGGAATACGTTGCAGCTTTGCGTGGTGGGAGTGTTGGGATTGACTTGTAGTTTTCTGCGGTAGTCGGGGGTCCCCGTGAAGTGTTGTGACTGATTTGTGGCTTTGTTCGTGGTTCTGTATCGTGGCAGTGTGCTGTGTAAAGTGTTATTTTGTGAGTATGATGTCGTGATTTATACATTATTGTTAATAACTGTCATTCCACCCGTAATTAGCAATTGAATATCTATTGTTGGCATTTTGTTCGCATTCTTAGTTGTTTGTTTAAGATTTTATAATTACATTGTGAGGCTATGTTGGTAATCTCTCTGACTGACTACGAACAGACCACCGCAATTAGTTCCTGAAGGTATCAATATCTAGGACGAGTGTAAAACCATTGGACTCCGAGAGTATAAATGTCTCAGACCATGTGAAATGATTGGATTCAGAGAGTATAAACGTCTCAGGTCCGTTCAGTGCCTCTTGACTGATGGATGATAGACACGTTCGGATAGTTGGTCACAGGAGATTGCCACTTGGTTTACTTGGCCCTATCCTACTTATGAATTTGTGTTGCGTTAACTATATTTCCTTGCTTGTGTAAATTGTATGCATAAACTTTCCTCATCCATCTACATGTATCGGAGGGCGTTAGACTTGTTTCACTTACTGAGATTTAGCAAAATCTCACTGTGACAGTCCCACCTGCAGTTCCGCTCCACAAAACCGTAGATTTTGATGTAGATGGTTGATATGATGTGGGGCACAAGCATAGAGGTCTGGTTCCATCAGAAGAGTGAAGATAGGGGTTACTCCCCATTTGTAATTAAGTGTTATTGTTGAATTTTTATTATTATGGGATGACTGTAATATTCTCTCATTAATGGTTGAATATTTATGACTTAAAGATATTTGGAAGGTCATATATAGGGTTGTAAGACTATAGGTCCGGATCGGATCGATAGTCTTCTTGGTTAGTCTTGGGGAATGGTTTTTTGGACTGGACCGAGACTGACCAAATTTGTATATATATAATATATTATTTTATATTGTAGTTGTATAAATTAATTATGTAATTTTCATCAAAGGGAACACCATTGAGCATATATACAATGAAATTATTTAGTATTCATTAATCATATATAAAATGTTAAAGATATCACTTAATTTTAATTTTACTAATTTAATTAGTTTTGTGTATTAATTTTTCTGTCAAAAAAAGAAAAAAAGAGAAAAAAAAATGTTCATGGACCGAATCAGATCGAATGGATCGACCGGACCGATAGCTAACAGTCTGGTCCGGCAAAAAGAATAGATCAAAATTTTCGGTTAGTGACCCCTGGATCGGACCGCACCGATTACTCCCCTAGTCATATATTTAACTTTTCTGGTACTGTTAGTTAGATTTTATCGATTGCATTTTTAAGTTTCTGATGCGAATTAATTGTACACAATTATTGGGCATGCAAACACATCTCGTAGTTTCACACTGAGCGAGGGTTGTTCAACCAGTGTCGCTAACATCCAAGTGTCACAGGTAACGTCAAACCACAAATAAGGACTGGGGATGCCACAAACAATATTGTAATCTACCACTACAATAGGAAATTTTTTTGACGCATGAATCAAAAGTTATATGGCTTAAAGAAGGTGATAGAAATTCAAAGTCTTTCCATCAAATGCAAGCCTATAAAAGAAGTAAAAGTAGCATTTCTAGTCTCGTATTCCCAGATGGAAGAGAAACTCGAAATAAAGAAGAAATTCTTTTGGAAGCTTTAAACCAAAGTTTTGAATTCTGTTCCGGTTGAAGTACTAGAATGGAATATTTCGGTACCATTACGTTTTGGTATATCGTTTCGAAATAGTCGATATACAGATAAATTATATATATATAGAAAAATTATATTCTAAAATAATATCAATACAAGTCTTAAAAATATACATATTGGAAAAACTCAATAATATTTCTAAGTTGTAATTAGTTAATCACACTGCTAAAAAAATCGATGTAAAAAAAACAGCTAAAAAAATCAAATATCTTCATAAAAAAACATAGTGCATAATACACTGCCATGGGCCCCTTCTGGCAATCCATTGTTTTCTGATTACCTTGAAAAGATCATCAAGTCTAATTGCCTCTCTCGCCCATTTACTTTTCTTCAATTCATGTATTAACATTTTTTGAGTATTTATTTTTTTCTCTTGGGTTTTAAGGGCCTTATTAAGTTGCTTGTATGGAAAATGGTGCATATATATGTGATGGATAGGGTTGAGGTTTTTACAAGTTTTCCCTTTTCTTTTCAGAATATTTTGCAAATTTTCATTTAGCCCAATTTCGAACTGGAATACGTGTTCCGGCCGAAACACTGAAATTCGGCCAGAATGGATTGGAATGGACCGGAACGGCCAGAATTTTTGCTGAAACTGAACAACCCATCACACCTTGCCAGTTACTGTTCTGGCATGAAAAATTCCAGCCAGAATGGAAAGGTTTTTAAAAGTTTGCTTTAACTACTTTCAGCATATCTTATCAAGTAAGGAAGTGGTATTTCCTAAAGAGTTTTTCTCCTCTATTCCTAAGTTGGTTACTAATGCTGACAATGAGAAGCTACTTGCTCCTCCATCTGAAATTGAGCTAAGGGAAGCTATTTTTTCTATCCCTATAGATTCAACTCTAGGTCCTATTGGATTCTCTATTGTTTCTATCAATCTTGTCGGTTTGTAGTTGCTGAAGACCTTCTATTGGCTGTAAATGAGTTTTTTTGGGGCTTTTAGGAGACTACTACAAAGCTTCTTTTATTACTCTCATTCCTTCATTTTAAAGCTTCTTTTATTACTCTCATTCCTTCATTTTGACCCATTAGTTTGTGCCAAGTTTCTTACAATATTTTTTTCTAAAATAATTGTGTAAAGATTTACACATCTACTACTAAAGCTAATTTCCCCTAACCAATGTGCATTTGTAAGTGGAAGGCTTATGACAAAGAATATTGCATTGGCCCTAGAGTTGACATGCATTTTAGCTAAGAAATCTATAGGAAAATGTTATTCTCAAAATTGACATGGCTAAGGCATTTGATAGAGTAAACTGGTCTTATTTTTCTAGAGTTCTATCTCATTTTGGATTTTTGCTCAGTTGATTAAGTTGATAGAACAATGTTTTAAAGAACTGAAATTTTCCATATGCCTGAATGGAACACATAAAGGTTTTTCAACTCGGGTAGGGGCTTCAGGCAGGATGACCCTCTTTCTCCTAATCATCTTTCTCCTTTACTTTTTATCTTGAGTGAGGAACCTTTAAGCAAAAGCTTTACTAAAATGCTATAAGAAGGGGAGATTCTTCCATTCAAGGTACCAAGAGGTTGTGTTTCTATCTCTCATTTACTCTTTGCTAATGATATTCTAATTTTCACAAATGAATCAAGAAGTAGCCTTGCCAAGTTGTTTAAGTTCCTGGAAAAATATGAGAAGGCATCGAAGTAGTTAATAAATCCACAAAAAAGTTCTTTCTTGGTGCATAACTCTGTGTTTTATTCCAGAGAGTTATCACAAAGGCAATAACTTCATTTAAGGAGGGTGAGTTCCCTTTCACTTAGTTTGGAGCACCTGTACGTTTCAAGAAGCTCATGATTGCAATGTTGAAACCAATTTAAAAAAGAAAAAGGATAGCAGGTTGGAATGGGGAATTACTTTCCTCATGGGGTAAATTGATTTTGTTGAAACATGTTATGTAATCTATTCCTATACACATCTTATCTTACTTCAATTAGTTGTTGGTCCAGATGCTCCTCCCTATAATAGGACGAAGAGCATGAAACAAGCATATCTATCTGGTTTCTTCAAGATTATGAACTTGATAATTGCCAACAACATAGATACTCGGCAACACAAGATAGAGGTTGGTATGGATCGGACGAAGTTTATGATACGCGTCGCTCAAGGGATTCCTATCGACTTAGTGGGTTATATATTCACTAGCATTCGATCAAAGGCCTAGTACGTTACGACATATAACTGTCATTTGGGATCCTGATCACACGATTTATGCTACATACCGGGGTCCTACCAGATATTGCATAGCGTGTCTAGATTCTTCTTCGTGATTCTGTTCCAGACCCATTCGATTCTCAGGGAGATGCACACCCGAGAGATCATGGAGTATCGACCGGTGAGATATCCCCGTAGGCTGAGGCACCACACACATCCACTCGTGAGGAGATGGTAGATATAATGCATGTAAAGATCTGCAGACATACATTAGTGGTGATTGATGCAGTGCGTATGGAGATATGTAGTGCCATCTTTGACTTACGTACAAATATTAATGCTAGCATCTCTGACTTATTTACAGATATTCATGCCATGTGTGCGACTCAAAGCACGATCAGTACTCGGTTAACACAGCTAGAGACACGCCTAGCTGCAGTTTGGAATGTGTGTATAGAGTTGGGATCGTAGTAATCTGTATCTTTTATTTCCATTATTTTTATTTTTTGTAGAGACAATATTTTGTGTTTTGTAAATTTAATTTAATTATCAATTAAATTAGTCTTTTCTAAATTAATTATTTATTTCTATTATTCCTATTATTTAATTACTAATTTTTTTATATAAATTAAATATTTATCCATCATTAAGTAAGGTATTTTGTTGCCATCAATAATTATAAAAAATTTTGTAAGTTTTCGAACGGAATATATCACGTTTGAACGTTTCTCCATTTCCGCTAGATATTTCTGCAATAAATCTATATTTGAACTCTTTATTTTATGTTCGAATATTGATTAATGTATTCATTCGAATGGTATAATAATATGTTCAAACAGTAGGTCAATATCTCGCTTAAATTAGTAACTTAGCCTGCCAATTTTTCATTTGATCATATATAATATATGTTCGAACATTGATTAACTTTGACGTTTGAATGTTGTTGTATGTTGTTCGAATGATAAATCAATGTCTTGCTAAATTTTGTCACTTAACGCCCCAAATTATCGTTCGACCATATATAATATCCATTCAAAGCTTGGAGTAGGTAAGCACTCGAATTCCTTCGTTTTCTTTCTCCATCAAGACATTCCTTCCTTTTCTTGAAGCACTCGATACAGATTTCTTTTGATTCAATTATTCTTTTGTTTGTTTCTGTGCTATTTGTTGCGGTGGTCTTTGTTACAGTACAGATTTTGTTTTAGTGCTCTCTGTTTTTTTTTTGGTGCTCTCTATTTCAGGTGATCTTTTGTTTTGGTGCTCTCTATAAAAAAAATTCAGATGGGAGAAGACGCACTCAAATGGAAATAAAAAAATAAATAAATAATTATTATTCTTCCTAAAAAAAGCTATAAGATGCAAAAGATAGTTCCAGCTTTTACTTACTTTTTTCAGTTGGAAGAAAGAAGATGCACTCAGTTGGGAGAGAGGCACAACGAGAGAGGCCTTTTCCACATACAGAAGATGTAGAACGAGAGAGGGCTAGAACGATAGATGCCTTTTTCAATACAAAAATTCTACTTGCAACCGGCTGGAACAACCATCGCGTAACCGGGTGAATAAAAAAATTTATTTTTTCAACATCTCTCATTCTCTCTTCATTTCGTTCCCCCCCCCCCCTCTCTCTCTCTCTCTCTCTCTCTCTCTCTATCAATTTTTTCCTACCTCTTCTTCCTGTCATTCTCCCTCTCAAATTTCACTCATTCTCCTCTATAAAAAATGCACGACAGTTGTGACGACTGAGTCTAGAAAGAGACAAAGAAGAGTAAACTCCTCCTCCTTCATCCTCCTCCAGATTAATTTATTATCCAACCCAAGAAAAAAAATGGATGCTATAGACTCAGTCTTTGACCCCCTCAGAGAATTCTCTAAGGATAGCGTCCGCCTCGTTAAGCGCTGCCACAAGCCCGACCGAAAAGAGTTTACAAAGGTTGCATTTCGTACTGCGATTGGATTTGTGGTGATGGGGTTCGTTGGGTTCTTTGTGAAGCTGATCTTCATCCCCATCAATAACATCATCGTTGGGTCCAGTTAAATTAGGTCATTTGGGACTGCGGGCCCACAAAAAGGATGATGTAAAGTAGTCAACACATAAGGAAGAACAAAGATCCATGATTTTGTGGGTTCAACTTTTTTTTTAGAAAAACACCTTAGCAGCATTATCATGTTCTCAGAGTAGATATGAGTAAATTTTTACGACTTTAATCTTAGTTCTTAGTTTGTTCTGATGGATGTATGCTCACATTCTTTTGGTATCCTTACAATGGAAACATGATTCCCTCTCTTAATTTTTGCCCTTGTTTGGTTGATGGTTTGAAGATTATAATGACAATTATTTGAAAAAAAAAAAGAAAAAAGAAAAAGAAAGAAGCTTCAAGAGGAGCATAAATTGCAGACGAAGGAGCGACAATTGTTCTGATGGAGTTTCTAACTTTTTCATGGTTAGACAGAAAAATAAATGGGAGAGAAAGAGGGAGGAAAGGGATAAAGTGGTGGGACCCAATTTGTCAGCCAGTTACACAAAGGTTGTGTAGGCCGGTTGTACGTAGCATTTCTGTTTTCAATATGAACTTACACTTTTGCCCCTCGGTAAAAATTAAAAAAAGAAAGCTGACAATGCATGATTTGCCATGTTAAGCACCATTACATTTTTTTAGAGCAACGTTACGTACAGTCTCTAAATAGAAACTATATTATAAGTTTAATTAATTTTATCTTTAAATATTTTTAAAATTATAATAATATTTTTATTAAAATAAAATTTGTTTTTATTTAACGAAGGATTTAAACGTGCAGTCGTCTACGTATGTATGCATATTTTTTTGGATTTTGCATTCCTTACTTGCACTTTATTTAGAACACTAATTAAAAAAATTCCATTTACCTGTAAATGCCATTTCTGGCACATGAGGAAACACTATTTGAGGTTGTGACTGGAACGACAAAGAAACTAACAGTCCAAGTGGATCCAAGTTTACATAATGCATATTCCGCTGGAAATTAAGCTTTCACACGGATATTCAAACGTATCGATTTTCAAATGGAAAATGCTAGATGCCCCGCTGGGGGCTCCAGTTGAGCTTTAGTGTTTTTTTATATGTATTTTTTTTAATTTTTTTTATATAGATACTTTTAATAATTTTAAATATTTTAAAAGAATAAAATAAAAATTATAATATTATTAAAAAATACTTCCTTAATCACGAAATAAAATAAATATTATTTTTTATTCTACTTCGTGATTAAGGAAATATTTTTTAATGATTTTTTTTTACTTTCTGATTAAGGAAATATTTTTTAATGATATTTTAAATTTATTTTATTTTTAAAAAATATTTAAAAGTGTAAAACAAATCTATATAAAAAATAAATTAAAAAAATACACATAGAAAATTATATGCTAAGCCCAGCGGGAGCCCCTAGGGGTTGTAGCATGACCATTTTAAATATTTTTTAAAAACAAATCATAATATTATTAAAAAATACTTTCTTAATCACGAAGTAAAATGAAAAATTTTAAAGAAAGTATTTTTTTAATATATTTTTTTTTTACTTTCTGATTAAGAAAGTATTTTCTTAATGATGTTTTATATTTATTTTATTTTTTAAAAATATTTTAAAATATTAAAAGATCTATATAAAAAATTACTTAAATAAAATACATGTAAAATATTACTATACCCTCAGCGGGAGCCCCAGCGGGGCTGTAGCATCATCCTTCAAATATCGATGATTCACAAAGTCAACACAAATATCGATATCTCACCGAACTAGACAAATGTGCTTGCACGTTATTACGACTTAGTATATATATATATATATATATATATATATATATATATGCCATGTGCGGCAAAACATGATTCACAAAGTCAACATAACTTATCTAAACGACATGAAAAGAACGGTTGATGCTTTTACACAAATTGAAGATAACATTGCCAAGGGTGACAAGGTCATTTGAGTGGCATCTCATCCTCCTGGTCAATGGTCTTTTTTCGAGTAGTTGGAATGAAAACCCACCAACCATCCCAAAGAAAAGCAGCCAAACGTACACGAACCACCATCCTTCCATGCAACGTGATTTGACCCTTTGACGCTGGCCTTTAGCACTTATCAGTATACTATACACATGTATACCCCAAATGATATGAATAAAAATAGTTGGTGTATTAGATTCTACATTGTTTAGAAAGGATAAGTTTTTGTTCTTTATAAAGTTCTAGTGGAATTCCAATTATATCATTGACTAGTCCTTTTAGAGTATAGGTCATGTGGTTTAGGCCTTCCATTAGGACGTTATAAATGATATCAGAGACTATCTCAACCAGAAATGTGGGACTTGAGCCGTGTCACCTACAATAAACAGGCCCGACAAGGACATCGGGAGTTTAAGGGGGTAGATTGTGATACCCCTATATAATATGGATAAGAGTAGATGGTGTATGGGATCCCACATCGTTTGGGAAGGAGAAGTTCTTGCTCTTTATAAGGTTTCAATGAGGTTCTAATTGTATCATTGACTAGTCCTTTTAGAGTATAGGCCATGTGGTTTGGGCCTTCCATTGGGGCGTTACAAATTGTGATACCCCTATATGATATGGATAAGGGTAGGTGGTGTATGGGATCCCACATTGCTTGGGAATGAGAAGTTCTTGTTCTTTATAAGGTTTCAATGAGGCTCTAATTGTATCATTGACTAGTCCTTTTAGAGTATAGGCCATGTGGTTTGGGTCTTCCATTGGGGCGTTACAAATGGTATCAGAGCCTATCCCAACCAGAAATGTGGGACTTGAGCCGTGCCACCTACAATGGACAAGCCCGATGAGGATGTCGGGAATTTAAGGGGTAGATTATGATACCCCACATGATATGGATAAGTGTAGGTAGTTTATGGGATCCCACATTGCTTGGGAATGAGAAGTTATTGCTCTTTATAAAGTTCTAGTGGGACTCTAATTGTATTATTAACTAGTCCTTTTAGAATATAAACAATGTAATTTGAATCTTTCATTAGGTCGTTACAACACCCTTTCACGGCTATAAATAGATAACAGATACTACGCACTTCACTCCCAAGCTCAAACACAACGCACACAGCATATAGCATACCACTCCCAGTTCTCTCCTTCACCCTCTCAAAATTCTTTGCCCCATTCTGCCAATGGCAACCGATGGATTTGGCCGCCCCAACAAGCAGCTCCGTCCTCCAGCTCTCCCTCTCCCAAAAGACACCACAAACCTCATCTGTCTATCAGAAAATTCTCATGTCTTAACCCCATTGCACTGGAAGAAAGCTGCGGAGGCCATGCAATGCAACCATTTTGATGAAGTCTGCAGCATGGTGTCGCAGTTTGCACAGGTGCAAACCGTTGACATACAAGGTACGACCCTCACTGTCGGTCAAGTCACCGCCATTTCACGTCGTGGTGAAGTAAAGGTTAATCTCAATGAAGCTGTGGCGTGTGAGCGTGTAGCCAAAAGCGCCAACTGGGTTGCAGAGCATGTTTCCCGTGGAACAGACATATATGGTGTTACCACCGGATTTGGAGCCACATCACATCGGCGCACCAACAAAACCTCTGACCTCCAGACAGAGCTTATTCGGTTCCTTAATGCTGGAGTGATTGGGAGAGAGAACCTTCCATCTAGCTACACAAAAGCAGCTATGCTGGTTCGTACAAACACCCTCATGCAAGGCTTTTCTGGTATTCGATGGGAGGTACTTGAAGCCATGGTCAAGCTTATGAACAAAAATTTGATCCCTAAACTGCCTCTAAGAGGGACTATTACTGCTTCAGGGGATCTTGTACCGTTATCTTATATAGCTGGATTACTAACTGGCCGGCATAATTCCAAAGTGCTCACCTCTGAAGGTGAAGAGATCACTGCCATGGAAGCTTTGACAAGAGCTGGGATTTTGGCTCCTTTAGAGCTTCAAGCAAAGGAAGGTGTAGCTCTTGTAAATGGGACAGCTGTGGGCTCGGCTGTGGCGGCAACAGTTTGTTTTGATGCCAACATTCTGGCTTTGCTTTCAGAAGTTCTCTCCGCTTTGTTTTGTGAAGTCATGCTAGGCAAGCCTGAGTTCACAGACCCATTAACACATGAGCTCAAGCACCACCCTGGCCAGATTGAATCAGCAGCTATCATGGAGTTCCTTTTAGATGAAAGTGACTACATGAAAGAAGCAAAGCTTCGTCATGAAAAAGATCCCCTTACTAAGCCAAAACAAGAAAGGTATGCACTCAGAACCTCTCCCCAATGGCTTGGGCCCCAAATCGAAGTTATTCGCATGGCAACGCATTCAATCGAAAGGGAAATCAATTCTGTGAATGATAACCCGTTGATCGATGTTGCTCGAGATATGGCTCTCCATGGAGGGAATTTCCAGGGAACACCAATTGGTGTCTCCATGGACAATCTCCGAATTGCCATTGCAGCTATTGGGAAGCTCATGTTTGCTCAATTCTCTGAACTTGTATGTGACTACTACAACAATGGCTTGCCTTCCAATTTGAGTGGGGGGCCTAATCCAAGCTTGGATTATGGCTTCAAAGGCGCAGACATAGCCATGGCTGCATATTGCTCTGAGCTCCAATACTTGGCAAACCCTGTCACAACTCATGTACAGAGCGCAGACCAACACTATCAAGATGTAAATTCTCTCGGGTTGATTTCAGCCAGAAAAAGTGCCGAAGCCATTGAGATCCTAAAGCTGATGTCAGCCACTTACATGGTGGCACTCTGCCAGGCAATTGATCTAAGACATTTGGAGGAAAACATGAGGGAAGTTGTGAAACATGTTCTTCTCCAAGTTGTGAGGAAAACTCTTTGCACTGCTGAAGATGGATCACTCCTAGAATCCCGTTTCTGCGAGAATGAACTCTTGCAGGTCATTGAGCACCAGCCAATTTTCTCTTATCTTGATGACCCCACAAATCCATCTTATGCTCTCTTGCCTAAACTTCGAGAAGTACTTGTAGAAAGAGCTCTCAAAGATCCTAAACCAGAAAATAGAGATGACAAGGGCTACTCAATATTCAAACGCATACCACTATTCCTAGATGAGCTGAAGGCAAGGCTTGGGGAAGAAGTAGCAAAAGCTCGTGATAGATTCGAGAATGGAGATTTTCCAATAGCCAACAGAATCAAGAAATGTAGAACTTATCCTATATATCGGTTTGTTAGGAGTGAAGTGGGGACTGAGCTTCTTAGCGGGGCAAAGAAGGTGAGTCCAGGTGAGGATATTGAGAAGGTTTATGAGGCCATGAATGAAGGGAAAGTGGGAGATGTACTGATGAAGTGCTTGACAAACTGGAAAGGATCTGCAGGTCCTTTTACGCCAAGGCCGATCATGGTGACTTCCCCAATGCATTGCAATCCTGAGTATTGGAGTTGGTTTGAAAATGTAATGTGATACCTCATATGATATGAACGAGGGTAGGTGGTGTATGGGATTCCATATTATTTAAGAATGAGAAGTAATGTTTTGAATACCGTACCGGACGTTGTACCGGTCAAGGCACTGGAACGAAATATTTCGGTACCGATACCGTTTCGGGATAGCGTTTCGGGATAATGTTTCAGGATAGTCGATATATAGATAAATTATATATATAAATATATATATAAATTATATTCCAAAATAATAGTCTATATATAAATAAATTATATGTAAATACATATATATAAAAATTATAAATAGTCTAGTCTGAATTAAGGGTTAAAAAATAAGTTTGTAGTTTAAAAAAATAAAAATAAAAACACACTGGCTGAAATATAGGCCGGTACAGGCCGAAATTTAGTCCGGTATGGCCGTACCGGCCGGTACGGCCGGTATTTTAGCTGGTACGGAACAGATATAGTACCTGTACCGGCCGGACGGCTGAAACGAAGAATTTGGGCCGTACTGGCCGGTACGGTACGAAATTTAAAACACTGATGAGAAGTTTTTGTTCTTTATAAGGTTCTAATGGGGCTTCAATTATATCATTGACTAGTCCTTTTAGAATATAGATTATGTAGTTTGGACCATCTATTTAGACGTTATATGTAAGGTCGCCTACTGTCACAAAAGGTGGAGCCTTTTGATGTTTCTGGTCTAAAGCATTTATTTTTTTCTGTTCCTAAATAAGATTTGTACGTGGAAACCTTAGTAACAACTACAAAATGTTTTTTCAATCTTCAATTTTGCAAAGATTTATGGGTGAAATTTATTTCTGATGTAAACTGTTCATGAAATGATAAAAAGAGGATTTGCAATTGTCTTTTATTTTGTGTTTTTGTTTTTTATTTTTTTTCTTGGTATTGTTGATGGAGTGTCCACTTCCACTTCTTTTGAATTACCTATTTCCTAGAAAATAGTAACAGAGTTAGGATAAGATCGATCCTAGCTAAAAGAAAAAAAACTTAAATCTAAATCTAAAAGATTTTTAGAATTATGAAAAAAATTAAAAAATTGAAAGTAAATGAAAAGAAAGATAGTTTTAAAATAAGAGAAATTAAATAAAGATCTCGATGTCATCGTGTTTTGTCCTTAAATCTGAAAAATAAAAAACTAAATAAAAAAGTCGAAAAGCTGTGATTATTGTCACATAAATGTCCTTAAATATGGAAACTCTTTTAAGTTCCCGGTAGAAATATCGTTTCAAAGAATTAAAATCGTAATGATAAATGTAATCATAAGTTATGCATGTGTTATACATATTTTTTAAAAAAAAAGTAAAATCTACTACTTAAATAATTAATTTTTTATATAAATTTTATATTTTTTAATAATTAATTTTTTATATAAATTTTTTTATTTTTTTAAAAATGCACGAGGTTTTTACATATTTCATAATTGAAAATATAGTTTATAATCGGATAAAATAATTAATATTAAAAAATGGTAAGTAGGTTGTTTGAGGGGATAGACAGGTCATGGGTTGGTAGGCGTCGGTTGACTTGATTGAACAGGGGAGGGGTGAGGTGGCGGCCACATGTCGTCTTGTGTTTATTGGTAGAGAAAATATATTTACAACCGTGAATTGTGCAACCGCCACGTAATCGCTTTGAAAAAAGTGAATAAAACATGGGACCCACATGAAAAAAATTAATTTTTTAATAGTGGACCTCACTCTTTTTCAAAACGGTTACGCGACGTTTACGCACTTCACGATTGTATGTAGAATTACTCTTATTAGTATATAGAGCGGCCCCATCCCACCACACATATGTGGTCAGGTCAGGTCAGGGGATGGCTTTTTGTAATAATAAATTATACTTGTAGTCGTGAGTGTACAAGTATCGTGCAGTCATTTTAAAAAAAATGAATAAATATAAGACCTACATATAAATAAATTAATTTTTTAATAATAGATCTCATTTTTTTTCAAAACGACTGTACGATATTTACACATTCCACGACTATATGTAACATTATTCTTTTGTAATTCTATATTAATTTATTTATGGTTTCCATGCTTCCCAGAGGGCATAGAGCTGCATTGTATTTAGGGTAGTTTTCTTTTATTTGCAGTCCTATATTTTTTTGTATATACCAGTGGTCGGTATGGCATATTTCGGTCGTACCAATCAGTACGGTACGATATTTAAAACAGTAGTTAAAACTGTTTTGAAAAGACACATGGACCTGGTCTTATGACAATTGTACTGGGCCTTCGGTAACTTTGTATGGGCCTTCCATCAGAGCCCAGAGGCCTTCGGTGTAGTCGAAGGATGGCTCCTTCGACTTGGAGTGAACGACATTGCTTCCATGTCGCACTCCATAGGCCCACGCGTGTGAACAGAACAGAAGGGTCGGTCCCATGCGTTTTTTGTTTTTAACTTTTGGTTAATTCCCTTCCTTAACAAGTAACAACTCTACCGCGTAAAAGGAGTAGTTGGACGATCAACGATATATGCTCCAGGAAAGCCAAAAGAACGATCAAATACCTCCATCATCGGGATTCCTTTCTAAAGCGCTGTAGTACTCTTCGATCGTCATGAGCTTTCTATTCGGCAAGAGAAAAACTCCCGCAGGTTCCCTCCTCCTACCTTTCTTTCTCTTCCTTCCTTGCGTTGTCGTTTGTTAAAGAACATGATTTGTATATATGTGTGGAGGATTTGAATTCTGACAGATTTATATGATCTTATAGGTTAATTTATTATATTGTGTGGAAGCACAGTCTGATTTTTTTATTAATTTGATTGTGGTGTTCGGCTACGAATCAGATTTGCGGTCAGAGATAGGTTTTTACTATATTTGATTACTTCATCCTGATCTATTTATTTGGATGTGGTTTTCTGTAATTGGAGTCGATGTTGTGTGTTAAATTTATCATTACTAGGTCCGTGGCTATCTTATCGGATGAGTATGTTGTAGATTACTTTACCACTCCACAGCACAGTCTAATTGTAACGAGCCCGATTCGAAAAAGTAAAACAATATTGCTGCTGACTTGCTATGATCTAAATGATAATGGGTTTTAAAATTTTTGAAATACAAGCACCTAACTTTTTTTGAAAAGAAAACAAACTTGTTTGCCTGGTTATAAATGGGCTTGCTGGGTCCATAGTATGCCTAGTTTTCCATATGACATTACTGGTTTTTATGTGCATGCTCGGATCGATTGGGCTTGTTGTCTGTAGTTTCGTTTTTGGGTTGTTGCTTATGTTTATATGTGTATGGTAACTTATTGGAGATAATGCATTGTGTGCTCTTAGTTACAATTAAGCTTTATTTGGAACTAGTAATCGTTTATTAACTACTTTTTTTCATGGTTGTGAATTTTTTTCATATTCAGAACTTCTGCGGGAAAATAAGAGGATGCTGGATAAATCTATTAGAGAAATAGAACGGGAGAGACAAGGTCTACAAACGCAGGAGAAGAAACTAATTTCGGAGATAAAGAAAAGTGCCAAGCAAGGGCAGATGGTATGTCATGTTTGCCTACTAGTACATTTTGCTTGTTTCATCAGGATAACATGTCTAGTTTTCTGTATCCTCTAGTAGTTGCTGGTTGAGCTGCTTTTCCTCCTTTTACCAAAGACCCGTTCTCCAGTGGGTCTGTGAAGCAGATGGAGAAGCAGATATGTGTAATCTAGGGAACCCTGTGCAAGAGTTCCAGTTTATGGATTTTATATCTTATGTACATTTGCTTCTCATCTTTGTACTTTTAGGCAGGGTTGTATCCTGTCTGACTTTTATTCTCTGTCAAATTTGACTCTGCTTTTTTGGTGGATGTTACATTGAGGTTTAATTGCTTAACCTTTGGTGGATTTGAATGATCATGCTTGTTGATTCTATGTTTATCTCAATGCTTAACTGAAAACAAAATTAATGTCACTCATGATCTTCTCTAGGTGAACAATATGTTAGATGAACTTTAATTTCTCAATCTCCTTTTAAGCTACGCATTACAAGATCCTTACACCCTTTTGTTTAAAGATAAAGATTTTTTTTTACATATCAGTGACCTAAGACTCTGGAGTAATGCAATGGGTATTCTTACATCAAATATGAGCTTTTTTTCTGATCAGTCATCAATTCTCTGAAACTTCAATACAAAATAGGAGTCAAATGTTGAGCTTTGGAGTTTACTTGGATCTCCCAAGCCAATACTATTGTTCATATCATATTTTCAAATAGTGGAATCTCTCTTTTACTCTCTTTCTAGGCGGCTGTGTGTCTACAAACACACATGTTTTCCTTTTTCTTGGATGGATAAATTGCACAGGCATCACGGACCCCGGTGTGTCTCGAAACCATGACTCACCTTCCATCCTATACTTACACGGGGGCAAAGTGCCATTTGTACTACAGCTCATCGACTCTCATAATTTTTGTTCCAGGGAGCTGTGAGGGTGATGGCAAAAGATCTTGTCAGAACACGACATCAGATTGAAAAGTTTTATAAGCTTAAATCCCAACTCCAGGGTGTATCCCTTAGAATCCAGGTATGTTATGCTTTCTGTTGTGGTTTAATAGTTCTCATTGGTGCCATTATGTCTATACTGTATCTTAGGCCCCATTTGGATAGTGAGATGAGATGAAATGGTTTTAGATGAAAGTTGAATAAAATATTGTTAGAATATTATTTTTTAATATTATTATTGTTTTGAGATTTGAAAAAGTTGAATTGTTTATTATATTTTATGTGAGAATTTGGAAAAGTTGTAATGATGAGATGAGATAAGATAAAATCGTTTCTATATCCAAACGGGGCTACCATTGTATCTTAGTCTACCATACCTAATAGCTCAAGGCCGGTTGTATTTTGCATCTTTTGCAAACACGGTAGTAGAAAATGATCATGCTCTCATACTTTCTATATGAGGAGCTAGTATGCTTTTCAACAGTTTAAGGTGGTTTTTGGGGTGTCACGAAGAGAGGCCAACTAGTTTTTAAGGTTGACACTACCTATTAAAAAAAAAAAGAGGTGGTGACTGTTGTATATGGGTGTTTTAGTTATATTTGGCTTTTGAAAAATAGAAAAAGAACATTTAACAATAAATTTTGTGTTTTAGTTATGAGTCATTCTATTCACAATCCGGTGTAAAAAATACACCATCCACATCATTCATGTGGCATGATTTGATTTGTAAGATTCAATTTTGTAAATTCTTCTTACAAATCAAATCTTGCCACATCAACTGTATGGAGTGGATGTCCTCCACACCAGCTTATGAATAGAGTTTTTCTTCAGTTATATTTGGATTTTGAAAAAAGAAAGAGAATGCTTATTTTAATCTCAATCTCTTTATGCCTTGTGGTTTGAGTCTTGTATGGAACCATAAGTTGACAGAATGCTTGTGTTCATCCAATTATGGTTGTTATTAAAGTTTCATTTACTTCTAGACGTTGAAATCAACACAAGCAATGGGGGAGGCAATGAAAGGTGTGACGAAGGCAATGGGCCAGATGAATAGACAGATGAACTTACCATCCTTGCAGAAGATTATGCAAGAATTTGAGAGGCAGAACGAGAAGATGGAATTGATGACTGAAGTGATGGGAGATGCTATTGATGATGCTTTGGAAGGGGATGAGGAAGAGGAAGAAACAGATGAACTAGTGAATCAAGTTCTCGACGAGATTGGAATTGACGTCAATCAAGAGGTACTTTTGCTTTTTTCCCTGCAGCCGTGATTCACTTAGAAAACATTGATTTTCTCTTGGGGTGTTAAATCACATTTTGGAGCATAATTACAATATCTTAACGGGTTCTAATTGATACACAGCTTGTTAATGCACCATCATCTGCTATTGCTGCGCCACCAACCAAAAGTAAGGTTCCACAAGTGGAAACAGCAAGTACTGATGACAGTGGAATAGATAGCGAGTTACAGGCAAGGTTAGATAATTTAAGGAAAATGTAATCTTCGCTTCTTGTGTGTACTATAAACTTCAGATGCGCTGTATGAAGTGCAAGTCCAATTGGATTGGCCATGTGATGGTTATGAAAACCGTGCCAGAATTTATTAACTCGTGGTTTGAAGCAAAGTGGAGATTTCAATGAAATTACATTTTGTAAATTTTATACATCAAGAAATGCATGGTATGAAAGGTAATTGTCAGATATGCCCGTGCACGTATAGACCTGATTACTTGATGAATCAGGAGGATTTGGAATTCTTCTGGTGTTTAATAGACTCTGGGAATTGCGATTGATATCTTAGTTTGCATTGGAAATATGAAGTTGCACCTGAGTTCACGTCATACGTGGGATATTGGTAATTTATATACTGGGAAGACCAGGGAAGAAGCAATGGACCTGAGATTGCTGGTACTGTGTTTGCTGAGAGGCAGGTTGTTGTTGCTGGATTTTAACCTCCATTGATGGATTTTTGGTGGGGTCCATAGCTAGAAATTTCCTTTTTTAGTTCCTCTTCAATCTCATGAAAAGGACCATAGTCCTTCAGGCTTCAGGGATATCTAACTCCGAATTTCTTTATCAGGCTTGCAGTAAAAATCAATCTATTAATCTTTGTGCAGTAGTTTGAATTGAACGCATCACGGATAACATTTCTTGTTTGGGTCACTACCTGATGCCTTTTCGATCAGAGATTCTCGGATCATCTTGTGTATATATATATATACATATGTATATATATATATACATTCATGCATACATGATAATCTTGCTAAGAGTAATGTTACAGTCGTGGAATGTGCAAACGTCGTGCAGTCTCTTTGAAAAATAGTAAGGTCCACTATTAAAAAATTAATTTCTTTTTATGTGGGTCTCATATTTATTCATTTTTTTCAAAGCGACTACACGGCGCTTGCACACTCACGACTGCAAGTATCATTCCTCTCTTGCTAATCATATCTTTACTCTGTGTTGTTCTTATTTCTTCAATTATAAATCGCGGAAATAGGGTCCTAAACCATCGAAGGAAGTTGTATTTTAGGCCAATTATAAGGAACAGTTTACAATGGTGTATAGATAGGGAACTTCAAGCTAAAAATTGGCCAAGATTTTAAACCCAAAAACTAAATGATCTACACCATCCACTGCAACTTGCTTTGCCTCCTGTCGTTTGTTCTTTCTTTGCCCACCACATGCATGACATCCAAGGTTATCAAAATAAAATTCCCCTACCGAATCAATAAGGGGAAGAGGAATATATATTTTCAATGATATAATGAGGCCAAAAAAAAAAAATGGAAATCTGTCAAACTGAATTGCCTGAATCGAGCAGATCACCTGGAGAATTCACCTGCTGCGTATACAAAACATGTCGCTGACACTGCCAACCCACCGGCGCTCTACAGAGTGGACAATCGGAGTGAGAGTAGAGCCACATATCTATGCATGGAGCATGAAAGGAGTGCTTGCACCGCGGCAGCTTCCTCAACTCTTCCCCTTCCTCAAAACCCGACAAACATACCGCACATTCACAGTCCTTCAAATCATCACCATCTTCATGTTCTTGTTCTTGTTCCTGTTCTTGTAGCACTCCTCCTCCTCCTCCTCCTCCTTTCTTGTACTTGAAGCTGCAGAGCAAGTACCTGCTCGTGTTTTCTCGGATCTCAGTTGTTGAGATCTCCGCCAGCTGGCTCGGTCTTGGCGGCCGTCTCTGGCTGTGGCTGTGCGTACTGCACCATCTGATGATGAGGATGTTGTATATGGCTAGCAGCAGAGCCGCGGTTCCAATCACCACCAGGCCGTAATACAAAGTGGGTAAGTTTGATTTTGGAGGAGGAAGAGGATGTGGCTGTGGGAAAGGGCTTGGAGCATCTTCCATTTCTGGGATTTGTGAGCGAAAAAAATTGGAGAGAAGTTGTCAAGGTTAATATGTTGTTATAATGTTGGTTTCTCTGAAATCTATGGGCCAAAAAGAATCATCAAAGACAAAAGTGATGTGCAATCAGTACACAGTACTGAACAAGGATGGACGAGGGAGTGAGCTGGGGCCATGTTGTAGATAAGCGACCAGGAGCTATCTGGCTGTCTGTCTGTCTCTCTGTCTTTGTCTTTCTCTGCCCGAGTGGATAATGGAGAATAAAAATGGCTGGATACTGAAGATTTATAAAGGAATTGCTTCACCTAGCTTTTGTCCATTTTCTTAGACAAGTTTGTTTTTATTCACAGATCCTTTAAACTACTCGTATTCTGTCGTCCTCCACAGAACGGTCAAGCAATGTTTTTTAAAAAATACTGCATGTACATGCCCGCTGCTTAAGCTTCTTAGCCATGGCTAAAGGAAACAAACTGTGACGGTTTTTTTACTAAGTTAGGCCAACTAAATTCAAACAATATATAGTAAATACAGTCCTTTTTCTACAGGCATTGAAAATTATGAAACTACACTGGACTGAGGATGATCATACATATGGCCGATTTCGAATTAGATGCATTGGATAAAGACAAGACATACGTTGAACCACATAGCCGGTCACTTGATCAGTTAAGAGTGAAGACAAGGAAACATATAAATTCTGAAAGATATAAAACAAGAAGCATATGTGTCAACATGTCTCTTATTTTCCAAATAGTTTACACTTTTTAGTTATTGTAACTAGCTAGTCTGTACATTGTTCGGGAAGAGTTAGTTAATTATTTAAGGTGAAAACACTAAACGTTCACTAATTACTTAACACAGTTTTGAGTCATTATATATAACTCAATAAATACAATGATCATGTGACACCCGCAAGTTCCGCTTAGGATTTGGCAGATTCTAAAGTTTCGAGACATGCAATATAAGATTACATGTCTCCATTCATAACAAATAAAGATGCAATACACTTAGCATGCATCTAACAGTATGTAATATTTGGAACAGATAAATTTTTTCTTTGAACAATACTATGTACAAGAAGTAATATATCCCAAAAACATAAATATACTTCATAAAATTCACATAATAGACGTTCAAAAGTTACAGTGTATGTCCAAAATATATGTAACATCATGAGTATTGGAGACAACTCTCCTTAAGTACATGCTAAGACTAGGGCTGCAACCCGACCAACCCGCACCATGTTTTGGCCCGACCCAAACCGACCCGGCTTAAAAACTGGTCGATCTACTATGGGCCGACCCGACCCGAGATTGGAAGCTGGTAATGGTATCCCGAATTGTGTACAAACAGATCCAAAAAAAAAACCTCACAAATCCCACTATCCCTATACAATCTGATCAAAACCCAGCATCAACCAATACAAACAGAGCACATTTTATCGAGAATTCATGGATAAATGCACAATCTCTATACAATCCATTTCCTGAATTTTCAAATTTAACTAGCGCTCACTATCACAAACACAACTTGAAAGTATCCTCACCCCATCACTTCAAATTTTCTAGAGAAAATAAAGGAAAATTGAAACTGGGAAAGCAAGATAAAATAAGGGGGAATCACAAAAAAAAATAAGCTGGAAAAATCGAACCCCAGTGTTTGATCCTTTAATGTTCACCCGCACGATGTCTCCTGCCCCTGCAACGTTGGTAACCAAAACCAGATTAAAGTAACGGAAACCGTTAGTGAATTTGATGCCTCCTTGCAAATCCCTATACAGATCCCCTTGAAATCTCATCTCTCACCCCCTGAAACGTTTTCGACCACAAACCCATCGGAAGAAGAAGAAGAAGAAGAAAAAGAAGAAACTTCAGCAGCGTGACCCTTTGGTGGAGGAGCCGACACCACTTATGTACAATTTCTTGAGCAGGTTCTCGATGTCGATGTTGTTCTTGATGGCGACGTAGAGCCCGGTAATGGAAGCCGCAGAGGCCGCAGAGTCTGGAGATGGCAGCGTTGTTCTTGATGGAGGCTAGGGTTTCTGAGTTGTTATTTCAAGTGAGTGAACTTCAAGTTTCAACGATGGAGAAAGAACTGTCCTTTTTTTTTTTTACTTTATATCGGTTTCAGTGGGTTCGACCCGCAAGCTACTTCAACCCGCTGTTTTGGTCGGGTCGGATCGGGCCATATGCACGGGCCGGGTCCTAATGTTTTCTGCACAGGCCTAGCTAAGACTAATATAACTACTAGGCTAGTCCATCGAGTAGCTCACGCAACTCGGCCAAAGAAGCCAAAATACTATCGATAAAATAGAGCATCAAAGCGATGAGCTCCGCGTCGTTGTGTTGCCACCTAATTGACCTCCTCCAGTCGACCCTTTGTTGCTTCTCCTGATCCTAGCACATGATCTATCATTCCAAGGGAAATGGTAGTTGAGGCTACCAAGTGAGATTTGATTACAAGTCTCAGCAAGTTTACAAATAACTTTAACTAGCAGTGTACAGATGCATACATGACAGTAAAAACATGAATGCTAATATGAACATGCATGAACGTGACATGACTTGGCAATTAACATGACATGGACTACAACTGACATGAGCTGAACATGAATTAAACATGACGTGAACTGAAACTGAACTGAACTTGAAACTGAATATGAACTTGGAATCTTATTCCCATAATAAAATCACTAGTAGTGGGCTTAACAAAGTCAAAATTTAGCCAAAGTTTAACTAAATTACACAAAAAGAGGTTGTAGTAGACTCAACAAATGAACAGTAATTTTAGCTTTCAATATTTTCACTAGCTAAATTTGTTGAGCCCCAGCTGTTGGCCAAAACAATCTTTTGGCATAAAAAATTCTCCTCTCGCATGCTATTCCTTTCGCATGTTTCACTTAATCACAATTTCATTTGTTCTCAAATGCAAAAGCACAATTTCATCTTCAGTTGAAAGAATCGGCTCGAACCTGAAATTCGTTAAGATCGTGAATAACCTGAAAATCGTGCTTTCGTGAAGAACGTCAAAAGCAAAACCAGATCTAGGTAGCAGCTACCAAATCGTGAAGAATCCATTAAAATCGTGAAGAATCGGCTCAAATCTGCTTGCAGGTTGCAGCTACCAAATCTCTCACTTCTCTTTTGTGTGTGTGTGTGAGAGAGAGAGAGAGAGAGGGGACTGGGTAGCAAAACTCAAGAAGGGAAGAAAAGAAAGTTTTGGGCCGTTCATCTTCGTGTATAATGATATCGTTGGGTAGTACATGGAGGGAAAAAATGGTTAGTACAGGGGGTGTGACTCTGTTGTCCTTAGATATGATCAGAAGGTCTATAATGAACCAAGCCAATAATCATGATCGTGTATCATATTGAGATCCATCATAATTATAAATAATTTTTATATTAAATGATGTTTAATGTAGATTTGTTAAATTAGTGATGTAATATATATTCTTTAATATAACAATAAACATTAATACAATAATAAACATTAATATAACCATAAAACATTAATACAATCATAAACATTAATACAACAATAAACATCAATACAATCATAAACTTTAATACAACCATATATCAATTGAAAAAATATAATCGTTGTAAAAAAATACCATTAGAAAATCTTATCGCTTAGAATAATATGAACGTTAGAAAATTAATGTGTAGTTTTTTAATAACGAATAAATATTCAAATTACAATTGGAATTAAAATAAATGAAAAGTTTAAAATCAACATTTTAATAGAATAGTGATAGATTTGTTGAGCCTGTTATTTGATATTTTGTTAAAAAGTGGCTAGCTAAATTTGTAAAAATAAATTTCTTAGTCAAAGTTTTGCCAAAGTTTGTTGAGGCCACTACAAGTGCTCTAATTGCTTAATTAAACATGAATTGTGGATGCTACACAAGTCTCCTTGAGTCGTGTGCCCCTGTCGATATCGCATCACATTACAGGTATCAGTACTAGTTGTGAGTACATTAAAATACGCATCACACCAAGGGTATCTGCACCCGCTGTGAATACATAATGTAAGCATCTCATGATTGGTATATGCACCTACATGAGTGCGTATAACATAAAATTAACATACGTATCACACCAAGGTTAGTGCTTGAGTTCTCTCCGGCGACCAGTTATTTAGGCCCCCATTTGAAACCTGTTAATGGTGCTTTATCAACTCAGAGAATTCCACACCATTTAGACACTCCAGCATGAACAATAGAATTCCACTAGGATATTACTGTTGGGGTATATGTGGAGACTGGTTTGGAGCTGAAAAAGGTATTTTCTGAAGTTGGCTTGACTGTTGGCTCGAGCCAAGTTCGCTCGACTTTGCTCGACAGACCGCTCGAGCGAAAGCAAGTCAGAGAGGTTCGCTCGACTTTGCTCGACAGACCGCTCGAGCGAAGACAAGTCAGAGAGGTTCGCTCGACATCGCTCGACAGACCGCTCGAGCGAAGGCAAGTCAGAGAGGTTCGCTCGAGTCTCGCTCGACACTCCGCTCGAGCGAGACACAAACCCTAGTGTCCGCTTGACACTCCGCTCGAGCCAATGTTCATTTGACAGTCCGCTCGAGTCGCGCTCGACAGTCCGCTCGAGCGAAGTACGCAGATTTTGCCAATTAGGATTTCCAGCGCCACTCACTATATATATGTCATATTCGACTTGTGTTGTACGGCTAGAAGCATATTTTGAGAGAGAACAATTGTCTTGTGAGTGCATATAGTGTGAGAGAGCAAAAAGCCCTAGAGAGTGTGAGTTGAGATTGAGTGATTGTAATCTCCTCTGGTTAATAAGATTTCTGCAGCTCTTGTGGACGTAGGCAATTTGCCGAACCACGTAAATACTATGTCGTGTTCTTGATTGTGTTGCTTTTACTTTATTTGTCATCGTTGGTGTGTGTACTTTGCATAGTATTTCACAACAATTGGTATCAAGAGCTAAGGTCGGATCTGAAAGAGAATGATGACTGGAGATAAAGTGAACACACCCGGGATCGAGAAGTTTGAGGATTATCTCTATGGGAAGAGGCTCCACCGTCCACTGTTGGGAAAGAAGACGGAGAGCATGGCCGATGCTGAGTGGACCTTGTTAGATCGACAGGTTCTAGGTCTTGTTCGGCTGACTTTGTCAAGAACAGTGGCACACAATGTCAGTAAGAAGAGAACCACGGTGGATCTCATGGCGACTTTGTCAGGTATGTATGAAAAGCCATCTGCGAACAATAAGGTACACTTGATGAAGAAATTGTTCAACCTGAAGATGTCTGAAGGTATGTCTGTAGCCCAACACTTGAATGAATTCAATACGATCACAAATCAACTGTCATCTGTAGAGATTGAGTTTGATGATGAGATCAGAGCGTTGATTCTGTTGGCATCATTGCCAAACAGTTGGGAGGCCATGAGGATGGCTGTGAGTAGTTCAGCCGACAAGGCAAAACTGAACTACGATGACATACGTGACATGGTGCTTGCTGAAGAGGTACGTAGGAGAGACATGGGTGAGTCTTCGGGTTCAGGATCTGCCCTGATTGTTGACAATAGGGGTAGAGGACATGGAAGATCTATCTCCAAGAGCAGGGGAAATAGCAGGATGAGATCTGGGCAGCAGATCACATGCTGGAGTTGTGGCAAGCCGGGCCACATCAAGAGAAACTGCAGGAATCAAGAAAGTTCTAATGATGATGTTGTGAATGTAGTGGCAGAAGAAATTCATGATGCCTTACTTCTTGCAGTGCACAGTTCGATTGATGATTGGGTGTTGGATTCAGGGTCTTCGTTCCATAGCACTTCACATCGAGAAATCATGCAGCATTATGTTGCTGGTGATTTTGGGAAGATGTATACGACTGATGGAGAGGCACTAGATGTAGTGGGAGTGGGTGATGTGCACATCACACTTCCAAACAGGAGCGTGTGGACTTTACAGCAAGTCAGACATGTTCCAAATTTGAAGAAAAACATGATCTCTGTGGGACAGCTTGATAACAGCGGTTTTGCAGTAGCGTTTTCTGGAGGGGCTTGGAAGATCACTAAGGGTGCGCTGGTCTTAGCGCATGGTAAGAGATCTAATTCTTTGTATTTGACATCAAGATCCAGTGATGTGCAGGGAAATACAAGAGTGCAAAAAGGCAGGCTTGATCGCGCGAAACATGTGAGGAAGCCAAAGGGAGTCAGCTTTGTCGTTCCTCATGAAAGTCTGGGAAAGTTGGCTAAGGTTGCCAAGATCGGTTCGAGACCGGATACTCCTAGTGCAGTGGGAGTTGTGAGTCGCCCTAAGGGCGATATTTGTGGAAGACTGAAGTCGGGCTTGACTTTAGGGCGCTTTCTAGCTTGAAGACGGGAGCTGTGAGCTGCAGAGATGATAGGGCTTGGCTGGAAACAGTGGCTAGCATGTGGAGACCCAGTCTCCATGTGGGAGATTGTTGGGGTATATGTGGAGACTGGTTTGGAGCTGAAAAAGGTGTTTTCTGAAGTTGGCTCGACTGTTGGCTCGACTGTTGGCTCGAGCCAAGTTTGCTCGACTTCGCTCGACAGACCGCTCGAGCGAAAGCAAGTCAGAGAGGTTCGCTCGACTTTGCTCGACAGACCGCTCGAGCGAAGGCAAGTCAGAGAGGTTCGCTCGACATCGCTCGACAGACCGCTCGAGCGAAGGCAAGTCAGAGAGGTTCGCTCGAGTCTCGCTCGACACTCCGCTCGAGCGAAGTACGCAGATTTTGCCAATTAGGGTTTCCAGCGCCACTCACTATATATATTCATATTAGACTTGTGTTGTACGGCTAGAAGCATATTTTGAGAGAGAACAATTGTCTTGTGAGTGCATATAGTGTGAGAGAGCAAAAAGCCCTAGAGAGTGTGAGTTGCGATTGAGTGATTGTAATCTCCTCTGGTTAATAAGATTTCTGCAGCTCCTGTGGACGTAGGCAATTTGCCGAACCACGTAAATACTGTGTCGTGTTCTTGATTGTGTTGCTTTTACTTTATTTTTCATCGTTGGTGTGTGTACTTTGCATAGTATTTCACAAAAATTACCCCATTCTAATACTTGGAGTCGTGATAATTTAAAAGACTCAACTGACTTGAAATTTTTCTTGACGAACTCCAAACTCCTGACATGACGCGGCGTGAAATAATGAAACCCCAAATGATATAACTTGACATGACGTAACTTGTACATGAGACTAATGATATGGCATAACAATGATGTGTAATATATAAACATGGCATAATCGTAACTTGCAACAGTTAAGCATGGCATAACGTGCGACATATAATTATGTACTGGAAGTAAATCAGGGCATGGCGTGATAAATCATGTATATATGCATATATACCATAGACGATGATTTCTATTACCACCATACATACATAAATACCTTGAAAGTAAATTAGAGACTAACTTATAGTACATAATTATCTGCAAGTTACAGTACATAACTTACAGACCATTTTACTCCTACTTGTGGAAAAATTATCATTTTATTTCTTACTTAAAAGTTTCACATCCTAACTTCAAAATTCATCAAAATTTATATTTCTCATATGAATTTTGTCCTAAATTCAAATATCTAATTAGAAAAATTTTAAACACAACATAGTTACAAGAGCCAAGCATAGGCCGAATCACACTAAGGCTAAAATCCTTATTTTTGTTGGAATTCTTTCAAACTCTAACTTTCATGCTAAAACCGAATCATGCAATATAAAAAAAAATCATGCTATGGCATTAACAAAATACAAATCATAAAATCACAATTTCCTTCGTGACAAAATGTCAAAGTCTTTTGACCACAGGATCAACCATTGATGTTCTTGGCCTATCCTTCTTCAAATCAACTCCAAGAACTCCAAAAGTTCAAAAATATATTTTTAACGTGATCATAAATCAATAATAAGAAATATTATGCTTGAAACAACAAGTCAAAGATCACAAAAATCACAAAACATCAACCAACGTAATCGATTTGCATATTTACTCCAAAATCGAGTATTACATGTTTGATCAACCACTAGATATGATTTTTCCATGAAGTAAACAATCAAGAAACAACATCATATGTTTCATATTCAAGTCCTAAAATTGATCTAAGCACTAAACTCAAGATCACATGGAAAGATTTTCATAGAAACACAACACAACTCGTGAGCCTCAAGTTTGTGTTCCAAACAGACATTAGCATGTATAAAAATTCATTCCCTCAAGATCACTACCATAAATCTTCAAAATAACTTCCTAACACATAGATCAAAATCCTAAGGACAACATATGTGAATACCAAGACCATAGGAGCATGTTTTTATTACAAAAAATCCAAGCAGCTTACTCAAAATAGAAACTGTTTTTACAACTCCAGTTTCTAAGTTTCTCATATCATACAAAAGTTTTAGTAAAAACTCTCAATATGCAATAAATTTAAATCCAACTTTCATGTTAATATGTTAACTCTAAACCATTAAAAGGTCGGACCAAGATCTTGTCAAGAACTTCATAAAAAAAATCAAACAATCACACATTGTCCAAATTATCATCTAGTATGACTTTTGCATGCTTAAACAAGCTTTTTACTAATCAAAACTCCATGAAAAATCACTAAAAATATATCAATGGAAACTAGAAAGGCCAGAAAAGATGTCTACTTATGTGAAGAGAGTTTCATGGGAATCTACTTACAAAAGTTTAAAAAAATTCAAGTAAGAAATGACAGAAAAATTGTCTAAAGTTTCTTCTCGAGTTTTCTCCAAGAAAGTGTTTCAAAAGTCACAAAAGCCTAAAAAACAAGCTATAGACGACTCATATACTACTGGAGGGGTTGAGAACTTGAGAGGAAATATGAGGGTGACTTTTTGGTTATGTGTTGTCAGCCAAAACCATGGGCTACACCGCACGATTTTGGGCCTTGAAGCTGCCGTGTGATGGGGTGGTGATGAGGTGGTTGATATGGCCCTCCCATAAACTACTATTTAAGGCTGACATGGGTAGTAGAAGCACACTCATGGAAGTGAGGAAACTTACTAAAGAATTTTTGCATAGGTGGAGCTTTTTGGTGGGCCAAAACCGATTGGGCCTCATTTGGAGTTTCAATAGAGTTTGGTTTGGGGTTTCAATTTCTGTCAAGTCCAAATCTAATTTTTCTTGGCTCAATAAACATATTATGGTATAAAATAATGCATAAGGGTGCAATGACATGAATTTGAACGGTTAATAGCATGTGGAAGCGATTTAATCAAGTGATTAAATAATAAGCTAAAACCGGCTTCATTTAAGATTTGAGAAACTCTTTAGGGTTTCAGTTTCCACAAGGTATTTGGAGTTTCAATTGGGTTCCAAATGTTTGGGGTTGATCACAAGGGTTGAAACCCTATTTGGTTTAACACAAAAATGAATGGTTGGATGGAATAGTGTTCGACTTAGGTGGTATAATCACAAACTTGATTTTTTCTTCATTTCTTTCACATTCTATCTCATGGTTCCTCTTGGTGCCAAGTGTCCTATATTGTTTACCAAGTGTAGTTAAGATCTTTCCAAGTATCTAAATAAAACTTTTCTAGACTGGTTTGAACATCCCACTCTATGATATGATTACGATTGGGCTGCGTGCCATATGACACTAACACAGAAGCTACTATTCATTTCGAAAATGCTGAAATTAACTTTGCACCATAAAATCCTAAATAATCATACGAAACAAGGAGTGCATTTCGTTTTGCGATTTCAACTCCTAAGTGCCTCGAATAAATCAAAATTCTTTTTCGAACAACTATTATCTGGAAAACGAAAATCATTTTATTACGCCTAAAATCTTAAATATTCATTTGAGACTAATGTAGCAAATTGTTTCTCATTCTCATAGTCCTAAGTATCTCAAATAAATAAAATCGTGTTTCTATCAACAAAGTGGGTAAAAAACTGACTATGCTGATAGATTAAAATCCATGAGATTGCTCGATTCATGAGACATTTATGAGGGTTTCACAACATTCCTAAAACTTAAAAAATTCATCCACTGAATTTCTGGACAACTTTTACAGTTCACAAGATCAATATCGATTCTAGGTGTAATTGACCAACCCGTTATTAAAGATATGGTTGAAAAAAAATAATAGAAAATGACAATGCTAGGAGTACTGAGAATGGTGCACCCTGCATCGTACCGATAAGTGTAAATCTACTTTTTTATTTTATTTTCAACCATTTTTTACATATCATTGAACATGTTTAAAAAATTAAAAAATATATATAAATTCACTAATAGTCACTTCCTTAACCATTAAGTAAAAAAAATAAAAATAAAAAATACCATCGATCAACATTGTCAGTCAAAATCCTCAGGTCAAGAAGCATTTTCCAATAGAAAAAGACCTCCAATAAAGATTTCGATTAATTAGTAAACCGATTGTATATCACCACTGATAAACACCAAAATGAGCAAAATTTACTAGTTCAAGACTAGAATCATGATCTTGGTCTCCAAGATTTGATCTTGATCTTTTATTTTCTTATTCTCTTTTAATTTGTTTACATTTTAGTCATGATGAGAATTTGCAATACTAGAGATGTGACCAAGATCAGTAAATTAATGCCATGATCAAATCTATAATTTAAGAGAAATGATATTTACAATCTTATTTTGTGTGCAGGTCCCGCCACTACCACTACAAAAAAATCAAGCATTGCCAGCCTTCGACAAATGCCGGAAACTGTCCAAAAAAATGCCGCTACTTAATTAGCAGCGGTTTTTGGCTAGCATAATCATCCACCGGTAGTTGGTGGTGGCTATTTTCCCATACTGACATTTTTTCAAATGTCGATACTTAAAAATCTCATTAGCGGCGTTTGTAAACAATTTAGCGGCAGTTCTTTGAACACCGCAAGCTTTTCCAAATTAACAATGTTTATTGAAACGCCGTCATTAGTTCGTTGCCATCCCATTGGATAAAATAACATCGTTACAATAAACGTCGGTCCTAGTATGTTGCCGGCACATCATATAAATTGGCAGCATTTATTTAAACGTCACTAATAGTACATTAACAACACATTGAATAAATTAACGGCGTTTATCTAAACGCCACTACTAATACAAATAGTGGCATTACAATAAACGCTGCTGCTAGTACGTTGTCAGTGTATCATATAAATTGGCAGCATTTATTTAAAAGCCACTAATAGTATATTGGCGACACATTGAATAAATTAATGGCATTTAGCTAAACTCCGCCACTAATTAAAATAGTGGTGTTACCATAAACATCACTGCTAGTACGTTGCCGGTGCATCATATAAGTTGAAAGCATTTATTTAAACGTCACCAATAGTACATTGGCGACACATTGAATATATTAACAACATTTATCAAAACGCCGCCACTAATTAAAATAGTGGCGTTACCATAAACGCTGCTGCTAGGGGTGAAAACCGACCCCTTCGGTTCAGTTTTTGGGCAAAACCAACGCCAACCGAAAGTTAATTTGTAGGGGAGAAAACCGGCCAAAATCGGTCGACGGGGAGGAGAAACAACGGCCCAAACCGTTGCTTCATTTCTCTGGCGGTTCACGGTCGGTTCCCAGACCGAGCTTCCTCTAAGAGAGTAGAGAGAGAGAGTGTTGCAGAGGGGAGAGAGAGAGGATGAGAACTGGTAAGAACGCAAGGAAGAATACGCTAGCAAGAAGAGGGAGTTATTTTGAAATGACGTCGTTTGGTTTAAACGAAACGGCGTCGTTCTACTTAATTTTTTTTTTAATCATTATGAATTAAACGAAATTCGGCGTCGTTTAAGTTATGTTTAAAACAAAACTAAAGCTTAAAACGATGCCGTTCCACTTAAACTTAAGTGGAACGGCGTCATTTTAAATACAAAATATATATAAAAAAAAATAGTTTATTTAGTCGGCCGATTCAACGATTTCAACCTGGTTCGAACCGATGCCGAACCGACCGATATCGGTTTTCTCTATTTGCTACTGCAAGCCGACTGGTTCTCCACCGGTTTCGGCCTGTTCTGAGCTCCGACGTCCAGTCTGAGTCGATTTAGGTCGATTTCTCAATTTTTTGTACAGCCCTAGCTGCTGCTATTACATTGTCAGCGCATCATATAAATTGGCGACATTTATTTAAATGTCGCTAATAATACGTTGGCGGCACATTGAATAAATTAGCGGCAATTATCTAAATACTGCCACGAGTACATTGCCACCATAATCCATAAATTAACGGCGTAATGTAAACGCTGCCACTAGTTCGTTGCCAGCGCATTATTTAAATTAACGGTATTAATATAAACGCTGCTACGAATACGTTGTCGATGTATTGCATTAATTAACGGCGTTTAGGACGCACCAATAATATGATATACCATAATAAAAAATATATAATATATAAATTAATAATAAATATGATATAATGGGTCATTATTTATATAATAAAAAAAATTACAAATCAAATCATATGAAAGTGATTTAATAACTATATATAAAATCATTACATGAGAAGAAACCCTGAAAATTTCAACTCACAAACCATTTTGAAACTCTGTTACAGATGAGATTAGCCAAACAGAGTTTGTACGGCTTTCCACAATTCATTCCCCATATGCCTTTCGTAAAAGTCTATTTTATCTCTTCCTTTTACAAACAATGTAGAAGTGCTTCTAGTACCATAACTTCTCAATGCATGAGCGAGAAACATCAGAAATTTTGTTAGATAATAGATGGAGTGATAAATTCTAAGCTTAGAATTACAGAATAGTAACCCATCAAGAGTAACATACGTTGAAGGAAATGAAGAATAATATATGTTAAAGGAAATGAAGTGGCAATTGGATCAATAAAAATCTATACTGAGAGGCGCCAAAAAAATTTTCATTAGCTTTTGTGTTGACAATTTGAGGGAGTTTATTTTTTATTTTTATTTTTCTTTTGATTGCACCTGTACGTGCACCCTAGTGGTTCATGAGGCATAGGCACAAATAAAAAAAATAAAAATAAAATAAAAAAATGTTCATCTATATTTTGAAGAAATTGTAATTTCAATTCCAGTAATTTGTTTACCAATTAAAAAAATCCCAATTCCAGTAGAGTGCATACTAAATTAATCATTGTGTGATGTTGAGTTTTGCTTATTGTATTATTTCATTTTTTTATATTATATATAAGATAATGTTATTATAATTTTATGTTAACATAAAAAATATATATATAATAATGTTATTATAATGTTAAACATGAATATTTATTTGATCATATGCTTTAAATATAATATATATATATATATTAATAACATTTTATGTCTTAATAAATTCTCAATATATTCCTTTTGATAATTATATTAGTAAATTAGTAATTCTCAATATATTAATTACAATTTATACTTTATGGTCTTATACTAACACTCTATTACCATTAGTAATATACTTTAAGTTTATATATAAATTACTATATAAATCACTAACTTATACTAATACTATATCACTTATGATACTATTAACTATAGTGATATAGTAATATTAATACTATTAATGATATAAACATACCATCAACACAAACTTTTCAACACCGATAATATTGCAAATCAAATTGTGGCCGCCTAGCCAGAGTACAAGGCTAACGCTTGTAGATCAAATGATCAAGACATTGCTTAAGATCTTCGACAACAAATATATAGAACTTGACCACTAGACCTCAAACAAACTCTTAACTCCTAGTTAGACTAATGCAGAAACAGACCTTGCAATAACACGGATATATACAACTTGACCACTAATCTTAAAATAACTTTAGCTTCAAGTTATAATGTATGAAATGAAATTCACTCAAATTTACTAGAACCATTTATTTGTCTAAAACTAAATTAAGCCAACCTTTTATGAGGAAATAAACCCTTAAAATAAAACCCACTAAACTCTACTTATAAAAAATAAAGAAGATTCTTAAATTTTTCCTAAGTACAAATTTATTAAAATGTAAATTAACTTTCGAATTTGAAGCCTCTAAGCCTAGCAAAGTGGCATTGTAGGTTGGCGTGAGGCTGCCAAGTGTTACTTCTATTTTCTTCCTTGCAAACACTCTATCTCTCTTAATTCCCTCAGTTTTGGCTTCTACCAAACTCACTTCTTCTTTTCATTTCTTCTCACATAGCCTTTCTCTTCTGCGGCACTTATGTTTTATTATACTTTTCTTTTTCTTTTTTTCCTGTTGCATTAATAGCAGTAATTATTAAATCTAATTTTTTTCTCTAGTAGCATTAAGATCATATATAGTTGTTGTATACTGAACGATTGGTTGTATCATGAATAGTTATATACTCGAAGCTTCTTATTGTAAGATATTAGTATTTTCTTGTAGTTTTTAATTTAAAATAATAATAATAATAAAAAATTTAAGGCTTTTAGTTCTTTTTATTTTTCTCGCTAGTTGGGTGTACGCTTTGGTATATACGGTACTTCTTGTCTAGTTGGAACATGTCAAAGATTTAAGGTTAAAAATCAATTATTTGGCAGACTTTAAAAAAATTTAAAAGTTTTTCGACGTTTATAATGTTACGCCGGTAATAATATATAGTTTTGCGCTAAAAATTTATCGATTCTTAAATTTTAAACTTTAGTCCAATTTTATATACCTTTATCAGTTTTAGGCTTCATTGCCGTGATATAATTTTTTTTTTCAAATTTTAAGAAAAAGAAGACTAAGTTTTTAGCGGCCTATCGTCTAGAGACTCTCATCAATATTATTTTGGATATAAATATTAAATTAAATTTTTTAAGATTCTAAAGATAGATGTAACACATCTAGGCCGAGCACCAAATCCTCAGTTTTGAGTCTAGACTCGTTAGTATTTTTTTTTTTGTAACAGTATTTATTAATACTTGATTTAGAAAAATTACAGACAAACCGAAGAGAGTGTTTTTGGACTGGTCTAACCGATCCAATTTTTTTTTTTAACTCAAAACAATATCGGAGACGTGGGCCAGATATTTTGATATGGGCCCAAGAAACCCAAGCCCGTGAGAACACAGGGATCACGCCCAAGCACGTCTCCCATGCACGTTTCAATTCCTTACGTTTCTCTCTAGGGTTTTACCATCACTTTTATATATATATATATATATATATATATATACGTATTTCTCTACTGCATGGAGAAATTGCCCAAGCCCTTGTTACTGCAGCAAGCCACACTCCAAAGCTAAGCCGCTGATCCCTGTCACCGTCCCTGCACCACCACCACCCAACGCACAGAACCACCCGGTTGCACCTCCGTAGCCCACCTCTCCTCCACACCGTGAGCCCTACCTCCACTCAAAACCACCGTGTAATAGCCCACTGCCCTGATAACCACAAAATTCAAACCACCGAGATTTCCTTGGCTTCTCACTTATCTTATCCACCTGATCAGTTAAGATTGAATCATACAGATAATAAACACTTATCTACTTTAGGAGATAACTCTTGACTGTATTTAAATTTCTGTTATTATGTATCTTTGTATTTCAAACATCTTCTGTAATTGTATATAAATGAGAATAGTCACACGGTTTTTGGCATTGAGGCCAATACCATTTTACAGAGTTTTACATGCCCAGCCCACACTCAGCCTCTATATCACAGTACAACAACCCCGAACGGAAGCCACATCAACCTGCCCTCAAGTCTCCGCCCTAAACCACCACGCTTCCACTGTGAGACCCTCCCTGCTGACCACTACACCACCCAGTTGCACCACCACGAAAAGACTCTGTTTCTCCACACGAAAACAGGGCACCCATTTTCCTCCAGGGTGAGCCACAACGCCACTGCCCGTTGCTCAGCCTCAAGCGGGAACCGCCAAGATAAGCCACAGAAACCGCCGCCCGTGCCACCGCTAGTCACCCCGTGCCGATCCGGTAAGCCCACGCCGATCCTCCCACGCTCTCTATCCTTTCGTCGATCCTTCTATCACTCACGGTAATTCTCTCTCTCTCTCTCTCTCTCTCATTGCACAGCCGCCGCGCTCACCACCGTCTACCACAGCCCAGCTCGCTGCCCCGTCGCGCCGCTCCATCTCTCTCGGTAAGTTGGTTCTCTGTCGCACGAGCTTGGTGTGATTTTAATTCCATATATTTCTTTGTAAAGTCAGCCTTCCCAAAGTGCCCTTGCAGTTTATGCTTATTTCCTAAAATACCCTGTCTTTAGGTGGGTTTAATGTTAAGTCTAAATTTTATTATTTGTAAGAGTTTTAGTTATTTTAAAATATTTAACTTATAGAGAAAATATATTATTAGTGATAATATACTTTTTTAAATTTGAGTTTTAGAAGTGCAAAATTTTATTTTCAACCCTTTAAAGAGAAAGTAATTAGGCTTTTTTATTAAATGAAATTTTGTTTTCCTATTAAAATTTTAATTTGAGTTCATAAATCATTATACTTAAATTTATGCTTTATTTTTCTTTACTTTTCAAAGTTCAAACTAATTAGGCAATAATATATTTGTACCCACGCATAAACAACGGCCGATAATATAAATACCGGCAATTCTTAGTTTTTTTGTAGTGTACATGAAAATTGTGTATTTGTAACTAGTTATTTCTTGCTAAAATGACTATTTCCTACTAAAATGAGTTTATTCTCGTCACAGATAGTCATTCTTATAGTCATTCATAAATGCTCATTTTTCTTGTATCGTGTATGTGCACTCCCTTTAAAAAAGTGGTTAATCTAGGATATATTCACATGAAAAATTATTTTTTTAATAGTAGACCCCATTTCTTTTTAAAGAGAGTGCGTGAGACTTGCACACCCTAAAATTATATCAAGCAATATCACTCATAGTTTACACATTAAATTTTTCTAACTTATTAATAATGACGTTCCATATAAATCCAGTAGTTACAAAAATGAAAATGCATGAGTTGAAAAAACAAAAAATACATGCATTAGGAAAGCTAAAGCCTAGCTAAAAGAGTAATAACTTTAAATGAGAATTATTAACTTAATTAAATATATCATTTTTCATTTAATAGCTTTAACTAATAACTTAATTACTAGCTAATAAGTGTGCAGATATCTGTTTTTCACTTTTAGAAAGAAAAATATAAAATCATGAATTGGAAGAGAATTATGAGCAGGGCTTGAGCGCGCAAAGCTCATACACATTAAATAATAATAATAATAATATTAATAATAATAATAATAATAAAAGGTGCATACATAGAAATTAATGATTACGATGAAGTTTCATGCATGGTTTCATATATGTTTTTTCACTTTTGGAAAGAAAAATTAGCCACCTTTAGAATTAATGGTTCCATCGAAAACTTGGAGTCCAAACTATTTTCTTGGAGTCCAAGTTATTTTCTAACTCTGGGTTAGTTAGGAATCCTCAGCCCTAAATATCCTTCTGGAATTAGACCTAGTACTTACTTTGTAACATTATATAATTGCTATATATTTCTCTGCGCCGGTATTTTGAACCAAGATCGATCGAGAATCTCATAGACACAATTAACTTTGCAGAGAAAGTAGATCATCAGCTGCTTGATTAATGGGGTCCCCCGATCTTCCATCGGATATAATCTTTGAGATTTTATCACGAACATCGCTAAAAACTCTTGGCCGATGCGCACTCGTTTGCAATGACTGGAATCGGATGGTGTACGAGTCAAGTTTTATGCATGCGTTTTGTCAGAGAACGAAGACAATATCAGGGTTCTTCATGCAAAGTAGATTCGTGGGAAGGCCTTTTGTGGAGTTCGTCTCCAACTATAGCATGCAGGATTCCGATTCCAAGCTCTCCCTTGATTTTTTGCCCAGAAATGTCAATATTGAAGCGGCCACCAAACAAGGTATCTTGTTATGCGTGAAAGAGTTAGACACAAAGATTTTGAGGATACCAGAATATTATGTCTGCAAACCTAGCACCAAAGAATGGCACAAGATCCCGAACCCTAAAACAAGGTACTTCACCGAGAAACTTGCAATGGTGGTGCTCAGATCACAGCCTCTGCACTATGAGATAGTTCGATTTTCAGAACCCAGGTCTCGATGCAGAACGTACAACTCCAAAATGTACATCGGTCATCACTGCGAGATTTTCGATTCGGAAACATGGGCTTGGAAACAGTTGCAAGATGTTTTGTTGCCGTATGACATGTTTTTTGGAACTGATCCTGTTGTGTCTGCATGTGGAGTTCTTCACTGGCTTATGTCCGACAACCAAGTCTTCGCTTTCGATACAGATACAGAGAGTTGGACGACATTTGACCTACCTTTCCCTCTCTGCAAGAAAAACTATTTCAAGCACACGAAACTTGTAGAGTACAATGGCCACCTTGCCATGCTTTGCACGGAAAATCATGGTGAGTTTGCGCAGCTTTGGGTAATGGTGGATTCTGAATCTAAAGTATGGATGAAGAGACAGAGAATGAGTACAGAAGCCGTTCGAGGAGTGGAACGCCATAGTTTTCCCGTCGCCATGGACAGTTCTGATATTACTCTCATGTGGGGCTTCTACAGCGTAATATATTACAACTTTACAACTTTTCGGTCCAAGCGATGCTTTGTGCAGAGAATACAGCCGAATGAACTTTTCCCTTTCCAATCCGATCTTGAGCCGGCTTACTTGAAGAATTATTGGAAGAAGGAACAGTTTTCAATATTTCTTTGTTGGGTTTGCTTGTTTATTTGCGGATGTTTATATTCTCTATTTCAGTACTTTTACAGTAGTAGTATTTAGGGGGCAGCTAGCTAGCTTGAATTATATATACCATTTTTGTCCCTTAATTTTACATCATAGATCATGTGGAATCTATACCATTTTATAATGTTTATTAATGTTCTATCATCTATGCAGTGAGCATCATCATTATTCTTTGATTTTTTTTTTTTTTTAATGAATTGTCAAGTTTTGTTTGTTAAGCTTTTTCATCTTCCCAAAATTTCGGCACATATTAAATTGGTATATATGCTGAATTAAATTTAAGACTCGAATATATAGTGACAATATAATTTCCTAGTGTACGTGCTCATCATCATTAACTTTTATATATACGGTATAAGAGTCTCTAATTTATTATTAGAATTAAGTTATCCTAATTAATCCTAATTTCGGTTTTTTGGCTAGAATATTGATCTTGTTTATAAGCATATATACGTCATATATATGCCATGAATGAATGATGAGTCGATTAATATTTAGTTTAATTAGATTATTATATATTAAGGCATACGTACTCCATTGAAAATAAATAATAGTCTTTAATTAGAGAAAAAAACATGGACATATTCGTCTATTAAGAGCATTGTGTACTCCATTAAAGTGAAGATTTTGAATGGAATACATGATCATGAATTATAACAAATTATGTCATGATAAACCCGGCCGTACGTGTGCGCACACGGCTCAATTAGAATATTTAACTCACTTAAGATTAGCTCTTTTTACATTTTTCATGGGAATATTAATGCTATATGAATTATATGAGTTATTTAAAAATAAGATCCTATGTTAATTGAAAGCACTTGATCCAATTTTACAAACTACCACATGTCTAAATTAAGAATGAAGGTCGCCCTAGCCATCACCAATGGTCATGTTCTAGCCATCGAGCAAACCTCAAGGCAGCCAAGATCTAGCCAACTGTAGGCGGCCAATCTCGACTCACCAGTGACAGGTTTGGGGGGTGGGATGAGACACAAAATTCTCATATCATCTCATCATTACACATTTTTCAAATCTAATAAATAATTCAATTTTTTTAAAATCTCAATTCAACTTTTTCAAATCTCAAAACAAGGTCACCATGCCATGAGAGTCGCTCGGTACTTCTGGCTATCCCGTGGTGGCCATACATGATGACCATCGCTGGTGATTGGACCGGTTGCCATCCTTCCTTTCTTTTCCTTTGATTTTTGCACAATATATTTCATGTAAGGATTGAGCCATCTTTCACGATGGGCTTTGAATTTAGACAGATCTAGATTAATTATATCTGGTAAATCCTGCCACACAGGTTGTTTTCTACGTTTCGATCCAACACATCCTCATTTGTTTTCAGGAAACATCTCATCTCACCTCATCATTACAAATTTTCCAAATCCCCACACAAAATAAAATAAACAATTCAATTTTTTCAAATCCAAAACAAAAATAAAATAAACAATTCAACTTTTTCAAATCTCAAAACAAAAATAAAATAAATAATTCAACTTTTTCAAATCCCAAAACAAAAATAATATTAAAAAATATATTCTAATAATATTTTATTCAACTTTTTAACTTTAATCTCAACTCATCTCATCTCATCTAATTTCTAAAAACAAACGAGCCTAGTTTTTAAGTTTCTTCTTTCCAAGTTCAATATTGAACATTATTTCTGCATCCTTACGTACGTGCTGCATGCCGGCTAACATCTTTTGCATCTGATCATCCACTCATCAATATTCATTGTCAACCGCCTCCTCTACGATTGCATTCTCTATCAAGTCATGGTTTTGATCTTCTTCTTCGTATAATTCTAGTGCTTTAATACCCTAGTGATAAATAATTAAGCTCTCATCATTTTATTTTTGAAGTACATTTTTGAAGTACCAAATTTCCAAACAGATCCTATTAAATTTAATAGTTTACAAACTAATATAATTTAACGTGACATATTAAGGTCTTGTTCAGATACAGAAACAGTTTTATCTCATCCCGTCTCATCGTGACAACTTTTTTAAATTTTCACACAAAATATAATAAATAATTCAACTTTTTCAATTCTCAAAATAATAATAATATTAAAAAATAATATTTTATTCAAATTTAAACTTTCATCTAAAACCATTTCATCTCACCTCACTATAACCTAATGTTGGAAATATTTTCAAAATAATATATATTATATTTATAATATGTTGGGATTTATTTTTGGAAGTTATGAATTATTTTGGAAAGAGAGAATTAAGGAAAGTTTTGGTTATAATAAAGTGGGTCCTTTTGTATAACACAAGTCATTCACTTATTAGTGGTATTGATGGCTTTGGTTAACCAAAAGATGGACTCTCCACACGGGCCTGGGTGTCCAGCCTAAGGCGAAGGCCAACAGCAGCCCCATAGGGTGTGCGGCCCACGAGCCCAAGCGTTCCAGGAAAATCATGTAAAAATTGTTAGCGTCCAATGTCCAGCCTAAGGCGAAGGCCAACAGCAGCCCCATAGGGCATGCGGCCCACGAGCCCAAGCGTTCCAGGAAAATCATGTAAAAATTGTTAACGAAAGAGCGCATCTACTGGGACTCGAACCGGTTTCAACCGGTTGGGGGATAACGTGGTGAACATTGGACTAAGTCAAATGTTTCTGTCACTTGGTGACAGGAATAATAAATATACATGTTCGTATCAGATTACAGAAAAATGAAAAGTCACAACTTTTCATACACATCCTTTAGCCCTCTATAAATAGTTCCATTGGCTTACGAATTTTAAAAAAAAAAGAAAGAAAAAAAAAGAAAAGAAAAAAAAGACAGAAAGGAAATAAGGAAATTTTGAAATTCTTCCTTTTTCAAAAGTTTTCATTTCTTCAAAATTTGTTATTAGGATCTGTTCATTCTGTAGATAACAGATTTCTAATCTCTTGGTTGAATATCAAAATCTGAGGTTATTCAGGATCTAATTTCGTGTGTGCATAATACAGTTAGACAAACAAACTTGTTCTGAACTTTATTTTATCTTGGCGGCAAATTCGTTTGTAATCCATATGTATACCGTTATTGGTGGGGCAAAAATTATCTTAAAGAAATCGACATTCGAAACACACCTTGAAGCAAACTTTTTCCTCACTATTTTCTCTTTTGCCTTTTGCACCAACACCTAAATCTCGTTTACTTTAAAAATAAATTTTGTAATGTAACGTATCTTATCAATTCAGTTGTTGCATACTGCACCTGCACCCGCAAATTCATAAACTACTTTTAATTGCCTGCGCATGTTTACTTTTTAACAAAATACTCGGTCAAATATTCTGATTTTTAGATATATTATATTGAACAGGTAATATTATATACCTATAATAATTTTATAATCTATTTTAACTCAATCGAGAGGTTCTATTAAAAGATAATTTTATTTTTATTTTATTAAAAAATAATTTCATTTTACATAGAATGGTAAAGTAGTCCTAGAAATTGTAAGTGTATCATGTTTCATTGTTTTATGGTTAAAATTTCATAATTTTTATAGAGATTCGACTGAGTAGGTTTCAAAATTTTCAAGCTGTGCAAAAGGAATATATTTACAAAACAAGAACTTTCGTTAATATTCTTCGGTTTTTATTTTTATTGTACTATCATCCAAATTTAAGCACAAATTTTAAATTTGAAAAGTGCTACAGAAACAAAAAGGTTTTATAAAAATAAACTCATAAATTGACATGATTTTATATGATACATTAGATCTACTCTATAATAAAAATAACTTTACAATCTAATGTACCATATAAAATCACGTCAATTTGTGAATTTATTTTTGTATAATCTTTTTGTGACTAAAGCATTTCTCTTGTTGAAGTTTTCCAAGTTCCAACTTTCTGGTACATCAACAGAATAAGGGTTGATTTTAGATTACTATTTAACCAATCAAATGTGTTTGAAATGATGCAATATTTTATTCTATGGTTTTCCATTTGAAAGGTGTATCTAGGGGTGCTACCCGCATGGTGCGCGCACCATGCAGGGGGAGGGTTTTCGACCCCAACCCCCGCCTCCGGGAGGTTGGGGCGAGGCCCCCCCTCTGCTACTGGGAGTGGGGTTGAAACTGCACCCCGCCCTGCCCCTCGCTCAACCCAATGACCTATTAGGTCTATAAATATTTTTTGGGTCTAAATTTGTTTTACACCCAAATTATAATATAATTTAAATTATAAAATAAAATTTATATATTAAAAAAATATAAATTTATTGGAATTATATTTTGGATTGCCTTGACCTCCTAGACAACCTTTTATATAAGAGGCTAATGTAATACAATAGTCAAACTGAAGCAATGTCAATCCATTAACTTGAATTCAATTTCAAGTTTTTAATAAATTGTATATATTTATATACAACATATTTATATAAATTATTTATATAAATATTAAAAATTTAATTATTTTTATTTTAAAATAAAGAAAGGGTGCGAAGCGGGATACTGGACGGGGCCACCCCTAGGTGTATCAGTAGTTTAAAAATTTTATAGTTTTCTTACATTCAAAAAAGTATCATGAAATTCGTAAGCCCAAAGGGGCAAACTGTCCAATGAAGATAATGCTTGGGCTCAAAAATGAGTGTTTAAAGTTTGGGTTGAAAAATAGTGCTTATGGTTGGTATAGAATATAGACCCATATTGACTCTAGTTAGGTCTTTGGGGCCCAAGTGGACCAATCCTAACCATTTCCAATATAAGATTTTAACTAGTACTGTTTATCTCGGTTCAAGTCCGAAAATCCAGATTTCAAATCCGGGCCGGAATCCGGATGAATCCGGATTTTAAATCCGAAACCCATTCTTTCTCTCTCTCACTTAGTTTGAATGTTTGAATGCTTTTTGTTATTTGATTTTGATAAGTTTTGAATCTGAAATCTGGTGCATGCCAAAATTTTCTTCGCATAAAGCTCTGCATATGATGTGGCTTTGGAGGAGTTTGCTTTTCTAGACATAGAACTGTTGCTTAGCAGCTCACTGTCTTTCTTTGCAAATTGCAACTCTTCCTCGTGTGTGAGAGCGAGGTTTCACTCTAACATTCACTCATATCAGGCATGCTTTCTCTCTCTAGCGATGTCTTATCCTCAACTTCTAACTCTCTCTCTCTCTCTATCTCTGGAACTTGCTTTTTGTGTTTTTATTATGCAACTTGCTTTAATGGGGAAGCCTTTGTAGTCCTCTCTAGGTCTCATAAGCATTCAAAGTTCAAACATCAAACCTTAAAAAAATAATAATAATAAAATAATAAAAATAAAAACGGGGTTTCAGGTTGTAAACTCTGGTTCCAGATTTTAAACCTGATACTCGGGCCGGGTGTACCTGGGTTTTGCAACCCAGGTTTCGGTCTAGATTTGTTCCGGACCGGAATCCGATTTCCCAAGTTTCGGACCGGGCCGGGAAAAAACCTGGCCCGGATGAACAGTCCTAATTTTAACGAACCCAATAAGACATTTTTTTTTTACACAATTAGGTGGGGTCGACAAATTTATTTTTCAAAAAATTTATGTGCAGTCACTTTTGCATATTCTTTGCACATTTCACTAATGTGATTGGCTAGGTTACTTTTTTTTAATATAAAATAATTATTTTAATCAATTACATCAGTGAAGTGCATAAGTAGTACGTAAAAGTGACTGTATATAGCATAACTCTATATTTTTTTATCCGTATTCACAACTGTTAGAATTTTCAAAATAATGATAGATATGTATGTATATATGTTTATGTATTGAGAACATGGGTACTTCAATAGTATTGAAAACAAAATAAATTTTTGTAAAAGGAATAATTAAGTCATGCAATAGATATTTTCATGTGTGGCTTGTTATATATTTGTACTTTCTCCTGAGGAAAGAAGAAAATTTCTAAGAGAATGATATATTTTATTTTCACATACTAGAGGGGAAAAAAAAAGAATGTTATCAAAGGATGAAGGGGAGGCTTTAAACGAAGCAAATTTATTTAATTAGCATTTTAATAATGTTATCTAATTATTATTTTCCTCTATATTTTTTGGTAACATGTGTGTCTGAGTCCAATAATATAACCAAAAATCCAACCCCCTCAGGACACTCTTATTGGATTAACTAAAAGCTAAATCCAATGAAAATTTAGCTATTAAACCATAAAATATATCACATTAGAATAGTTATATTCCAAATATTTGGAATATTGCTACAGTAATTTCTAAAGTAATTTTCAAATTTGGAAGACATTGTTTATTCATCAAATCCATTTTATATCATTTGTTTCTCTCTCCCGAAGTCTCCATCAACGACTTTGTTCATTTCTTTTGTCCATTGACCATCTGATTTCGTGTGATTGTACTGTCCATTAAATATTTTTTTTAAAATATGATAAAATAAAATAAATTAATAATTAAAAAAATTAAATATTTTTTTAATTATTGATTACTCCTTACTATATAATGAATAAATGGATAATTCAATGTAGAGATTTGATGTGAATAGCTAAAGTGAAATTCATCTTATATTATTTTATTTTTATATAATGAAAAAATAATTATTCTAATATAGAGATTTATGTTAATAGAATAGTCAAAAACTAAATTCATCTTACATTCATAGAAAATGTACTTTAATTTTAACTAATCCAATGAGAGTGCTCTGATCACAAGGTGGGCCGTTATACCAAACATCTAACTAAAAGAAATAGAAAAAAAAAAAATGATGACTATGTCCACTGTAATAATCAGAAGATCCAAAAGGAAGCGTTTAATAAATTAAATTCCCGTAGTGCTTATCTACCTAAAATTGAAAACAATTATATCATGGACAATGACTACGATCAAGTTATATATATATATATATAAAGGAAGTTTATCTCTAAATTATTTCTTTCGCTACGTGTGTTCCTTTCATCTATAAAAGAACTTCTCAATTCACCATTTCAAAAAATAATAAATCTTTACAACTTCCTCGCAGTCTACATTCTACATTTATTTTTATTTTTTTCTTTTATTAAATATTTATTATATGAATAATGAATATAAAATTTAAAATAATTTAAAAAGAATAAACTCAAAAAAAATTTAAAAAAATATTAAAAAACATTAAAAAATTTTAAAAATTTTAAAAAATATGGAATGTAGAGTGTGGTGAAAGTTGTGTAGCAAAACTAAAAAAAAAACTACTACAAATTATCACAACCCGAAGAGGAGGGAGCTGGAGTTTTGGTGCCTCCCTTGCTTCTCTCCAACAAGGCAAGACACCTTTGCTATTGTTTCTTGAAAGAAAAACACTATGTCTACAGGAAAAAAACCACCGAAATTCTTTATTGAAATTTTTTTTAATTTTTTTATTTAAGAATTAAGTAAATGTTTTTAAATGAATATGTAATTTTTTTTTATTTTTAAAAAATATTTAAACAGTTTAAAAAAATAGTGAAAGAAAAGATAAAAAATATAAAAAAAAGATTTACAATGTTCGGTAGAAGATTTCTACCGAAATCTTCTGTGGACGTAGCAACGTCCTTCTTGAAATGTTTTAAAAGAAACGGATTTTATAAAAATAAATTTACAAACTGATATGAGTTAATGTAATACGTTATTGCAAAATTATTGTTATTGTAGAATAGATCTAAAGTATCGTATAAAATCGTGCCAATTTTATAAATTTAATTTTGTGCGATCTTTTCATTGATGTGACATTTATTTTTTGAAACCATTGCAAGCAACATGTGCTCCATCGTTATAATAGTAGATTATATATCAAGAATAATGATAGGGTTATTACTCTACTATTATCCATTTACTATCTAATTTGTATTTGATTTTTTTTAATTTTTTATTTTACTTAATGATCAAGGAAGTTAATATTAGTAAAGTTATATATTTTTTTAATTTTTTCTTAATGATTAAAGATGTTAAAAAAATACTTAAAAATAATAAGATAGTAACCATAACACTACCCATATATCAATCTCCCCGTTGCACCATTTGTTGTCCCTTTCTCTAAAGGAGTAGGCCTCAAGCGCCGCTCAGTCTAAACCTTTCCATTCATCCAACTACTGAAAGCTACTCTCCTTCCCACTTCCTTTAAAATCTAGAGTTTGACATATTCATCAATCTAGGGATCAAGAGAAAGTAGAACCTCCAAACAAACTACCCCCAATAGTCCATAATAACAGCACCCCATTTACTGTGAAAAAAATCTTAGAACCTCCAAACAAACTACCCCCAATAGTCCATAATAACAGCACCCCATTTACTGTGGAAAAAATCTTCTTCACACTCTACTATTTATCACACACTCAACATACTTAGTGTATTGAGTTAAAAAAAAAAAAAAGTTTGAGTGCAGTGTGTGGAGAGTGTAGGCAGATCCCAAGAATTCCTCTTTACTGTGTGACCGCCCCTCTATCAAAGCATCTAAAAATCCTACATTGTTTCACCAACTATCTTTCTTAATTTTTTTTTTAATCATCTAATAATGATAAATGTGTAACATTTTATATAATAGAACGAGAATATAACGTATAGTATTACTCCTTAGAGAAGCACTACAGCCACCAAAAAAGTGGCCCAAAGAAGTGTCCCAAATAGTGTATTTCACTTTTTTATTTTTCTTTTCTTTTTTTTCATGTATTTTTTAATCATCATAAACATTTTTTAAAAAAATAAAAAATTCAGAACATCATTAAAAAAACATTTTCTTAATCACTAAGTTAAAAAAAAAAAAACCATTCGCGACACAAATTTGGAACCCAAAGCATTTCTCTACTCTTTAAGTATATATAAAAGAAATCGTATTAAAACGCTGATACAATATTCGATTAAGGGCTCGTTTGGATACAAAAATTATCTCATCTCATCATTACAATTTTTTTAAATTTTACATAAAATATAATAAATAATTTAATTTTTTTAAAATTTAAAATAATAATAAGATTAAAAAATAATATTTTATTCAACTTATCTTCTCATTATCCAAACTAGCCGGTAAATGAGATTGATAAAGGTAGTAAAAATATAAAAAAGAAGAAAATGCCTACCTTCTTTAATCTAAAGCTCGTAAAGCAGCACTTTTTGTTGATTTGTGCATGCCGTTCAAAAGGGCTGGTCGAAATTTTTGACATTCAAGTTAAGGTTTTATGATATTGAAAAGGAGTAAAGCTACATTCAGTCGTAGAGTGTGTAAGTGTCGTATAGTCGTTTTGAAAAATAGTGAGATTTATTATTAAAAAATTAATTTCTTTTTATGTAGATCTCATATTTATTCACTCTTTTTAAAATGACTGTACGACGCTTGCACACTCACAACTACAACTATCATTTCTCATTGAAAGTAAATGAATTAAGTAGCAATCGGAGCGTATATACATTGGCCATCTTCTCCTTTACAAAAGGATACTCATTTCTCTAATTTCACGTCATCCTTTACCAACGCCATAGACAACAATGCCTACTTCAACCCCTCTACCCTACGATATTAATTCTTGCTCACTTCTCACGGGATACAAACGGAGTAATATCAACGCATGCAATCATTTTCGCATTGAATTTTGTTATAAATAAGTCCATTCACATCACTCGTAATGAACATATATATTATAATATTAAAAAAATTAAATTATCACTCATTTTTTCATATAATAGAATGATTAATTCTATTTTAAAATGAGGGTATTTTTTTTATAAAATAATATAAATGCTTTCAAATTGCACTACTAGTCTAAGTGAAGTGAAAATCTTTCACATCGGTCTGTTATGTGTATAAAAAAATAAAACTTACAAATAGATTTCCTCTTTCACATTTTTTCCACAATCATATATTTTTAAAATAAGGGTATTTTTATAAATAATGTTTTTATTTAAAAAAAAAACTATTTCTTGAAATCTTATAACCTTTTAGGGAAATCTTCTTTTTTAAGGAGAAAATGAGAAACAAATTACAATGAAAAAAATTTGAGAGAAAATTACAATAAAATTATATGGTAGTTTGAGGAGTGATTACAAATTGAATGATAAATCAAAGATAAACAAAGGGATATAACAATAAAAACTCTACTTATAAAAAGAAAACCAACAACACAAAATAAATATTTAAAAATATTTTAAGTATGTTACAAATCATGATATCTCTACATAAAGATGAAAATGTATTCATAGTAGTATTCATGCCCAAAAAAGTCCATGACAATAATTTTTAGTTTATCTACACATCACAACTTCGTAAAAAATGTACACAATATAACTAATTTTCAAGTGATCTGCCAAATCTTATAATTTGTCAAATATTGTACACATTACAACAAAATTTCAAAAACTATACACATATGATCTATTACATGTTGCAATTTGACCAAAGTAACATAATTCATCCATCCATCTCATACTGGTGCTACAATCCCAAACTTGCATTATAAATAGAGTTGTAAACGTATTAATTGTTAATAGAAGACTTATTATTATATTTTTCTAGAATAATCCAATAAATAGTGAAATTAATACTCACAAATATCAATGTCTACATCCTAGCTTCCTTGAGAATTGCAATCATCATGGTGGTCTACAAGTTCGAATAAAGGTTGTTGCACCTAAAAAAAAAAATATGTTAAATTACAAGCATGAAAATATGAAGAAAAAATCATAAGACAATACCGCAATTGACCTAGTAGTAGAGGTGGTATTGTACGGTGAAAGTAAATAAGGTGTCATAGTAAAGTGGGCTGCTTGACTCAGCTCCTGTTAATAGTAGTACAGTCAAACATTAATGTCGATATTTTCAAAACAAGAGAAAACTTAGTCAACACTAAACATTTTATAACCAAACCTCAATTTGACTACTCTTTTGTCTTTTTATTTTTTTTACTCTCTTGACCGCTTTCTCAACAAATGACTATTTTCGCTTGGATAGTGGCCTCCATTTACTTCGTATTACTTTGGGACTAACCAATTTACTACTTCCAATCGTCTTAGTTGGACCAACTCGGGTCAGACTACTACTACCGCACAGAGATTTTTGTTGGACCCATTGTTGCTTCAACCCATCTAACTGGCTCAACAACTTGATACAATCTTTTTCAGTGTTGGATGCATTATCAACGATCTCATATAATGCCTTAGTTAGTTTACCATTGTTGTGATTTTGTTACCCAAATCATCGTAACTAGATCTAATGAGGGTATACGTTCGCTTAATGTCTTTCCTCCACTTATCAATGATGTAATATGAAGGTAACTCATCCATATCATAATGTGAGCACACAAAGGACATGCATATACAAAATGCCCTTGAATTCAAATAAATTGGATGTACACTTTACTTCAAACTCTTCGTCATTGAAATAAACAACAAAATCTACCCATTTGATTAATCCATCTGTTACTTTTACTTTATCCGTAACTTGGTATAATTGCCCCTTCACAGCTAATCAAAACTTGGCAACACTATAGCAAGCCTCTAAACTCACCTTGAACTTCTCAAAATCTTGCATTCGTATAGACTTCTTGAAATTGCCTCTCAATGGCATAATGGCTTATGTATGGAATCTAAGTGTGGAAGGAAATAAAATTAGCTGCACTCTCATTCTCAACTTTTTGTCTTAGGACATTGTCATACTGATCTACAAACTGCTTCAATGTCATTTTTGTATTGACATAATCATCAAAAAATGCATTCATACCTTCACTTTGTTGCGTGGTTGATATGTTTGCCTAAAATTGGCATTTCACATATGCTGGTACCCAAAGATGCCGCTGAGAATATAGCCACTCCAACCATACATTACAGTGTAGATCATAAGTATCAAGCAAATGCATCCAAGATTTTTCAAAGTCATGATGATTCAAGGTGTCATAAACACACTTGTGCAGGTCACTCTTAATGGCCTCGTACCGGAAATTTACAGCAAATTTCTTTGATACTTTTCTCATAATATGCCATAAGCAAAATCGATGGCGAGACAATGGAAACACTTTTGCAATTGCATTTTGCATTGCTTTATCCTAATCAATGATTATTAAAGCTGGAGCTCGCCATTTATGTACTTCAACCATGATTCAAACAACCATATAAATGTCTCTGTATCCTCACCCGATATCAAACCGCATTCAAACAAAATTGATTGACCATGATAATTGACCTTGAAAAACGGAGCAAATGACATTTTTTATACATTCATCAAATACGTTGTATCAAATGTGATAACATCTCCAAAATATTTGTATGCAGCCCTACTTCGGGCATCTACCCAAAAAACATTCCTTACTCATAATTCATCATCCACATCCATAACATAATAAAATTCATCATTATGTTCTTGCATTCTAATGAAGTAGTTTTTTAGAACTTCAACACCTCTCATCCCAAGTTGAAGTAGTCTTGTCTCACGTATGTAATTACAGGAATCTCTCTCTCCAAAAGTGAGATTTTCATAACCACCTGCTTCAAGAACCATAGAATTGTAGCTCTTGCTCAACCCTATGCCAGCCCTGTCGTTGTATTCCAATTGCTTCTTGCTCACTGAATCCAACGTCTTGTGACATATAATATATATTGTTTTGTCGAGACTTAGGACATGTGTGTGCTCGAGCACAACATGGCTCAAGCAAAACTCGCATTCAGAACCTAAGATTGCATTGATTCTGGCCTTGTAACCTTTTTTCTCCATAGGCCTTGGCTTCAGAATATTAGATGACGTGCTTTCAGATGTGCCTTGACGTACACATGCAAGTGTGAAATACCTCCTCACCTTTCCGTCATCTCCAATTTTGGAACTCCTTTTTGTAACACCAAAACTAACTTGTTTCACATATCTTGTATAGTATGCTCTTACTTCTTCTGAAGAAGAAAATGAAATTCCCACCTTAGACTCTTCGACGTCCACATTTCCATCTATCTTTTCATTAATATTTGAACAATCGTCAACATTCACAAAACCTTCAACGCCTTTTTTCCATCTTTTTTTATTGACAAGGACTGTGACTCACAAAATAATCTAGCAAATTTAAATAAATCAAATAACCATAAGTTCATCTATTTAATAGCATAGTTCATTAATGGAATACATAATTTCACATGCTAATGGTAAATCAAATACAAAAAAATAAGGGAAAGATGGAGCTCTCATTTGATGCTTTTGTTTATTAAAAAAAAGTCGTGCCAGAGAGGTAAAGAGGTTGTAAAGCTGTGGATGGAGAAGCATTGTGTGTATGTATTTTTTGTGTTTTGTTGCATTTTTTATGTAAACTTAACCATAGCTTCTTTACATAGGATTCCGAAAAGGTTTGCAAGGAAGTATGGAGAAGGGTTGTAAAATCTAATATTTCTTAATTTTCCAAGTGGTGCATAATGGAAAGTAGAATTGGTGAGATGTGATGGTGGAATTTGGTTATAAAAGGGTTGGCAAGAATTCTTGGAGTATTACCCTGTGAAGCCAGAAATAGATTATCCCACCTATAGCTCCCAAGTTAAGGAGGGAAATTTTGGTGAAACACTCCAAGTTTCACCTCAAGAAGTTGCCATGTGATTCGAGGCCTCAAAAGATAAAGAGAACGAATCAAAGTGCTAAAACATAGACAACCCATATTTTATGGTTGTCATGCAACCATCATAAGTGCATTTTGGATGGTGTTTGGTAACCTTTCAATTTGAAACCCACTTCATCATCACAAGTTCTACCACCTTCAAATTCCAGATGATTTACTATTAAAAGATAGAACAAATTTGTGCATAGATGCTTTGTTTTTTAACTACAACGCTACCCAAATCCAGGTTTGTACTAAATGAGGATTTTATTAACCATTTTAAGTTTTTTTCTTCTTACTTTCATAATATACCATCAAGATTTGCAAAGATATTTGAATATAAAGCTTGATGATGTGGTCCTTCGGGTTTTAGATGGCATAAATTGGTTTGTTAAGTACAGTTCAAGCAAGTTTTTAAGTTGGAAGGAATTCTCAATGGACAATAATCTAGGGATTTTGCACAAAAAGAAGTTAGGGCACATGCAAGGGTGGAGGAGATGAAGGGTTTTGGAGCTTACCAGAGGCTCATAGAGTCTGTGTATGGTGATGATGGAGTCGAGATAGCGATGATAACGGCAGTTGTAGCTGTACAGTAATCATTTTCACTCAACACCCATGTAGAGAGAGAAATAGAGAGGGAGAATGAGAGAGGGAGAGAGAGGGAGAGAGAATCATGGTGGGAGGTGGAGGATAGAGGGAAGAATATAAACTCACCTGAAATGGCGCCAAACGGTAGTGGTGGGCGGAAATGATAGAAAGACAGCGCGAGGGATGGGAGAGTGCGGGGTAAGGTACACTAGAAGTTTCTTGTGAAATAATTTTAAACGTAAGAGTACATTAGCTTCTACTAAAAAAAAAAACACGTGAGAGGTAAAGAAGTCGTAAAGGGGTGGGCAGAGTATCATACCCCTCTACCCTACTATTTTGGAAAGAGTCCTACTATACTTAATTACCTATACAATCTTTTATATAATTATATTTAAAAATAAAATTACTTTTATAAGTTGTTTTATAAAAGGGAAATAGCTTAGCCACAAATAAAAATTGACCAATAATTCTTAACACAAAACATGATTTAAGAAAAGTGAAAATTATTTTTAAAAATGTCTTCAGTTTTTTTTCCTAACTTTTAATTTTAAGGAATATTTTTATAAATAATAATTTTTACTTAAAAAATTATTTCTTGAAATGTTAGAACTTTCTAGGGAAATTTCATTTTTTAAGGAGGAAATGAGATACAAATTACAATAAAGTTCTATGGTAGGTTGAGGAATGATTTCTAATTGAATGATAAATCAAAGATAAAACATTTTTCCTTATATATTTTATAGATAAAATTTAGATCTTGTTTGGTTACACAAATTATCTTAGCTCATCTAATTATTACAACTTTTTCAAACTCTCACACAAAATACAAATAACAATTCAACTTTTTTAAATCTCAAAACAAAAATTATATTAAAAAGTTATATTATAACAATATTTTATTCAACATTCATCTCATCTCATCTTTTTTTTTTATTGGCACCGGGTGTCCAGGAACAGCGTCCCGACTAATTCCAAGAGTGTATAGGCCCTCGGCAAGGAGTTGCCCGCAAGTGCATATCAAGTAATTCAAAGAGAAAATCTTACAATCCGATAGCTCCTAGGGATTGTTTACACCCAATGAAATTTGAACTTTAGACTTGAGGAGCATACTCCTAAATCCAAAACTTTTATCACTTGAGCCAACCCTAGGGCGGAATTTCGAGGCCAAGTTTTCGTTAAGATTTCATGGCTAATGCTGACATCACTTTTTGGAATTTTTTAATTATTATAATTACGTAGAAATGCTATTTTAAAATTTTATATTAAATTTAATATATCGAAAATCTTGGACGGACTCCCTCTTGTTTTTGGACAATAATCCTCATAAAATGCAAAATATAAAAAAAAAAAATTCACTTATCAATAAAAGCATTAAAATATTTAACATTTCTCATTAAATCAATACTAACTATTTCAAATAAAATAAAGATTATTACTTTTGAAATATACTTTACTCACAAAAATTATAAAAAAATTAAATTCATAAATTTATTTTATATAATCTTTATTTATATATATCTATTCTATATTAAAAGCGTCAATGTTAAAATGAATAGTATTTTTTCGTCTTCCTTTTTGTTCCTGTTTTACCTTGCATTTTAGTAATTTCGCCGACCGCCTTACTCACTTTCTGGAGGTTCAAAGGCTTCCACCACCTTAGTCACTTTCTGTAAATCACGTTTATGCTTTCTATTCTTCTCCCTCTGCTCTGTGAAACCGTTGTGTTATTCAACTGCTAGGGCTTCGGTAAGTGACTCTTTCTGTCGTTTGGATGATTTATGGATTATGTAACTAGGCCTATAGATTTTCATACCAACCAAACCAAGACCAAATTCAATTTCTATGTTTTCGGATTACTTCAAAGGCATACATTCATAGAATGAAAAAACCAGATCAGAAGAACCCATCAGATGGAAAAATTAAAAAAAGGGACACAGACTGTAAATTTTACAAGAGGAACATGGATAATATAACATTCATGAAAGACCCAAAAACCCGGTGAGATTTTTCGAAATACACAAAATCCTACAAACGCAGATCCGAACAAATACCCCTTCAGATTTGTAGAAATTCACAAAGGCATTCATAGCCATTTACACTAAACGATACCCCTTCAGATTTGTACAAATTCACAAAGGCATTCATAGTCATTTACACTAAATGAAATAGAGTGCAAAAACCCATTCAATATCTCATGCACAACAGATAAAGCCATCTATTCACACCCGGAAACCCCCAACCATCGTCTACAAACAGAGGTAACCTACCATTCCAACCATCGCCTATTCACACCCGCGTGCTTCTGTAGCCACTGTGTCCGTCATCGGCCTCTGTCTTCCCATTGGTATTTTGTTAGGAATCTGCAATTGTGTAATGGAAAATTCACAGAAATCTTTCTGGCAAATTCGAGGTTGCCAAGGCCTCCCAATATTCTCTGTATTTGAAATGGAAATTCATTGCCATTCCGATTCAATAACTGTTGAATAAATACAGATACAAACAACCTCCAGTGATAACTGGCCATACTCCACGTAAAGTAACTGACCCACTACTTAACTGAATAATAGACCCACGTACCATGACTGGCCCAAGACAGAGACTAGGTCCACAACACTTAAACGACACAGCTTAACAAATAAACAATTAAAACACACAAAGACAGACTTTGAAATACAAGGGCAAACCACACATAACAAATTCCCCTTCCTTAGAAAACCTTGCCCTCAAGGTTGGGGTACCGCCGCCTGAGTGAGTACAAGTCCTCCCATGTAGCATCATCTTTCTCCATGCTAGTCCACTGTACCAGTAGCTCTACTCCTGCGGTATGTCCTTTCTCCTTAAGCCTTCTCTGCAAAATTTTCTGTGGCTCGGGTGCGAGAGCTCCTTCCGGGGTCACGATGGGTAAATTCGTGAATGGCCTAATCCTTTCTCCCAGCTTCTTTTTGAGGCATGATATGTGGAATATTGGATAAATTCGTGCCTCTGGAGGTAGGTCAAGTTCATATGCCACCTTCCCAATCCGATGGAGAACCCTAAAAGATCCATAATATCGGGGTGCGATTTTAAGATTTCTACGCATAGCTACTGTCATCTGTCGATAGGGGTGTAGTCTCAGGTACACATAATCCCCTTCCTTTAGCTCTTTGTCCCTTCTCTTTAAATCAGCAAAATACTTTATCTTGTTTTGGGCTTCTTGCAAGTTTTCTCGGATGAGGTGGGAAATGAAGTCTCGGGTTAGCAGCTCATCTTCTACAGCTTGGACCTTTGTAGATCCATACTCAAAAGGCAACATCCGAGGAGGGGTTTGGCCATACACTGCTTCAAAAGGTGATACTTTCGTGGATGTGTGCACTGAGGTATTATATGAATACTCAGACAAAGGTAACCACTTTACCCAGTCTCTAGGTCTATCACTTGAAAAGCATCGGAGGTAACATTCGAGAATCTTGTTCATGGCCTCTGTTTGGCCATCTGTTTGTGGGTGATATGTTGTGCTAAGTAACAACTCGGTCCCACAGATTTTGAATAGTTCTTTCTAGAAATTGCTAGTAAAAACTGGGTCTCGATCACTTACAATGGTTTGTGGCATACCATGTAGTTTAAAGATATTATCCATGAACACTCTAGCAACTGTTAATGCTGTGTATAGATGAGTGATGGCCATAAAATGAGCATATTTGCTTAGTCTGTCCACTACCACTAGAATAACAGTTTTTCCTCTTGAGGGAGGTAACCCTTCAATGAAGTTCATGCTGACATCTTCCCAATTCTTGATAGGTATGGGCAACGGTTGAAGCAACCCCGCTGGGTGGAGGGTTTCGACCTTGCTCCTCTGGCATACATCACACTCACTGACATATTCCCTTACATCTTTTTTTAGACCAGACCAATAAAATTCTTTTTTTATTCTTGACTAAGTTTTCTGCACCCCAATGTGACCACCTAATGGGCTACTGTGATAATGATGCAGAATCTACCACTGGAAGGCCACCAATGATCCAAGATGAAGTCTCTCTTTGTAAAAGAGGAGTTCATTTCGGAATTGGTAATGAGAAAGGTCCAGGGCTCCTTGATGGTAGTGGCTTTGCAGTTGTTGCAACAAGGAGTCTTGTTGGTAAGCTTTCTTCAACTCCTGCACCCACTGAGCTTGTATGACACTGATTGCTTAGGTTTGAAGGATCTGGCTGTTAGTTTTGGGTTTTATGGTGGTTGGTTCTGAGATGGATGGAAGTTTGGTGATTGGGTCTGTTGGTTTTGTGTTTGGGGCTTGTGTTTGGTCACTGTTTAGGCTGGAGTTTTCTGGATATCTAACCCGAGATAGTGCATCTGCCACAACATTACTCTTCCCACTTCTGTACTCCACTGTGAAGTCATATCCCAACAATTTGGCCACCCATTTTTGCTGCGAAGGAGTGCCTATTATTTGTTCCAGCAGGTATTTAAGTGACTGCTGATCAATGCGTACTATGAAGGACCGTCCCAATAGGTAGTGCCTCTATTTCCTCACTGCCAACACTAGAGCCAGCAACTCCTTTTCATAGGTTGAGAGGCTGAGATTTCTTGCTTTTAAAGCTTGACTAATATAGGATATAGGTTGTCCTTCTTGTATAAGCACGACTCCCAAAGCTTCTCCTGAAGCATCACATTCCACCACAACAAGTTTTGTAAAATTAGGTAATCTAAGAACAGGAGGTCTTACCATGGCTTCCTTGAGCCTCTCAAATGCTTCTTGTGCCTTCTCACTCCAAATAAAAGAGTTTTTTTTCTTAAAAGTGCTGTGAGAGGAGCTGCTATGGCTCCATATCCCTTTACAAATTTTCTGTAGTACCCAGTAAGTCCCAAAAAACCTCTTAATGCTTTAAGGTTCTTAGAGGTTGGCCATTCTTGCATAGCAATCAGCTTTTGTGGATCAGCTTTGACTCTCTCTTTAGAGATGATATGCCCCAAATACTCCACCTCTCCACAACCAAACACACATTTTGACAACTTGGCTTAAAACTGTTCAGCTTGTAGTATTTCCAGTACCCGAGTGATACGCTTAACATGATCCTGCATACACTTACTGTATACCAAAATGTCATAAAAAAAGACCAGAAAAACTTCCTCAAATAAGGCCTAAACATTTCATTCATCACCCCTTGAAAAATTGATGGTGCATTAGTAAGCCCAAAAGGCATAACTAGGAACTCGTAATCGCCTTCATGTGTTCTAAAGGCAGTTTTAGGGATGTCATCAGGATTCATCCTTATTTGATGACATTCCGACCTTAAATCCAATTTTCGAAAATATTTCTGCCCCCTAATTCATCAAGTAATTCATCTATGTTTGGTATGGGGTACTTATCTTTAATGGTGTCTTTGTTAAGAGCATGGTAGTCGACACACATCCTCCAACTTCTATCAGCTTTCCTCACTAGCAAAACAGGAGAAGAATATGGGCTTTGGCTGCTTCTTATGCTGCCATTTTTAAGCAATTCCGCAACCAACTTTTCTATTTCCTCCTTTTGGTAATAAGGATACCGGTAAGGCCTAACACAAGTCGGTTTGACCCCATCCTGCAACTTTATCTTATGGTCGAATTTTTTGGGAGGAGGCAGTCCCTTTGGTTCCTCAAATACTTTCTTACAACTGTCCACCACTTGTTGTATCTCTGCTAGACTTTTGGTACTACATGCCCTACTGTTTCCATCCATAACCTGCAACCATATTCCTTTTCAGCTCCCTACTTGAGATCTTCAATGTGGTCTTCTTCAGAAACACTGTGAACTGGTCTTTGAATCTCCTGCAAAGTTATAGACTGCTGTCTCAACTGAAATTTCATGGTTAGCTCAGCAAAATTCCACAAAACTGAACCTAACCCGCTTAGCCAATCAACTCCCAACACAACATCAAAACCTTCGAGAGTTAACACATATAAATTGGCCTCGAAAGTAAAATTTTGTAACAATAATGAAACTGCCTTACAGTAACCAAGGCAAGGGAGAGTGGCCCCATTGGCCACTTGGACTATTAAGTGGCTATCTTCTCTTGACAGTTTAGCTTTCCTTGCTACATATGGATCAATGAAATTATGAGTACTCCATGTATCAATTAAAATCAGCACCTTTTGATGATTAATCTCAGCTAATATCCTCATAGTTTTAGGGGCTAATGTAAAGATATTCTCAATAATTTTCCCACTTCTTCTTCATTATTCATTATTACGGCTAGGGAACCTTCCTCAAGATCTGTTTCCTTATTCTCTTCTTTTTCTTCTTCTTCCCACTCTATTCCTTCTAACAAATAAATTCTTGGCTTGTTACATTTATGGCCTGGGTGGAATTTTTCATCACAGAAATAGCACAATCATTTTTCTTTCCTTTCTTGCATTTGTGTTGAAGATATTCTTTTAATGGGAAAACTATTTTTTTTCTTATGGATTGAAGGGTGCAGGTCTCGGGTTTGGTCTATTTGGTGGGGCTGGAAGTCTTAATATAGGGGCTGGGGCAGGTAGTTTAGGCTAGTTATTTGGATAAGTGTGTTGGTAAGTTGGGAATTTGTTTGGACCCCCTTTTACAAGCCTTATTACTTCTTCCTCTTGCAATCTTGCCAAACCAAAGGCAGCTGAAAGAGTAGAGGGCTTAAACATTGTTACCATGATTCTCAAGTCATCTTTTAGGCCACTCAAAAAGGTACTGATTCTAAATTCTTATGTGAGCCACTTATCTTATTTGATAAAATTTCAAACTGGGTTTGATATTCTTCTACTATCCCATTTTGCCTTAGTTTAGTGAATTCCCCAATTGGATCCTCAAACGCAGAGGGCCCGAACCTTACTTCTAAGGCTGATACAAAATCATCCCAAGAATGCACCGGACTGGATTCTTTTAACCAACTATACCATGATAGAGCCTTGCCCTCCATGTGAAAGAAAGCTAATAGTAGCCTTTGCTCATCAGGGGTACTATAATACTCAAAGAATTGTTGTGCTTTTTGGACCCATTCATTAGGATTTGTGCCATCAAACTTAGGAAAGTCTAGCCTAAGTGTTCTGGCCTGAATTCCCCCATTCCCTTCAAAAAGTGGATTGTTACTAACCTTACTATTCTGGTTGGAAGAACCTTCTCCAGAATTTTGTTTTGCTACCATGATTGCCAACTGCTCATAACTGGTAGCCAAATTGTTAATTTGTTGCAAGACCGCATCTAATGTTGTTTTTTGCTTCTCTTGTTCCTCTCGCAGGTATCTGCTTTCTCCCTTCAAAGCTGCAATTGCCTCTGCTAGTTGAGCCTGTCGAGTGCCCTCCGCCATGTCGCAGGAATGCGGCTCTAAGACCACTGTTAGGAATCTGCAATTGTGTAATGGAAAATTCACAGGCATCTTTCTGGAAAATTCGAGGTTGCCAAGGCCTCCCAATATTCTCTGTATTTGAAATGGAAACTCGTTGCCCTTCCGATTCAATAACTGTTGAATAAATACAGATACAAACAACCTCCAGTGATAATTGGCCCATAGTCCATGTAAAGTAACTGTCCCACTACTTAACTAAATAACAGACCCACGTACCATGACTGGCCTAAGACAGAGACCAAGTCCACAACACTTAAACGACACAGCTTAACAAATAAACAATTAAAACACACAAAGACAGACTTCGAAATACACGAGCAAACCCTAGACACATAACATATTTCATTTGATCTACGGTGGTTGTGAGGTTCTTGGCTACGCGAGGTAGAGAAGGGAGGGGAGAGAAGAGAGAGAGGGGATGTGAGGTTGTGTGCGGCGCGAGGGAGGGAAGTGAAGGGACATAGGAAAAAATGAGGAAGCCCTAGGGAAAACAAAGGTCGGCGAGACAGAGAAGGGAGGGGAAAGAAGAGAGAGAGGGGCTGTGATGTTATGTGCGGCACGAGGGAGAGTTGTGAGGGGAGGTTTCTTCATCTTTTCTTTGAATTGGGAGAGGTAGAGAGGGGAGGGAAGAGAAAACAGAAACAGCTGTGTTCAGCACGAGGGAAAGAAGTGAGGGTAGGAAGGGTTGAAAAGAAAACCCTAATGATTAAATGGTGTCGTTTAACCATAGGGGGCTGGGTGTTGTTTCTTTGAATTGGGCTTCCACACGGGTTAGGCGTAGGTTTTTTTTTTAACAGATTCCTTTCACATATTTTCTCTAATTTAAATGGTACCTATTATTTTCACATACACTCAAAATATTATATGTGAAAATGCATAGTGTCATTTTCTTTAAAAAAAAAAGAAATTTAGTAGAATGCAGAACATGTCTTCCAATTAAAAATATTTTCGGCTTTTGGTCATGCTAGAGCCACAGATGAAATCCATTGAACACTTCTACCAATTATATATAAATATTTTTATTTTTTTGTATTTTTTTCGAACATGTTTTTAAATTTCTTAAACATATATTTTTTTTATTACAGAGTCATTAAAATTCAGTTCATTCACCATTAGTTAATTTGTTTTCCTTCCAAAATTAATATTGTTTCATTCTAAATATTAGTATATCGCGTGGATTTAAAATTCCATAAATATTTAATATTTTTAAGAAAATATATTTATTAGTATAATTGACTTATAACGTAGAATTTGTAGAGTCATCGTTTACAGAATAAATAGAACAAATAATTATGCCGACATTCTTGCTAACACATCTATCTGAATGCCTACAGTTTTGCTTCCACGAAAACTGAAGTTCAAAATTTATCCAAGAAATAGTATTCTATATAAATTCGTTGTAAAAAAAAAATGTTCTTTTTGAGATTTTCTTTATAATCATTTATCTTTAACATTGTTATTAGTTGAGTAAAATAGGGATATTTCCTTTATATTTCTTTGATATTTTTTTCTCTTACATTTATGGTTCTTTCCTTTACATTGTACAGTTCATGTAGTTAGCTATTTTCTACCTTGTTACAGTCTACATTTCCTTAGGAAGAAAAAACAGGTTTAATATTTTCGTTTCATCTTTGGGTTTTATTTATTTCGGTTGGCTTCCAAATATGATATCTACATTTATGTATTTCTCATATGATTTTTTATAGCTATGAAATGGATATATTCATGTCATTTGTTGATTCAGTTGATGTCAATTTTTTTTTTTTATCAAGTTGAGTACTACTTTTATAAATAAAACCAAATACATCCAGAGTTCGAGTGACTTAACTATACATATTAAAAATGTGGATCATTTCCACTTTGACAATTCAAAAGGGAAGGTGGTAATTGGATTAGAGGGATATTGCCAAAAACTTGCGTCGCCGTTGCCCATTGCGCCAAATTATGTGCGCATTGATTTTTAGATCGATGAATTTTCCTAACTTTCCAAACTTTGAAAGAGAGGAGGTGATGTTGATGTCACTGATGATTGTGGACAAAATCCAGTCCTGTTAGAAATTGCATCTATGGCAATACTTGAGTCCCCTTCAAGTAAAATGTTTTGCAGGCACAATCTCTTAGCTTCGATAATGGCCGTCAATGCTGCTCTGGCTTCCCCAAGATTGGGATTCACACTGCAAATGAAGTCAATGATTGCATAGATGATTTCACCTGAGTCATTCCAGCATATGGATGATAAAATACTTCATTGGTCTCTGACTGCAACATCAAACCTAATGAGAAAGGAACCTACTGGATGTCTTTCTTCCATTCTTATCTTGTGGCTATTTTCAATTGCCCAGGCTGATAAGTGTTGCTGGAAGGTAGATAGTACAAACTCGACAAAAGCAAATGGAGAAGGTGATGCAGGAATCTGATTATGGATTTTTTTATTTATGAGAAACCATAGATTTTCCATAGCAATGGTGGCAAATAATTGAAAGGAATGTTGATCTTCTTCTAGAATTTTTAGGGCCTCAGAAGGTTTGAGGATATTTTTTATCCAAGTAGAGAAAGACTATCTTGCAAAAGAATTGATATCAATTGACCCTCTTGAATGTCTCCCCAATATTCTTGAGTAGAAGTAGTTGAGGAAAAGATGGGAGATATCTTTTGATTCAGTATTACAAAGAGGGTATAGCACCTGATCTTCCTCTAGTTGGATGACACTGTTGATTTTGACTCTGGTGGAAAGGGTGTTGTGACTTGTTTTCCAAAGAAATAATTTCAACTTGTCTTGAAGTTTCAGTTTCCATAAACTCTTCTAGTTAATAGATTGATTATTGAGATTGGAAAAGTTATTTCTTGAAACTAGAGCAGAATAGGCTGATTTGACTGAGAAATTACTAGAAGAATGATGAATCCATTTAATCTTGTCTTGGACTAGATGATAATTGTGATTGGCCAAAGGGATTTTTTGTATTTCTCTTGAATATTTTTCTGAGAAGAGAGTATTGAGCAGAAGAACATTCCAACGCCTTGGTTCTTCTAGAATGAGCTCAGAAACAGTCATGTTAGGATCAGACTCGAGTTGGTTGTCGGGGTTAGGATGAGGTATGGAACTAGGAATGGAAGGAACCCAAGAATCAGACCAAACCTTGGTAGAGATGCCATTATTGATTTGAAAGCAAATACTGGAACATAGGAAATCTCTTTGTTTGAGTAAACACTTCCAAAACCGAGAATCATTGGATTTTGAGGATGCTTCCTGAAATGAACTGGTTCCTAAATATTTCTTTGAGATGACATCTTCCAAAGGCTTGTAGAACCATTGAGTAGGGACTAGGCATATTTAGTGACCAAGGCAGAGTTGAAAGAGTCCATATTTTTTAAGCCAAGACCTCCCATTGATTTGGGCAAACAAATGGACTTCCATGATTTGGGAGTAAATTTCTTTCCATCACCATCTTTGAATCCCCACTAGAATCTACTAAAGTGGGAGTCTTGATTTTTATTTATAACTTTGGGATAGGGGATGAAGACATAACATAGGAAGGGATGGAAGAAGCAATTGCTCTAATGAGTACAGATTTTGTAGCTTGAGAGAGAATTTTGGATTTCCAACCCTGGAGTTTATTACGGACCTTCTCCATTAAGCCACTCAGGAAGTTTTTTCTATCAGCACCCTTGGAAAGAGGGAGTCCCAAATAAATAGAGTTGGGAGGGGAAATTCTGAAGTTGAATGAACTTTTGACATCATTAATGGCAGCATGAGTGGCATTTCTACTAAAGTGAAGAGATGACTTTCTATCATTGATTTTTTGTCCTGACCACTGATTAAAAACAACAAGACATTTAGAAAAATTGTGAGCATTTATAGCAGTAGCCGACCCAAAGAGAAACAGGTCATTTGCGAAAAGGAGATGAGAAATAAGGGGACCCCCTCTAGAGAGCTTGATACCTTTAATACTATGGGGTTGTTCTTTTTTTGCAATAAGTCTAGACAAAACTTCAGTACCTAAGATGAAGAGGAAATGAGAAAGAGGGTATCCTTGACGTAAGCCCCTGGTTGGGTGAAAAAACCCCTGAGGTGATCCATTAATGATGATTGAATAGGTCATAGTGGTGATACATTCCTGAATCCAATGGATCCATTGTTGTCTAAAGCCTGCTTGCTTTAGGACTTCAAGAATAAAGGCCCACTCTATGGAATCAAAGGCCTTTGCTATATCAATCTTTATGACCATTTGTCCAATTCTTCCCTTTGTTTTTTTCATACTATCGAAAATCTCTTGGGCTAGGATGGTATTATCTTGAATGAGACGACCAGGGATGAAAACAGATTGGCATGGAGAGATAATACTAAGAAGGATGATTTTTAGCCTGTTTGCAAGAATTTTTGCTATAATTTTATAGCACACATTAGACAAGCTTATGGGCCTGAACTAATTGATGTCATTAGGATTGTCAACTTTTGGTATCAGGACCAAATTTGTGTGATTGAGTTTCTTTAACAATTTCCCTTGGAAAAAAAAATTTTGAATTGCGGCAATCAAGTCAGATTTGATTATTTCCCAAAAAGTTTTATAAAAAATACCCGTAAAACCATTCGGTCCAGGTGCCTTGGTGGGGGGAATTTTCTTAACAACATAAGTTATTTCCTCTTCATTTGGGATTTGACAAAGGAAATCAATGTCAAAATCAGAAATTTTCCTTGGGAACAGATTTCCAATGCTGACTGGGGGATCAGGATGAGAGGAGGAAAAGATTGCTTGGAAGTTTTCTTGGATCTTAGAGGAGATTGTTGTTTGGTCAGCCGGCCAATTGTTTCTTCCAATCTTTAGACAATCAATGTTATTCCTTCTACGCCTAATAGAAATGGAGGCGTTAAAAAATTTTGTATTAAGATCAGTGGAAATGAGCTAGGTGTTTCTGGATTTTCGCCTCCAAAAAGATTCATCTCTAAGAAGCAACTCATTAATATTATCTTTGAGATAATTTTCCAAGGTGCAAGAGGATGGTTGGATATTATCTTTAAGTTTTTTTGCGAGGATGAAAGAAGGAGTTCCAGCAAAGTAAGAGCTCCAGGCCTCTTTGATAACTCTAAAGATAGAAGAATCCTGAAGCCAGAATTCTTCAAATTTGAAGGATTTAGGAAGGCTCTTTTTGTTGCTGTATCAAGGAGAATGGGAGCATGATCAAAAGAGACCCTAGTGAGAGTGGTGATAGTTGCTTGAGGGAACAATTCAATCCAAGAGGTATTAGCTATACCTCTGTCAAGTCTCTCCTTAATATGATGGGAACCAAATCTATTATTTGACCAAGTGTTTTTCGGGCCCGAGAACCCAGGTCTACAAAGCCCAGATTTTCCATGAACAGAATGAGATCCTTTGGTTTGAAGGGTTGAGCAAAAGGGTTACCACCAAAATGTTCTGATTGTGATATGATGGAGTTGAAGTCGCCTAATGCTAAGGAAGGACCATGAAATGAAGTTATAATACCTGAGAGAAGGTCCCATAATAATTTCTTTTTCCTATAAGAGGCAAGACAATAAACCAAAATGAGAAGCCACGACTGATGACTAGGGTCAGAGTACACAGAAACATAAATTATATTGTTAGAGATATGTACAGTTTCTATATCAACTCCAAGTCAATACAGAAGCAAAAGACCTCCCCATTTACCAGAGGGAGGGGAATACACAAAATAAGTATATCCTAGCATATTAACAGTACTGACACAGTCATTAGAAGCTAATAAACATTATGTAAGGAAAATAATATCAGGGTTATAAACCCTAATATTTTCCCTAAGAGATCTAATAGCACGAGGCCGGGCAATACCTCGGCAGTTCCAAGCTTGAATTCTCATGGACCCTCTGGTGGCAGTGAGGACCCTGCCACATCAGTCATTGGATTCATTGGGAAAAGATTCATGGTCTGAGATTGGACTTTGTTACCCGTAGCCTTGAGGTGCTGAGTTTGATAAGGAGCATATCCGACTATGTTTGATCTCCTCGTTGGGTATTTCCTCTGAGTTCGGTCTTTTCTTGGTTGTTGAGCTCCTTCTCTTTGGGCTGGAAGAGTCTTCACAGTAGCAGTACCTTCTTATTCATTTTGAACATCCTCTGTCTCGTCGAGGGTCACTGGTACAGTGGTACTTAACAGGCATTTCTTGTGGGGATTGATGGGGTAGCTCTTTTCTTCCAATGGAGGTTTCCTCTTCTTTATAGTCTCAGCTTGGAGGGGGGCTGAGTGTTGAGGCTCTGCGGCAGAGAATGCCATTTTGGTTTGAGTTAGGTTTTGAAAAGGGGAAGAGGATGCATCTTAGGGATCTGGGTGACTTAGGAGGGTTAGATGAGATGGGGAAAAGATGTTGGTTAGGTTTAATTGGATTGTGTTTATGACAAAACAGGCCTTCCCGTGGGGCTAACTAGAAGGGAGATATTGTGGCTTGGGTTATGGATTTCTGTTGGGCCTTTCTTGTCTTAAGCTGAGAAATGAATTGATGAAGGAAGGAAGTGGGCTTGGGATCAACAATTGAAGACCCGGTGGGTTCCTTGTTAGCAATCGTGATTGAAAGCCTTACTGGGTTCTGAGGTAGAGATAGAGGGACAGTATAGGAAATTCCTTCATCCTATGTTGGCGTAAACGGAGACAGGGGGGACACTTGGAGGAAGGGGGACTCAGAGGCAGGCTTAGATGTCGGGGTGTCAGGGGTGAGGAAGTTGATATTGAAAGAATGACGGCCCTCCTTAATGGAATCTAGAGCCTTTGTCTGGGATCTCGAATCACTGCCACATGGAGATTGGATCTGCTTGCATGAAAAACTACACAGAGTTTCTGGCTGAACAATGTCGTCTTTGAGGGTTTCTCTACCGAAGTCTAGCCTTGCAGAGAAAAGCTTGTTGATGCAGAATTCCTTCATTTGTCCTTCTTCGGTGTTAACGATGATAGCTTTTCCCTTTCCTAGGTGTTCAACTTTTCTATTCTTTCTTATTGGATCAAACGTACTAGAGCATTCATGGGGCGGGGAGGATGGGGGTTCTCTGATATGTACTGACGGGAGGGAGGTCGGGATGCTGTTCATTTGATCTAACAGATGTAAGACCTAGATACCCTGTGGGTTTTGCTCCCTTTGCAGTTCTTCCAATCGCATTAATCTTCTTGAGTCTTGGGGCTCTACTCTCATCCAGGGACCAAAGAAGGGTTCAGCAATAGGACTGAAAAAAATGCTACAAGTCTGAAGAAGATGACCAAGCCGACCACAACCATAGCAAAACTCTGAGAGTCGTTCATATTTAAAACTAATCTATGCAGGTTGGGTGGTAGGACGTGGTAGAATGAAACCTTCAAAAAGCAGTTTTTCAGTGTTGATCTCCACTCTAATCCTGAGAAATTGTTTAACCCCATTACTAGGGAGGAATGCTTGATCTATTTCAATGAGATTTCCCTATTTTTATGCATTATTTTCCGTCATCATTTCAAGGGGTAGGCCATATATGTATATTCATAAGGCGGAGTGGGTGAGGTTTATCTCTGAAAGATTTAGGCCTGGGGGCCATTTTTTGAGCACCATATGAAACCCTTAAAATTCCAAGGTCTTTAGAAAAAAAACTCTTTTTTTCTCAATCGGTGATGGAAAAGTGAAGAGGAAGATATTGAGACCTAAATCTTCAATAGTGAGGCCATGTATAAAGCTCCATACCCCACGGATTGTGGAGTAAAGGGTATGCTTATTCAGCTTTTTGGTAGAGACCAACTTACCAATCAGTGCATGGCTTGAAATCTTTACAGCAGTTTCCAGTTCGGGCTCTAGAATGATGTCATCCCAAGTTAAAGCCTTAGTTTGGCTGATAAGTGATTCAACACTTTCTTTTTCTTTGTCCGTTGACATGGTTGGATGGGGGTTGGTTGGAAATGGTTATGATGAGAATGGTTGGTGGGATAATGGTATTGAGGAAGGAGGGAAGAGATAGTATGTTAGGTGGGAATCATAAAGATATGATATCTTTGGCGGAAGAGATTACTAAGAGGAGAGAAAAACTCATCTTCAGAGAGAGAGAGGGGGTCAGAGAAAATCAACGTACGGTTATTCAATTACTTCTTAGACAACATGATTAATGTTTTTGCAATTTATATTACTTTTTTTTTAGGCAAGTTAATATCATTAAACTAAAAAAGTGATACATGAGGAGGGGGTGGGGTTCCCCAACAATTGCCCCAAAAAGTAATAGAAAATAGTGCAAAGTGGTGAACGGGTTTATTTGGGACCAATTTCTTGGTCCCTAACCATGTCCTACGAGAGGACGCTGTCTTATAGAAAGACGGAAATATGTTCGCAAAAGTACGAACGATGGAACCACCGCTTGAGATAGTGGAACATCCGCTGGAAGCGGTAAAGGTGGTGGGTGCACTGTCACATATTGTTTGGAGATGATTTTTGGAGAGGTCCACGGTCCCTCTTACAAGATCACTGGTTAGGGAAAGCGGTAACATAGGGTAGCAGCCGGAGTCTAAGCCGAGTCAACGACGACAGATCAACACAGGCAGTGGCGGCGCGTGCAGTACACGCGCCACCTAAGGAGGTGGACGGACGAGCAGATCTAAAGGATGTGAGGCCTCTAAAGTCGGTGGGGCCGCGCGTGGCCGCCAAAGCCACTCTAGGACGGGGCTGCGGTTGAAAAACCCGCGCAGCAGGGGCCGTGCATGCGCTAAGCGCGCCGAGCAGAATCACGTTTTTCTATTGCGAACATGTAGATCGGCAACCAGGGAGACTGAACCGGCGTCGCGTATTGGTCGGAGGTTGCCAGAAAGTAGTAGATCGGCAAGGATCGAAAAACCAAGGAAAAACCTAGGGAAAAAAAGCAAACAGAAAGACATAAAGATAAAAAAGTCTCTGGGGCTGACTAGGGGAGGAGGTGAAGCTCCGAACCCCCTCTGCCCAATGAAAATGAGGGAAGTTTCGGTCTGAAAATTTCATAGAGAAAAAGGAGAGGGAGAGAGACGAGTGCAGTACCTAGGAACTGCTTTTTTTTTTTTTTTGTGCATTTTATAGCTGTACCAGATAAATGTTATTAATTACTATATTATAATTCAATTATTATTAAAGAACCGTATTCTTAAAGTACATTTATTGCTAATAACCACAAATATTTTATTAAACAATCTAAAATTCTCTATATATTTCTTATTTATTTGCCAAATATCTACCAACATACTTGCATCCATGTCAATATTGGGCATTGAATAATATTTACTGTTTGAGGCTATTTCTGATAATTTAGAAGTTACCCATTTCCATTATATATAAATATATATATATAATATATATATATATATATATATATATCTATCTATCTATTCTATTATAAATGGAAAATCCATTATATATATATATATATATATATATATATATATATATCTCTATCTATTCTATTATAAATGGAAAATGTTAGTTTACCCCCTCACTTTGACAGCTTGTGTATTTAATTTTTTTTATTTAATGATTAAGAAAATGATTTTTAGTATATTGATATATTTTTTTAAAAAAATATTTAAATATGTTAAAAAAATATGAAAAGAAAAATGAGAAAGAAATAAAAACACACATTTGTGGTAGGCGGCATGCCCAGCGGTCAAAGCTGGGCGGCAGCCTAGCACAACTCATTATAAATATTGTTATAAAGTGGTGAATAGCGGATTTTTCTTCTCGATTTTTCATTTTCCTTTTCTACCCCTATTTTTTTACCATATATATTATATCCATGATATCATCAGTATTAAATAACAAATGTTCTAAATGTGTCTCTTCTACTTACATTTTGTCATTTCGTATATTGCTTTAGTTTATGTCTTTTGTATACATATGTTTGTCTTCTTATGTTTTGCTTCTTTATGCCCTATGTAATGGTTACTCTATATTTTTATCTGTTTGTTACTTTTTCTTATTTGCTTTTAGATACATATTTCCCTTTTGCTGCTGTTCATCATTCTCTTCAATTTTCTTCGATAACACAATGAAATTTGGTAAGATATGTCAATATATGAATACAATTACATGTAAATATAACGAGTGATTTCCGTCCCATTATCCTATTTAAATTGGTTGTTGAAAATAATTTCGAAGGTCTTGATAAACAATGGTGAAAAAGAATTTCTTACACTGCACAACCACAAAGAAATTTCATATATACTTCTCATGGTATTAGTGTTGATGTGGGAAGTTATTTATATTTCTTAAGTTTGCTTCAATGGATTTAGACGGTTTATGGAGACTTATATTAATGTTTCATTATTTCTAATTTGTTATTTGAGACATGAAGAAGAGTTGAATTTATTTGAGTTGTTTGATTGAAAATTGGACAGATGAATTTATATGGTTTATTTAACTAAAGTAATTACGTTTGATTTGAGATTTGAAAAAATATATATATTCTTGAAGTTGGAGGTACTCTAGCCTTATTAGAATTGATTATCAAGTTATATGAGTTAACTCTCCGAACCCTCAGGGACGGGTGTTACATGACTTGCCATAACACCATAACCAGTATGTATATATATACATACACTATTCCTCTTTTTATTTTTTTAACGCGGTTCTTCCCATGTTTATCTTTGATGTTTTTTACTCATCGATCATCGCGCGGTGTCTTGTACACAAGTTTGCTCCTTTTTTGTACCCTACTTCTCCTGCTAGCCAAACAGACCATTATTATGCTCTTGTCCTGGATTTGAACCCCTTCTTCGTCGTCTTGTTTCTGTTCCATTAGCGGGAAAATCTCTTTTTAATTTCTGGGAAAAAGTCTGAAAAGCTAAAGCCTGAGCGATGGTAATTCCAAAACTTTGAGCTTAGTGCCAGGGAAGGCTGTCGCCATGGAAGGAGGGAAAGGCGTTGCAGAGAAGAAAGGATCAAACGAAGTTGTAGTGAAGATTCTGGGTAGCGACGAAGCTTTTGTCGGAAACAAAGAAAGCAGAGATTCCCAAGGCCCTGCAATTGTCGAAAGCAGTTCTTACTCTTTTTCAAATAATTCCCAACTCGGGTCTTCGCCGAAGTGGGTTAGAGATTCAAATCTTGAGCTAACAGGGCTCGACGAACTCGAAACCAGAGTTCAGATGTCCGCATTTGCAAGTTCGTCTTCTCCTAGCCCAAGTCCGAATCTCAATAAGCCTCCAAAGATCCCATCGGAGGCCTTAACTCAAAGGAAATTGCTCGCGCGGTCGGCGTTCTCCAAGCCCAAGTCGAGATTGGTGGAACCAGCGTATGCTGGAGATACCAATTTGGCTGCGAGGAAGGCGGATGCAAGTTCTTCCAATCGAAACTCGCCGAATGTCGTGTCCCCAATTCATAAAGTCAGTGTTACTACTCCACGGGATAACTTGAAATCATCACCAGTCACACCCAAAACTCCGTTGATCGGATCGCCAGGAGCGGAGGAAGATGATGAGGAAGTGTACAAGTCGGCCAATCTGAAAGTGGGCGAGAAAAACGGTAAGAAGCTGAAAATGATGGTTTTGGTTGAGTGGGTTGCATTTGTGTGCATCATGGGGTTTTTGATTGCTAGCTTAACTGTTCATAGATTGCAAAACAGTGCTCTTTGGGGTCTGGAACTGTGGAAATGGGGTGTGCTGTTCTTGGTAGTCTTCTGTGGTGGATTGTTCACTGGATGGCTCATTAATGTTTTGGTCTTTTTGATTGAAAAGAACTTCTTGTTTAAAAAGAAGGTTTTGTATTTTGTGTACGGATTGAAGAGGAATGTTCAGGTTTTTATTTGGTTGAGTTTGGTTCTACTTGCATGGGTTTTGCTGTTCAAGGGAGTAAAGAGATCCAAAGAAACTTCTCGGGCTCTGAATTATATTACTAGGGCTCTTGCTGCTTGCCTTATTGGTGTAGCTATATGGCTTGTGAAGAATCTGATGGTGAAGTTACTGGCTATTTCTTTCCAAAGCACAAGATTCTTTGACCGGATTCAAGAATCGATATTTCATCAATATGTTCTTAGGACCCTTTCGGGGCCTCCGTTGATGGAGATGGCAGAAAGAGTTGGGGGCTCATCAAGCACCGGGCATTTGAGTTTCCGGAATTTGAAGAAAGAAAAAGATGAGGGAAAAGAAGGGAGGAAAGAAGAGGTGATTGATGTAGAAAAGCTAAAAAAAATGAAGCAAGATAAAGTTTCTGCTTGGACTATGAAAGGGTTGATTAATGTCATACGCAGTTCTGGACTGTCTACCATCTCAAACACACTTGAAAGTCTTGATGATGATGAGTGTGAGCAGAAGGATGAGGAAATTACAAGCGAGTGGGAAGCAAAGGCTGCTGCTTATCGGATTTTCAATAATGTGGCAAAGCATGGAAGCAAGTGAGAATATAATCTTCTGAAAGCTCCTATAATTTTCTGGTGTATTGTTTTTTCTGATTGTCTCCCTATTTTCACTTTCAAAACTATTACTACAGGTACATTGATGAGGAGGACCTCTTGCGATTCATGAAAAAGGAGGAGGTGGATAATGTGCTTCCACTCATCCAAGGAGCAGCAGAAACTGGAAAGATCAAAAGAAAAGATTTAAAGAACTGGTTGGTAAGATCAATGCCACTTTGTTTTCCTTATCCCCCCTTTGGGTACTTCCTAATAATCTTTCAGATTGTGAATTTCTGCTCGTACATGTCATGTTGATTATTTGCATGCTAACATTACTTCTGTACAAATAGAAATTCAGAATGATTTTGAATATGCCAAAGCCAAAGTCCAAACAGTATTATTATGTAGCTCCTCAATGTAAACTTAAGTGTTCTTTGTCCATCAAGTTCTCAGATACTTGTGGTTGTAACTCTCGGAACCTACCCTTCTACATGACTCGCACTACTTATGTCTTAAAGCTTGTATAAGACATTTTTTTAAAATTCCATTACACAGTAATCGAAATGAAACTCTTGTGGGGAGAATTTCAAATCATGGCTCTTATTGTGTCATTCTTGTTTGCAGATGAATGTTTACAAAGAGCGCAAATCATTGACACATTCCTTGAATGACACTAAAACTGCCATAGATGAGCTGAACAAACTTGTTTCAGTGGTTGTGGTTGTTGTGACCCTTATTGTATGGTTACTTTTGATGGGATTTTTAACAACGCAAGTACTTCTCCTCATTTCATCTCAACTTCTACTTGTCGCGTTTATGTTTGGTAACTCTGCCAAGACTGTGTTTGAAGCCATCATATTTGTATTTGTTATGCATCCCTTCGATGTAGGGGACCGTTGTGTTGTTGATGGAGTACAGGTAACTCCCTAATCCTGGGAACAAATTACATTCTGTTAGATCTTTGTGGGTCACTTTACATGACACATTTATACCTCACAGATGGTCGTTGAAGAGATGAACATTTTGACGACAGTCTTCTTGAGATATGACAATGAGAAAATATTCTATCCAAATCCAGTTCTGGCTACCAAACCCATCAGCAACTTTTACAGGAGCCCAGAAATGAGTGATTCTGTTGAATTTGCTATTGATGTTTCTACTTCAGTTCAGGTTATTGGAGCCCTAAAAGAAAGAATAAAAGCGTATGTTACTCCAATTATATTTAAGTATGCTGCATTACCATAAATGATTCTTCTCTATATGGATTACTAGTAGTCGGCAACTCATGTGTTTGAATTGAGATTGCGGATTAGATATTCTCTTCAATTATCAAGCATGGTTATCAGAACTTTTATTGATTTAACCAATCAGTTGAACCAGGTTTAAATTATAATTAATCAAAACTTTTTTTACTTGCAATAAAACAAAAAACAAAAAATAGGTTGAAGCCCCCCCTTAAGCTTTCAAATATTTATTGATAATTATAAAAAATACCACTATATATATATGCATGTGTGTGTATTGGTATCTTCACAATGCAAAAACACCATACTGCTGAATTGAACTCTGAAGGTCGGATGGATTCCTTAAAATTTCACCATTTTTTTTACGGTTTCATCCTAGTTGATTTCATGGATGGTAATGTTCAATTGCAGTCTTTGGGCTTTGCCTATTATTTTGAATAAATTTCTTGATTACCGATCAAAAAATATTCAATTGCAGTACAATTTAGAGTTGGGTGCTTGGTTTTCTCAATCCAGTCAGTGGTTTAGTGAGGCTGTGGTAACATTGGTATTAAAGCATGCATAGGTGGGTACTCTTGGGTCATCTCCGAAAATTAGTTACTTTCGGCTGCAACTAATTTTATTTTTATTTTTATGGTTTCTTCTCCTTTTACCATCTATGTATTGCATTTCTTTTTTTCTTTTTTTCGAGGGGGTTCTCATCTTGATGTTTCTGATGTATTCAAACAACAGTTAATCTGCAAGCAGAGATGGATACATCATACCAAACATAACAATGTAGTATTGGTTTTCTGATACATATAGTACAACTCGATATCTGTCATATTCTGTCCTTTGCTTCCATTTTTTTGGGATTATAAAATACTTCCTTGAATAGAGATGGCTTTGTTTGAAAAAAATTAGGTACTTGGAGAGCAAGCCTCAACTCTGGCGTCCTGGCCACAATCTGGTGGTTAAGGAGATTGAGGAGTTAAACAAGATGAAAATGGCTCTCTACATTACGCACACCATAAACTTTCAGAACTATGGCGATAGGAACAGCCGGAGATCCGAACTTGTCTTAGAGCTGAAGAAAATTTTTGAAGACCTTGGTATTAAATATCATTTGCTGCCTCAAGAAGTACATCTCAGATATGTTGGGTCAGCGGCCCCAGCATTTCAACCTGTGCGGTGATGACCTCACATGCATTTCAACCTGTGCGGTGATGACTTCATTGATAAAAAAAAACATTCCTCTGCTGCAAGTACGTCTGATCTTCTCTGATTTTATCAACTTTGTGCGCATGATTGCTTGCATTAGAGTTTCAAAAACTTGTCAATCTCTACGTTGATGATGATGTATCACCAATAACATGAACTGACAACTTATTTTGTAAGACCTTTGTAGTAAGTTTAACTTTTCTCAACTTGAAATATCTTCACTAACAGTTTCGGATGAGATTACTTGTAAGTTTGTAACTTTGAATATTTCACTCGTTTGTTGAGAACGGGTGTAAATGCATGTGGAGGATGCCTAGAGTTTCATTGGATTTTACTTGGAGCAAAGAGCACCATTTTTGACAATTTATCTCTAGTAAGGTTGATGATTTAGGTCTCGTTCACTTTTACAAAACTTTTTATCTCATCTCATTTTGTCTCATTTAATTATTACAATTTTATCAAATTTTCACACAAAATAAAATAAACAATATAACATTTTCAAATTTTGAAACAAAAATAATATTAAAAAAATATATTCTAACAATATTTTATTCAATTTTTAACTTTTATTTCAATTCATTTCATCTCATTTACGAAAACAAACGAGACCTTAATGCTGCTGCATCTCAGTTCTTATTTCGCGAATTTTATTTTATATTTTTTCTCAACAATTTCTGTGCCATATGAATTCCGGAATCCTTGCAAACGCAGCATGTTTTTAGCCTGTTTAAATCTTGGACCTGTTAGTATAACAAAAAAAAAAATCTTGGACCTGTTAGTGTAATGTGTTCTCATCACATAGATTGGGTAAATGATTGGCTTTTCATAATAGGAATGTGGTCCATAGAAATTGTTTCTACTCAAGGCCGGTATGGATTTTAGACCTAGAGGGCGCATACCTAGTATTGAGAAATAAGTAAAAAAAAAAAAAAATCACATGAAATGAAAGAAAAAATAATAGTCCCTAGTATTAAGAAACAAGTAAAACATGATCTAAAACATTTTCTTCCCTAAAACATATGTCATGTTACAAAGATTTTGCAAGCATGGTGGCTTAATAGTGCGAGACTTAGATTGCGTTTGGATGTTGAAATGATTTGAAATATTTTCGTAGACTATATGCAACATCCAAAGGCACACAAGTATGCCCATCTGAAGTGATCTCAAGTGGGTCAAGATGTTTTCATCACTTGACGGGATCTACCATTTTTTCATAACTACAACAACAAATCAATTATTGATGAAACTCACTATTTTTTCAAATTTTCATAAAATGTTAAACACATCTCAACTTACTTCATACATCTAAATATATATTAATGGGACCAACATTCTTATACAAAACTTACTCAAACATCTTAATTCACTATTATTTATAAATAAATTTAGATCATTTGAGATGCTGGTAACATCCCAACCGAACCTTATTGTCTAGCAAATAGGGGCCTGACCCAGAGATTCTCAAAAAGCATTGCACCATTTTGAAAGAGAAAAATTCTCGTCGTCCCTACAGCACACGCACACCAATATCACAAATCATACGTTCATATGTGATGTAGAGATGCTAAATAGTATTTCACTTTTAAAGATTTGAAATGACAACTTTTTCATGTTATTTAACAGCAAAACAGTAATGTACTATTTTAGCTAGTAATGTAGAATTTGATATGACAAATTTGTCTTCACCTTTGCCCCTCCCCCATCTTTTTTTGGAGGTGGGTCTTTTTATGTTTTCTTGTAAGATTTATCTTTTAAATAATACAGATAAAACTTGTACAACACATAAAGCAAACACTTCTCATTTTAGTAACTAGTTTTCTCAAAAAAAAAAAAAAAAACAAATAAAAAACAAATCAAAACAAAACAAAAATTGTACACATTTTTAAATTATTATCCTTATTGTGGTGCGTTTTTACTTGAATTTCATTTTTTTTTTGTTCCTATGAATTGTTTTTGTATTTTTGTTGTGTTTAATCATACTAATCAAACGATTCTTTGGGATGAGGAGCTGAAAAACAATCTCAATGAGCAACTAAAAAGAGAAGAAATACTTTGGTGACAAAAATCCAGACTTCGGTGGCTAACAACCACCGACTTGAATACTGGATTTTTCCATATGTCGACGACCATGAGGAGAAGAAGAAATTCTATTGAGAGTCTGAAAATAAGCCCAAATCAGTGGACTTCTGACACAAATAATATTCAAAACAAATTCCTGGAACATTTGAAGCACCTCCACCAAGCCCACTTTCTCTCTTGAACTTGATGACCTTTTCCTTGAAAAATTTCTGAGTTTGATAACCTTTTCCTCTATGAGATTCCAAATAAAGAAGAAATTATTTTCACTCTTAAGAAAACTCCTTCATCAAAGGTCCCCGGACCTAATGGGTTTACTGGGTTGTTTTATAAGCACTTTGGGACATTTTGAAATAGGATGTGGTTGCAGCTGTGAGGAGTTTTTTCACACATAGAAAACTCCTTAAGGAACTAAACCACTCCCATATAGCTCTTATTCCAAAAATAGAGAACCCAAACACTATCCACTAATTCAGGCTCATAAGTCTTTCAAATGTTTGCTACAAAATTATTTAAAAAATCTTAGCAAACAGACTCAAGACTATTCTTCCCAAGATCATATCTCCACACCAAATAGCCTTTGTCCTAGGTCGAGTTATTCAAGAGAATACCATCATTGCCCAAGAAAATTCTCACCATCTCAAAAGGAAAAAGGGAAAACAAGGTCTTATGGCTATAAAGATTGACACGAAGAAAGTTTTTGATTTTATGGAATGTGACTTCTTAATCAAAATACTCACCTGTTTAGGATTTAAGCCTTCTTGGATCAGTTGAATAAAAGAGTGCATTTCGAGTGTTACATTCTCTGTGATCATCAATGGAGTTCCTAAAGGTTTCTTCATCTCTCAAGAGGTTTAAGACAATGAGACTCTATCTCCATTAATTTTTATCCTTGGAATTGAAGTTCTTTCTAGATTAATTGCTAGAAAATAAAACTTGGGCCTTCTAAATGGCATTAACATCAATAGAACAAGTCCTCCTCTCACTCATCTATTCTCTGCTAATGATTTGATCCTTTTTTGCAAGGCCAGCAAACAAAATGCCTAAATTTTTCAAAACTGTCTTGAAATATATTCAGACTTGTCTGGACAAAAAGTACACACTGGAAAGTCCACCATCCAATTCAACCAAAACACTCTACCTCAAGAAAAAAGAAACATAAAGGAGCTTCTAGGATTTAAGCTTGCCTCCTCAAGGATTAAATATCTTGGAATCCCATTTTCCTTCTCTACCTCAAAGAAAATCCATTTTTATAACATTTAAGAAAAAATTTCTCAAAAGCTGGCTGGTTGGAAAGCAAAACTCTTTTCTCAAACAGGTAGAACCACCCTAATAAGATCAGTTGCAAGCTCAATCCCTTCTTACATGATGTCAACTCTGCTAATCCCCAAGTCTGTCTCAAAAAACATTAATAGATCTTTTATGAAATTTTGGTGGGGACATAACCCAAACAAGCCTCACAATTTTACATCAAAATCATGGAAGTCTATCTGCCAACCTAAAGCTATGAGAGGGATAGGACTAAGATTAACATCAAACTTTAACAAAGCTCTTCTTTTTAAGTTGAGTTGACAAATGGTTAATTGGAGCAAATCCAAATGGAAGACAATCCTTGAGCACAAATATATCAAAAACTCCTCATTCCTACAAATCTCACCAAATGGGGAGATCCATCGATACCAACTCATAATACATTTCTTCCCATCCTTCAATCAGAATCCACTCACAAAGATCCAAACTTACTAATTTCTAAACTAACTTTAGAGGAACCTAGAAGATGAAACATCATTTTACTTTAGACTCTTTTCCATCAAAACACAGTGAATGAGATACAAAAAATCCCATTAGCCCATAATAGTTTCCATTCGAGGAGTGACAAGGTGGTATGGACTTTAAATGCCTCTAGGAACTTTTCAGTGAAATCTGCCTACAAAGCTATTAGTCAAACCTCTAACCAGCACCAATCAACAATAGCTCCTACTATTTGGAAAAAATAGTAGGTAGCCTATGTATAAATTATTAGCACCTAGTTAATTTGATAATTAACAAGAAAGAAATAAATGGCAGCTTTTTTAGTTTTTTTTTTTTTTTGGGGGGGGGGGGGGAGCTGGCAGGAGAGGAAATGACCAAAACGACGAAAAACCATGACCTAGCCTTCCTTAAGCATAAAAATAAACTGGAGAATCGGAGAACCGGCCCAAACCGGTTGGTTCGGTCCGGGACCCATTTCTCTATTTTAAAATCCGGTTAAAACCAGTCAGGTTCCGATTTTAGGTTTTTCGGCACTGGACCAGACTAGTTCATATATATATATACTTTAATTAATTTTTTATATTATATATAATTTTATATAATATATATAATTATATATGAAATAATGTTATATTATAATTTATAACATAAAATTTAAATCTTTAAACATGAACATTTGTTTGATCATATGTTTTAAATATAAAGTATATATTAATTATATTTTTTGGCCTAATAAATTCTCAACATATTCCTTTCAATAAATACATTAGTAATACTAATATACATTAGTATATTAATTACATTTTATGGCATAATACTAATACTATTAGTAATCCACTTTAAGTCTATAAATAAATTACTATATAAATCACTATAACATTAGTTTATATCACTATATGATACTATAATGATATAGTCTCTCAGACTAGGGGTGCTACCCGCCCCCTACGGAGCGGGGGCACCCTTCCCCCACCCTCGCATGGGCGGGGGTTTGATATTTTTCCCCGTACCGGCGGGGGTGGGGTACCCAGTCCGTTCGACGGGGGGCAGGGGTAAACCCCCATCCGTCCGCACCCCCTACTGGGCCTTTGGCCCAACTCATTTTTCTGGGCTCTAAATGGCCCAAAATTTATTTTTTGGCCCAGAATTTAACTAAAAAAATTAAATATATTTAAAAATTAAAAAAATATATAGTATATACATATAGATAGATAGAACTATTAACTATATATTAAATTTCAGCTATTAACTACTAAGCTATTACAAATTACAATTTACAATTATACAAATTAAGACTCTAAGAGAACTAATAAACTTAAACTATTACAATATTACAAACTCCTCTAAAAATATTAAATATTACAAATTGTACTATTAACTATTGTAGCAACATTACACTTAATTGTAAATTAACAATTATAACTCATAACTTTTCAATTTGATCAATTTGGGATGGCGGTGTGGCGTTGTGTAGGGGTGAATTCAGTGAGTGGTGAGTTTTGTCGACTGCTGTGAGACTCAAAATCAAGATCATAAACATTAATAAGTTATAAAACCTTAAAGGCTGAAATATTAATAAGTTAAAATAAAACAAATTAGAATTATAAAGTTATAAAATGAAACAAAAATTAAAAAAATTAAAATACCAAATATTAAAAGTACTAACCAAGATGAGATTGGGATTGGGCAATTGGAATTTGAGATGAAGATGAGGCAGATGAGCATAGATCGGTCATTAGGATTGGGCCTATGTATAATTGTATATTGAGAATATAAAAGCTAAAATGAAAACAAGCAAAATAATTAGATACTAAAATATGATATAAAATTATAAATACAAAAAACAAATAAAGGACAAATTGTGCAAACCATAGCAATGGTGGGTCCAATACAAAGTCATACTGCATCGGAGGTAGCCGTAGACGTCGTCTCATGTATCACTATAACAATAAAATTTGAAATTAAATGAATGACTACCAATTAAATGAAAATAAATAAATTAATAAGAAATTAGAAAATGAAATTAAAATAAATACCAGATCCAGGCTGCTCATCGCCCTCCTCCTCAACGTCGGCCTCCTTATACTCATGAACATCCGGAACATGAATTGGAGTTCTCTTGATCCAATTCTGCATGCAAATCAAAGCCTCAACAGTGGTAGGAGCTAATAAACACCGAAATGAATCCAATACACACCCTCCGATGCTAAAGGCCAACTCCGAGGCTACGGTGCTAACAGGGATGGCCAAAAGACTACGAGCTATCTCTCAAAGGATGGGATACTTCACGGCATTCACCTTCCACCAACTTAATATATCGAAGTCTCGTGAAAATGGTATTACCTCCGCCGCTAAGTATCTGTTTATCTCTGACTGAGCCTCTACATAACTCAGCATTAAGGGTGTCTGCTCAAACCTCTCACCCCAGTCCAATCTACGTCTTTTCACACTATCGACTTCTTGAACCGGTGTGGGGGTAGGTGTAGGTGCCGCAATATTACCACCCTGCAGGACGGTAAACTCATCAAATAATCTACAAAGGGTTTCCCGAACCCTTGCTGCAATAAGCTCCGCCCATACTTGCCCGTACGCAAGGTCTAATCCAAATACCATGCCATCCACCTTAAACATAGGGTCAAGGACGGCAGCTACATATAACAAAATATTAGCCATAGTAAAATCTCCCCAATACTTTTCGTACTTTGACCTCATAGCCAATGCCATCTCCCGCAGCCTATAGTGACCACCCGCGACCATGTCATCTAATTCTTCTTTTACCTTACATATTTGCTGACAGAATTGATGGGATGTAGGTTACAAAGTTCCAGATATCGTTGTGGTGACCTCATAAAAAAGCCTAAAAAACTCTACAAAAATATATACAATCAATCATCATCTACGGGTTTCCCCAATCTCCTATGATCATCAAAATATTTAACATATTGATGTCTTCATCACCCAATAGTGTAAATGCCAGCCTATATTCTTGGGCCGCCTCCAACATCAAATATGTTGAGTTCCATCATGTAGGCATATCAGTACAAAGGCCCTTCTTGGATGTTAGGCCCGCAGACCTTGAAGCAATCTTGAATTTCTCCAACCTCGAAGGAGAAGATTTCACCCATCTCACAGCAGTTCTGACTCGAGCAATCGAGTCATGAAGATCCCTCAAACCATCAGTAACAATAAGATTCAGAATATGTGCCGCACATCTCACATGCAGACACTCACCACCCAAGATTGTCTTATTTGCCTCTCTAAGATAGGTCTTCAAATGTCCCAATACGACATCATTAGACGAGGCATTATCAACTGTGACTGTAAGAACTCGGGTCAACCCCCACTCCTTTATTGCGGCCTCTAAGGCTTTCCTAATTGTCTAACCCTTATGATCGGTGATTTGACAAAATTTTATAATTTTCTTATGCAACGTCCAATTACAATCAACAAAATGCACAGTTAAAGATATATAATTAAAATTTTGGACTGATGTCCAAGTATCAATGGTAAGGCAAACAAATTGACCGGCCAATTCACCCCTCAACTTCTCTTTTTCAAACCAAAAATGTTTTTTTACATCCTTTGCCACCGTATGGCGAGAAGGAATATTAAACCTTGGTTCCAAGTAGCAAGCAAACGCTTGGAACCCTTTCTCATCAACAACTTGAAAAGGTAGCTCGTCCATGATGACCATACGAGCTAAGTGTCTTCTACACTCATCGGGATCATACTTAGTATACCCCCTCAAATTTGCATCCCCACTAGTCCCATCCGCCATTTTTTGAAGTCTAATTTCTAGCCTAGATTGGCTTTTCTCTTGTAATGATCGTAATCTTGGACTTTTTTTACATTGGTCTTCTAAGTGCACCTTTAATTGTGAGGTGCCATGTTTCCTATAGTAGCATCCATAGATTTTTCCACAATGGTTACACTTGGCTTAGGGGTTATTAGGGTCACCACCCTCTAGTTTGGTGAAATGAGCCCAAACTATGGAAGCAGGTTTCTTATTGGGCTTGGGGGCGGGGTAAGGTGCCGTAGGGGTAGGTGTTGGGCCAGGGGTAGGGGTAGGAGTAGGAGTACAAGTAGGAGTAGGGGTAGGTGTAGGGGTCGGTGTAGGGGTAGGGGTACCCTGGGCATGGAAATGAGAGCTCGCACTAGAATCTGCTGGCATATCCTTGAACTCAACCAAACAAGAAATCTGAAATTAAAGCAAATATAGCAACATGCCAAACAATTACATCCAAGCATTAACATATATATTGGAAGTTGGAAGATGAAACATCAATGACCAAACATAAAAAAAAAATAAATAAAAAATAAAAAAAAATTGAAATACCCAATTAAAATGGGTTATACAAGACTACAAGTTGTAAAAAAAATGAAATACCCAATTAAAATGGGTTATACAAGTTGTAATAAAAATGAAATAGAAATACCCAAGTAAAATAGGTTATACAAGTTGTAAAAAAAAATGAAATACCCAATTAATTATTAAAATGGGTTATAAAAGTTGTAAAAAAAATGAAATACCCAATTAATTAGGGTATTTTAGGATTTTGATTATTTAGGGTTCCAATCCGAAACCCTAAATTAATTTAGGGTGAATCCAATTATATTAGGGTTTCGGATTGCATCACCCTAAAATAATTTTGGGGCTCAATTTAGGGTTCCAATCCAAAACCCTAATATAATTTAGGGGTTTCAAGGATTGAAACCCTAATTGGGTATTTCGAAAAAATTGAAAAAAATAAGCCAATCACGACAGATTCACAGACGAATACAGAGTCAACAAACTGTACAATCAAGTGAACCACATGCACAATCAGTGAACCACATGCACAATCAAGTCTCCACAGCACATAATTCACAAAATCTCATCCTCTATCTTCGATTAAACCCCATCATTTCTCCAATCTCCATTCCATAAAATAAATATCACAACAAATTGTACTAGATGATGGGTTTCTTACCTTCGGTGACGGAGATGAAGAAGGGGAGTCACGGAAGGCTGCAGCGACGGAGCGAGCTGCGAGACACAGAGAGCGCGGCGAGTGAGCGACGAAGTGAGTCTGCGAGACGCCGAGACATGAGAGAGAGAGAGAGAGAGAGAGAGAGAATCGAGTGGGAGGGAGGTGATCGTGGGGGGGGGGGGGGTTCTAAACAAAAGGAAACGACACCGTTTCACCATTGACAAAACGACGTCGTTTCGTAATGGGTATATTTAAAAAAATAACCCAGGCATGTCGTTTCATGCCTGGGTTATTTTTTTATATATATGCACTTATATATATATTTATATATATATATATATAATAACGGGGCGGGGCTTGGTATTTATGGGGCCGGGGTTGCCCATATCCCGCCCCCGCCCCCACCATGGGGGTCAGATGAGGGAGGGGCCAACCCCCCCTCCCCCCCACGCAAGCTCGCAGCCCTCCCTTCACCCCTAAGTCCCCTCTCTCACTCAGCCCTCCCCTCTCGCACCGTCGCAGGCGCAGCCACGCAACCCCTCTCTCTCCAATATTTTCTCTTCCTCTCTCCCGCATTTCTCTCCCTCTCTTGGATGAATATTTATGCTCTAAACACCCCCCCTCTCTCTCACTTCTGAATCTGTGATGATTTGGCTTTGAAAATTTAGGAATATATGGTTGAATGTTTCTGTATTCTAGGGTTTATATAGGGGCCAAAATTCGAATGTTGTGTTCATGACAAATGTTTATTGTTTAGGCTTTTATTTTTAGGGATTTTTCATTGTTTCATTACACAGATTTCATAAATATTACTTTATGCCATTTATTTGATTCGTGGTATCCGAGGGTTGTCTCTTATGTGCCATTTCGTGGTCCATAATGTAATGTAAGTAATATGCAAATTTCCTGGTCAATGTTAATATGTTATTGATCTGTTTGAAGTTTGAGCCATAATGTAAGTAAGATGTGAAAATCTAGGGTTTATTTAGGGTTCTTGATTCAAATGACTGATTTAGGGTTTATAACACATGGACAAATTTAGGTTTATTTAGGGTTTATGATTTATTTAGGGAGCCGATTTATGGTTTATTTATTTAGGGAACAGATTTAGGGTTTTTAAATTTTTTTTTTTTTTGAGTTTACAGATTTATAGATTTAGGACTTAAAGAATTCATTTAGAGTTTTTATTGAATCAATGAATTTACAGATTGTTGTTACAGATTGTACAGATTAAGATTCAAAATTTTTACAGATTTTTGTGCAAAAGCATTCATGTTTTTGTAATTTTTGGTACCCTTTTGATGTATTTTATTGATTCACTAGTCAATTTGTCTAAGTTCCTGAACAAAGATCTTCTTCCTTGTGGTTTGCTGTTCTGTTTAGTTTTGGTACCCTTAGCCAAATTGTTTTGCTGTTTTGTTTAGTTCTAAATTACAAATTAATATTGTTAAACAAATTAATATTTATTTAATTGTTTTGTTGTTACAAATGGATCCTTCAAATGAAACAGAACCATCCGGCGATGTGCAACCTTCAGGAAAGGACGATGGAATCAACAATGACTAATGATCCACTTTCACCCAAATCTAATGTAAGTAAGACATCTACTGGTATTGGTAGGAAAATATCTGTAGTTTGGGAGTATTTTACAAAGATTAAAACTGATGATAAGTCGAGACCTAGGGTCGCATGTAACTTTTGCGGGGCTACTTATGCTTGTGATCCTAATATAAATGGTACAAGATCAATGTTGCAGCACTTAGAAAAACAATGTAAGAAGTCTCCAATTACGAAAATGGATAGAAACCAATTTGTATTAGGTTTTAAACCTAGAGAAACTAGTGGGGGGCTTGTACCTATTGCTTTTAGTGTTAAGGCTTCTACAAAAGCCTTAGCAGAAATGTTGATTGTTAATGAGCTGCCTTTTAGATTTGTGGAAAGGGAGGGATTTAAGAGATTTATGCTTGTTGTGCAACCTAGATGGGCTGGGATTCCATCACGTATAATGGTTGCAAAAGATGTTTTTAGACTTTATTTGAGAGAGAAAGACAAGTTGAAAAGTGCTATTAAGGGGCATATTGGAAAATGCACAAAAGAAATATCAATTTTTGTAATGTGGAGAACCATAAGGGTGAGACATTTAGTAAGAAAATTGAAATGTGTTTGATTGAATGGGGGAGACCCAAAATATTTACAATTACACTCGATAATGCAAATTGAAATAATGAGGCAAGTTCAACATGAGTTCTTGCATATAAGATGTGCTCATATTTTGAACTTGATTGTTCGAAATATGTTGAAAGAATTAGATCAATCAATTGCAAGAATTAGAGGGGCTGTGAAGTATGTGAAATCTTCTCCACAAAGATAGAGCACATTTAAGCAATGTTGTGATAGTGAGGATATTACTTGTAAAAGTCACGTATGCTTAGATGTAGCAACTCGTTGGAACTCCACTTATATGATGTTGGATAGGGCTGAAAAATTCCAAAAGGCATTTCAACAGCTAGAGGATGAAGATTTGGGATATGTTAAGAGTGTTGGGGAGGATGATAGTGAGTGAGGATGATGATGGTATTAGTGAGTTGAGTAAGGGAGTGGCATCCAACTTAGGGCCTCCAACCAAGGATGATTGAGTTAAGAGTAGGATGTTTGTAAAGTTTTTAAAAATTTTTATGATACAACCTTGCGTTTCTCGGGGGCCAATTATATCACTTGCAATTTTTTTTTCCTAGAGCTAACCACAACTCAAGATGCAATTAATTTGGAGTGTGTGGTAGGGCCACATAATTTGAGGTCAATGGCATGTAATATGAAGTCTAAATTTGAGAAGTATTGGGGAAGTTTTGAAAAAATGAATCCCCTATTGTATGTTGGGTTGATTCTTGATCCTCGATATAAATTGCGATATTTTCAATTTTGTTTCGAAAAAATGTATGTTGATAATAGTTCGATTGTTGTTATGTTGGTGGACCGGGTTAAAGATGCCTTGACTCGTTTATACAATAGTTATTGTGAAAATGACGGAAGTGATGTTGGGGCACAAGTTCAAACCATAAGCCAATCAAGCGAGTGAGGGACTAGTACTAAGAGTTCAACTAGTCGGGTAGAAGATATGAGATAATTTAAATTGGCTCAATTTAAGAAGCGTTTGGAGTCAGAAAACTCTTTGGAGAGTAAATCCAAAGTGGAGAGGTATTTGTCTAAAAAATGTGAAGAAGATGATGCTAAATTCGACGTGTTAAATTAGTGGAAGGTTAACTCCATTAGATATCACATGCTTTCAAAAGTTGCGCGGGATGTTTTTGCAGTTCCGGTACCTACAATGACCTCTGAGTCGGCTTTTAGCACAGCAGGTCGAGTACTTGATCCTATCTGTAGTAACTTATCCCACTTATGGTAAAAGCCCTTATTTGTATACAAAATTGGCTCGGTTCTTCTTCTGCCTCGATTAGCATTCGCAGTTTAATAGATGATGTTGAGGATTTTGAGAACTTTGATACAAGTATGTAGCCTCATTCACCTTTTTTTTTACTGTCTCTATATTGTATATAATATTTTGAAATTGTTTTCGTTATTATGATTTTTTTTTTTCATTTTGTATAGAGCTCATGGAAGAAGTTGGAAGTTCTTCAAATCTTGTTTCTTGATTAAGGTAGGTCATCTTTTTATACTTCTTTCCTCAAGTTTTTTTTCATTTAATGTAATTAATAACTTTTAATTGGAATTTAAGTGTTTGGTTTATTTTAATACAATTGCAATGTTTGTTTGAATGGACTATTGGAGTTTGTGGCTTGGTGCATTGCTCTTTATTTTAGAGTGGTTGTATTTTTCTTGTTGTGTAAACAATTAATATTGGTACTGTCTTTTTATTTTGTAATGTGGACACTTGAGGAGATTGTTACTATTTTATTTTGTAATCTGGACTTTGTGTGGCAGCTACTAGCTTTTAATATAGACTTGTAAATTTCAAATTTGTATTATGGAGGACTTGTTTTATTTTATAGCTGATTTTATTTTATAGCAGATTTTTTTTACTGCAGATATTCATTTTCTGTTTTTATAGCAGCTTTATTTATAGCAGATTTTTTTTTCTTTCCAACAGATTTTCATTTTCTGTTTTTTATAGCAGTTTTTTATAGCAGCTTTTTTTACAATATATTTTTTTATACAACAGATTTTTTTTATACAATAGATTCTTATTTTACAGTAGAGTTTTTTTTTTATACAAAATTTGTCCAAAACCGGACAGAACCGGATCGGTTACATCTCTAATTGTTAGTGTGATTGAACCTTCCAGCAGCGAAGTACTGCAAGACTTGGAAGAATGCCGACTGTCCTAATTCCGAGCAGTTTTGCCAATAGAAAATGGCCAAATCCCACATTCTTGCCCTCCACTCCAGCAGCTTATGGTCGATGTCTGTTTCATGCTTAGCTACGTTCGGCCGCAACAGGGTCTCATATACATAACCGGTTCCCTTCATTGTACACATTTTCAATTTAAATGTCAGTCACAACCATGGTGAATATGGTAGCAAATCTATGCAAAATCCCCCCCACAAGAAAACAAAAGCAAAAGTCCCATGGAAACTCCCTTCCAAATGATGTTTACCTTGGTCTTTGGATACCATAGGTAGATAATAAGTGCCAGCTTCATCTCACTGTATAAAGGGAACCTTCGCACAAGTATGGCATAAGTTTATTAGAGTTAAATAGAGACAGAGTAAATACAGTGTATCAAAGACCTAGGCATACCATGTCATGAATACGTCCACCACCCTCTCAAGAGCTGTAAGTATAGCCACAATGATCCTGCAAATTAAATAAAAGGGTGAGATTTCGTGTGCTATTTAAGGCATCTAATTATGGTGAATTTGTATTGATTGTCATGGCGGAGGAATTTACATATCATTCTTCAATAGGAAAAAGACTTCATTCATTTATGAAAGCGAAGTTACAGCTGTGACCTGATACATATAGAGAAAATCCTAGATTACAAGCCAACTATTCACGGTTAGGACTCCACCAGTACATAAACTTCTTTGTGACTGGTATGATCTTAATTTTTATAATTCTCTACAAAATTCTTCAATAAACTAAATGGGAGCTATAGATTGAATTTGGCAAATTGCTCATGTGATCCTGATGATCTCCAACTGAGATACTCATTTCTCATAAATTCTTTTCATGTCTAATCATCAAGCCCATTTACAAGAACCCATTATAGTGGGTCAAGCATGATTTCGTATTGCTAATAGTCGCATGATAATATTGACTAATTCTATATCAATTCCTTGGCTTACATGGTAACCTTATGAACTTAAGTGGTCAAATTGAACTGGCCTTAAGCCCTTCAAGACCTTTCGATCTGAAAATCCTTTTGAATTCTTCAGACTCAAGGTCCCCAAAGAACCCACGAAGCCATCAATTAGGGTCCTCTTAACATTTAGGTTAGTCTATATACAGTCTTTATTTAGGGACTGCTCATGTAAGTCCATATATTTATATTTAAAAAAATTTAAAATTACAATAATATCTTTTTTAAAATGATATTTTTTCTCTTTTTACCCTCATTCGTCAATAGAGTACATACACAGTCTCCCACTCAGGATTGCAAATAGAGTTTCTCAATTAGACGACAGGAATTGAACAAGATGCAAAATAACGAGAGGCGTATGGTTGTTACCAATATTGACACCAAAATCGGAGTTCTTTGATCCCGACCCTGTTCTTCTCCACGGTTTTGTAACACTGGAGTGCGGGATAGGCATAACAAAGAAGCAGCCTGGGACCCAGAAATTTTTAATAAACAAAATCAACAGAGTAATCAATCAGAACAAGTCAGTAAGGAGCTAAAGCGAATTAGAAGATCTAAGATGAACATCTCGGAGAATAGATATCGTTGAAACATACAGAAGACATCTGGTTATGAAATCCCCCAACATATTTATTCCCCCTTCACGTCAAGCACCCGCTATAACACTCCTGCAACACCTGGAGCAACACCTGGAATCCAAGCTCTTTTATTTAGCAGCGTTATTCTGAAAAGCCAGATTTTCATTGAAACGAAAAATCCATAGAGAACAAAAGGCAAGACAAAGAAGCATCAATGTTTTTTAACAGAAACAAATTTGCTAAGTACTCGCTGATGTCTATACCAAAGAAAACCCCACAACTGGACCTGCTATCCATGGCTGATGTCCATTTGACGGGTTTCAAAACACAGAGTACTTGCAATGGAAAACTCATAAGAAAATAATTTCAAACGTCTAAACAAAACCCATCCATCTATAAGGTGTCAAGAATTCAGAGAATCTGTAGAAGAAATGGAGGTTTCTACCTTAGGAAGAAGGATCTGTCACTGTGATTCTTTGGAAGGAATGTGTCTTGTTGGTAGAGAGAAACAGAGTAAAAACTAGCTTAGACAGAAAAGAAAGAGATAAACAAATGGAGGATGATTTCTTGGCTCGGACGCTTCATTTTGGTCATGTGCTGGTCTCACTGAGTACGTTACAGTTGAACCTGTAGCTCTCTCTTTTAAGTTTCCTCCAACTGTTGCCGAGACTTGAAGGATGGCCTTCGTAAATGTTTTGTCTTGTTATATCATGACATGGTCGCATGAAAACCTTTAGATGAAGGAATGGAGAGCATTTGATTATGAACGAGTTGTTTTTTTCTTTTTCTTTTTCTTTATGCTTTTTCCACGTAAAGCATAAAGAAAAAGATTAATGTTATATATAATTGTAGAATATGTAAATATTGTCCAATTATTTTAAAAAAGAGTGAGATTCATTATTAAAAAATTAATTTTTTTTTTTATGTAACTTCCGTATTTATTCATTTTTTTCAAAGTGATTGCGCGACACTTGCATACTCACGATAGCAACTATCATTTCTCTTTATATAAAAATTGAAATGATATCAGCTAGATCATAATAAATAAATAATTAAAAATTTATTTCCCGTGATTTACTGTCCATATAGTATATTATATTATTATTATTATTATTATTATTAATACTTCGATCGTTTTCACGCAGCTTGCTTCTAATATATACTATACTTTCTTATGGGTATCAATCTATATAATGGGTACCATGCGGAATAGGTCTATTGGCAATCTTTTTTAGGAGGCCATTTTTTCTATTGTAACATATTTATATAAAATAAAAAAATAAAGAGATTAAAAATTCAGAAAATTATAACTATATATAAAATTAGATCTCGATAATTTACTGCATAAATGTAAAAATAAAATTCTAAAAACACAACATAAGAAATTTATTATTTCTTCTAAACTTAGTTTTAATTAATTTTAATGAGGCCATATCCTTAAAAATAGATAATATATAAAAATTATACAAAATTTTAGAACTATAGAAAAAAAAAATTAAAGAGATGCATTTCTAGGCATATTGAAATTTTAGAAAACTATAGAGAGCATATGATGATTATAAATTTTTTTGGGGGCATTCTCTATATATCTATAGAATTATAAATGAATTTTAGGACATTTAGAAATTTCAAAAAATTGTGGAGGGTCCGCCGCTGGGTTTTTTAGTATGATGTTAGGTCAACCATTAACCAACTAACGTACCCATGATACCAAAATCTCTCTCTCTCTCTCTCTCTCTCTCTCTCTCTCTCTCATGATATATTCCTTGGTAATGTGACGTTTATATAACCTGGTGTGAACAAGTTGCCAATTAGTTAGGTGCATGCTTCTGTTTATTGGCATCTTCGAGGTCAGACACAAGACAATTAGACCGATGACACAAAATCTGCCAGTTTTGGTACCTTTAGTTGGGGGTTGGTTTAACCCTATGCTTGGGCTAAATTGCGTTTGTGAGCATTGGTATTGGATTAGTCAAATACTTTTTCATCTTTATATTTGACTAATTTTAACAATAATTGACCCACATTGAATTAGCCAAAGACTTTTCATCATAAATATAAGCTACAGTAATTTCATTTTACTTTTCAAATATGAAAAGTCATGTAACTTGTCTAAACCCATTGTTTATTATATTTCGTCTCCTTCTCTCTCCCGCGGCTCTTTTCCTTGATATCGTGTGATGAAATTTTATTTATTAGATTGTAAAAATGAAAATGAATATAATTATTAGAGATTATAGGAGGTTATGAAAATATAATTAATTAATTATAAAAATAAAAAATAATAATATTTTATTATTATAGAGAGTGTGATGACTAATCCAATGTAGACTTTAAGTTTTGAATAATTAGCTAAAAGTGAAAAAGTTACATATTAGTCAAAATTTGAAGAATAAAATAGCCAATGCACTGAGTAGTTAAGTAATTTTAGATATTTTATAAATAGTAATAAACAAATAATAATATAATATTAAATAATAATAAAATAATAAATAATAGTGGTGAGAATATTTCACTACTCAAACTAGCCCATAATCCCATTATATGATCTACGCACGATGCAAGTCATATTATGTGGATTATTATACGTATTTATATATAATTTAGGTGAGATTTAGATAGTGAGTTGAGATGAGATAAGTTGAAATAAAAGTTAAAAATTGAATAAAATAATATTAGAGTATTAATTTTTAATATTATTATTATTTTGAGATTTGAAAAAGTTAAAATTTTTATTATATTTTGTGTAAAAATTTAATAAAATTGTAATAATTAGATGAAATAAAATACTTTTTATATCTAAACCGGACCTTAATACACTCTATAATGTAATAGTCAAACCACTGACTATATACGTTGAGAAATTTCATCGAACGTTCGGTGGACAACTTTTTCCATTTTGTAAGAAACTTCACAACCCACCATATTGACTAGTGTAGCTTTTGTTTGAGTTTACTTTGCATTTGTTCTCAATTAACTCATTCCTATTAAAATCTTCTGGAAACTAATCTCGATTAATTCCTGTCAAAAACATTTTTTTTTTAATTTTTTTTAAAAAAAAGTCGTAAAAGTATATCATTATTCTATGTAGTTTTAAGTTTGCGAAGAAATTGGACGGATAATACAGGAACGCCATAAAACACTTTTATTCATGGCCCACGTAACTAAATTTCTTTATTCCTTTAGAGAAACTCTTCTAGAAAAATGATACTTGCAGTCGTGAGTGTGCAAGCGCTTTAAAAAAAATAAATAAATATGAGACTCAAATGAAAAGAAATTAATTTTTTAAAAATGAACCTCACTCTTTTCCAAAACGACTGCACGGCGCTTGCGCACTCCACGACTGTATGCAAGACACTTGCACACTCTACGTCTGTATGTATCATTACTCATTTCTTTAAACAGAAGTATTAGCAACAGCTCCAGCCTCTGTCAGCAGAGGAACCAGCTTTCCCTCCTTGTCCATGGCTGTAGTTGTGTCACGGCCACCAATATGGTTCCCGCCTATGAACCCATTGGGCACAGTCGTCTGTCCAGTCCACTCACCCAGAGCTGACTGTATCTCGCTTCCACCAATTTCAGAGTCCAACTCAACAGCCTTGAAAGTGGCCCCTACTTGAGTCAACAGCTGATTCACCTTCGCACAGTACGGACAGTAAGTCTTGCTGAAAACGACAACGGGATTGGCCTTAACGATCTCCTTGGCTTTCGACAACGCCATTTCTTCTTCGTAAAACGGTTTTTCTATAGACAGTCCATTTTGTGCATACTTTGTGCACCCTTGCATATGTGGCGGGACATTTTAAAAAAGAAAAACTCACTTGAGCCCACGGAACTGATGAAATTAAGGGAAAAAAAATTGAAAAAGAGAGAACGTGAAAAATACGACACGAACAAGGCCCAGCGCCTTTCCCCACCGCTCACGAACCAATTTTAATTTTTTTCTCTCATCTTCGTCGGCACGTCTCCACACGTATCCGCTACCGGCACGTCTCTCTCGCCACAGGAACTAAATCTGGCTTTCGCACTCACATCTCTCTAACTTTCGCACTTCTTTGTGCATATTTGATTATTGTTAAAATTGAGGTTTTTTTCCTGTTATTCATGGTTTTCTGATGTGATCGATTGCTAGTTCTTGTATTGATGTGAGGAAGTAATACACAGTTACATAATTTGTCGAGCTGGTCTTTTTTGCATACCAGCATTTACACAATCTTGATTAAATCCAGGTTTGGCCCAGATGAGAATCAGATCAGACACACATTTGCCCAAAAATATTAATCAAATTTCAGATCTCCCCTATTGTTTGGCTCCACTTGTCCTTGATTCGTCGAACGCAATTTTCAATTGATAAATGAAACGCATTTCCATTCGCACTCAATAAATATGTTAAGCATCCTTAATAATCTTCAATACAAACAATTCCAACTGGTTTTCGTATGGCATTACAGATTATAGTGACAAGACAGAGCCGATAACACCAGGAAAAATAGAAATCGTAGATCACAAAATTGGGAGAGACAATCTCAAGAGCTAGTAAATTTGGTGACGGCCTTGGTACCCTTATAGATGGCGTGCTTAGCCAGTTCGCCGAGCAATTCCAAATGCACGGCGGTCTAGATCTCCTGTGAGGTCTTGTTGTAGCGGGCTAATCAGGACAACTCCTGGGCGAGCTTCTCGAAGATGTCGTTAATGAAGCTGTTCATGATGCCCATGGCCAATTCCGATGTCGGGGTGCACCTGCTTAAGGACTTTGAAGATATAAATCATGTAAGTCTCGGTGCCCTTCTTCATTCTCTTCTTCTTCTTGAGGTCGCTTCTTCATTCTTTTCTTCTTCTCAAGGTCGCTGGCGCCGCCTTCCTTGGGTATTCTCTTCTCGGCTTTCGGCTTCTTCTCTGCTGGCTTCTTCTCTGCCTTTCCCGTCACAATTGATAGACTAAAGAGAGTGCAATGCGAAACTTCTAGACGAGAGAAAGAGATGTGCAAGGCTTGCGACAGAAAGCGAAAGTTCCAGACTTTGATGGATGGGACCAAGTCATTTAACCCATGGCAGCCAATTGGATTTCGTGCACAAGGGGTGCACGAAATCGTCTGGTTTTAGCTTTTTCCGACTAGAAAACTCCCACTCTCTCTCTCTCTCTCTAAAACCCAAAGCTCTCTTCCTTCTCTCTAAACTCCCTCAAACACAAGATTCGTCTAGTGGGGGTGGGAGCTTCGGCTCCTTCCCCTCTCTATCCTTCCTTCCTTCTCCCTCCCTTTTCCTCTGTCCAATTTCTTTTCCTATGTAATGTTTTGATTTTGTTTTTGTATTTTTTAGGCCAAATAAGGGAGAATCGCTGTTCGGGACCTTCCGACGTCCATTAGCCAACACGGGACCCACCTGGATGCTGCCCAGCCTCCAATCTTCAAGACCACCGAACATTGCGCCAAATGGAGTTGGGCGTAGCCCGCATGCGCCACCGTGGAGCCCTCAGCCGACGCAATGCTCGGCTTTTCTAAGACCTCTGACTCTAGGGCAAAAGCTGGTCGAGAGGGGCGGGCGATGCTATGGCCGATGGTCGTGCGGCCGGTGCTCGTGGTGGGCGGTGCTGACCTAGAGTTTTAGGCTATTAGATTTGGTGTCCATAGCAGCAGAGTCCCATACTTCTCCTCCCTGGGAGGATAGAGGGGGCAAGTGCTTCTCTTTTTTGAAAGAGGGGTCGTATAGTTCTATTTTTACAGAGCGTTTTCTCTGTTAGGAGATAGTTTTTTAGAAGTTAAGACAATGTCCGTCCCAAAGGAATTTGTATGCAGGGGTGCCCCAGATCAGATGCATAGGCTGGCTTATAGTCTAGATTTTTCCTGTTTTGATAAGTCACAGCTATAATTTCGATTCATTAAATGAAATGAAGTCTGTTTTCCATTGAAAAAAAAAAACCTACGAATCAGCACGTTCACCGAAGTTGAAATTTTTCTTTTTGTCAAAGACTCAAACACGTTCCATGCACCCACCCTCCATCTTCAATAGTCAGTCCTATATAGTAATGGGCTCTCTCTTTTTAACCGAATCCTCCGGAATCAACTAACGTGTTTGATATGTTAGGACAACCTTTGACCAACCGATTCCAAAATAATATTATGCACATAAACGATGATGTTTATTTGGAATCAAGTACATGCTTGCCGGCAATATTAAATGACGTCTAGAGCAGAGGATTAGGGACGTCAAATAATAACTTCAGGTCGGTCGTTTTTGTATCGTGTAAAGTTATGGACGTATAATTATATAAGTCAACTCGAATCTAATATGTTAAACTAAACATATCAAATTTTCAAATCCTAACCCAACCGATTTAGATAATGGGTTATATTGTGTCACCCGTTTTGATCCATTTAATAATTAATTAGAAATATGTTAATACGACACGTTAAACCCGTTTGTTTCTTTTAAATAGATTAAACTAAAACGTATAATTCATTTGACCTGATTAACATAATTTTACATAAAATTTAAAATCTATATATTAATAACCATAATATCTTAAAAAATATATCAATATTTTTCAAATTCTAACATATAATAAAACCAATATTATAAACCATACAATAACAAATATATGCATAGATCTAAAATTACAATCCCAAAAATAAAAATAATAAAAATATAAGCATACTGAAAAATATCAATATTACAACTTAACAATAATAAAAATTTAATTTTAATATAAATTCTAAACGGGTCAAAACCGGTTAATTACGTGTTAAGTAGGTTGACTTGTTTATAAATCGTGTCTTAACAGGTCAACCTGTTTTAACCCAAACTCGTTAATATCAAATTCAAATCCGTTAATTTAGTATCATGTTTGTATTGAGTTCATGAATCGTATCACATATTGTCATTCCTACCGAAAGCCCAACCAAAAAAAGCATGCGGCCTTTGATTTCACCTAACCAAATTTTAAAATCAGCGGTACGAATTTGATTCTTTATACATTTTAGTCATTAAATGGATAACTTCTATTAATTAGAGTTGCATATTTAAGTTAATCACGCAATAAATTTTGGTCCCCTAGCTAGTTATTAAATGGCTCACTTCAATTCATTTTAGAGAGTTATTACGTCTAAAATATTTTTTTTTTTATAAAAATGTAAGTCATAGCTAATTTGGCAAGTCTTAGTTAAACAAAAAATTAATTAAAAAATTAAACTCAAAATTAAAATGACTAATACATGTATAATCATTCTTGTAGAATTCTTGTATAGACGAAATAATTCTCTTAATTTTATTAATATACTTTTGTTAATTCACAATAAATTTATGCCATGGAGTGTATTTTTCCAAATTATTAGTGCGAAGTATGAAGAGTATTGATATTTATTTATTTATAATGGTAGTGGATCTCATAGTTTGTGACGAGCTTCATAAAATAACGAAAAAATGGGGGGGAAATATGGAAACGTTGAAGTGGCCCTTAGTTTGCCCGTTTACTGACTAATTTCAGATGCTTTAGGGATGCTAACTATCAAGAAAAATTCTTCTCATCAATTACTATTCATTATCTTCCACTTATAACAAATTAATACTGATAAGTAAAAAATAATTTTTACGTTCTTTTTTTAAATGACATGACAGTGACGTGACACTGTCAGGTCAAACGGTCAATTTGAACGGTAAATTCAGAGTCAACGGGAAAGGATCAGGCCGATGTTGTTTCGGGCCAACATGGAATCCATTGGGCACCCCTTGAATGGGCCTTAGACCCAACCCACTTCGCTTGAGAGCTCTACTAAGGAAAACTAAGCAATAAGATTTCAAACTTGATGTTGATTGGGGGGAGTAGATAGCCTTATCCAATGATATCGAATGGAGAAGCTGCCACGTAGGACAGAGATAGAGATTACAGATCTTTCCACCTCTCATTCCCCTCCTTCATCACCTCTCTATCTTTGGTCCACTCATTCCCTTTCAACAAACAAAAAACTCAATACCAAAACCTTTACTCCCGTTTTATTTGTTAGAAATTTCATACACAGAAGCAGTTGGGTGCAGAGAGAGAGAGAGAGAGTTATAGATGGCTTCCACTTCTGCAGTCTCAATGGCAATGCCACTAACCTATGCAGCCCAAAAGAGGGTTCCAACAACCTCTGGGGCTTTCTTCAAGCCACTTCCAGTGAGGCCCTCCAAGGCCATACCTGCTGCTTCAAAATCAATTGGGAGGGTTCAAGTGAGGGCTTCCATGAAGGAGAAGGCAGTCACGGGGCTCACGGCGGCTGCTCTGACGGCTTCCATGGTGATACCAGATGTGGCTGAGGCTGCATCTGGGGTTTCTCCGTCGCTCAAGAACTTCTTGCTCAGCATTGTGGCTGGTGGAGTCGTGCTTACTGCCATTATTGGTGCTGTCATTGGTGTTTCCAACTTTGACCCAGTGAAACGGAGCTGATAAGAAAGCAATTCTGAGGATGACATTTAGTTTTTATGTCCCTGTTTAATGCTTTCGTTAATGATTTCTGTGTTGTATGTGTAATATGTTACTCTTTTATCTGTAATTTGGTCGGAAACTGAATTCTGAAATTTTACTTTCCATCTTACTTCCTGCCTCAATCAAACCCCTCCCTCTTCCCCAAACTCAGCAATCAGTTGCACCCAAAGAGACACAGATTATATAACATTGCTCCCAATTCGGATCAACAAGCACTAGAAAGGTTGGTTTGAAATGGGTTGTAAAATAGATGTATGAATTTCATTATAATCTAAGGAAACATTAGTGAATTGTATGCCATGAAGTTACAGAAAGCAACTATCACTATGAATTAATGTCCTACAGAATGAAGAAATTGAAACACTTCATAATGAATCCAACATCAATAGGACCTCTGCCCAGTACTGGATTTATTCTTTAAAAGATAAACACAAACTCGTATCTGCTTGTCCGCTAAGAAGGTGTCAATCATCTAGCCAGAAAGAAAGCCTCTGCACCTTCACCCCCTTGTTTGGGTCAGTAACAATTTCTGTACCTGGAAAGATTTGAAATCAGAACAAGCGTATATCTGCTGTCTGATGAATCGCTCACATTATCCGCCTTAACAACAGCGATCTTCACTCTTTGTTCATCACCATATATTTCTTGTTTGATTTCGAGCCAGAAAGATACTGTTTGAAGAGTCTGCTCTGGATAATTGCTTAAACCTTTCATCCTCCTGCTCTTCACACATGAACAAACACAACTCCTACGCCAAGCAACCAAAGATCTCTCCTCCAGCTTCAAGGAAAGCTGTCATATGGTCTTGAATTTGGGCTTGAAGAACGTATCGATAATCACAGTCCTCAAACTCCTGATTGAACGTGTCACATAGCCATCTTGTCTTTCCTGACCTTGTCACTTTCTTATTACACAATCTATCTCTAATAATCAATGGGCAAGCTGTCTACCCGAAAGTATCTCTGTCTTAATGAAAGATATGGTTGCCTTCACCGTGACCCAGTCTGCCTTAACTGATCTTCCGATACCCGCATCCTTGAAATGGAAATGGAAGCTGCATTTGTTCCCTCTCGATCAAACCAGTTTCTCAAGCAACTAGCCTCAAGCAAATCTGGTTTATGAAGAGCTGTGCAGCAGAAATTGTCCCATCGATTAATCTTCCCAAGATTTGACACCTAAAATTGGGAAACCCTCAGAATTGATCATCTCTTCCAGTTTTCAACTTCCCTGTTGCAGATTTCTTCCCAAAGGTAAGCTCAACACATCCTTTAAATTCAGGATTCTTGTCCGAGTTTCCATCCCATTATTTCTCATAATGGGCACTGATGGTTTCACAGCTATCTCAATACCAATAGTGTCAAGTATGGAATTGTTGCCAGCAGTATTGATTTCACTGATAGGCCTGAAAGAGAATTGTTGCCTTGGTATAGAATCATCTTCCTCTGGGCAAAGCTCCACACTCGAACTTGTCTCCAGAAATATCTCCCATTCATTCTTCGGATGGTTGTAGATCTTCTGAGCAGGTTTTAAGCTACCATTAGAGATCAAACAAAAATTGTAAACCTCAATACCATCATAGAAGCTGTCAGCAACAGCGTTGAAGCAAGTCAAGAACATCTCCACAATCAGAGTCAAGAAGGTCAAAAGAGAACACCTTCCCATCCCCCTGGGTATCGTTGTAGCGACAGACATCCCCTTTTGCAGTAACTTTTGCCTAGATAGCCCAGCGCCTCAAAGGATTAAAAGCAGCAATAGGAATTATACCTGCTGGAACATCATTCTTCAAAACTGGAGAATGATTTCTACATTTTGGAAGTGGTTAGAGCATTAGTATCACCTTGTTCATCCTATTAGTCAAAGTTAGCCTAATATCCCACATTTTGCCTTTTGCCTCTGGAAAAGGCAAATTGCAAGGAAAGAAACTGAAGATGTAAAGAGGAAAAAGTAGGGTTAGTTAGACGAAATAATCATAAGAAATTAAGGCCTTGTTTGTTTCACAACTATTCTCATCTCATCTCATTTCATCTAATCATTACAACTTTTCGAAATTTCTATATAAAATAAAATAAACAATTCAACTTTTCCAAATCCTAAAATAAAAATAATATTAAAAAAATATATTCTAATAATATTTTATTCAATTTTTAACTTTTATTTCAACTCATCTCATCTCATCTCATCTGTAAAAACAAGCAAGGCCATATGGTCTTGCTACAATAGAGGTAATACTTGTTGATCTCATATGTGTTACTGTAGCTCAAAGGTTGGATGGTTTTATGATGCCTAATCCAATGTAGTCCGAATTTAAGCCATATTAGCTATTTTAGGGACTGCAGAAGCCAATGCCAGTACTCAGAGAACACGAGAAAAAAGGCAACAATCTGCATCTAACAATTGTTCAAAAGGTTTTCAACGTTCCATAAATTTTAATATCTTTTTCCAAGTTCCATATCCTTTAGAGCTCAAATAATCGCTTTCCTTTCACCCCCACATCAATTGATATTTCACACAAAGATGAAGGTAAGCCAAACAGGTAAGTAAAATCAACCCAAGATTCAGCCGGTTCTCTAAATTTACGTTCGTTTGAGTGTTCAGTCCATTTTTTATGTTTTTTACTAACTTCGCAGCGTAAAGTCCACCAGTGCCTCTAATCCGTGAGGTGGTAGCTAAAACAATCTTCCAAAATGAAAGATATTTGACAGAAAAACAAGAAAGGGAAGTCTCCAATATCATCGAACTCCAAATTCAACTTCTAATCAGAGCATTCATTAGAGTATTTCATCCCCTAACAGCAATAATGGGAAAAATTAAGTTGAAAATAATCAAATAAATTAAGCGATATAATGGATCAACTGGACGAGGAGCCTTCCCTGAATCGGCCGGACTTGAGCTGGGTGATCAGAGCCTGATATGCATTATTAGCATTACATTGGCTGGGGTGTTGGAGAAGGCCGAGTATATATATATATATATATATATATATATATGGGACGATATTGTTTCCTCATATTTTGGTAAAAATCAGCAACATAGTTGAGAGAACAAAAGAATCTTTGCAATTGGGTTTTGTCAAGAATGACATCAAGAAATTTATCAGCAAATTCAATGGCCCGATTAATGGGTCTGATTTTGCTTTCAGAAATATCATAATCAAGAAATATAATCTTGGTTTGGAATACCTTAATCTTTTTAGTTGAAACAACAAGACCATTTAATCTAATGATGTCCAGAAACTAATGCAAATGTTTCCTGTGTTCATCAATAGATTTGGAGAATATGATAACATCATCAATGTAAACTATGGTAAAATGGGTAAATGAGTTGAAAATGTCATTCACAATATTTTGGAATTCACTAGGACATTTTTTAGAACGAAGGGCATCACATTCCACTCGTAGTGACCAAAGGGGATAGTAAAGGCAGTCTTTTACCTATCTGATTCATGAATCTGGATCTGCCAAAATCCTGACTTTAGGTTTAGGTCCTTTTGAAGAGAATCTGGCTATTTCAGGTTTTAAATTAAAGTCTTGAAAATTATTTTCAAGTAAATTAATATTTTTAATAGCAGAGAAATCATCGTCGGATGATTCTTCTGTTATTTCAACAACAACTTCTTTCTCATTGCTAGTTAAAGCACTAGTGGAAGATTGTTCTTTTTTTAGATCAGCAAGCATTTGATCAATTTTATCAAGGGTCCTAGCTACTTCTACTTCAAAACTTGTTTAAAAAACTATTAAAAAACCTTTGATTATTTTACCACATGATCGACCAAAAATAGATTTTCAAAACTCACTAATCGTATTAGTGATTATTGAATAATTTGCGATGCCGTCAGATGTCTGATTATCAATGGTATTGGGGGAAGTCTTTTTATAAAACTTGCTGGTTTTTCAATAGTCTCTTCTCCAAGTTTACATTGGGTATAGGGAAGTCTTTTCATAAACACGTCTTTTTAGTATCAAAGCCAAGTTTCAGCTCTGGTTGATGATAGATTGTCTTATTTCTCTTCATTTCATTTATTTTGTCGTCCCTCAAACCAAACACTGAATTCTTACTTTGTTTTGTTTACTCCCCATTTCTGTTGGTTACCTAGAACCTCAGTAAGACCCGTTTGCCAGGAGAGCGTTTAGGGCAGGTTAGTATAAGGTTGGAGCAGGAATGATAGTAACTAGGCACTGAAGTGTGAAGTTCTATTTTGATTGGTGACAAAATAAATAGAATGTTTAGATCTAATTCATCTATTAGTTACAGGTCTGTACCCCATGATATCATTAATGAAGAAGATTAAGTTGTTGAAGAAACTGATTCTGTTGATTTCAATCGATGGAATATTCCAAAGATTGATACTAAATCTATTTACAAAACTACTTGGGTTCAATCTACTTTTACAACCGAATTTAATGTTAAAATTGTTGAACAAACCTATGCTATTTCAAAAACCCATGAAAAGTGTTGCCTATTTAATAGAAAATCAATTCAAGCTTTTCTAGTAAAAGGTTACAAGTTTCTGCATATTGGTTCTGTTCAAGTTGATGTCAAACATTTGACAAGGAAAGACATCAATGCTTCTATTTTACTATGTTTACGATATGCTAGATTTAAAAATTTTGAAACTAGTATTCTTGGAATGATTTAATCGTCTTTGTTTAATGGTCCATTCCACTTTGATTGTTTTCCTGATTTAACTCTTGCTTTAGATGACCACCATATTTTAAAAGCTCTTACTTTGAATATTTTAACTTTCAGATATGACATGAAAAAAGGCAGTAAGCCTCTTGCTATTATTTATCGGATTTATTATCAACTTTTAAAAACCAATTTAAATCCCAAATCTATTTTAAAATCCTCAGGAAATAAAACCTTCTTAATCCAAAGTTCTACTCCTGATGCAAAGATTCAAGCTCCAAAGATGGTTTATTGGTAACATATTTCTCTTCCCAATGAATGGACTTTAGAACATGAAGTTCCACCAGCTAAAGCATGTGCTGATGAAATCAATCTTGATTATATTCAGCAATATCTAGATGGTACTGTTAAAATCAGTTTTGACCAACCTCTAGTACCTAGCGTAAGAAGAAATTCTTTCACGGGATCTAGATCTTCTTTTCTTGGTTCTGTTTCAGATATTCCAGTAAGACGAGACCAAAATCTCAAACAATTTCTAGAAGATTATGCCAAAACAATCCAATCGCCTAATCCTGATTTAAAACTGAAAGGCCTTTCAACAGCCTCTCAGGTGACTTCTGCTTATCATTCTACCAAGGATGCTAAAACATCCAAAGATAAATCTATAAAGGATGAAGCCGATAAGGAAGAAGAAGATGCTTCATCCTTATCTTCTACAGCTTCAGATATGTTTGCACCTATTCATCACAGCCAACTAACTGTGATAAATAGGCCTTTTGAGTATGATTTAATTGCTCTTGTTAACGAATATAGTTCACAAGAAAATCATAATAAGAAGAAAACTTATCATGCTACTTTTCTACTTCCGAAAAATTACATGTTAAAAGAAAATGAAAAGAAAAGATGAATGACCTTCAAAGGCATATACTTTTCTTTGATTTTGTAGAAAATTATTATGTTCCAAAAAATAGTTTAAATGTTGTTAAAACTAGCTTTGTCAAAAAAGAAGGAAAGGCAGTTGTTAATACTAGTCATCCTCCTTTAGAGACAGTACTTATTTCTCACAAGGGATCTGAAGTAATTGCTTCTCCTTTCAAAATTCTCATAACGGAGTCCAAGGATTCTAAAGAAAACACTATTTTGCAAGAAACAAAAAAGATTATTCATCAAAACAATTTTGTTAATCTTGCTCTTCAAACCATTGGACACCCGTTAGACCGGATTGAAGAAAATGTAGAAAAACCTACTTCTACTTCAAAACCTGTTTAAAAAACTATTGAAAAACATTTGATTATTTTACCACAGGATCGGGCAAAATTAGATTTTCAAAACAAACAGGCCATGACCCTTGATAAAATTAATCAAATGCTTGCTGATCTAAAAAATGAACAACCTTCCACTAGTGTTTTAACTAGCAATGAGAAAGAAGTTGTTGTTGAAACAACAGAAGAATCATCCGACGATGATTCCTCTGCTATTAAAAATACTGATTTACTTGAAAAGAGTTTTCAAGACTTTGATTTAAAACCTGAAATAGCCAGATTCTCTTCAAAAGGACATAAACCAATGACTCTTACAAAGAACTGACATTCCATGCCTACTCCTCCTGATTTACAATTTGAAGAAAAAGTTTTCCAAACTCAATCTTCTTATTCTACTGACAAAATTTACGAATAGAATATTGATGGATTATCTGAACAATAAATCCTTAATACCATGAGTAGAATGTCTTTAGTTTCAAATGCTTATATTAACAATAATATCAGACAACCTGATATTGTCATTATTTTAACCAATGGTTTTTCTGGTGTGCTTCACAATTGGTGGGATAAACATCTCACCACTGAGGCAAATGAAACCATTCAGAATGCTATCAAGCGTAATGACAAAAGGTTACCTATTTTTTATGAAACCGCAGGAATGGGATTTCTTGATGGTGTCAATACTTTAATCTATACTATTATCAAACATTTCATTGGAACTCCTTCCAAGATCACTAATCGTATTAGTAATTATTTGAATAATTTGCGATGCCGTCAGATGTCTGATTATTGATGGTATCAAAATGTTTTTATGTCGAGAGTAATGCTTAGAGATGATAGTCATAAGCCTTACTGGAAATAAAAGTTCATTGATGGTTTACCCCATTTATTTGCTCATAAGGTTAAGGATAAACTTATTGATAGTTCGGGATTTCTTAATTATGAAAATTACACTTATGTGATATTTTCGGTAAAATTAAGAAACTTGGTATCAGTATGTGCAATGATCAAATAATGCTTTGTCAACAGATGAAAAATAGCAAGAAAGTCAAATATGAAATGGAAACTTTTTGTGAACAATTTGGCATTCCTCCTATTACTCCATCCAGACGAAAACAAAAATATTATACTAAGTTTTCCAAACCTCATGGTGGGACAAGGAGAAAACTCCGTGATGATTTTTATAAAAGAACTTCCAATAAAAAGTCTTTTCCTAAGATAAAAAATTTTCAAAATTCCTCAAAAGGGAGATGTTTTAATTGTGGCAAATCTGGACATTTCGTTGATAAATTTCCTAAGAAGCCCAATAAACTAAAAAACAAGCTTAACCAATTGAAAATTAATGTCAATGATCAAGAAGAACTGTTTCAACTCCTAGAAACACAGCCTTCTTCATCCGACATCCAAGAGTTTAGTTCTAATGATTCAGAGTATCACTCAGAAACTGAACCCTCGGATTCCCCCAATATTAAGTTTGGTTGTAATTGCAATGATTCTTGTTGCAAGTCTTTGGGTAAGATGATTAATGTTCTAACCAAAACCGAAGAATAAGAAAATCTTTTATTAACCTTGATTTCTCAAATTATCAATCCAGAGCTCAAAGAGGAATATCTTCTTAAACTCAAGAAGACGATGGTTCGCCAAGAACCAAAGACTTCAAAACAAAAAATTAGTTTTCAAGATACTTTGAAAAGATTTCAAAAGAAAAAATCCAAATATGTTTCTACTAATGATTTACAAAATGAAGTTAATAATATTAAAAAAGAAATTATTAAACTCAAATCTGAAATCAATAATCTCAAATCTAAAAAGGATTCTTTAAAACAAGAGTTTTTATGTTTTAAAATTGACAAACAATTTGATCAGGATATCCCTTCTAATAATGAGCAAACAAATGATTCTGATTCTAGCCAAAAAGAAAAGGTTGTTAATAATCATATTTGTTTGATTCGTTACACTAATCCTCCCAAATGGTTTTCAAAAGTTATTATTATTGTTTGCCATGAATTCCAGTTTTCTGTTGTTACTATGATTGATTCTGGATCAGATATGAACTGTATCCAGAAACGATTAATACCTAGTCAGTATTTTGAAAAATCTACTAAAAGATTATTTACAGCAAATGGATCATAGATGAAGATCAACTATGAGCTAAATACTGCTCATGTTTGCAAAGATAATATATGTTTTAAAATTCCTTCTGTACTTATTAGAAATATGTCTAACAAGGTTATTTTAGAAATCCCCTTTATTTCATCTTTATATCCATTTCTTTCTGACAGAGATGGTATTATTACCGATCCTTTTAGATAGAAAGTTAAGTTTAAATTTGCTTCAAGATTTGAAATTGATATAGATAAAATTCTGAAATCTTTATTTTTTACGAAAAACAAACATTTGAATTTCCTTCAACAGGAAATCAAATACAAGAAGATTTCAGAACAATTATCTAGTACTTTACTTCAATCGAAGATTGATGATTTTAACAAACGATTGATTTCACAAATTTGTTCTGATCTTCCAAATGCTTAATGCTTTCTGGCATAGGAAGAAACATGTTGTTACTTTACCATACGTCAAAGATTTTTGTGAAAAGAATATTCCAACTAAAGCTCGGCCTATTCAGATGAATAGTGAGACTTTAGAATTTTGCAAAAAGAAATCACTGATTTACTTGACAAGAATATTAATAGGCATAGTAAGTCTCATTGGTCTTGTGCAACTTTTTACGTCCAGAAAAATGCTGAAATTGAGAGAGGAACCCCTCACCTAGTAATTAACTACAAGCCTTTAAACAAAATCATAGAATGGATTAGGTACACTATCCCCAAAAAAAATGACTTGATTTATAGGTTGTTTAACGTTGTTGTCTTCTCCAAGTTTGATCGAAAGTCAGGATTTTGGCAGATCCAGATTCATGAATCAGATAGGTATAAGACTGCATTTACTACCCCCTTTGGTCACTACGAGTGGAATGTGATGTCATTCGGTCTCAAAAATACCCACAGTGAATTCTAAAATATTATGAATGACATTTTCAACTCATTTACCCATTTTACCATAGCTTACATTGATGATGTTCTCATATTCTCCAAATCTATTGATGAACACTAGAAATATTTGCATTTGCTTCTGGATATCATTAGATTAAATGGTCTTGTTGTTTCAGCTAAGCTCGTTTTCAAGAGTGAAACCCAAAATTTTGAAAACCTCTCATCACATCATTACAACTTTCTCAAATCCCTATACAAAATAAAATAAACAATTCAACTTTTTCAAATCCCAAAACAAAAAAAATATATTCTAACAATATTTTATTCAACTTTTTAACTTTAATCTCAACTCATCTCATCTCATCTCTGAAAACAAACGAGTACGCTTCCAAACCAAGATTAGATTCCTTAGTTATGATTTTTATGAAAGCAAAATCAGACCCATCAATCGGGCCATTGAATTTTCTGACAAATTTTCTGATGTCATTCTTGACAAAACCCAGTTGCAAAGATTCCTTAGTTCTCTCAACTATGTTGTTGATTTCTATCAAAATATGATGAAACAATGTCGCCCCTGTTTGATAAGCCTAACAATAAGCCTCACACTCTGCACACCACTTAAAAACATGTGATTTTACTCTTTTACATTCATATTTCATATTTCTAATGGTATGCAGGAGTGTGAAGCTTCTGTATAGTACAACTCTTTACTCCCACTAATAGATCTACGTTTCCATCAATAATTGATGAATTCACTGATAGAGGATTCTACTTAATAATGTACACTCAATTCATTTTCATTATGATTTTAAAGAGAAGATATTAGTAACCGTGAATTGTGCAACAGCTTTATAATCGCTTTGAAAAATGTGAATAAAACATAAGACCCATATGAAAAAAAAAATTAATTTTTTAATAGTAAATCCCATTTTAAATATACCATTTTTTAAAGTCTATTTTTAAAACAAAATTTTAGATATAATTGTGAAAAGATTGCTATATATTATTTTTTTATAACCTTCCCTCTCGAGTCTGGACCATTGAATTGTGTTACAAAAAGAAAAATGTGAAGGCATCATCTATATGTTGAGTTTCTCTCTCTCTCTCTCTCTCGAGTGAGCTTCTCATCTAGGCGGTTTGGATTCTCGAAGGTGACTTCAGGAAATCTCAACTCATTTCGTACGGAAAAGTCTTCTTTGTTTTGATGTGTTCTCATATAAGACAAAATGCTTACTGACCATTGCTTTTTACTTTTCTTAAGGATTATTTCCATTACAGGGGTGTAATGAAGGCTCCTAAGGCCCTCACCCACCCCTTCACCCAACCCCTTCACGCACCCCTCATCTCGACGCAGAGCTCAAAGGCCCTCACCCACCCCTTCACGCACCCCTCATGTCGACGCAGAGCTTCAAAGGACCTCATCTCCTGCCATCATCAACGCCAGACCTCACCAGTTCAGCCCACTTCACGGCATGGGCGAGGGGGCATCTCATCTGCAATCTAGGAAATGCATGAATTGGAAGGCAGCTCGAGGTATTGGAAGCATCTCAAGACCCACGGCGAAGGCAACCCAGGTCCGTTGATCGCGTGAGAGATACCATCCCCACCCATCGAGCAGGGTTTCATCTACTGTCTAGTAACCGTACCACGTCCCCCTTCCTTTTACAGAGATTCCCTTGCCCCCTGCCCCTTGACCCAAAGGCTGCGAACACACATCTAGGGTTTTGACCATAGATTCGCGTTTAACAGTGTAGAAATATTTTATTTTCGTAGCCCCTTGCATGACAAATTCACAAATCGCCTACACAAATGAAACCCACCATTCCAAAAATTTGCAAACACCGCACCTCAAGAAGTCGATCCTACCATAAACACCCACGGGGTATTTCTATCACCACCACGGCTCCAAGAACACCGTCCTTCCAAGTATGTGAATCTAACTCATCTCAAATCATTTTTAGCTATTATTTATGCAATGCACAAATTTCAGTTGGCGTGACTAGTTGGGAGATGAATTTCACCTAAAATTTTTTATTGTAGTGGTTACTGACCAAGATAAATGTGTATCCATGTGATGCAAGCTGTGCTCATGAGCATGACAGTGCTAAGTTTCATGTTATTTTAATTTTCATTTGTAATGGTCAACTGTTTAGAAAATATTTATGTTGTTTACCCATTTCATTTCTTTAGATGTTATGGTTTGAAATTGCATAATGATGATGCATAATGAGATTATTTAACAATGCATAATCCTGTGATGTTTATGGTTTGTCGTGCATGTGGTTTTTGTTTTGGGGTTTGCATACTTGAATGTGGTAGTTTGCTTGGGGCCTCATTTCATTGTTTCAAAAATGAAATTCTTGTTCTGTGTTTTGTTTTTGTTTTTGGTAAGCATACTTGAATGTGGTAGTGGGGTGTTTTGATTTTTGTTTTTTGTTCTGCTACTGTAACGCCCGTTCTTGTGGTGGGACTTTTTATAAAATATTTTAGAAAGGAAGACGTGAATTACCGTTCGATTCAAAACCTTTTTACTTGCATACCCAGGGTGCGAGACTCTACGTTTATAGAATAAAATGTGATTTGGCAATAAAAGAGGATTACAGTGGAAAACATCAATTTTAATAATAAAAAGGCCTCTCGTACAATTAAAACCCATGCCTAGACTTCCGTGCTCTTCCCCATGGGCCGTGTCCGTCCTGACCGTTCAATTCCTGTGGGGGGAGGGGCATACATAAAAACTAAAATAAGTTGAAGACTCGTAAGCATTACTTCATACAGTTAAAATATAACAACATAGGTTTTCATTCATGCATTCATCATTCGTACATACTATACGTGCATGCATACGTGCTTACGTGCGTTCATTTGAAAACATCACTGGACGGGATTTTTCTTTTAAACAATGTCTTTCTTTTCGTAAAATGTTTCTCCCGTCAGTGCCTTCATTTCTTCAAGAATACGTGCATTCGTGCTTTCATGCTTACATACATTCATGCATACATACATTATTTCTTATCACTTTCATAGGCCAGTACACACTGTTATGCCCCGTGTGTTAGGGTTAGCGGCCCTATGGCCAATGGATTCGCTCGTGGCCGCGGGTTGGAATCTCATTCCGTTAGGGTGCAGCACTGGGTGCACTACCAGCACTACTGCCCGGCATTGCAATTTGCCCATTCATTCATTGGGTACCCATTTTCATTCATTCATGAGACCGTTACGTATCTTCATACATTTCATACTTTCATTCATGGCAGCTCGAAAGAGCTAGAGCTTTCATTCTTTTTTTATCTTTCATTTAACATGTCCTTTCATAAGAAAACATTTCTTTTCATAAGAAAACATCGTTTCATGAGCATGGGCTTAAACTTCGTCTTTTCATAGTATTCGTAAAAACATTCGTTCATGGCATCGTAAAACATTTAAAACGTCAACTTTCATGGCATCCATAAGCATCACCTTAAACGTTGTCTCTCATGGTGTCCACGAGCATCACCTCGTGGCATCCATAAGAGCGTCGGTTCGTAGGATCCATAAAAGCATCCATTTCCATGTCTTTCGTGCATTTACATCAGTTCGTTGATTTTCTTAGAAAAATACATACAATAGATATGCCGTATAGTCATCTATTCACATGCGTACAATTAATACTTTGGGTGCGTAAAAAAGGGCTGCCAAGGAGGGGCCGTACGTACTTATACATTTGAACACTTAGCATTTTCTTTCTTAAAACGTCTTTCGTCTTTTCGTAAAGCATTTTAAAGGAAAAGAGTTTCATTTTCATTTTCGTATCTTTTAGAAAACTCTAGAAAAGTATGAACATAACGCTTACCTGGACTCCATGCTACTTGCATATCATGCAATCCATTCATGTGCTTGTCAGATGGCAACCTACATGCATACACATAACCTTAATGTCATTCTCTATCTAGTACATAAGCAACTTAAACTTAGAAAGCACAAGCTACACTTCACTTGGAACACTCTCCTTCTATCCCGTGTTCTTACGCGTTCCTTACTATGTTAAAACCTTCGGGAACCCATTACGGTCACCACATCTTCCAACTCAAGGTCTTGCCTCGAGTGCTCATTCACTAAAGTGAATCCATGATTCACCTTAGGATTAAGACACTAAGACCTCTGTCTCATTCTTCTCATTAACCACGTTCCGACGCATGACTCAGACTAACTAAGTCACACATCCCTTCCTTAGACAGTACACTCGTCACTATCTTTATGGATCTTAGCCCATACTAATCTTCATTCCCATCCATACAAACCACACAGTTCTAAGCCAACTTTGAGACTTAGGCACCGTGCAACTATACTCAGGACAGATTACCCATTACATATAGTAAATCCATCTGGCACGTGTGTCTCACCAGATCACACATGTACATTACCTCTTTATCACCTAAGATCAACATATATAACACGTTGATCACCTGCTTGAAGGGACAAGGGCCATACTCCAATACCAACCTTCTCTTAACTCGGCTAGCATGACTCTTCATGCTATCCGTCCCTTTTTGACATTTCATCCCAACACTTGACATGACAGGACTCTGTTCACAACTACACCTAATGTCACGTCACACAACTCGAGACTATTCCCAAGCTACACCGTGACCTTGTCGCGTCACCCAACATCCTGCCACGTCAATTCCTAACTCATCGTGAGTACGGTTCCTCACGTACTCCAGACACATCATGACATCTCGTCACGTTCCCATTACGCCATTCCTACACTATCACTTCACCCATCGTAAGCATGACTGTCAATAACCACGTCACGAAGTGACGTTGCCCAGTCATGCTTCCAATGCGTACTTTTATACTTGTCCTGCTACTTCACCCGTACTTCCAGCCATGAGTCAACTTCACGGTGACACCCGTCACCTTAGACTACAGGCCACTTCACAATTACTTCGGGACACTGTTCTAGAGTTTCTGACACTATTCACCACGTTCTACGCCCATCCACTGCTCAACCATCCTTATCTCTGCGACACGCCACACAGTGTGCCACTGCACCTCATGGAGTACACTCCATGCATACTTCCTTCTCACATGCTACGCCACATTATCACTATGGCGTACCCGCCAGATAGTGCATCACTTCACCACATGGAGTACACTTACTCCCCTCATATACGTCACGCCACATCACCATTATGGCATATCCGCCACATGGTGCATCACTCCGTCATACGAAGTACATTCCACATGTACTCCCTTCATACACATCACGCCACATCACCATTATGGCATATCCGCCATATGGTGCATCACTCCGCCATACAGGGTACATTCCACATGTACTCCCTTCATATACCATACACCACACAGAGTACACTCAACATGTACTCTTCCCGTTTCACATGCCACATCACCCATACAGCACATATCCACGACTACACAGTGCACTTCCCAATTACGCCCAACACTTCACATACGCATCACATCACATCACCACATTACACAGATTGCCCAACACTTCATTACACAGCACATCACAATACCACAACTCCACAAATACCAACAACACAGTCCACAACCTAGTCAACTATCAATATCTAACATAATTACGAGGGATAGAGAGTTATACCATCGACGAGATAACTCGTGCATCGCTCGTTGACCGTCACGGTCGGTGACACCAGAAGGGTCGTACGTGGCGGCTAAAGCGCGTACGGTGACTATTTAGGCGTTTGGATAACTAGGTGTGGTCTTAGAAGGGCTCGTGATGGTCTTGGAGTGGTGGCAAGGAGCGTAACACAGTGGATCTAGTCGTGTACAGTGACGGTCAGCCACGCGCAGTGGATGTCCATCACGTGCAGTGACTACCCACCACTCAAAGTGGTGGTTTGGACCTAGGGTTGGACTGAGGGGTTGCTGGTGGAGCTCATGGTGGCACCACGGTGGTGGAGGGAGGGAATGGCCGTGTAAGAGGGGGGAGAAGTCGTGGGAGAGTGAGAGAGAGTGTGCGTGCATGGGTGGCAGATCGGGGCCATGGATGGTTGGGATGGGTTGGTGGTGGCTTGAGGAGGCTGAAGATGACGGTTACACGCCGTGGGTGGCAGTGCATGGCAGTGGAGGGTGTGAAACCCATGCGTGAAGGAGAAGGAAGGCTCGTGCGGTGGAGGGAGGCTATGGGCCTCGAGTCATGTGGAGGAGGAAGGGGGAGGGAAGGGGAAGCGCATGGAGGCGCTTGGTGGCTGTGGGTGGCCGTGTACGGCGGCGCAAGGAGGAGAAATGGGTTAAAAACCCATTTCGGCTACTTACCGTGAGGAGAGAGAGAGAGGGTTGTTCGTGGGGGGCTGAGCTTGCTGGACGATGATGGCCGGTGGGAGGTAAAGCTGCTGTGGAGGTGGTGGCGCTGGAGGACGGCGCACGGCGGTGCAGTGAGCACCAAACCCATTCGGGTTGTGCACTGCCGAGGGAGAGGAGGAGGGAGCGTGAGGGAGAGATACCAGTGGGGGTGAGTTCGCTAGAGCAAGGTGGAGCCGGTGGTGGCGGCGGTGATGCCTGCCGATGCACGGCGGCGCCGAGCTGAGGCGTGGAGCAAATCGGCGTGGAGAGAGGCCGCGTATCACGTATGCTGGGGAGAGGGACGAGAGAGAGAGGGCTGGGGAAAATGAGGAAGAAAGGGAGGGGTCTGGGTATTTAACCCAGTCCCTTCGTCTGGAGATCCACGTAACGATCTAACGATGGATCTCAAACACTAATTTAAAATGCATAAACATTAACTTAATTAAAAGCACTTAGAGGAATTAAGGTAGAATATTATTTTAAACTAACTTTAGTTTATAAAATAATATTCCTTCATCATTAATAAAATGATTAAGTCTCACTTAACATATTAAAGAGAATAAAACCATTTAATTAATAAAAGCTTTCAACATAATTTAAATCTTATAATATCTTAAATAGTTGAAATCATTTTAATAATGGTATTAAAATGATTTCTGACAATTATAATATTTTTGGAATATTTTTGGAGCTCTTCAAGAATATTATAATTGTCGTATTTAAAATCAAGTTTAGTTCAATAACACTGAAAATACTCTTTATAAATATTTCCAGCACATTTAAAACACTGGGAGTGCCCTAGAAGTTACACGATATCTTTTGAAACACGCCATCGTGGTTCGGCACGCATGACAAGTCTCGCAGTCGCTGGATAGAAGGGGCAGATAAATCACATAATTTCTGCCCTCAGAGTTTGCTTACATCATAAAGAAGGAACGTACGTCAGAAAGAAGAAGCGTACGTAAGAAGGAAGGAGCGGGGTGTTACAGCTACTGCCGTGCATGTGGTTTTTTTTTTTTTTTTTTGGGTTTGCATACTTGAATGTGGTAGTTTGCTTGGCGCCTCATTTCATTGTTTCAAAAATGAAATTCTTGTTTTGTGTTTTGATATTGTTTTTGGTATGCATACTTGAATGTGGTAGTGGGGTGTTTTGATTTTTATTTTTTGTTTTGCTATTGCCACGCATGTGGTTTTTTTTTTGGGTTTGCATACTTGAATGTAGTAGTTTGCTTGGGGACTCATTTCAACTCACTTAAAAAAATTATTATTGTTCTGTGTTTTGTTTTTATTTTTGGTATGCATACTTGAATGTGGTAGTGGGGTGTTTTGATTTTTGTATTTTGTTCTGCTACTGTCGTGCATGTGGTTTTTTTTTTGGGGGGGGGTTTGCATACTTGAATGTGGTAGTTTGCTTGGGGCCTCATTTCAACTCACTTAAAAAAATTAATATTGTTCTGTGTTTTGTTTTTGTTTTTGGTATGCATACTTGAATGTGGTAGTGGGGTGTTTTGATTTTTGTTCTGCTACTGCCATGCATGTGCTTTTTTTTTTGGGTTTGCATACTTGAATGTGGTAGTTTGCTTGGGGCCTCATTTCATTGTTTCAAAAATGAAATTATTGTTCTATGTTTTGTTTTTGTTTTTGGTATGCATACTTGAATGTGGTAGTGGGGTGTTTTGATTTTTGTTTTTTGTTCTGCTACGGCCGTGCATGTGGTTTTTTTTTTGGGTTTGCATACTTGAATGTGGTAGTTTGCTTGGGGCCTCATTTCATTGTTTCAAAAATGAAATTCTTGTTCTGTGTTTTGTTTTTGTTTTTGTTTTTGGTATGCATACTTGAATGTGGTAGTGGGGTGTTTTGATTTTTATTTTTTATTCTGCTACTGTAGTGTATTTATATATAACAAAGTTTAATTTTGTTAATAAACTTCCGTCTTCCCTGTTCTTCTAGCGATACTCCTTACGCTCATCTGCTAGACATCGTCCATATCAACAGGTATGGGTCATATTTTAATTCCGGGTCATTACTCATATTAAGGCATATTGCCTGTAACGTTGCATATTTGACGAACAATATATTTTTTTGTGTTATATTACCAATTTCTTAGCTATTCCAAATGGATGATCTGGAAAACAAGATCCGGGATTGTGAGATTTGGGGCGATGGCATGGAGGAGATATTCATTGACATGCTCTACCAGGACGCTCTTCATGGTAGATTAAAGGGTGGGAAGATCACGTTTAGAGAGCGTGGAGTTTATGCTCAGCGACTCACCGCTATTGGTGTAAAAGTGTTTGAAGCGAACCAGGTTCACGGTAAACTTACGAGGTTGAAGGGTTTACAACATTTGTTTACCGATTTATTGAGCCAAACCGGGATGAGTTGGGATCTCAACACGAAGACAGTAGTCGCGATCGACGAGTGCTGGGAAAATGCCATCGGGGTAAAAATAAACTTACTAAGCATCTTTATTTAACCAAAAAGCAAGTTTGGTCACTACTCATCTGATTATTAACATGTATGTTTATTCTATAATTGTTAGGTTAAATCGAAATGGGGGAGGTTTCGTACTTTCGGCTGTCCAAAGTACGAGGAGCTGTGCACTATATTTGGCACTTATGTTGCATACGGGACTATGCAACAAGCGTCAACACAGCTGCCCGCAGATAACAACGAGGAGCAGCGCCTTGATGAGGAGATGTGAGCTCGACGCCCTCCCCGCATTTGGCAATCGATAGGGATTGCCCATTGACAATGATGACTTTATTGACTTGATGGGGATCGGGTCACCTTCAGTCGATGCACCGACACAATCATCATGTAGACCGAAGAAGAAAAAGAGCGAGTTTGAGGTACAACTTTCTGAGGCCGTGGAGGAGGTGAAACGCACGCAGATCGCGCGGCGTAAGCGGTATGAGGATCGGGAAGCTGTGGATTCATCAAAGCGCAACAAAGGATCACAGCCTAGTGATGCCACCAATGGCGGTTACGATCCGATTAGTTATTGTGCGACATTGCTTAGCGAGCTTTCCCAGAGGCTGGATCCTCAACAACTTCTTCGTGCAATTAAGGAATTACTAAACCCAAATATGCGACAATTCATCTTGTCATTGGATGCTGCCGGGAGGGACGATTGGGCCCGTAATTGTTAAAGTAGCATGCATGTGTTGTATTTTATTCTTTATGCCTTGTGACTATTTATTTTCTCATACCTTTCATGAGATGATTTATTGGTTTGATGAGTTTATGTACTGCTACTTTTTCGACCATCGTTGTCTGGACTATTAATTTAGATGAAGTACATGAGGGCCTGATTTTAAGGGTTAAGGCCCTGTTTGGATTATGCATGATTATTCACCTTAATGCATAATAATGAGATGGTTATAATAATGCATGATTATTTTGTTAACTTGGCAGATTACTTCTAACTGTTGTCAAGATAAAAGTGCGAATTAACCCACCATGGATGATGCGAATTGGTCAGCAGGAAGCTCCTCGATGAACGTGAACCTTGATGCATATGACATCTTCTCTGATGGGGGTTCGACTGATAGTAGTGGAGGTGAACTTGCAACTGATGATCTTGAGACACTCGCATTTCTTGAGAGGGCCGGTAGACAAGCGCAACAGAATCTTAGACGACCACAACATAATATCGGTCTGCGGGGACATCAATATATTTTGGAAGTTTTGAATGGGAATCTGAGGAATTCTCATGAGTTATTCCGAATTGAGGTTGATGCCTTCCGCGCATTATGCAGCTTGTTACGTTCAAATAGATTTTTGAAGGATACTAGAAAAGGGCTGACCGTCGAGGAACAATTAGGCATGTTCACATCGGTAGTGGCGTCTGGAGACGAACAACGGATTGTGGGGCAGCGGTTTCAACATTCAATGGAAACTATTAACTTCCACGTAAGGAAAGTTATGCAGGCCCTGTGTAGGCTTGGGACACATCTTATTTACCCAACTCACACATCCGGGGTGCACCCAACAATCGCAGGCAATCTAAGAAATTATCCTTGGTTTGAGGTAAGTTGTTTATGGTACATAATAAATTATAATTCTAATTATATTGGGTTATTGTTTAATAAATTATTTAAACATACGCAACCATAATAAGATGGGTTCTTCGTTTGCAGGGATGCATTGGTGCAATTGATGGGACCATGATCGATGCCATTGTACCTGCAGAGGTGCGCAAGGCATATTGCAACCGGCATGGGCGAGTTGCCCAAAACATCTTATGTGTATGTGACTTGGACATGAAGTTCACATTCCTGTACACTGGTTGGGAGGGAAGTTCGCATGATGCACGCGTATTTATCGATGCATTGAGTCAGGGCGGCAACCAATTTCCAATGCCTCTCAATGGTAAATATTTAATATTATTTAATTATTTTTATCTTCAAATTCTCTCTCTTTATATGTATTTTGTTACATCTGTGGGAATGGTTGGTAAAGACCTGATTTTTTTCCTATTAATGGGTAACAGGTCATTATTATCTAGTCGATTCGGCGTTCCCATGTACTCGAGAATTTATGCCCCCTATCCTAGAGAGTGATATCATAGAAGTGACCGTCAGGGTCAACAGGGATTATTTTAATCATCGTCATTCATGCATTCGTAACGTAATAGAACGTACATTTGGAGGTCTTGAAATCACGATTTAGAATTTTAAGACTCATGCATGCGTATAAAGTTGGGAGGCAAGGGGATCTGATCATTGCATGTTGTACGTTACACAATTTTATTAGAATGACGACGCCAAATGACTGGTTGTTCGAGGACTGGAGAAATAGGGAGCTCATTCCAAGCGGTCGTGCATATAGTGACGCCGCAGCTTCAGCACGTCATGCTAACATGACCGAATCAGCCCGAACTATGGCTGCAATTAGGGATGACATTGACATTCCTATGTGGAAAGTCAAGGGTGGTCATTGAGATGTATATAATAAATATTGGGATTATAAGGGTGTAGTTAGAGATTTAAATGTATTACAAATTTGATTTTGGTGTGGCAATAGATTACTTATTTACATACATGGGAAAGTTTGTATCCAATTTCTTTAGAAAATATGGTTGCTAATTTTACGAAGTCTATACATAAATTTAGTTTAATAAATGATTGGTCGATATGTAATTTTATACTACTAGAATTATAAAATAAAGTGATTTTATAATTTAATGATGTGATTTTTCTAATTTATTATCATTAACCATAATCGAAACTAACAAGAAACTAACAAGAGCTAGGCAAAATGACCAATAGTAATTGAATATGGAAAATCATTTTAAGCACAATTATTTATAAAAAAATTATTTTATTAGTATTAATTAACGATTTTGAAAACAATTAATTTATTTGATATTTTACAAAAACATTTCTTCAGAAAAAAATATTGTAATCCGGAAAATATTATTATTCACTATTTTTAAAAAATAAAAATTAGGTAGGTAATTTATAAATTCTTATTACTTCTTTATAAATGTATTTATAAATAAAACAAATTTATTAAAAACACTATGCAATAATTTGTAAGATCCACATCTATTTCATCTTAAAAAAGTGAAAACCATATCAACTCACTCCCAATCCAAAACACACAACATTTTCAAAAACTATTTTATCTCAACTCATATCACTATTATTCACAACTCATCTCAACTCATTTTTGAATCCAAACAACTCCGTAGTTCGTGTAATGCGGTTTTAATGAAAAGGTTCATAACGTTTTGTTAAAAAAGGACAGAAAATTAAAAAGAAAATGGATTAGAAACAAGATGAAATTTGGAGAGGAAGGGAACACGACTGAAGAATCTCTTAAAAGAAAAAATAATGTTATTTGAGATTGCGAGCTATCTAACAAACATTATAAAATAAGTCTATGAAACTACACATTGAAATTAAGAAAATTGACCACCAGTAAAAAGAAACTACTAGTGAATATTCTCAGCAGTTTTCCTTCATCTTCCATTCAGCAAGTATCTTTTATCCTAAACAGAACCTTAAAGCACCATAAACCCCTCAAAACCGAAAGCATCCACCAAAACCAGACAAAATTGGGAATAAGAAACAATTACAGAACGCACACGTTAATGACAGCATAATAAAACCGATGAGGGAGTATTTTAACCATTAAGCTTAAGCCACCGGGAGGACCTCAATATCGGTTGCTGCGTCAGCCACTGGTGCTCGGAAATGTTCCTCTTCCTCCTTGGGAGGGTGGATTGTAACCAGATCAGGTAGGGGAGTTGTGGGGCCCACCTTTCCTTTAGGATCCCAATCAAGCATTATCTTGACCTTGATACCAAGTACCCCCTGTGTGCCAATTGGATATTTTGATAAGCAGCAGAATTGCAATTAAGGGAAAAAGAAATGCGAAGGCAACAGCTCAAAACAGTGAAACAAATTGATTTGGTCAAAGAGAGAACTATAGATATAACCAACACAGACAGGTAACTCCGGCTAACCTGTCTCAGAAGAACATGTCTCACAGCTGAGTCTATATATTCATTGACTGGCTGACCAGAAGAAATCATGTAGCCGTCCTTAAACTTCATGGACTTTGCACGTTGTGCCCTAAGTTTTCCACTAACAATCACCTGTTAATTTACCAATATAATCCAAATCAGATTCCAAGCAGAAAAATAAATGCTAGCACCATGAGGGCTAAAAGCTGACTACAAACCTCGCATCCCTTTGCCCCATTTTCCATTACAAATCTCAGGACACCATAGCAGGCCCTGTATGAGAAGTATATCCACCAAGTTAATATAGTTCTCAAACCATTAAATATGAGTAGGATAATGCTAGTTTGCCCCCGGGTTTTGACCGCTAGTGCATTTTGATTTCTTTTTCTTTTTCCTTTTTTAATGTTAAAAAAAAAAAACCAAACTGCACTAATGGTCAAAACCAGGGCACAAACCCAGGAGGCCCTGTAGCAGGACCCATATGAGTAATACCATTCTTTATCCAAATTTGTTATCGACACTCGCACCTGCTGATGTGGCAGACTTAAAGTGGATTCACGTGTCAAATCATTTAAATAGCAGCCACTCAAAACTGTGCTACAAGTGTGAAGTACATTATTAAATGAGTTTCAACTTAAAACCAAAAATTAGAAGGCCTGCTTAAGTGCAAGACCTAACATGAAATTCACGTCATGGGAGAACCATTGACTAAAATGCAGTAGCTATCACTCAAATCTTGAAACTTTGTCACAGTACAAATTTCATGCATCACTTCTTTTCCTTTCATTAAAATCGCCTCCAATATCATAATTTTTATTCGCATGAGAAAATAAAACTACCCAAACAGTGTAAGGTAATGACTTCCACACCCCTTCTTCTAATCAGACCGTTTGCTGTACAATTAACTAGATTCTTCCGGAAATAGGGAAAATAAAAAAGAAACGGAGGAAATACAGAAGATGTATATCTCCACCAATCCAGAGAAAGAAAAAAAAAAAAAAGCCTCCGTCATTTTGGAGGGGAGGGGTTTGGATTGGGAACGCCGATAATTCAGGCAGACACAAAGAAATGTTGACAAAAGACTCGGATAATCTTGGACAAAAATGAACATCATGTACCGATCCCAAGCATACAAATCTAAGCAAGTTCTTGTCATTGTTTGAATTGCCTGAGTCGCAATGTCAATATAGTCATCTTCCGACACAAAGCTGGTATTATTACAACCTACTTGCTTTATAGATGACTGGGCATATAGTAAAAGGATGACCCAGAACAAAAAAAACAAAAAACAAAAAAAATAAATAATAAGCCTGCAGACCATATTAGCAATTCACAGAAGGTCCAGAGGCTTCATTGTGCGAAAGAAACGCAATTTGAAGAACCTTTAGAAATTAAGGAAAAGCAAATGAATTGAATAATCGTGTTCCCTTCCCAAGTTTACTACATGAAAACCAGACCATTTCACCACAAAGAATAACCGAAGGGAACTTAAGTTTATATAGTCATCTTCCGACACAATCTTGGCATTGAAACACCATTCTGCTTTATAGATGACAAAGAACAAACACACAAAAACCAAGCTAAAGAAGAATGTTTTTCCCATTTAATCAATATAGCACAACAAATATACCAAGGTGAAATTCAGAAGAAACACAAACATAAAACTCATTTTGAAATAGAGCAACGCTCAAGCATACCCGATTATTAAATCACAAGCTACAAACATTAGAATTGAATACGAAAAGTCATTACATAGAGGGTGATGCTCCCCACTAAGATTCACATCGGATGGGAAAAGTTAGAAGTATGATAGAGATGAATGAAAACAAAAGGTGTATTCGAGAGTCAAGTCCCACACTAATTCCTCGTTGGGTGGAACTGAGCTTTCTAATGATAAGTCTTTCTGTAGTATAGGCCTATATACAACTTGACATTCCTTAAATCGTTACAGATAGTATCAAATTGCAATGCCCTACTAAGTCATACAATGGAAGGGAAAGGTATGATAGAGATGAATCAGCATACAAAAGTTATTGTCAAGATTTAACGATCTAATGATAGTTCAAGTTACATCTAGGCTGTACTTCAAAAAAACTAGTTAAGGTTACAATTGGAACTCTTTTAAATCATTAGAAAGTCCAAGTTTCACTTGATAAGGAATCAATTTAAGTAGGAAAGATTGTGATGCCCAACTGAATCTTTAACACCCAAGCCTAGTTCCGTAGGGCTGGGATGAATTTTTTTAATTTTGGCCCATGGGCGTATGATTCTTGCATAAATGATGTGTAAATAATACGGGTTAATTCTTGGCCCAATCTAGAATTCAGCTGCCAGCATAGGGTATTGTTAAGATAAAAAATTCTTAAAAATTTATTGTTTCAAGCCTAATAAGCCCTAAGACTTGCACCTAGCTAAGACCCCCATGCTGTTGAGAGCCCTAAAGGTAGCAAAAACTCAAAAGGAAAACTAGGAGCTCTTAACCTCATTGACTGTCAAGACCTTTAGCCACCCCTTAATCACACAGATAAGAGTTCTGAAAGTTTTTTAAAAAACAAAGTACCTATTAAAGCCCTAGTGCCACCCCCCATGGTCTTGAGAACTTAGCCATTATTCCATAAAACTCCTAACCCGACCAGCCTCAATAAACCCTATATAGATTTGCTCTAAAGCTGAAGAGCCCTTTCGGTCAGCAGTCATTAGTGCTACTCAAAACAAAACATCCAACCAAGGTACCGAGCCCTCTTATAAAGCCCCAAGGATCTCCTACTCTTTCAACCAAGGTACCAACAAAGAAAATACCCTAGATGATCAACTTTGTGATGCCAGCACTAAGCCAAAGAAAGACCTGAGATTCTTCCTCTCCCACAGCTCAGCACTGCTGCCCCCAAATCATATTTTACTTTGCATGTCACTGCCATAAATCCTTGCTGTGCCACCTGCCCTAACAAACCCTTTGAACTCTTGCCAAAATATTGGAGGAAGGTTCTCACAAAGGCTGCAATAAACCTTGGGTAAGTTAAGATCAAGAAAACCAATCTCTATATATCTTGATTATGCCTCAGGTGCATGATTCTAAGTCTTCCAAAGTACTATTTTTTTTATGACGAGGGAAACACCCCACTGCAAAGCACTTAGGACTCACCAATAGAACTTAAACCACCAAGTAGACTAGCACAGCAAACCACTGTCGTGGCCTCCCACTTAAATCGCAGTTTGAAACCAGGGGGAATCAAACCTGTGACATGGGCACATGCACACAAGTTCGCCCTTACCACTTGGGCTACCCACAAGTAGGTTAAGTCTTCCAAAATTATTGATGCAAGGTATTGAGAAATTCATTACATCCTCCCAACATAAATATTGTTTCTTGCCGCATTTTGAGTGGGTAAGGCCTGGTTTGGATGGTGAGTTGAAAAAAGATAAGATGATATGAAAGTTGAATAAAATATTATTAGAATATAATTTTTTAATATTATTTTATTTTGAGATTTGAAAAAATTGAATTGTTTATTGTATTTTGTTTGGAAGTTTAGAAAAGTTGTAATGATTAGAAGAGATTGTTTCACTAAAAATACCAGGCCTAAATCTTCAACCTCATACACTCCCTCCTGCATAACTCGTGTCGGTGAAAAAGTATATGATGATGAGTCTGCAAATCCGAACCACATTCTATTATTTGTCATGGAACTTTTATGAGAAGCACAAGACTTTGTTCTTACAATTAGTACAATAACTTGTCAAAATGATTTTGGATTACTTTAGGGGAGGTTTGAATAGTGAATTGAGATGAGATAAAAGTTGAATGAAATATTGTTATAATATTATTTTTTAGTATTATTTTTGTTTTGAGATTTGAAAAAGTTGAATTGTTTATTGTATTTTGTGTGAAAGTTTGAGAAAATTGTAATGATTAGATGAGATAAAATTCGATAACTTGAGATGGTTTATGAATCCAAACAAGGCCTTAATGTTTATGTAATCTTCTATACCTAGCTTGAATGTGGTTTATGTTAGTGGCAATCCTAACCCTATTGGAAGGGGTTTTACAAAAGGAAAATGATATTCCCACCGAGAGTGGATCACGAGAAAAGCCATCGATTGTGGTTTGTTATTTATTTAATGGTTAAGGAAGTAGTTTTTAATGAGTTTGTTATTTTTTTTAAAAAAAATGTTTAAGAGATTTAAAAACATGTTTGAAAAAAAAAAATTGCACTTACCAGTGGCTTTTCTCAAGACCCACTCTCGGTGGGTGTAGTAGAGCCCTTTACAAAATCCTACATTGGGGTAAATATTATTATATGAATGAGAAATGATATTTGCAATCGTGGAGTGCGTACTCTACGACTGTATGTAGCATTACTCAATATGAATAAGCATACTAAAGGCATATTGAATGTCAAATCCCACATTTTTTCTAATTGGACTTTCTAATTGCCGATGGTTAATTCAAGACTCAGTAGTCAACATTTGGTCATGTGACCCTAGCTTGGTGGAGATTGGGTTTCATAGACATATATGCTATAAAATGATAGATATTGCAAAAAATAAAAGAGAGTTTCACATGGCTCAGCACATCAACCTATTGCCAAGGGGTTGAGGAAAAATCCATTATGTAAATATTTATAAGTTACAAGCTCTCAACTCCATTTTTGCTCTTTCTTACAATGAGAAAAGGGAGAAAAAGCCCTAAAGAATAAGTCCCCCTCTAATATGCCCTAATTCCCTTTTTTCCCTCCTTTTGACGCCTTTATTGATCTTTTCTTTATTGAGTTTTGTGTTTGTCTTGTCCCATCACATCTTTTGCAAGTGACTTATTCATGTGCGGCCCATGCCAGATTAAGTTTGGAAACAAAACTTGAAATGGGCCCTACATAAATAGATATCTTGCAAAAGAAATGATAGGAAAAGACAAGCACAATAACCAATAAAGTAAAGGGCAATAAAGGCTAGCCAGAAGAACTAGAAAGGGATGGACAATAGAGTAATGCGAACAAACAAGTACTGAGCATGCAAACCCTTTGAAAAAAAGTGGATTTCTTTTTATAGTGAGCTAGGGGTGGGCAGCGGGGTGGCGGGGCCACCCGCCCCGCATCTAGCCCCATAGCGGGGGCGGGTAGTCCCAACCCCGCCCGTCCCGCCATTTATATATTTATTTTATATTTATATATATAAATATAAATATATATTTATATTTTACAAATTGTGTATATAAATTGCATATATATAAATATATATTACAATTTGTCAGACTTGTTCACAAAAGTGTTAAGACTTATTCACAAAATTATACATGACAATCTTGTGAACAAATCTAAAACTCTTGTAAACAAGTCTTAACAAATTTAAAAATTGATAACATAGTTTTTCTATTATCAGTTTTTAAATTATTGTTATATATATGAATTTTAATTTACAATTTAAATTATATAATAATTTAGGTCCAAAGAGTTTGCACGCTCAGGGCTTGCAAAAACCATTGTTCTTATTATTGAGCGGGCTAGCTATTTTTCTCAACCTCTTCTACCTTCCTGTAAGAGAGAATATTTGGTGCTTAGAGATTGTATTTGTACAACTCCATAATGGAATACTTCACTGACCCTATGGATGTTGGATTCATAGCTGAAGCAAGTAAAATCCTGTTTCCTTTATTTCTTGTCATTTCCTAGTATCTTACCCTATCATGGCCGCACAGCTCCATCAATTTGCATTATATTTGGGTCATTTGACCATCTATTTAATGTCATGTCTAGAATTTAACATCAACAGTTTGACAACATCGATGGAATAAAATTGCTGTGCTCTAAATAAAGGTCATGTGACCCAAGAAGAGAGATCACTAAAGAGACGAGAGATAAGTCGCCTAATCACTTTTCCCTTTGTTATCATTTAGTAGACACTGTGCACATCCTTTAACATAGGGGGCCACCTGTGGAGTACCTCACCTAGGAGACAGTTCGCTAGTCCAAGACACTGTGGGGTACATTGCCTAGGGGACCACCTGCTGGTCTAAGTGGTGCCGAACTATGCACTGGTCAATGAACCAGTGCATGATGATGTGAAGTGGCACAGAGCAGCGCTGCATCTGCAGCTCCTCTGGCCAGTGACAACATTTCGTACCATCAATAATGGTTCCAATGAACTTATCAAAAAACAAATAATGGTTCCAATGAATTCTAATGTCAACTTAACCACTTCTTTGATTGTATAAACCAGACTTTGCAAGGACTCTCCTTCCGTTAATAAATAACTTCGACATTTAAAGCCTAAAATGCTACAGGTCGATAACCTCAATTCTATGCCGCTGAAGAATCGTTTTTCACATATACAAAACAAGACAAAAAAACCTTTAAAAGAATTGAAAACAAAAGGTAAAATATATAATTAAAGAATGTATACCTCCGAACAGCAAGACCGCCGAGAAGCTTGTAACGGAGAGACTCAGCCTGGGCAATAGCGCAGAGCCCTCTGTTATTAACTTTCTCAGCGTAGAGCTCCACGCTATTCTCTGGGAACTTGAAGCGCTTCTGTACCAAAGAGGTCAACTCTCTGATCCTCCTCCCCTTCTCACCTACAAAAATGCGAAAATCTTGAAACATCAACACAATCGCACAAAATAAAGCAAAAAGAAAATACAGAAGAAATCAGATTTTCAGACCGAGAACGTTTTGGGTCCGGGTGGCTCTGATGATGATCTCAGTGCGCATCGGAGTAACCCTAACCTCGACTCCGGAGTAACCATCTTCGGCCAGCTCACGGGTTAGTACCTCATTCAGTTCGGCGAAGAAAACGCCGTCAGCTACGAACTGAAACCAAACCAAAAAATAAAGCTTCAGAAATCTTCGATAGCAAAAAGGCCATGTGGCATCACATACGATCGCTGATAAAATAAATTACGACAAAGACAGGGGACCAATACAATTTCTTATTTCAGATTGTTGCTGTCCTTTTTTTTTCTCTCGAGAAACAAACGGATAGTAAAGGAGCTGACCTTTCGCTTTTTACTCATCTGGGTTGCCATTGTCTGGGATTTGAAGCCGGGTAGAGGGGGGGTGAGAGGATTGTGGAGGCAAGATCTGACGAGGCGAAGCGATTTGCAAACCCTATCTTCTGTAGGGTTTTTGGGGGCGGCGGGGGAGGAGGTTTTAAGTATGAGAGGAAATGAATCGGACGGTGGAAGTAAAATTAGGGTTTTCTTTGAACGGATGGGATTCGTTTTATCCACTCTCTAGTTTTGATTGCTTTTTCTTTTGAGCAATTCTACATATCTGCCTATACTCTCCACACACCATGCATTCAAATTTTTTTTTTAAACTCAACACACTAAGTGTGTTGAGTGTGTGATAAATAGTAGAGTGTGAAGAAGAATTTTTCTTTTCTTTTTAATGTTCGTTCCAGATCGGATTGAATGGTTTGTTCCGGACCGGATTGAATTTATTTCTAATCGGTATCGGTCCATGGTGTTTCTAAAATTTGGTTTTCAAGCCGATCTTGATATGATTCTTTTGGACCGGACTGCATTGAAACCGACCGAATCATTTATATACAAATTTTTTAAAATATTTTGTAATTATATAAGTTAATTATGTAATTTTTATTTAATCTATCACTATTAATGAGTAATGCTATAGAGAAGTCAATGTAGCAGTGCACACTTTGCACTCACTACATGGCTGCTTCTAATTCTCTACTTCTTTTTTTTAGACTTGGGAGATGTGTGGTCTATATGATGCCACATCATGTGTGCAAAATGGTTACTCCCAATAATGGCTTCTATCTATATTTATTCTATATGTTATTATATTTATCATCTAATCTATCAGCATTGATCATAGAAATTATAAAATAATATATGTTATCAATTAACTAATATATCATATGATAAATTATATGACAATATATGTTATTATATTTACAATGCAAACTCTACAATTTACACCAATTAAAGTAATTAGGTAATTTTTTTTAAGATATTTAAGTTGCAAATAAGCATGAATAATTTATGGACAATTAAATTATTTAATATTCATTAATCATATGTAAAATGTAAAATGTTAGAATTTTAATATAGATCATTATGAATACTAAAGTCCTAAGTAAATAACTATTAACATCATAAATATAATTATAATTAATTATTTTTTTAATGAATTAGTTATATAATCCACGTTAAAGAGTTCACTTAATTTTGATTTTACTAATTTAATTAATTTTTTGTATTAATTTATCTACCAAAACAAGAAAAGAGAAAAAAGAATATTTTTAGCTCATATGGATCGAATCGAACCAAATTGGACCAATAGATAACGGTCCGGTCTAGTCTGGAAAAAAGAATGGATCGAAATTTTCGGTCCGTGACCCCACCAGCCTCCGGACCGAATCGATTACACTCCTAAATGTATACAGTCAACTTAAGAAATGTTTGGCCATATGTAATATTGTAAATCACTTTTTATTACGATACAAATCTAACATATTACGTCAAATTACGTAAATGTATTTGTATAAAATTTTTATATAAATAAGCATTAAGAAGTTCTACAATAAAACTTTACACTACACACATCCAATCAGCATGTGATTTGTCATTTTTACATTTATATCTTAATACTTAAATATGTATAAGTTTAAATAGAATGACAAAAGTGGCAAACTGCATGTTGGTTAGGTAGAAGTGTGCGGTATAAGGTTTTCTTGTAACATTTCTTATAAGCATTTTTGTGTGTGGTTTGGTTAGATATCAGACTAATAATTTTGAATTAAAATTTTATTTTACATAATTACAAGAATATTCAAATTGATTTCTCCATCAAAATTAAGTTTATAAATTCAAGTTGATGTCAAATAGGAGAAGAAGAACATAAGAGTGGAAGAGTAATTGTTTAAACTGTCATAAATCTAAAGTTAAAATGCATTATGTTCTGTGATTATATCCCTTCAGAACATTCACAATCGGCCTCTTGCTAAGCCACCCCCAAGTAATTATTTTCTTTCTTAGGACTGATCCTTTCATTTTTTGCACACTTCCTATCATTGGGCTATCATTGGGCATCTTTCTTTCATCTTTTCAATATTTTTGGGCCTTCATATTTTTGGGGCCCCTTAAGCCAGGGGCCTTAGGCAACTGCCTAGCCATCTGGGCTTGGGCTGGCCCAGTCACCCTTATTTGTCTTAGATCTCTCCAAAAAGTAGTTGAAGGTTTTGGTAGTTGATTCCAAGGATTCTGACAATGTAAGCATTATTTCTTAAGAAAAATCTAGTTGTAAGCGATTCTGACAATGTAAGCATTATTTCTTAAGAAAAATCTAGTTGTAAGCGATTCTGACAATGTAAGCATTATTTCTTAAGAAAAATCTAGTTGTAAGCGATTATGCGCATTCTTTCAATATGATTGGTCAGAAAGTAAACTTTATTGAAAACAGTGCTAATTTAAATTTAGAATATGAAGACAAGAATATTAGTACGCAGATTAGTACGCAAACTTGCTTGTATATAGCAAAACTCTATTTCTTATTTCACATATGGTGATGAAAGACATGAGAGCTTGCTGCTTATATGATTCTATATATCTTTAACAAGTTTATGACTATTTATGAATCAAATAAGAAATTAAAAAAGTCAATATCACAATTGACATGTGGACATTGAGTTACAAAGTTTTCATACATATTTGTAACTTGTCATTTCATAGAATTGTAATTGGTAACTACAAAGGATTGTATTGAATAAAGTTTGTAATTAAGAGGATTTTCAAAGTTGGAGATTGAGAATAAAATTTGTTGAATTAGAACAGATAATGTGTAACGTTCCAATGGAATGTCCAAACCACATAGTCTATACTCCAAAAGGACTAGTCAATGATATAATTGGAGCCCCATTGAAACCTTATAAAGAGCAAAAAATTTTCCTTCCCAAACAAGCAATGTGAGATCTCATTCACCACCTACCATTATCCTTATCATACGGGGTATCACATAATGCATGAGTTAGGATCTTATAAAAAAAATAGTTTTGTTTGAAGAATGCTCATGTTTTGATTGGGTAAATTATTGACTATGTTATGAATGATATATCTTTATTATTATTATTATTATTTTCAGTTGGGATTTGGTTGCTTCAAAAGGGAGATTGAAGTGATTTATAGTGAGATTATAAAGAAATTGTAAATTATATTTAAAAAAAAAAAAAAAAAAAGACTCTGAATGTTCATGCTTGATGAAGTATCACCTGTCTAATATTGGAAGATGTTTCCTAGGTTAGAAGACTGAGATCAAAGCTGCCTTTCATTGTGTTTTGAAAGTTGAAAATATATGCAACTTTTTGAAGATATTCATTGAAGTATCAAGTATCATCTCAGATAGTGCTTTTGCTAATAGACAATTTATTCATTATGAAGTGTGGAGAATATAGGAGGAGGACATCTTATCTTGGCTAAAAGTTGTATGAATGAGCTTGATAACTTTTTAGAAAAAAAAAAATAGAAAGTTATGAGCTTAAGTTGGGTTTTAATCTCAGCATTTATAATTACTCTGATTTTATTAATAATTGTTAAGAGAAAATATGCAAATTCCTTTCAAACTACTAAGAAATTTCACTGTAATCCATTTTCCACCTAAAATGAAAAAATTACCCTTATAATGTTCCCAAAAAGACAAAATACCTTATTAAACTCAAAACAATTAATCTTATTTAAAAAGTATCTTAAGAACTTAAAAATTAGTTTTTAAAAAATATTTCTGCAAAAGAAATTCTTAAAATCTTTTTTATAAAGATAAAATACTTTTAAAAATTAATTTGTAAACAAGAAAAATGTGTATGACTACTATAAAAAGAAAGACCATACAACTACTATGAGTATGCCTAAGTAACAAAAGAGAGTAACATCGCTAAGGGGATGTTTGGTAATATTTTTCATCTTATTTTATCTTATCTCATCTCATTCCACCTCATTTCCTTTCTAAGTATCATTCAAACACAAATACTTTCAAACTAATCATTACAACTTTTTCAAGTTTTCAAACAAAATATAAAAAATAATTCTACTTTTTCAAATTCTTTTAAAACAAATATAATATTAAAAATTATATTCTAATAATATTTTAACTTTTTAATATTTTTATTCAAGTTTTTCTTTCTCCTTTTCTAAAACCCCATAAAATATCATAACTCAGGCCATTTTATTACTATTCACAAATCATTTAACTATTATTCATAAATTTCTCATCTCATCTCATTTTCCAAACATTCCCTAAGTCTCTTTGTTAACTTCGACATTAGAATGTTTTTCGTCAACACTACTTTCTTTGTTAACTTGTCTCGTTTGTTTTCGTAAATGAGATGAATTGAGATAAAAGTTAAAAGTTGAGTAAAATATTGTTAGAATATATTTTGTTAATATTATTTTTATTTTATGATTTGAAAATATATCCCACCTTAATTTTACAAGGGGTCATGCTACAACCCCGCTGGGGGCTCCTGCTGGAGTGTAGTATTGTTTTACATGTATTTTGTTAAGTTATTTTATATATAGATTTTTTAATATTTTTTAATATTTTTAAAAAATAAAATAAATTTATAACATCATTAAAAAAAATTTCCTTAATCAGAAAGTAAAAAAAAAAATCATTAAAAAATACTTCCTTAATCACGAAATAAAATAAAAAATCATAAAAAAATATTTTTTAATAATATTATGATATTTTTTATTTTTTTAAAATATTTAAAAAATCTATATAGAGCCCCAGCGGAAGATCTTGCATTTTCCTTTTACAAGATGCAAGGAACAGTAACACTAATTATAACATATTACTATTGGAAACAGTATACAAAGGTGATGTGGGAAAACGATAAAAAAACTTTTTCACTCATAAATGAAAAAAAGAAAAGGAAACATCAACAACAAAGAAGAAGGACAACTACTAGTTCACACAAATCTGAAGAAGAAGTTATTACCATAATGTAATAATGATAATAATCACTCAACAACCCCCTGGGCCATGAGGATGGGTAATGATTGGTCAAATTCTCCAAAATCTGAAAGTTGAACCTACTTTCAAATTACCAATTATAATTACTAAAACGTATATATTAATAGATAATTGAGTTTATTTTGTACTTTTTTTCAGCTATGTAGAGTGAAGATAATTGAACCATAATATTTTAATCACTCCACTTCATGAGCATATATTCACACATTAAACAATAAAAATAAAGCCCAATTGCTACAAAAAAAAACCATGTCCAATCAAATATCGTGGGGAGCCTCACATCAGAAAGAGAAATGATTTGTATAAGTCTCAAATAGACAAGTCCTTGTAAAAAGTAGACCTTATCTTAAAAAAGTAAAAAAAAAAATTATTCTTTATTAGTGGGATCCATTTTTTTACAAAATACTTGTATGAGACTTGTCTATTTAAAACTTGTATTTAACATTACTGGATGAAAAAGTCCTTCTATTATTGGTTACCCAACAAAGAGAGATGTGAATATTTAGTTTAAAATGTTAAAAGGGCATTTGTGTATCTTTCCAAAGTTTTCATTTTGATCGTTTTTGAATGGCCAAAATTATAAATGGATTTTTATTGAATTTGCAATTCTTAATATTATGCATGAATATTTTATACTTTCTATAAGAGAATTATGATTCGGAGACTCGAACGATCCTTATACATGATAAATTTTATCAGGAATAATGTTACAAACCACACTCGTATTTTATTTTTATCTCATTATGTGAAATGTAGTACTTTTATCATTATTGGATCATCCTTTATTTAAAAAAAAAAAAAAAAAAAAAAAAAAACTCAAAAATTGATAGGCAATGTCATCTCATTGTAATTATGAATGTAGAATAAGAACGTATTATGTAGAATTTCCTATTATCATACTGTAAGGGCATTCAGTCACCAACGTTATTTCAGAAATACTTTAGTCATAAAGAGATTTTACATAAATAAACTCACAAATTGACGTGACTTGATGAGGTACATCAATTAATTGTAAAGTAGACCTAATGTATTATATGAAATCACGTCTATTTATCAATTTATTTTTATGAAATCTCTTTATAACTATAACATTTCTTTTATTATTGATATGGTTATTAGGACATAATTGGACAGGTCAAGCATGGGATAAACTAGTACTATTGTTAAAAAAAAATGATACCGTATTGGGTCCAAGTAATGATGTTGATACCTAAAATATCCATTATTATTGCATATAGGTTAAAGGGGGAAACTAGGGTTGGGTTCCTTTTCCAGCCTATTTGCTGGAAATGCAAGGAACAAAAGGAAAGAAAGGGAAAAAGTAGATTCCCACGTTCACATGTTATGTGAAAAGCAATGCTTAGTTTGTCTTGGCTTGGTTTCTGAAGTAAGTACTGGTCTCATCTTCTACCACTTGATGATAACCTAAAAAAATGGCACATAAGTGTATTTATTAAATAAATATTGTTAGGTTCCAACCTTATTTACTTCACCTGCATTGGCGGCCTGAAGAAATATGGATTTGATTTGTCCCTTAATTCTCCTTCCAACTTATTGAAATCTTGGACTTTCATCTCAATATCTATAAATAATTTCTTTCTGCAAAAACTCCTCTGATCTAGCCTGGATTTATTTTGATAAGATTCTTCAGTCTAATTGTCTTTGATATCTTTTCCTTTTTTCTTCTATTTGGAAAGAAAAAAATGCCACAATAATCTTAATAGATATATACTACTTCCGTACTTTTTTATTTTTTTTTGAGTTGGGGGAGGGGGGTTTCGAACTCCAAGCCTCCATTTTGGAAATTATGGGTGCTACTTAGGTTTTCACATCAGTGACATGTTTAGTGTGTCAATAAACGGTCTTGTAAATAGATTTTTTCATCTGGATATTGGCCCCGTTTGGATTGAGAGATGAGATGAGATGGTTTTGGATGAGTTTAATAAAATATTATTTGAATATTATTTTACCGTCATGAGTTGGGAAAGTTGTTCCAAAAGGGGTACTAATTGACTGTAAAAAAAAATAAAAATAAATATATATATATATATATATATATATATATATATATATGGTATTGCTTTCATATTTCTGTTAATTTGTGGGAGCCATGTTTTTCAACAAATCTCATTTATTGTCAAAATAGCATCAGTAGGTAGTGGAAGAAGGAGGTTAATATTCAGAGTGCACTCACGAGTGCCTTGAGACCATTGAAAAATCATGGTCGGAAAAAGAGAATAAAGATATGGATAGCTTGATTGCACATGGACAAAATTTGTAGATGAAGTAATACCCTCACCATTAATATTTCAAAATCTAGACCAGAAAGGAGCCATTTCCAGCAATCACTCATGTGGGCCATTGTTACAAAGATCAGGAAATTAGGTTGCTGAATGCTGGGTCCACCAAAAAAGACATGTACTCAATCAGAGAAAGAGAGAAGATGCTGGGGGAATCATCAAGTTGAAGTTAGTCATGAGGGATATTTATTGCATAAAGAGAATAAAAAAGGAGGAGAAAATTGTGAAGGAAAAGAGAGAGAACCTATGCAAAGGGATAAGCATGGAGAAGCTCAGTTCCATAAAAAAGAACGTTTGGGTCCTCCCTTTGTCCTGTTGTTGGGTGTCACTGTTTATACATATCTGTCTGACTCTAGGAACTGTAGTGCTTTGTTTTAAACTACCTATAGAATTCTTTATTTCCTTACCAATACCATCCGAGAGATCGTCATTGGTTAGGACAGAAATAAAATATTGGTCAAAACCTCATCATCTCTTATCTGAGATTCTGTTCTTGTGGTGCTTAGTGACTGGGAACTAAAAAGATTTATCTAAAGTTGCTTTTCTCTCAATTGTTCCAGCGCATCTTCACAGAGATGTAGATGTAGATGTATCCATGTTCACTTCTACACATACAATTTGAACAGAAAATCATGAGAACAGTTCATTGGCAAGCGTGGGGGGAAGAGATCTTTGCCAACTAGGGAGATGTCTGAAAACAGTACCTGAAACCCCTTTCTTTTAGTTCTCGTGAGCTAAGCTCTAAAAGAAACTTGCTTGAGAGCAGTTTCAAAAGGATATAGAAGGTATAATGGATGAGTCTTTATCAAAAGCAGTTTGTGATGTTACAGGAAAAAGAGATGATACAGCAAATTTGTTGAGATCCAAATTAGATTTCAGCCTTTTTGACAAACAGAAAAAGTTATTGGAAGCTAAAAGCTCTTAAATATCTTTTAAAACGAAATCAAGAAATTGTCCTTGTTTCCACAAGAGTTGGATTATATAAACAACAGATCAGTTCTGTTAAATTCCTAAGCTAGAAAAATGGGTGGATTGGGAGGAGAAGAACCAACAGGTTGAACCCAAAAAACAAAACTAACTATATTACTAATTATCAAGAACAGCAGCAGAATAAGAAAGTAGATGATACAAACATGCTTGGTACTTTTCAATTAGATCCAGAGCTAAACTGAGTTACAATGAGGAGAAGTAGAACTTCCAGGAAATTATTTTTTTTATAAGAAATGTAAGTGAAGAACCAGGGACAGGTTCACTGACACAAGAGTTCCAGAATCTAATCATGCTCTACCACCTTAACACAAATTGTGAAATTCTTGTTTTCCACCATGCAAAAGAATTTTGATAAGGAAATTCTCTATGCAGGCCTATTTCGCTTGTGCCCAGCTTTGCCATCTGATCTCAAAGCCCCACTGGAGTCCCCCTCAGAGGAAGCCTCCACGGATTTGGTAAAGGAGGTAGAGAGGTCTGCATAGAGGTCAACGACCCTCCTGATATTGCTGTTGAGCTCCCTGATCAGACCTACATTCCTGCTGAGGTTGTCAGGGATCTTGGACTCATGATTCTGGTTTATCTCATTGATGAGCAGCCTGTTCTGATCCAAGATGTGCTGGACTTGAACAAAGTTCTTCTGAAATGTATGTAAGACCTTGCTATCGATCTGGGTGCCATTACCAAGTCCTGAGAATGTGTCACCCTCCATTCTTTATAAAGAATCAGAATTCTATCAAATCAAAACCAGTCCTGCATCAAACCCACAAAAAGAAAAAAAAGAAAAGGCTAGATGAAGAAGAAGACTTTGAATAAGATGAACAGGTCAGAAGGAACAAAAGCTGAGAAAGGTCTTTATTAAATTACATGAATTCATTTTTATAAACACCCATAATCATATCTTCTTACAATCCTACCTGCACATGCCTTACACAGTTGCACAAACCACAAACCCAGACAAAACATGAGAAGTTTTGGCTTTTTTTTGTAAGGCATTTCTGCACATAAGACAAGGTCTGTGCAAGGAATCATGACCTCTATGGGTGGTTCTTTTTACAAGAGGATCAGATATCCACCAAGAGTTATTACCAGTATTATTATTATTATTATTATTATTATTATTATTATTTAGTTGTTATTGGTATTTATGATGAGATGTGAAAAAGCAGATCCCATTTCCGTAAAAGGGAACCTTTTTAATGTACCCAGAAAATACCCACCTAAAGCTCAGAACCCCAAAAAAGAATCTCAAAGACCTAAAAGAAAAACTCAGTCAAATGACGCAGAGAAGATGAGGCCATGAGGGGGTACTGCTTCACAGACAGCATTATTAATCTTTCATGAAAATTTTAAAAAAACATGGAAAAATCGAAAAGGCAAAAATTAAAAGAGATGGTCCAAAATGTTGCAAAAAAAAAACCTTAAAAGTAACAAAAGACTCATTAAATAACCCAAGCGGCTATTATCTGAAATTCAGGAATACCGGAAAACAAGGACCAAATTGGGAATTTCATACGTTCAAACCGTACACGAAAACTTGCAGGTGCAGAAACAGGAATTACTGAACTAGAAAAGAATAACATTTACTCCCAAAAAATAAAAAAAAACTACATCCAGACAGTCGAATATAAATATAATGCCCACAAACTAAAAAGAAAATCCAGACAGGGAAACTGGAAACCCACTATCACCTTGACAGATCTTACAAAGCAAATCATTCTTTAAATGCATAAACAAATTCAAAGCATGAAGACGGAAACCGGATAAAAAAAGTTCAATGCTTTAGGAGAAGAAAAATCAACGAAACCCATTATCAATTTAAGAGCTCAAAAGAACTCCAAATAAAAACGCAGTGAGAAAGAACAAAAAACCGAAGGAAGAAGAAGAAGAAGAAGATATTTCTGGGTTTGTTTTTTCCTCCCACATGGTTTCCAAAGAAGATGTATATTATATAGATAATAGATATTTCGTCGTACCTTGAAAATCCGGAACATTATATTCTTGGAAACAAGACACAGATTGAAAGAAGGCGACGAGATGTTCCGGAGGAGGAGGAGCAGTAGAAAAGACCCGCCGATTGAATCGAATCTCCGAAACAAAGCGTCTCTTGAATTCCGAGAGAGCTAGCTTTAGATTAGATAGAGAAAGTCTGAGAGTCTTTAGACAGAATATGTTAGATTTGACAGTCACGCTCGGACCCCTCTCTGTTCTGTTCTGTGCATCTAAAATTCTAAATACTATTAATTAATTTTAATTTTCCAACTGTATTCTATAATCTATATCCACCTGTTATTTGGTATTTTATAAACATTTTCTTTTATTTTTTTTTAATTTGATTCAGTTGAGAAAATAAAAAAAAAAAAGAAAAGAAAAACTGCTTTGTATCTTTTTTTGCTCAGATCCAAAACCATGTCTTCTCAAGCCTGCTTTGTGTGATTGGTGATGTATCTGTCATCATGAAAAGAAGGACCCCACTCCCTGGATTTCCTTACATTTTGTGATAAAAAGGTTTCATTACCCACCACAACCATCATTCTTTTTTTTCTTTATTTCTTTTTTTTTTTTTCTTGATATTTTCTTTTCCATGATTTTTTGTTCTTCTTTTCATTCTTTCTATGACTTTTATTTTGTTGTCAAAATGGGAAGAAAAAAATATTATTATTTTAAGAAAAATTCTTTGTACTTTCCTAAAGTTATTATGATGGAAGTTGAAAGCAAAATTCATCTGCTTTTTAGACTTTGTATTAATAGAAGAATTATTTGTGGTATCGTGTCTTAATCATGGGGTTGGAGAGCCTAATAATTTGAAATTTATGTAAAAATTATTAGTGACTATAAAGACTATTTGAGTAATCAATATAAATTTCGGGTCTATGACTCTATAATGTAAAAAAAAAAAAAATACATTTTTATTTGCTATATAGGGCTTAAAAAGGTTACCCAAAAATTTTGAATTCCGACTTTCTTATGATTTATTTTCAATATGCTAAAATCAAAGTCAATATTTTTGAAATTGGAGTTAATAAGACTTTAAACTTTTACTTCGGTATCGGTTTTTAAATTTTTTAAAAAAAATTACAATTTTTTTTATTAAAATAAGTTATTTTCAATCAACTCGAGACGAATTGGTGTAACTCTATTTTTACCTGCTACTCTGCCACCATTTTAATTGACCGACAATTGCTTTTTGTAACTTTTTTTTTTATCATTTTTTTATTCACATTTTTTTTAATATATTTAAATATTTTTAAAAAATAAAAAATACACCAATACACTTGAAATCACTTCTTTAATTATTAAGTTAAAAAAATTAAAAATTTTTTTTTTGACCAATCAAATAGAATGGTCAAGTAAAGTGGACAAACTAGCTTTTTTCATATATATATATATATATATATATATATATGCTTGCGTGCCACTTCAGCCCAAGCTGTCATGAATTCATTCCTTGCCTCAGCGACGAGGTGAGTAAGCCCCAATTCGTTATCACTTTAATCATCGTGGTTTTTCATTCAACATTTCTTTCGTTTTTTAGGTAAGTATTAGAGTAGATAGTTGTATATTCATATTTGGTGGGTTTGATCTTTGAGACTTTACCGAAGCTGTCATGCATTCCTTCCTCGACCCAATGACAAGGTGAGAAAGCACTAACCATCCCGTCACCAAAATCATCATGATTTTTCATTTTTTTATTTATTATTATTACTCAACAAATCTTACAACATCTCAAGAGATACAAAAGAATGAATACATGTTGGAATTTCTTCCAATCTTATGACATCCTCTTGTAGAGATAATGCTTCTCGAGCAATAATATGAGTAGCCTGATTAGCTTCTCTTTTTGTATGGACAACTGACCAAAAAGCATAAGAATCTAGCAAAGTTTTGATAATTAACCAACCTGCTTGGCTCCAATCTAGATTCTTCATTGAAAAATTATTCATCACTTGTAAGGCATCTCCTTCCAATATAAGTGATCTAATCCCTATTTCTTTACAGAAATTTTGCAACAACTATTACATCATAAGATTCAGCCACCCGAGAATTAGCATATAGACTTCTGGGAGCACTAAGAGAACCTATCACTTGGCCTTCTCCATCTCGAATGATCACACCTATTCCAATATTTCCCTTTTCCTTATCAATCACAGCATCTCAGTTGGCTTTGTAACACTGATTAGGAGGCTTAGTCCATTTCTGATGGATCTATCCAATATTCTGTTGATGGGGGCAACAAATAGTAAGCATAGGATGAAAATGTCTTAATTTTTTTATAACCAATGAAATTTCGAAGTAATAAAACATAAGAGCATTAGTAGTGGTATAGTCAAAGTCAAATTTTGGCTAAATTATAGTTAATTTGGTTAAAAACTTCCTACACCAGACTCAACAAATGTACATTAAATTTAGCCTTTCCTTTTTTCACTGGCCAAATTTGACTAGCCCAAACGGTTGGCCAAATAATTTTCCTTCATAAAAAATTGTCAATTTTGCTTATAATAATAAATCATGTCACAACAATTGGTTGATTTTGCTTCTAATAAATAGATCACTACCTTTCAAAACGGTCTTATGCAAAACTTTGCTTGTTATCTCGAAAACAAGATTGAGTGTTTTTCCAGAATGGGGTCCATTAATTAGCCTTTTTAAAAAATTAAAAAAAAAAAAAAAAAAATCTTGAAGCTCTTTCAAGTGGATCGTTCAAAATCAAATTAATGTGTAATTTTTTAATAACGAATAAATATTCAAATTACAATTATAATTAAAATAAATGAAAAAGTTAAAATCATTATTTTAATAAAATAATGATAAATTTGAAGAGTTTGTTATTTGGTGTTATTAAAAAATGACTAGCTAAATTTATAAAAGTGAATTTTCTAATAAAATTTTGATCAAATTTTGGTTAGGCCACTACTAATGTTCTAAGTGAAGAAAATGTTAATTACATTGGAAATATTTCATTGAGATTTTTCTAATAAAGTTTCTATTATGTTCAAACATTTTTGTAAAGCATTTCCAATCACAACCGATGACGTGTAAGGAGGGTAAAACCGTCAATAGGAATATGGATCTTCGTTTTAGCCGAGAGAAGTCAGTGCACTGGTATTGGACTAGTTAAATATCAGTAAAATCTAAAATATAGCTAAATTTTGTATAAATGACTTGCATTGAACTAGCTAAAAACATTTAGCTTTAGACTTTGAGGTACAAAAACTCTAAAAGAATTTTTAAAGTTGGAGAGTTACTATTCACCCATTAAATTCATATTTTATTTACAAATAATCAACTAGACTTTATTAATTTTTTTTAAAAAAATCATTAGTAAATAAGGTTATTTTATGTAGATTTTTTAGAAAATATTTTTTATAAACGAAGCTATATTACGTTGAATAATTAGGTTAATATAAAAATTAGTTAAAAAATAATAATTTTAAATAAAAATTAAATTATTAATTAATATATAGAATGTATTTAAAAAATATTCTTATTAAAATATATAATATTATATTATTATTTTTCTTTTAAAATAGATATTTTAATATAAATTAATATTTTTAATAACTTTAACTCTAGTTAAAAGCTCAACTTTTAACTAAATTTTAAATTTGACTCTGAGTGCTCTCATAAATAGTTAAATATATATATATATTTTCGAGTAATTTTACATACAACCGTGAAATGAATAACCGTTGCGTAATCTTTTTGAAAAAGAGTGGGGTCCACTATTAAAAAATTAATTTTTTTTATGTAGGTCTCATGTTTTATTCATTTTTTTCAAAGCGATTACGCGACGATTACACAATTCACGGTTATAAGTACATTTTCTTTATATTTTTATAATTATGTGAAAAATCCTACCGAACGGCAATTCTTTTCTCCCCTCCCAAAAAGAAAAAAAAAACAACTGGGTGGAGCCCGCAATATGTAGAGAGAGAGAGACCGAAGCTTTTGGGTGTGAGGTGGACACACACACGCTGTCCAACGCTGATGTTTTTGGACCTGACAGTACCTTACGGGCACCATTTACCATGCCCTGCCCTCAAATCACACTTGACTCTACTCTCCCTTCCCCTCTCATTTTCTTTTTCCTTTTTCTTTTCCAATACATATAACTCTTTTTTTTTTCCTTTTTTTTTCTAAAATAGTAAATATTAATCTTTATTGCGAAACTTATTTTTTTCAATGTATAAGACATTTATTTTTATTTTTTTTTGTGGTTTGAGTGTCGTATTAATAGTTTTTATTAATTTTTTTAACAGTCTTCAATAGCATAGTTATAATTGGTTTTTACATAGAAAACACTTATTTGCAAGTATAAAGCCGCAAATAAGTAAGATTATTTAACAAGTTACTCGAGATTGGCTTTTAGTTAAGTTTGAATTCTGCTCGATTCCTTATTGAAGGAGCATTCTTTAACATAAAATTAGAATCGATTATTAAAAAATGTAATTCCTATAAATTTCGGCTCAATTTGTATAAGATCGTATAAACTTGAATAAATTCATATTTATTATTTTTATAATATTATCTCTATATTTTGTTGTGAAAAATGATAACAGAAAAGTAAAAAAAATATAAATCAAGCACATACACAATACAAAATTTATGTGGTTCGTCAACGTGCCTTTTTTCATGGAGCTGTAGAGGATTTTATTCTCTTGAGGAATGTCAAAATATACTATGGGGTGAAACACAGTTTAGAATGGCCATACTGTTCATTATATATATATATATATATATATATACACACACACACACACAGGGTTATACGGCGGAAATCTTAATTTCACAATTAACAGGTTATTCACTCGAGCGACTATCGAGTGGACCTCACTGCTCAAGTGTAAAGACCCAAAATAAATTCAATGGATGAATTTTTTTAGACATTAGAAAACATCGTGAAATCCTAAAAATATTTCACGAATTGAATAACTGGTTAGATTTTAGTCTGTCAGTATAGTCAGATCCCAACTCACTATAGTGACAGAGTTGCATTTATATTTATAAGGCATGTAGGAGTTTAATTTATCGAAACGAATTGCACCATTAGTCTCGAATGATTATTTAGGATATTATAGTGCAATATTACGTTTCCCATTTCCTTGATGAATAGTAATTGTCAGTACCTTTTTATTTAATCGAGGCACTTAGGAGTCAAATTTTGCCAAATGAATTGCACCACTAGACTCATGTGATTATTTAGGGTTTTAATATATTTCGCAAGTTTTTGGATAAATAGTAACACTCGGGATAGCGCCACGTGGCAACCGGTTCAAATGATTGTCAAATCGCTATGTAGAATGTCCAAATCTACTTAGAATCACTTGGATTACTCTTTGATTGGGCACATGGCACAATCCTACCTACTCATTGGAATATTAATAGGACTTGGCACTTAGAGACTTAAGTGTGATGGAATGGAGGGCAAATCAAGCCATGTGATCATGCCACCTATTCAAACACTATTCCAACCTACCAAAATACTATTTGATCAATCAAAAGAGAAAGAGGGTCAATTCTAGTGAAACCTCAAACCTTTGGAATCCAATCAAAACCATAAACCACATGTGTTGGCCGAAATCCTAAACTTGTTCTCAAACCCTAAAGTGGCCGCTTTTGATTAAGTGTTGAATCACTTAGATTAATCACTTCCACATGCTATTAACGACATAATTACATACTCATACACCTTTAACCACTATTTTATATCTTGATAATCACATCGGGCCAATAAAAAGTTGATTTGGACTTAATCCAACCTATACCCCAAATGAAACCCTCTCCATAACCTAAATTGAAGTCTATCGGTTAGGCCCATTTTTGGCTGACCGAGAACCACAAGTAGCCAAGGATTCATGAGCAAGTTTCTTCCCCCTCTCAATGCCAATTCTATGGCTGACATCTACTCAAGTGGTAGCCTTCAATAGTCACTTGATGGGAAGTCAAAAAGCCTACACCATCACTATCCATCCACTCGGCCGGTTTTGGCAGCTGTGCAACCCTTTTGTCCCCATCTTTTGGCTGCCAACCTTCCATTCAAGGGTCACTCAACCATCCCATATAAGGCCCCTCTTATGTATATCACGCCTCTCTCATTTCTCATTTCACATTTTGCATTTTTCCCCACTTGTTTAGAGAGAAAGCGAGAGAGAGCTTCAGACAGATTTTCTAAAAGTTTTTGCCTTGCATTTCCAGCCCCTTTCTAAGTCGATTCTCATGACTCGACCTTCATGAATTTTGTTCCTTTTTTAGTCCAGCTACTTTTTTAGATGTTGGGTAATTTCTCATAGAGTATTGATTGGTGAAAGTTTGGTTTGAACATGCAAGGGTCACAATGTAGACAATTTTGATGTTTGTGTGAAACGTTGATATTTGGATGAAGTTTTTGGTGAAATCTTAGGTATATCTTGCTATGGTGAAGTTTTAACATATTAATATACAAGTTAGGTTTGGATTTATAGCATGTTTATATTTTTATAAAATAGTTTTGCATGATTTTGGAAAGTTAGAAACTGGATGAATCAAAACAGTTTCTGTTTTGGTAAAGTTGTGATCTTTGGTTATGAAAACTTGATCTAATGGCTTTGATCTTCATATATGATGTTCTTGAGTCTTCTATCTATGTGCAAAAATTTTTATTTTGGAGAATATTGATTTAGGTGTTTGATGGATATTTTATACATGCCAGAGTTTGTTTAGGACTCAATCTAGAGGCTCTTGGGTACGAGTTATGTTTTAATGAGTATTTCGCCATGTGATGCTAGATTTAATGCTTAGTTCAAATTAGAACTTGAATGTGAGGCATATGGTTATATTTCTTGAAAATCAAGGATCTACTGATCTAGTGTTTTTGGTTTCAAGCAATGTTTTAAATACCGTACCAGAAGCCGTACCGGTCAAGGCACTAGAACGAAATATTTTAGTACCGGTACCGTTTTGTGTACCATTTCGGGATAGTCGATATATGAATAAATTATATATATAAATATATATATAAATTATATTCTAAAATAATAGTCTATATATGAATAAATTATATATAAATACATATATATAAATTATAAATAGCCTAGTCTGAATTGAGGGTTAAAAAATAAGCTTCTAGTTTTAAAAAATGAAATAAAAAATAAAAAAATGAAGGCCGAAATATAGGCCGGTACAGGCTGAAATTGAGGCTGGTACGGCCGGTATCAGCCGGTATTTGATAAGCTTCTGTTACATGCTACGAATGCCACATTTACATTTCTATTATGTGATTATTTGTTACTTGCCATGAATGCCATGTCATAAGCATTTAGTATTTCGTGAGGTATTTTTAAGTCATGTGTAAGGGGCTTTTCACCCCTATCGGCCTTTAAAGCAAGCCCACAAGGGACCATTGGGGAAAAAAGTCAGAGAGCCCGGACAAACCCAGTCAACCCAACGACCCTCCTCTAAAAGGAGTCAATGGGCCTCTGCAGAATACTTAGTCCATGAGCAAAACCCACACATGAAGCAACCCACGTGTAGGGAAAGTGGACAGTAGGGACAGATGAGATTCGCCGCCCTGACACTACGCCAACGACAAACTACCCTTAGGAACCTGCACAGGCAGGTGGATGAGAAATATGAAGAACCAGTGATCTCATGACAGCAGGCATGGAAAGGCTTAAAAGGGAATTCCTGCTGGGTAAAGTGAGTCAGGGAGCTACGTCGCATTAATGACGCTACTAGTCGGACTCTATGTCGAATTAATGACGCCACCCTAGAAGCCACGCTGCATTAAATGATTCTGACAAAATGAACAGTAGAAAAGACATAGACCTCTCAAAGTTAGGGATGAGTTGTCCCCACCAGAAACCTTGTATAAAAGTTAATCCCCATGTACGAAAAACTATCTCTGATTCCTCTAAACTTACGCACAAACAACTAAGGAGATATACTGACTTTAACATCGGAGACTCCCTAGACACCACCAAGACTCCCCACTCTTCGTGTTTGTTTAAGTGTACAGGTGAAAAACTAAAGACCCGAGTTGCTGCAACCCAGCCTAAATACGTGTGAAACACAACATTAACAGTGGCGCTGTCCGTGGGATCTCTATAGACTTCAAGTGTCTTTTGTATGCCTGTGATAACCCGTTCTCAGATAACTCGGGGACAAGAAGAAGCGACGTTGACAAACATGGAAGCAAGGCTCGCTGCAATGGAACAACTGGTAGGAAAACTAACTATCGAGGTGGAGACCCTCCGAAATGAGAACGAGACACTCAGAGTAGCCACCAACGAGCTAGAAAATGAAGCAGAACCAAGCAACAACGAGCATGTGGGATCCAGAAACGCAGGAGGAGGAGGTGATGCAGAGGAAGAAAGAAAAAACGTGCAGGACTAGCTACGTAACCTCAAAGGGAAGTACGAAGAGATGGAGAGGAAGATGAGCACATCGTCATCAGTAGACCAATTGCTCACCAGAATAGGCCTACCCTACAGCGAGGAGGTGATGCACCAAAGTTTTGACAGCCCCTATGGAAATGTACGATGGGACTAGAGATCCCCTTGAACACATAGAAACCTTCAGAGCCCACATGACTCTGCATGGTTTCTCGGGAGAAGTGGCCTGCAGGGCTTTTTCGCTGACCATGAGGGGGCCAGCGAGAGCATGGTTTGGGTCTTTAACACCCGTGTCCATAGACGAATTTGGGGAGCTAGCTGCCTGTTCCTCACATAATTTATGGTGAGCCGGAGAAGGAGACGCCCTGCGGCGTACCTCCTCACCATCAAGTAGGGGGAGGACGAGAGTCTGAAAAGATACCTATCTAGGTTTAAGATAAAACGAATGACTATAGACAACTAGGATGAGAAGATAACTTTGGCAATACTCTTGGGAGGAGTGTGGCCCCGATCCCATTTCATGGAAGAATTGGCAAGGAGAACTCCCGCCACGCTGCGAGAATCCATGGATCAAGCCGACAACTTTATCAACGTCGAGGACACACTTTGAGTCTTGGTTGAGCTGATGAGGAAAGAGCTGGAACAAGCAAAAAGGAAAGGAAAACCGCCAACCAGGGACAAGGATCGCCCCCGTGCGCCACATCAAGAAGGGCTGCCACTAGGGGAAATCCAAACCATTACGGGAGGGTTTGCTGGCAGGGGCACAACCTCATATGGGCAGAAGGCGCATGCCAGGAGAGCAAGGTACCGAGAAGTGTATTCAGCAGAGTGCTGCCCCACCAAATACATGAGAAATGACACGGCTCCCATCACTTCCTTTGGAGAGGATGACGAGGAGGGGGTCCTCTATCCGCACGACGACGCCCTAGTGGTGACTATGTTGGTCGCCAACTTCACCACTAAGAGGATCCTTATCGACAACAGTAGCTGCGCAGACACCCTATTTTGGGAAGCCTTTACACGGATGGGGATAGATGCCTCCCGACTCCAACCAATCCCCATGCCACTGAAGGGTTTCTCCGGGGACATGGTCCAGCCTATCGAAACAATCACACTGTCCATTTTGGCAGGCAACCCTCCCTCAACGGCCTCTGTCATCGTCAACTTCCCTGTGGTAAAGCTCATTCATTATACAATGCCATAATCGGCAGACCCACCTTCAATGGTCTAAGGGCAGTAAAATTGACCTACCACTTGAAGATGAAGTTCACAACCTCTCTGGGGGTGGGAGAAATCTGAGGAGAACAAGTCCTGGCATGGGAATGTTACGTGCAAGAATTGAAGCCAAAAGATGGCGGGGTGCACGTGGTCCACGCCCACGAAATGCCGAGCATCTGCGAAAGTTTTATTGCGAAACAACCTTATGACTTGTAATTTATATTTCCATTTTGATAGTGTAAATTCTATTAATGAGAATGTGGCTTTTAAGGGATAAAATGCATCTTGCCTATCCCAAATCCTTACTCCATCAATGTAATCTTCATCAACATAATCTCCATCAACAAAATCTCCACCAACGAAATCTCCATCGACGATTACTTACCTCCTCGCGAGGCACCAAAGGAATGAGTTACGCCTAAGGCTGTTTTATTACTCTTACGGCTGAGAGTGAGCCAACCCTCGGCTGCCCGACATTTACCTTCCACATGAGCGTCAAAGGCGGCAGCGGGTCCAGTCTCAAATGGCCCGTTACAAAGAGTAGGTCTAGCCTCTCGGCTGCCTGACAACTTACCCCAACCTCCGCCATGACGAAAAGTGGGATCAGCACCAACCTGACCCAACACTTACCCCCTGTGATGTCAACGAGTAGGAGTGGGTCCAGTCGCAAATGCCCGACTACTTACCCCCCATTAGGGCTAAAGGGTGGGTAGTGTGGCGCTCTCGACCCCCACGTGTTATTGTTGTGGAGTTCGTGACACCGGGATGATGACCACACGGATTACGCACCCCAACGATCAATGCTCAGAGTGTGTACAACATGCAATAAGTGAACAAAATAATATTTGCAGCGGAGAAATAAAAAAGTCTTTCTTTATTAAGTACCAGAATTTGTTCAAAAACAGAAAAGTAACTTTTCTAGGATTAAACAGTCATCCGACAGATAAAATAAATATATAAAATAATATAAGGGAAACAAATCCCATAACATTGAACAAAACTCAGCAAGTCAAACCTCCGGCGGAGCTGATCCCTCAGGTTCATACTCGAGCTCTGCGTCAGATTCTACGGAACCATAAGACGAAACCGTAGGGTAAAACACCACAATGAGATTATGACATCTCAGCAAGTAATTAACCAAAATAACATTCAAGAGATATATAGAAATAACATGCGTCCTCATACGGACATAATCCACATAAAACAACACCATATGTTCTTTTTTCTAAAATACTCTTTTTAATCACTCATGCCAAAAATCTCATTTTTGGTCCAATATAACCATTAATTAATAAGTATGCACCACGGTCTCCCCTATGGACCGTCCACACGACCTGGCTTTCATCGTCACACCACGGGTAACGTCCGTGCATGAGACTTCGTAACGAGCAATGCCCAGTTCCGCACCCAGCGCGTATGTGGCCAAGCATCCTCTAACCTCGCTATCCAAAGGTCACGGAATCGGTACGAGAGCGTTACCGTCTCGTCCGTTCCCGTCGTCGCCCTGCGACAACTCAGGGGACGTCACGTCAATTTGTTACTCTCCCGAGTGACCAGAGGAGCTCCACCGAGATAATGCCCCATCTCAGCTTGGGGTCGTGAAACACATGCACCCACGCAATTAATAACAATAATATCAATTTCCAATAGACAACGTGACATCACCGCACAATTTAATAAAACGCTAAATATACATTTCAACAATTAATAGGAATATACAATTAAAATAATTCATTTATAAAAATAATCCTTCATTTACAATTTCACCATTTCACAAATACAAGTAAAAACCCCGTCCTCCAAACCGGCCCAAGGCCTAATTCCAACAACTACAATTTACAACCCAACGCTTCAACAACCCAAGGCCCAAATCCAACAGATCAGTACAATCAACAGTACAACAGAAACCACAGTTTACAAAATACAATTACAACAATTATTATAAAACTGGAAAATTACATACACACGACGAATGGGAAAAATCTGGAAGATCGCGCGAAAGGAGGTGTTGCCAAAAGTGGCGGCACACGGCTGAGTAGTGCCCAAAAGCTTGGGTTCAACACACGGCAAAAATCAAAAACCCGATTGAATTTCCACAATTTAGAACAAATCAAGCACGACAACAACTTCACAACTCTCGGATTTAAGCACCAAAGATTCACAACACTACAAATTTAAACTCAGAAATGGAAAAGCTTAAACAAGAGAGGGAGGCAGAGGAAACTCGGAAGATTTATTTTGATAGAGCCGTGGCCTATTTATAGGCCAAATGTGGCGGTTGAGGTGTTGTGCGTGGTGCACGGGTAGACGAAGTGGGAAACGGCAGCAAGCCGTGCGTGGCAGTGTGGGTCGCGTGGTGAAGCTTCGGGTTGACAGCAGATGGTTGCCGAAGGACACGGGGCAACCAATGAAGCTTGAGGTGGAGAGTGGTGGCCGCGGGGAGTGTTACGCACGATAACAAACTTTTCGGAGCCTTCACCAATCGACACCGAGTGATCATGCAAGAAGGAGGTGGAAGAATGAGGTGGAAAGGGAGGGGTGGCCTTCGGCATTTGCAAAAGAAGAAAATAGAAGAAGAAGAAAGAAGAAGAAGAAGGGGTGTGCGTCGCATGAAGGGAAACTTATGAAACCCTAAGGGTTTCTCTTCCAAACGGCGCCGTTTTGGTAAGTGGGGGGCTGGGTTTACATGGGTTGGGCTGGGTCGCACGGCTGGGCTTCACTCTCAACACACACACGGGCTGGGCCCTCAAACCGGGTTGGGTTTCATTTAAACACACACACACGGCCCAGCAAAACTAAAACACAAAAATTAAAATTAAAAAGCCCACAAATAAATAAAACCCACTACAAATAAAATTACACCAAAATAATAACACATATAAATAACATGGATTAAAACCCAACATAAACACACACCAAAATAAATAACAATAAAATAACACATTAACTAAAATAAGGATTTAAAACACAAGCAAAATTAGAGATCTCACAGGTAGGCGGCAAAACCTCCCTTGCGGGTAGAGCGGGTCCAGCTTCTTAGCTACCCGAACAACTTACCCCGCCCCCATCACGGTGAACAGTGGACCAGCTGCTCAGTTGTTCGACACTTACCTCCCTGCGGGGAACCAAAGAGATGAGTTTTGCTTAAGGTTGCTTTATCCTTCTCTCGGTGTAGAGCGGGCCAGCCCTTGGCTGCCTGACACTTACCTTCCTTGTGAGCGTCGATAGGCAGGAGCAAGTCCAGTCCCAAACTGCCTGGTAACTTACCTCCCTGTGGGAGGAAAATGGCAAGATGTGCCTCAAAGCCATCTCGTCCTTTCCGCGATGGAGAGCAGGTCCAGCCCCTCGGCTGCCCCAAAACTTATCCCGAATTTCACCATGACAAAGAGTGGGATCAGTGCCAGCCTGACCCAACACTTACCTTCCCTATGAGGTCAACAGGTAGAAGCGGGTCCAGTCTCCAACTACTTGGCGACTTACCTCCCTGTGAGGATCAATAGGTGGGCAGGCGACTCAACTCCCTAGTGTGGGAGAGTGGGTCCAGTCTCTTGGCTGCCCGACAACTTATCCCACCCCTATCACAGCGAAGAGTGGACCAGCTTCTCAGCCGTCCGACAAACTACCTCCTCGGGGGGACCAAAGGGGCGGGCTTAGCCCAAGGCATCCCGACCCCTACCCCAGTGGAGAACGGGTATAGTCCTTCGACTACCTGATATTACGTCATTTATAACAACAGAACGCCAAATGAGCGACACCTCGGACTCCTCGCCTCACTCTTTCTCCACCAAATGGAATGCCAACTGACTAATGCCTCATGTCTCCGGCAAAACAATCCAGGTTTGTAAATTTCGCACTCGTTGACCAATGATGAATTATACTAACTTATTTATTTTATGTAGCGGTATATTAGACGTCCCCATTCTCTTCACGGCGAAGAGTGGACCACCTTTTCTGCCGTCTGGTGAACTACCTCCTCAGGGGGACCAAATGGGTAGGCTTGACCTAAGGCATCTTGACCCCTCTCCTAGTGCAGAACGGGTCTATTCCTTCAATTGCCTGACATAACACCATCTCCAACGACAGAACATTAGACAAATAGCGCCTCAGAATTCTCTCCGAACTCGTCCTCCACCAAATGAAAAGCCAGAGTGAGACAACTCCTCAACTACGCGACAGCTCATGCCCCCCAGGAGGATAAAGATGGGGCTTAGCCTAAGGCATCTTGGCCTCTCTCCCCGCAGAATATAGGCCAAAAAATGCTTCGGTACAAGAAGGGGAATGTTCAGCTGGCGGGGTTGCTTGAGAGTACGATTGGGATCAACTATCCTTCCCTATTGAGGCCCCACGCTTCAACGTCGTCGGGTCAGGGGGAGTACTTACACTCTCAGTGCCCTCGAATTGATTCGAAGATTCAGGAGCACATGATCTCTCACTCTCTCCAAACCCTTGAGATAGTCGTGGTTCCAGGCGTCACCTTGTCACCACGGACTTGCCTAACCCTTGCCTCAGTCTACGAGGCAAATGAGAAGATTAGGGAAGCCAAGTACCGTGTTTCCATGGACTTGCTCTAACATTGTCTCAGTCTACGAGACCGATGAGAAGACTAGAGAAGCCAAGTATCGTATCTCAACAGACTTGACTTATCCCTCGCTTCAGGCCCGCCAGGTCGACAGAAGAAAAAAGCAGGGGGAAATAACATTAAGGAAGAAACAAACACCCAAGGCCTAGCAACAAAGAAAAAAGACAATTTTATTGATAAGTTAGATGTATACAAAGCACAAGCAAATGGCCGCAAAGGCGTCTAAAGATACTTAGATAGAGTTCTTTACAAGGAAAGGAAATAATGTATATAACTTTGCAAATAGAAGAAAAAGAAATACATCGGTATAGGTATGAGAGCACGCTTGGTCCGAAGGGAGTTATTGCACTTTTAGTGCCCTCAAATTGCTTTAGAGATTCAAGAGCACATGATCTCTCATTCTTTCCAAACCCTCCAAGTAGTCGTAGTTCCAGGTGTCGTCGCGGACCAAACGAACATGCGACAACTCCTCGCACAACTGAGGAAGGGCGGTTTCAGCGCTATCAAGGCGAGAGCGCATGTCCAAAATGGTGGTCTCATGGGTGGCTATCACACGATCGGCCTTAGTTTTCTCGAACTCCAAGGCCTTCACTCTCTTATCTTTGGCCTTGAGAGCGTCCCTCTTTTCTGGCGGAGACTTGGAGACCTCCTCGAACCTCCCATCACTTGTATGACCAGGAGTTGGTTATTTTAGAAACTTCAAGTTGTCGGGTTGCAGCTGGTCCAACTCTTCCTGCTGGCGATCGAGCGACTCCTGAAGGTTGTGCCTCGCCTCCTCAGATACCGCTCCTTCAAGATGGTTCGAGCCGGCCTCCTCGTGCGATCTCGCCATGTCGGACTTAAGTTGGGCCTTGCGTCAACAGAGCTGGAGTATCCTCTCCTGCCTTCGCCATCGACTGAACTGCACCTTGATGAGGGTTTCCTCCGACTCCTTTTCTCCCCCTCTCTTCTTTGGTACAACGAAAGGTCAAATATGCCAAAGATCAGAGCGCTCAGTTCTTGCCTTCTATTGCCTTCCGGTCGTCCATAATGAATGCCGCCAACTGCCTTGCACCCTGCCACGAAAATTCTAAGTTAGCAAAGAAGGAAAAGGCACCAAGAAAGCTTAAATGGGAAATATGGCGAGTTGATAATTGACCTTGGAGAAGAACTCCCTGAGCCTCTTGGCCTTGGTGAGTTGATAACGATCCCTGCCTACCACTGGCCTTGGGGCAACATCCTCCTCTCCTCACAAGGGTTCTTGAGCACAATGCCATCACCCCCACCAGGGATGAACGTCGCACTAAAACTGCTGGAACCTCGCCAGCCAGCACATCTGTACCAAGGTCCCGGGGGGGGGGGGGGGGGCTCCCTCGGTTTCCTTCGCCGCTATGATCCCCACCTCGGCACTAGCCCTCATCGACACCAAGCTTGGGATGGTGTCAGGGAAGGCCAAGAAAACACTAGCATCCACCATTGTGGTCGCGACCTCTCCACCCTTGTGAAGTTTGACCTCAACTCCCGCTTTTGCAGAAGCCAAGGCCGGGATGGTGTAAGAGAAGGGCAGCGGAGCCTTGGCATTGGCCGCAACAGTTGGAGCTTCGCTGACCTCCACTGACACCACCGCATCCTCAGTCTCGAGTGCATCCGATAGAACCCCCTCGGCCAAAGACGTGACCCTTGCTATCTCCCTCCCAGGCACCACATCATCACCCCTTGCCCTCCAAGCTAGGTTCAGTCGAGATCTGGGATGGAAACCCAGTCAAGGAGATCTTCACCCCAGCGGGGCGCTTTTTGAGATTGGGATGGAAACCTGGTCAAGGAACCCTCTCGAGATCAATTTTGGGAGATGGGGGAACTATTTGGGACTCGCGAATAGGACGATAGAAAAGGACCCCATAAAATTGCATAGAGAGTAACTCATTTCCAGGCGAAAGTTCCACAACCCCAACATTGCCCAGCGGGGTCGGGGAAGAAGCCTCTAAAATAGTTGGGAGAACCTCCCCGTGCTGTGAGAGGTTGGCCATTGGCGGATTTACCCGAGCCTGCTGAAGAGGATTAGAGCCACCCGCCCCACATGAGGGAGAAGAAGAAGGCGCAGCGCGAGGAGGTGATATGGTCACCACCACCTTCTCCAGTGACCTTGAATTTGGCCGTTGAACGAGCACCGCAATCGAAATTGTCCTGGAGGGGGAATGGGCATTTCGTCAGAGTCGGCTTTGGCAGGAGACTCCCTCTTGGATTTCTTCCCTTTCCCCTCTACCAGTTGGCAAGGGGAACGAATACGGACCTGGGGCACAGACGCCTGTATCGGTACGGTCCAGTTAGCAAAACGCATGTCGGCCGAAGGAGGCACGTATCACCAAAGACTGCCCTCATCCAACAGGGTCTCGACAAAAACATTTTATGGGTGGGCTTTCACCCAAGCGCGAACAACCTCGATCCAGCTCACTTCCTCGAGAGTCGTCGAGGGTCTGGAGCTCTTGTCATCACCCACTCTTGGAGCTCTTGGCCTGCTTGACCTGGAATTCCCATCTCTTATCAGACAAGAAGAAAAAGCGTCGACTCCACCCCTTCACCCTGTTGTACTGCGGCTCCTAACGAGTCATCGCTTGAATGGAGCTAAAATTGCAAGTAGGAACTCACGCACAGTGAGATCAGGGAACTCAGAACCTACCTCCTCCAACACTCGCTGCTAGATGATGCAACCTGATACTAAGATCCTTCACGCATTAGGGTGGAATGGCAGGTGCCAAATGCAAGTAGTCCAGCATATCACGAACTCGATGGCAAAAAGGCAGCCTAAGGCCGTTGGAGAACATGCTAGGGTACACAGCCACCTTCGATGCGTACCTCTCAGAGTCCACGACGCCTTCGTTGGGAGACAACACCTCAAACTTTACAATGCCATACACCTTATAAGTTGGCCTCAGTGACTCCAACTCACCAGGAGTCATCATCGACCACCACGAGAACCTGTTGAATCTCTGTGACTCGGTGCGGATCTCAGGAGGATCTAGGTCCCCGGAAGCATGCAAAGAACCAGGAGGCTTGGCCAGCTTAGGGTTTTTAGGGGCAGGACGTGAAGAGTTCTTTGGAGCCATGCGAACGTGGATATGGAAGAATGGAAAACGGACACACGCAAATGGAGATTTGAAGAGAAAAGGAAGAAGTGTGTATAGCTCTGAGAAAGGAAGAGAAGACAAAATGGGCTCCAAAATTGTGGGAACGCATGTGCCCCACGAAGCTGGCAAGATATGCATGAATCCCGCAGTATGTACTGTGTGACATGACGTGGGGAGAAGGAGTCGCTGACACCATCAATGCTGAGAGAACTGGAAGGGTGTAATCAAGTGCGAAATCCAACCGTTAGAAAATGTGCCAATGAATTCGGAAGAGGAATTGTTGCCTAACATCGTTAAAATAACGAAAAAGCCACATGAGCATGATCTAGAGCCCAGAACCTGATAAGTAGAAGAGTTGGGAGAGTAATAACAGCTCATTTCTAGGGAAGAGGATCACAGCGGCAGTGATAGCATGAAGATGAAGTATATAGCATGAAGATGAATGCAAAAAGGAATTCCCATCGGACTAGTCCCATAAGAATTGGCGGGGTAACTGTAAGGGGGTTTTCTCCCCCTATCGGCTCTTAAAGCAAGCCCACGTGGGACCACTAGGGAAGCAAGTCAGAGAGCTTGGCCAAGCCCAGTCAAGCCCAATGAATCTTCTCTAAAATGAGTCAATGGGCCTCTGCAGAGTATTCGGCCCATGAGCAAAACTCACCTACGAAGCAACCCATGCGTAAGGAAAGTGGACAAGAGGGGCAGATGGTACTCATCGCCCTGACACCACCCCAACAACAAACTACCATTGGGAACCTGCACAGGCAGGTGGACGAAAAATATGGAGAACTCGTGATCTCCTGACAGTAGGCATGGAGATGCTTAATAGGGAGCGCTTGCTAGGTAAAGTCATGGAGCCACGCCGCATTAAGGAATTATGATTAAATGAACAGTGGAAAGGACATAGGCCCCTTAAAGTCAGGGATGAGCTGTCCCCACCAGAAACCTAGTGTAAAAGTCGATTCCCAGGTACGAAAAACTTTATATGATTCCTCTTAGCTTACGCACAAACTACTAAGAAGATATATTGACTTTAGCATCAGAGACTCCCTGGCCACCACTAAGGCCACCCTGCTCTTTGTGTTTGTTTAAGTGTGCAGGTGAAAGATCGATGACCCAAATTGCTAGAACCCAACCCAAAGGCATGCGAAACACGACGTTAACATCATGCGTGAGTCTTTTATATTATCACGACCCCAAGTGCATAAGAGTCTGTCATAAAATATTACGAGTCAAGCATGAAACAATTATCAAGTTAAATTTTATTATGGTCAAGAAGATACGATCTACCGAGCACTACGGGGAAGACACATGAGCTACCAGATACTACTGTGAAGGGCGTACATCTACCGTAATATAAATGATACTCAATGTGAAGGTGTGCAAACTGCCTGAGTACTCCTATTCTCAGTTAGAATGCACAAATTCAATTTACACGAGCAAGCTTGCCATGTGCCTGTCAAGTTAAGTTATTTCCAGTCATGCCACGTTCAGTCAAATCATGTTATGTCCATGTGTAGTCACATTATTTTCAAGTCAAGTACATGTCGTGTTACTTGGCAAGTCATGTCACACATGTTTAAGTTCATGTCATGATGCATATATGTCATTTTACTGTCATGCATGCATATGTATACTGTTGGTAGCTTGCTGAGATTTATAAACAAATCTCATTTGGTAGTCCCAACTACCATTTTCCCTGGAATGGTAGGATCGCCAGATGGAACACCGTGTCTCAGATTGGATGACGTTGAGTAGATCATGGACAAGCCTTGAAGAATTAATGGGGATGGTACTTTAACTTTTTAATGTGGTTTTGGCACTGATAACCGAGCTGCGTGAGCGGCTTGACATATAGACTAGATATATGTTAGTCTATAACTAAGGAGTTCCAACTCCAGTACAATGTCTATTTAGTTTGAAAACTGGTTGGAACTATGTTATGAATTATGGGATATTTGAACTATATTTTAACTTATGGGTTATAACATTGTGTATTGCTCAAGAAAAAAAATTATCCGTTGTGAATATTGTATATTGTTAGATGTATGCTAGGTGCACTACATCTTTAACTATCATGAGTAGGGGTATGTAACCTTGTGTTGCATGTCCCGACGCTTCAAGCTCAGTCAAATATCAAACAAGAGTTGTGGGCATCACGCCAAGGTTCACTCAAGCCAAATGTTGAATGAGTCTTGAGCGAACTTTCTGTCAGGTCTTCACTTGAGCCAATTGACGAGGGAGCCTTGAGTGAACTTTCTGTCCAAAGTTAGCTCGAGCGCTGTGTTGAGCGAACTTTTAGCTTGCCTCCACTCAAGTCATAAACTAGGCTCCACAAATCCAATAGTTCTCCTACTTGGAGACTGGTATGACCAACAAATCAACATCTAGCTCCAAAATTGGATCCTCCACCTTTACAGCTCATAGCCCATATCTTCAAGTTAGAAGATTAACTGAAGTTGCGCACAACTTTAGTTTGTCAAGTGTAACACCTTTTATCAAAATATCACTAGGGCAACTCCCAACTCCCATTGCATGGCCAATTCCTGGTCTCGTATAGACCATATCATACATCAGAGAATCAATAGTTGAGGCCTCCTCCTTTGACTTGGGTGAGTGATCCCTAGTCTTCTTGCCATCATTCTTTGTCTTCAGCTGATGTACCCACTTATTGTGCAATGCCTTCTTCCCTATTGGAAGTTCAATCAGCTCCCTTGTCTGATTCCCTAACAAAGAATCTATCTCATCCTTCATATCTGACTCCCACTTGCTCAAATTTTCATCTCTCAACATTTTATTGTAACTTTGTAGCTCACAACCTTTAGTTAACAGAATATAATTCAAGGTGGCTGAGTACCGCTGTGGAGATCTAGTAGTCCTGGAAGACCTATGAATAACAACTCTAGGATTAGATGGCTCGGGATCTGACTGTGGAACAATAGGGATGGGTGCACTGGACTCACTTTCCCCATCACTCACACCTCCGCTAGGTGCACTAGACTCACTCTCCTCGTCTCTCACACATTTACTCTGCACTGGGATCTCAGGAAGTTTACCCAGGCTTATAAACTCGGATTCAAGAGGAATTGAAAAACTGATCCCTTTTTGCTTCCCCAATCTCAGATTTAGAAGTGTATTCGTCCCCTTCTAACTCATTTGACCAAGCCTGTAGTTCCATAACTCTGTATTATTCTTTGCTTCAGTGACAACAATCACATCACTAGGTTCGGATGTCATATATAGAGTATTTTGACCAAGAGCCAAGACCATCACATCTTTTGTGACCTTCCAAGTACCGTCGAAAAAACTATCGAATGACCGCCATCATCAAGCTGTCCCACAGAGATCAGGTTTTCTTCAGCTCGAGAATATGCTTGAGTTTCTGCAAAGTCCCCACATTCATGCTTAGGAGTATAATTCGCACATCACTCATTCCCATTACATCAAGTACTTCTCCATTAGCCATATACACATTACCAAAATTACCTGCAACATAGTTCTGTATGATTTCTCAGTGTGAAGTTGTGTGAGATGAAGCCCTTGAATCCAAAATCCAATCATCAATGAACTGTAAACTGCAAGAAGTAGTGCATCCTATATTTCCTCAGTCACAACATTCACAACGTCATCCTCAGTCTTTTTTGGATTCCTACAGTCTCTTTTGAAGTGACCTGTCTTGCCATAGTTCCAGCAAGTGATCTGCTACCCAGATCTTGACTTATTCCTAGCCCTGTTTTTGGACTTTGATTTGTCATGTCCCCTGCCCCGAGTGTCAATGTTTATGGCAAAACTTGAACACGAGATCTCACTAAAATCTATCCTGCGCACCTTCTCAGCAAGAATCAAATCTCGGATATCGTCGTATTTCAATTTCACATTTCCTGCAGAATTACTTACAACCATTCTCATGGCCTCCCAATTATTCGACAATGATGCCAACATGATCAATGCCCGAATCTCATAATCAAACTCAATTTCGATTGACGATAATTGATTGGTGATATGATTCAATTCATTTAGATGTTGGGCAACCGACGTACCTTCTGCTAGGGGTGTAATTGGTCCGGTCCGGTTTTGGACAAAATCTAGAACCGAACCGGTATGTACCGGTTTTACATTTTTCAAAACCAATTACGCCCCGATTACTCTCCTAAACCGGTACCTCCGATTTTACCGGTTTCTGGTCAGGTCCGGTCCCATTTTTCGGTTTTTTTTTTAATTTAAAAAACATATAATAAATTGTTACTTCTTATGATAAAATGTTATTAATAATTATATATATATATATTATGTTTAAAGCATATGATCAATTCAAATTTCATCTTTAAGATTAAAATTTTATTTTATAAATTATAACAACATTATCTTATATATAATTATATTAATAACATATGATCAAACAAATTACAAATGTTCATATTTAAGATTCACATTTTTTTTATGTTATAATTTATAAATTATAATATGAAATTATTTCATATATGATATATAATTATATATATTATATATAAAAATTTAATATATAATTATATATTATATATATAAATATTTCGTATAATATATAAAATTTATATATATATATATATATATTTCTTCCAACCAGTCCAGTTCGGTCCCGGAAACTTCGGAACTGAAACCGGTTTGGATCCGGCCGATTTTCATAAAATAGGAACCGGTTTCGGACCGGACCGGTTCAAAACCGGACCAACCAGTCTGGACCGGTTTTTCCGGTTTAAATTTACACCCCTACATTCTACCATATTCAGGCTTAATAGTTTATTCATCATATGCACTTTTTTATTCGCCAACAACTCTTCATATATTCTAGACAAAGCCGCCATAAGATCCGCTGTGGTCTTCTCCTTAATAACGTTATGTGCAATTGGTCTTAATAAATTTAGTAGAATAATCCCAAAGACTTGTCGATTTAATAGGTTCCAATCAACATCTTCCATGCCGTGTGGCTTCTTCCCCAACAAAGGAAGAATGAGTCTTTTCCCATAGAGATAGTCATCGATCTGCATCCTCAGTACCCTAAGTTTGTGTAGTCAAACTTCTTGATTCTAAATACCTTCACTTCTTCTCCTAGCGTCGTTCTCCTTTAGACTCAAATCTTGGCTTTTGATACCAGTTGTTGAATAAAACAATAACAAAAAAGTAAAGAAAACAAAAATTAATCACACACACGACACAAAACTTACGTGGTTTAGCAACGTGCCTACATCCATGGAGCTGCAAAATATTGTTTTCTCTTGAGGAATGACAAAATACACTGTCGGGGTGAGACACACTTTTCAGAACGGCCATATTATTCATTAGATACATATATATAGGGTTATACGACAGAAACTTTAATTTCACAATTATCGGATTATTCGCTTGAGCGACTGTCGAGCGAGCATCGAGCAAACTATTTGACTGCGTTTCGCTCAAGCAAACTTTTCTATCTGGTTGTCGCTCGAGCCAACTGACGAGTGAGTCTCAAGCGAACTTTCTATCGAGCAAAAGTCGAGCGAACTTTCGACTTGCTTCCGCTCAAGTCACGAACGAGGCTCCACAAACCCAACATATTTATAATGAAATATATTTTATTTAGTTATATAGATTAGAGGAAATCGTGTCCCTTAAGCACGTTACTTGAATAATTATAAATATAATCAGTAACATATGTGTATATAAAATTTATAAAGATATTAGCAAAAATTCAATGTTTATTTGTCAAATTTTGTAAATAAAGTTATAAAATACAATATAAATAATATATTTTATTTAAATGAAGCAACTTATGACCAAGCTTGAATTAGCTTGAATATTAAACAGGCTACTCGTGAGTATAAAATACAACTCGATGAAAAACTTGAGTTCGAATAAAAATGAGAAGAACAAGGTTTCACCACTCACTATTCACTCAAACTCAAGTAGATTACATCTTTATGCACAAAACATCGCGATTTCATTTATTTTTTTATGTTTTTAAAAATATACAAAAAGTACCATTTAGGTTAATTATTTTCTTTAAAAAAAAAAGAAAAAAAAGAAAAAAAAAAGTAATGCTACTCTGTTTGGGAATAAAAGTTTGTCCAGTCAGCACCCGTTACAGCTGGGTAAACAAACATTGTATATACAAAATACAAAGACTAGAAGGTTTTGGGCATATGCCTCCCAACTAGGCCTTCTAACCACTGTTTTGAATTTCGTACCGTACCGGCCGGTACGGCCGAAATTTTTCGTTTCGGCCGTCCGGCCGGTACAGGTACTATATATGTACCGTACCGGTTAAAATACCGGCCGTACCGGACTAAATTTCGGCCTATACAGGCCTGTATCGGCCTATATTTCGGCCGGTACCGGCCGATATTTCGGCCTTTTTTTTTTTTTTTTTTTTTTTTTCGGTTTTTTCAAACTACAAACTTATTTTTTAACCCCTAATTCAGACTAGACTATTTATAATTTATATATATATGTATTTATATATAATTTATTTATATATAGACTATTATTTTGGAATATAATTTTGATATATATTTATATATATAATTTATTTATATATCGACTATCCCGAAACGTTATCCCGAAACGCTATCTCGAAACGGTACCGGTACCGAAATATTTCGTTCCAATGCCTTGACCGGTACGACATCCGGTACGGTATTCAAAACATTGCTTCTAACAACAAAGCTGCTTTTCGACATAATATATAATAATAATAATTATTATTACTGTTATTACTATGCGTAGAACTGCCGCAAAGGATGAGTACTACCTTATTATATTTGTTTGACTGCGCAATGGAAATAAAAGCCTTTTGCCTATGTTCCTTTTGTCTGTTTTTGGGCCAGCACCATCTGACCTTGCTCCATTCTTGTTTTACATAGTCTTAAATTCATATTAATTAATCAGGCCTTGCTATTTCTATGTAAAATAATTATCTCTTGAGATAATAACAATTAATTTGGTGATATCTTAAATGTTTCTTTTAATATATATATATATATATATATATAAATGTTTGATTGTGTTTGTGGGAATTGACTTGGTTTTCATTTCTTGTTGGAATCGAACTCATTCATTACCCATTGGATGTGTAATATTTATCACGACCCGTGTCAGATTCATAATTAAAAAAATAATTTTTTATATAGATCTTAAATTTAGTTAATTTTTAAAAGGGAGTGCGCGGGATTTACAAGTCCTAAAACTGCATATATTATTTCTCTATTGTAAATTATAATCAATTCTAGGTGCATTTTCCTGCATACTTGGTCGATCAAATCAACGATTCTCTTGTTGTATAAAAACCATTATGCCTCAAGGAGAAATACAATTAACAACTATACACACACAAGGTGCTAATTAAGAGAAGAAAAGAAAAGTCTACAAGCAAGTTTATATAACATGGAAGTGAAGCAGCTGTCTTTAGATTGTCTCCTATTTACAAAACCAGTCGTGGAGGGTACAGATAATCATTGAAATCATTGGGGCTTTAAATAATAGTTGGAGAAATATCAAAACAATAAACTATGCGTATGGTGCATGAATTTGTACTCATCCCTTCTTCTTCTTCTCTATTCTTTATGTTTTTTTTTTTAAAAAAAAAGGATGTACCCAGAAAACAACAAATGCGAGCAATAGATTCCCTTTGAGATAACCCCCAAAAAGAATTACCCAGAAAACAACAAAGAGGCGAGAGAGGTGATTTAACCACACTTTCTTGTTCCTCAGGCCTACTTTCTTGGTGGGTTTGGCCCAGTTCCCAACATTTCCATGAACACGAGACTCATAGCTGGCAGGTTGAGCCCGATATAAAGTGCTTGTGGTGTACAACTGAAACTGAAAGAGTCCTAGGTTCCCACACAGGTTTTTTATTTTTTTTATTTTATTTATTTATTTATTTTTATTTATTTATTTAAGCAAGTTAGCTGCATTGATATAAAAACCATGATACATGAAGACAAAGTAGTAGTGTTTAATTATACAAATAGATAAGGTGGGTCTTTCTCACTATGGAAATTCAACTCAGAAGGTGGAATTTGGATTAAAGGGATGTTGCCAAAGGCTTGTGTCGCTGCTGCTCATTGCGCCAGATTGTCAGCACATCGATTTTGTGATTGATAAATTTTCCTGACCTTCCATTCTTTGAAAAAGAGTAGATGATATTTGATATCGCTGATAATAGGACTCATGGTCCAATCTTGTGCGATAGATGAGTTTGAGATTGCTTCTATGGTAATGCTTGAGTCCCCCCTCTAGGATTATTTTTTTCAAACACAATATTTTCTCTTCTTTGATGGCCATCAAAGCTGCTATAGCTTCCCCAAGGTTTGGGCTCACACTACTAATGGAAATCTGTTATTGCGAAAATGATTTCTCCTGAGTCGTTCCAGCATAAGGATGCTAAGATGCTACCCTGATTTTTGACTGCAACATCAAACATGATGAGATAATAGCCACCTGGGTGCCTTTCTTCATTCATTCCAATCTGATTATTCTTTATGGACCAAGCTCTTGAGTGCTGTTGGAAGGTTGTGAGTACCGACTCAACAAAGACAGAGGGAAAGGGGATGATAGCAATCTGGTTATGCTCCATTTTGTTTCTAAGGAACCAAAGATTGTCCATAGCAATGGTAGCAAAAATTTGAAAAGAATGGTGTTTTTCCTCTAGAATTTTGAGGTTCTCTGAAGGGTTAAGAATGTTTTTGATCCAAATAGAGAAAGGCTGTCTTGCAAAGAAGGTGGTATCAATTGGCCATTTTGATTGTCTCCACACTACTATAGAGTAAATACAATTGAGGAAGAGATGTGAGAGATCTTCTGGTTCTGTTTTACACAAAGGAAAAGCGATTTGATCTTCCTCTAGATGAATGACATTATTGATTGAAGTTTTGGTAGGAAGGATGTTGTGACTTGTTTTGCAGAGAAGTAATTTCAGTCTATCTTGTAATTTCAATTTCAATAAGTTCTTCCAGTTTAAGAGATGATTGTTGGGATTGGAGGAGTTGTTTTCAATAACAAGAGTAGCGTAAGCTGATTTGACTGAAAATTTTCCAGAAGAATGATGAAGACATTTGATCTTGTCTTGGATATGGTGGAAGTTGTGATTGGCCAAAAGGATTTTTTGGATTTCCCTTGAGGAATTTTTCGAGAAAAGGGTGTTGAGGAGTAGGGTGTTCCAACGCCTTGGCTCCTCTAGAGTGAGCTTGGAAACAATCATGTTTTGGTCTAGAACATAATTATTGGGGTTTGGGTGAGGTATGGAGTGGGGAATAGTAGGGATCTAGGGATCGGTCCAAACCTTAGTGGAGATTCCATTATTGATTTGAAAACATACACTAGACCATAGAAAATCTCTTTGTTTAAGAAGACTCTTCCAGAACCATGAATCGAAGGACTTGGGAAGAACTTCCAGAAAAGATTTGGATCCTAGGTATTTTTTAGAAATGACATCCTTCCAAAGACTCGTTAACCCATTGAGGAGAGACCAAACATATTTAGTGACTAGAACGGAGTTGAAAGAGGACATATTTTTAAGGCCAAGACCTCCCATAAATTTTGGTAAACAGATGGTCTTCCAGGACTTGGGAGTGAATTTCTTTTTTTCATTGTCCTCAAATCCCCACCAAAATCTTCGAAAGAGGGAATCCAGATTTTTGGTCATTGTTTTAGGGATAAGAGTTGAGGACATGACATATGGAATTTTTTCCTGTTGGCTCCATTTGAAAGAGGTAATCCTAGATATTTAGAATTGGGGGGGGGGGGGGGGATACTCTAAATTTGAAGGAATTTTTGACATCAATAATGGAGGCAGGGTGGTATTCCTACTAAAGTTTAGAGAGGATTTTCGCTCATTGATGCATTGTCCCGACCACAGATTATAAACTTCAAGGCAGTCTGAGAAGATTTGAGTGTTAAGAGCAGTGGCCGATCCAAAGAGGAACAAAGCATCAGCAAAAAGTAGATGTGAAATGGAGGGGCCACCTCTAGATAGTTTAATGCCCATTATGTTGTTGAGCTGTTCCTTTTTGGTGATGAGTTTAGACAGGACTTATGTGCCTATGATGAAAAGGAAAGGTGATAAGGGATCGCCTTGTCGGAGACCCCTTGTGGGGTGAAAGTATCCATGAGGAGCACCATTGATGATGATTGAGTTGGACACTGTTGAAATGCACTTATTAATCCAGTTGATCCATTGTTGCATGAAACCAGCTTGATGAAGAATGTTAATGAGAAAGGACCATTCCATGGAGTCAAAGGCCTTTGCCATATGAATTTTGATGGCCATTTGACCTAAATTGCCATTTCTTTTTTTCATGTTGTGAAAGATCATTTGGGCCAGAATAGTGTTATCTTGGATGAGACGACCAGGGATGAACGCAGATTGACAAGGAGAGATGATGCTAGGGAGGATGGCTTTGAGCTTATTAGCAAGGATTTTTGCTATAATTTTATAGCAAACTTTAGACAGGCTAATATGTCTGAATTGATTAACTTCAATAGGATTATCAACTTTTGGGATTAAGACCAGATTAGTGTGATTGGGTTCCTTTAGAAGCTTTCGATGGATGAAAAAACTCTTTGAAATCAAATCAAATTTGATTACTTACCAAATTTTTTTAAAAAAAAAACTCGTAAAAACATCAGGCCCTGGTGCCTTTGTGAGAGGAAGTTTTTTTTTCACCATGAGAGTGATTTCCTCATTTGAAATTTTACAAAGGAAGTCATTCTCATAGTCCATTATCTTTCTTGGAAACAGATTCTCAATATCATCAGAAGGGATAGGGTGTGAAGTAGAGAAAATGCCTTGAAAATGTTGTTGAATTTTGGAAATGATTATGGGTTGTTCTGCCGTCCAATTGTTTCTACCTGTTTTGAGGCACTCAATGTTGTTTCTTCTACGTCTAATGGAAGTGGAAGCATGAAAGAATTTGGTGTTAAGGTCAGTGGAGGTGAGCCATGTTACTATTGATTTTTACCTCCAAAGGGATTCCTCTCTTAAGAGAAACTCATTGATGTTTTCTTTTAGATCAGCTTCCAAGGTGCAAGAGGGAGGATAAGAGTCTTGTTATTGGAGAGAGGAAAGGGTAGACGTCAAGACTTTAAGTTGAGTTTGAATGTGCCCAAAGCAATTATGATTCCATTCCCAAAGGGCTTTCTTGGTAGCTTTGAGTTTTTTTTTTGAGAGAATGATAGAGGGAGTTCTGGTAAAGTGAGAATTGCAAGCCTCTTTGATTGTTTTGAAAATGGAAGGATCATGGATCCATAATTATTCGAATTTGAAGGATTTGGGAAAGCTCTTCCTATTCGCAATATCTAAGAGAATTACGGCATGGTCAAAAGAGACATGTGTGAGGCTGGTGAGAGAAGCTTGAGGGAAGAGATCAAGCCACGGGATATTGGCTATGCCTCTGTCAAGTCTCTCTTTGATCAGGTGATGACCGAATCTATTATTGGTCTAAGTAAATTTAGGACCAGAAGATCCTAGATCAAGAAGGCCAAAATTATCCATGAACAGTTTGAGTCCTTTTGGATTGAAGATTGTGCGATAGGATTACTCCCTAACTTTTCAGATTGAGTGAGAATAGAGTTGAAATCACCTAAGGCTAGGGTAGGACCAGAAAAGGAAGCAGTAATACTGGTGAGAAGGTCCCAAAAATGTTATTTTTTTTCTGTATGGGGAAGACAATAAATAAAATTAAGGAGCCACGACAAGTGACTGGGGTTAGAGTACACCAACACTAAAATCATATTACTAGAAATATGTACAATTTCTATATCGACTCCAGGTCGATACAGAAGCAAAAGGCCCTCCATTTATAGGTAGGAAGGGCATACACAAAGTAAGCAAATCCCAACCTTTTAACAATACGTGCAGTGTCATTAGTAGCTAACAAACTTTCTGAAAGAAAAATAACCTCAGGGTTGTGGACCTTAATATTTTTCCTAAGTGACCGGATTGCATGAGGTCGGACAATACTTCGACAATTCCAAGCTAGAAGTCTCATGGCGCCTTTGGAGGCAGTGATGACCCTGCCACCTCAGTCATTGGATTCATGGGAAAGAGATTCATAGTTTGGGACTTAACTTTGTTATCCGTAGCCTTCAAGTTTTGATTCTGATATGGCGCATATCTGAATATTGTTGAGCTTCTCTTCGGTTGCAGATCTTTCCATATTTGGCTTCTATGTTGACTTGCTTTGTGCTGGAGAAGAGGACCAGTTAAATAAGCCCATAACATGATGTGCTTGTTCAGGGTCAGATCAGCTTAAGTGTTAGGGACCCCGGTCAAGTCCCCAAACACTTGCCTCGCTAATCCAAAGATTGCCTCAAAGTGACCGAGTCATAGTTCTTCTCTTGCTTGGTCCACGTCCAAAGATGGTCAAGGTGACCAATAGGTTAAGGTGGTTTGGTGATGTTAGGCGTTTAGGCTTGAAGGATGATGGTAACAAGGAAATGGTTTAGGGTAGTGTATGGCTAGGAATGGTTGTGGGCGCACGGCACTAAGAGGTGCTAGGGTTGGCGCCACTTTGGATTGGTGATTAGGGTTTGGGAAGGAAGGTTGGGCGGCTAGGGTTTGAACAAGGATGGATGAGATGGTCAACTTGGGATTTGACTTTAGGAAGGTTTCCTAAAGTTATGGGATTTGGAGGGAATCAAGGGATGGCCGGATAAGGAAGGAAGGGGTCAATTAGGGTTCCTAAATTATAGGAACTCTAACTATGGAAAGTGTGGGTGGCGGCTAGGGCAAGTTAAATTAGGCAAGTGATTGCCGAATTTACCTTGATGGCTTGTGGAAGGGTACGGCTAGGATATCTCAAGGAATCACTCAACTATGGAAAGTTGACTAACACTTGTGTTGGTCGAATTTGGGGTTGGATGGATGAAATGGAATGGATTTCACCAAGCAACAAATGATGAACAAGATGAACAAAATGATGAAACTATCAAGAACAAAGTGGACAAAGATATTCAATTCCACTATGATTCACGAATTGCACATAGATGGAATAAACCTCTTTATTGATGAACTTGAACAAAAAGAATAAAACCACCACTTGGATGCATGGATTACACCAAGTTGTGTAACAAGATAGATAATGAATCACACCTATTCACGAATTGCAAGGTATGATCCTCTTTTTGGGATTCACGGATTGCACCCAAAAAGCCCAAGTGCTCAAGCACCGAAATATGATCTCAAGAACAAAGTCTACCCACAAGGGAATTTGCCAAAAGATGTTCATGCAATGACTAAGGTTCCTATTTATAGGTTACAACTTGGAAACCCTAAAATGGTCCCTTCAAAGTAAATAACAATTAATTAAAAGATTAAATAAATAAAATAATAAGATAGAGCCATGGACTAAACCATGGTGTGACCGGCTCGGGTCCATGGTGGCTAAGTGGTTGCATGTTGGTTCAGCATGGTCCAAGTAGGTGGCTTGGACGTGGGTTGCATGGCACGGGCTGGAGTTGTGCGCTGGGTGGCACGCCATGGGGCGTGCCACTAACCTCGCTGGTGCTCTGCAGGATGGGCGTGGGCATGCTGGCGTGCGGCAGGGGCCCATGGTCAAGTTGATGTGCGGCAGGATCTGCTAAGGCCATGCGGGTGTGCGGCATGGTCACCTTGGGCTTGCGCGCGCGCGCGGGCTGGCTTGCCTGTGCGGCGTGCGGGTGCTCGCAGGGCCATGCGGCCCATTGGTGTGCGCGCGGATCTGCGCACTGCAAAGAGTCTGGGCGTGCGGCCCGCTGGGGCGCCTGGTGCCGCGCGCATGCGCGCGCTGGCCTGCGCTGCGCGCATGTGCGATCGGGTCTGTGCTGCGCATGCTGCCGTGCGCCTGCTAACCTCGCTAGCCTCGCTAGCCTGCATGCTGGGCGCCCCGGGGGTGTCATCGCGCGAGCCAAGGCATGCATGCATGCTGGGCGCCCCGTGCGTGTCATCCCACGAGCCAAGGCATGGTTGTAGGCTAGCCAAGGTGCTTGTCTCCACCATGACTAGGGCATGGGCGGCTCCTCTAGGGCCAACTCGACGTGGGGGCCTAACAATCCCCCTCTCTTTAAGTATATCCTTGCCCTCAAGGATAAATTGAGGAAATCTTGCCCTTATATCATCGTAGTCTTCCCAAGTAGCCTCCCCCTTTGGGGCTTTACCCCACTTTATCAAAACTTGCCATACACTTTTTCTCATGGTTCCTCTTGGAACCACCCTATAATTGAGAGCTTCCTTTGGTTGCAAAAGCATTCGCCCTTCCTCATCAAACTTAGGTAGCTCATCCACAATTAGACTAGGGTCCCCAATTCTTCTTTTGAGCACGGTGACATGGAAAACCGGATGTAGTTTTGAGGTTGGGGGAAGTTCCAACCTATAAGCCACTTCTCCCAACCTTTCAAGTACCTTAAAAGGACCATAATATATCTTGGCCAATTTCAAGTTAAGTTTCTTTCTCGAAGTCTTTTGGCCAAAAGGTTGCAACTTCAAGTACACATAGTCCCGTACTTCAAAGGCAACCATCCTTCTCCCCTCGTCATAATACTTTTTCATCCTTTGTTGAGCCTTAGCAAGTTCCTTTTTAACCTTTGCTAAGACCTCGTCTCTAGTGATTAGTTCTTGTTCCACTTCCTCATTTTTGGCCGTGCCCCTCTCATAGTTCACCAAGGTAGGGGGTGTCCTTCCATAGACCACCTCAAACGGACTCTTTTGTATGGAAGCATGATAGGAAGTATTGTACCAATATTCCGCCCAAGACAAGTAACTAGCCCACCTTCTTTGTTCTTCGTGGCAAAAACACCTTAAATATTGCTCTAGTGTTCTATTCACCACCTCGGTTTGGCCATCGGTTTGAGGGTGGTACGATGAGCTTGCCTTTAGCTTGCTTCCTTGAAGTTCAAACAACTCCTTCCAAAAGGAACTCATGAATACTCTATCACGATCCGTGACTATGCTCTTCGGGAACCCATGAAGCTTTACCACATGCTCAACAAAAGCCTTGGCCACACTCTTGGCCGTGTAAGGGTGAGTGAGTGAAATGAAGTGCCCATACTTGCTCAACCTATCGACCACCACAAGTATCACCTCACGACCTTCACTAATGGGTAGCCCCTCCACAAAGTCCATGCTCAAGTCTTCCCAAATCAACTTGGGAATGGGTAGTGGTTGCAACAATCCGGATGGGGGCTTGGTCTCATACTTGGTTTTTTGGCATATGTCACACTCGGCTACAAGCCTCTTCACTTCCTTTTTTATTCCTTCCCAATAGAAGAAATGTTTGATCCTTATGTAAGTTCTTAGCCAACCCGAATGGCCACCCTCCTTACTATTGTGAAAATGGTCAAGGATCTCCTTCCTCAAGTTAGGAACATTCGGCACATACACATGCCCTTTGTAGTAAATCAAACCATCATTCACCTTGAATCCCACCATTCCATTACCTTCGGCTTCTAGGAGTTCCACTATTTCAATGGCTCTTGCATCAATTCTAGTAGCTTCACGGATCTTGTCCCAAACTTGCCACTCGGCTCCACTCAAGGCCAACATTGATGAGTCTTCTTCCTCATGCACTAACCACAAAAGAGAACTTCCTTCTTTTCTACTTAAGGCATCCGCCACCTTGTTCTCCTTACCCGGTTGGTAAATGATGTCATATTCAAACCCAAGTAGCTTCACTAGGAACTTTTGTTGCTCGGGTGTCACTATCTTTTGTTGAAGCAAATGCTTCAATGCTTGTTGATCCGTGATAATGGTAAACCTTCTACCCAACAAGTATGGCCTCCACACCTTTACGGCATGTACCACCGCAAGCATCTCCCGAGCATAGGTGCTCCATGCTTTCTTCATGGGTCCAAGTGCCTTTGAAATGAAGGCTATCGGTCTCCTTTCTTGAGCCAAAACAGCCCCTATGCCTTCACCACTTGCATCGGTGTATACTTCAAATGGCTTCTCAAAGTTTGGTAATGCTAGCACGGGGGTAGTGGTCATAGCCTTTTTTAGCTCCTCAAAAGCATCTCTTGCTTTTTGAGTCCATGTGAAATTATCCTTCTTTAACAAGGATGTGAGTGGCTTCGCAATGAGCCCATAATTCTTCACAAACCGCCTATAATAGCCGGTTAGTCCCAAGAAGCCCCTCAATGCCGAGATGTCACTAGGTAGAGGCCAATCAACCATGGCCTCAATCTTCCTTTGGTCCACTTTTACTCCTTCACCCGAAATGTAGTGGCCAAGATACTCGAGCTCCTTCTCCATAAATGCACATTTGGAAGCCTTAATGAAGAAGTGGTGCTCCTCCAAAATTTTCATCACTATCCTCAAATGGCTCTTGTGCTCTTCCTTGGTCTTAGAGTAAACCAAGATGTCATCAAAGAACACTAGCACAAACTTTCTCAAGAGTGGTTTGAAAATGGTGTTCATGGCGGCTTGGAAGGTGGATGGAGCATTACACAATCCAAAAAGCATCACAAGGTACTCAAAATGCCCGGAGTGTGTTCTAAAGGCCGTCTTGTGAATGTCTTCATTTTTCATCCTCACTTGGTGATATCCCGCCCTCAAGTCCAACTTGGAAAACACCGTTGCCCCATGCAATTCATCAATCATCTCATCCACGGTTGGAATAGGAAATCTATCCTTCACCGTGGCCTCATTCAAAGCCCTATAGTCGGTACAAAACCTCCAAGTCCCATCTTTCTTTCTCACTAAGAGAACAGGAGAAGAAAATAGACTAGTGCTTGGTCTTATCAACCCACTCTTTAACATGTCATCCACTTGCCTCTCAATCTCCCCTTTTTGGAAATGGGCATACCGATAGGGTGGTACATTCACCGGTTTGGTTTCATCCATTAACACAATTCGGTGATCAAAAGGTCTAGATGGTGGCAATGTGGAAGGCACCTCTAGAACTCCCCGATGACCTTCCAATACTTCTCTCACTTCCCCGGGCAGCCCCTCTAACTCATCTTTGTTGCCTTCACTTCTACTCTTTTCCACATTACATAAGGACTCATCCTTGGCCATTACAATAGCAAAGCAATAAGCCCCTCCTTTGCACAACTTCTCGAACATTATGGCCTCACAAGCTTTCACTTCCTTCGTTGTCAAGGCCTTCCACACTCTTTTCTTGGATCCCAACTTGAATTCCATGGTCATATTGTGGTAATCATGAATGACCCTTCCAAGTCCCTTGAGCCATGCATTGCCGATCACTACATCAAGGCCAACAAGTGCTAGAACATGAAGATCGGCCACTATTCTCACCCCTTGCACATTCATCCGTACTTCCTTCACAAGTGCTTCACATTGGAGCTTGTTCCCATTAGCCACTTTCACTTCAAAGGGTTCAATGGCACACGGCTTCAATCCAATCTTGTTCACAATATTGGCATTAATAAAATTGTGGGTGGATCCACTATCCACCAAAAGAGTGACTTCAAATTTCCCCACCCATGCCATTACTTTCATGGATGTAGGTCTAGGAATACCCGAAATGGCATTCAAGGACAATTCGGCCTCCTTTATTGGTTCACTAGAGTTGGCTCCTTCATGATCCGTTTCCTCACTAGATGTCTCTTCATTGCTATCATCTTCTCCTTCTTCATTTGATTCCTCCCCAAGCAACACATATGCTTGGCCGGCTTTACACTTGTGCTCCTTGCTCCATTTGTCACCACATTTGAAGCAAAGCCCCTTCTTGATTCTTTCTTGGACTTCTTCTCTAGAGAGTTTCTTAACCTCATAGGGTTTAGATTTAGAAAACTCTATCTCCCCCTTCGGTTTCCAAGGTGCTTTGGTTTGCAAAGCTTTTGAGACTTTGCTCCCCATATCCTTGGAGAATCTTCTCTCCATATTACCACTCTCTTCAAGGATTTCGGCCATCCTCATTACCTCTTGCAACCTTGTGGGTTGTTTCAATTTTATTTCCTTGGCGAGCCAAGGCTTCAACCCATCTACAAAAGTGCCAATCAAAGCCTCTTCGGACCAACCCCTCACCATAGTTTGGAGTTGCCGAAATTCATCCACATAGTGGTGTACTTTTCCTTCTTGTTTCAACTTGGCCAATTGCCCATGATGATTGACAATGGGTGACGGGCCAAATTGCATCAAAAACTCCTTTTCAAAAGCCGTCCATCCGAGGTGCCTCCTTTCTTGGTCATATTGGTCGCGTAGCCAACGCCACCACTTGCTTGCTCTTCCTTCAAGATGGAAACATGCCGTAGAAACCCTCTCGCCTCTTGGAACTTCATACACACAGAAATAGTGGTCTACCTTATCTAACCACTCGTAGGGATCCCCACCATTAAACTTGGGGAAGTCCACCTTTGGCCTCCTTGGTCCCCGGTCATGTGTCCGGTTTCCAACTCTATTGTTATAGTGGTCTTCCTCATGCCCTTCATTTCTATGGCCCCTTCTCCTTTCATGGTTGTGGTGTCTCCTATGATCTTGATCATCATAACCATTCGGTCTTCCATGGCCCAAGCCATTCTCGGCCTCATGCCATTCTTCATACCTTGGCACCTCAAACCTCACGTTTTGAGGTTCTCCCCTTGTACTCGGGCTTCTAGAGTGGTGGGCATCATCACGAACCCACCTTTCCACGGCAATGTGGTCATTCTCAATTCTCCCCCCTCTTCTATACTCGTGCCTTAGGGGTTCATGTCTAGGCTCATGCATAGATCCGGACACACTTGTCTCTACTCCATCTACAAAAGCATCATGCCTTTGTCCATTCATCTCATGACGTGGAGCTTGCCCTTCAACGATCCTTCTTTCTAGCCTTTCAACATTCTCGTGAGTTTCTCTTCTCAAGGCTTCCATGGTTCTTCTATGTTCTTCATTGTCACGTGAGGTGACATTCGCGGCCATCGTGAGTTCGGCCATATTGGACTTGAGCTCACTCAAGATGTCCAAAACTCTTGTACCTTGCTCTTCAAGCTTCTCAATATGTTCCCGGTTGGAACTATTGAGCTCTTCGGCCCCTTGGTAGCTTGTAGTCATGGTGCTTGCAAACTGACAAACTCGGGTTGGTGTAGCTTGGGCGGCTTGTGCACTTTTCTTGGTCGGCAAGATGAGTCCACCAAGTCCAACCTTGAGTTGTCCACCTTCAAAGATGGGCAACCCCTCTTGCACACACACGGTCCAACCTTGGATCCCCCACCTTCAAGGGTGGTCGATCCCTACGAGAACTCTACTCCGTCCTCTACCTCAACCCCCAAACTTCAATTTCACAATTAACAAGAATATATGAGATCCAACGAGGGTCTCCCCCAACAAATTCACAAGGGTTTAAGTTAACGCGTTGTTTACCTCTTGGAGAAGTGAGCACTTCTCAAAATTCACCAAACAAGAATCCTCTCAATGAAAGCACCATAAATGTTAGAGACCCCGGTCAAGTCCCCAAACACTTGCCTCGCTAATCCAAAGATTGCCTCAAAGTGACCGAGTCATAGTTCTTCTCTTGCTTGGTCCACGTCCAAAGATGGTCAAGGTGACCAATAGGTTAAGGTGGTTTGGTGAGGTTAGGCGTTTAGGCTTGAAGGATGATGGTAACAAGGAAATGGTTTAGGGTAGTGTATGGCTAGGAATGGTTGTGGGCGCACGGCACTAAGAGGTGCTAGGGTTGGCGCCACTTTGGATTAGTGATTAGGGTTTGGGAAGGAAGGTTGGGCGGCTAGGGTTTGAACAAGGATGGATGAGATGGTCAACTTGGGATTTGACTTTAGGAAGGTTTCCTAAAGTTATGGGATTTGGAGGGAATCAAGGGATGGCCGGATAAGGAAGGAAGGGGTCAATTAGGGTTCCTAAATTATAGGAACTCTAACTATGGAAAGTGTGGGTGGCGGCTAGGGCAAGTTAAATTAGGCAAGTGATTGCCGAATTTACCTTGATGGCTTGTGGAAGGGTACGGCTAGGATATCTCAAGGAATCACTCAACTATGGAAAGTTGACTAACACTTGTGTTGGTCGAATTTGGGGTTGGATGGATGAAATGGAAAGGATTTCACCAAGCAACAAATGATGAACAAGATGAACAAAATGATGAAACTATCAAGAACAAAGTGGACAAAGATATTCAATTCCACTATGATTCACGAATTGCACATAGATGGAATAAACCTCTTTATTGATGAACTTGAACAAAAAGAATAAAACCACCACTTGGATGCATGGATTACACCAAGTTGTGTAACAAGATAGATAATGAATCACACCTATTCACGAATTGCAAGGTATGATCCTCTTTTTGGGATTCACGGATTGCACCCAAAAAGCCCAAGTGCTCAAGCACCGAAATATGATCTCAAGAACAAAGTCTACCCACAAGGGAATTTGCCAAAAGATGTTCATGCAATGACTAAGGTTCCTATTTATAGGTTACAACTTGGAAACCCTAAAATGGTCCCTTCAAAGTAAATAACAATTAATTAAAAGATTAAATAAATAAAATAATAAGATAGAGCCATGGACTAAACCATGGTGTGACCGGCTCGGGTCCATGGTGGCTAAGTGGTTGCATGCTGGTTCAGCATGGTCCAAGTAGGTGGCTTGGACGTGGGTTGCATGGCACGGGCTGGAGTTGTGCGCTGGGTGGCACGCAATGGGGCGTGCCACTAACCTCGCTGGTGCTCTGCAGGATGGGCGTGGGCATGCTGGCGTGCGGCAGGGGCCCATGGTCAAGTTGATGTGCGGCAGGATCTGCTAAGGCCATGCGGGTGTGCGGCATGGTCACCTTGGGCTTGCGCGCGCGCGCGGGCTGGCTTGCCTGTGCGGCGTGCGGGTGCTCGCAGGGCCATTCGGCCCATTGGTGTGCGCGCGGATCTGCGCACTGCAAAGAGTCTGGGCGTGCGGCCCGCTGGGGCGCCTGGTGCCGTCCGCATGCGCGCGCTGGCCTGCGCTGCGCATGCTGCCGTGCGCCTGCTAACCTCGCTAGCCTCGCTAGCCTGCATGTTGGGCGCCCCGGGGGTGTCATCGCGCGGGCCAAGGCATGCATGCATGCTGGGCGCCCCGTGCGTGTCATCCCACGAGCCAAGGCATGGTTGTAGGCTAGCGAAGGTGCTTGTCTCCACCATGACTAGGGCATGGGCGGCTCCTCTAGGGCCAACTCGACGTGGGGGCCTAACATTAAGATGGGCCTTGCCATGCAAAACCGATTTAGACCATTTGTTTTTTCACCATTTGTGTTTCTCGTGATTATAGTTTTTTTTTTTTTAGATTAATGGAAATATGCAAATTTTATTGTTTATTTTATACTCTCTTTTATGTATAGATCAGACTCTTATTCAATGAATGAGCTCACTACGTAAAATATTTAATTAAATGAGATAGAGTATAGCGTCAGAATTTGAACTCATAAACCATGTCTCTAATATCATGTGAAATCGCTACTTGTATCAAAAGTTTAAATAGATAATAATAGATAAATTTTATTATTTATTTTATATTTTAACAGATACCGATCTTTTATGATTACAATTTTATTAAGAGTCTTATCAGACTTTTGAACAAATATAATTAAATATGATATGTTAAATTTATTTTATATTAAAAATATTTTTACATGACAACGACACGTTAATTTGTAAGCTTTATTTTGTGAGAAGTTTTGTGGAATTAAACATTTCTCTTTTACCAAATATATTATTGCACAATTGAAACTAAATAAAAATAAATTGTATTAAATATACTCATCACCTCGTGCTAATTCCATTTTATATATTATCAAGTTGTTCTGATCTAACTAACTAACTAACTAACTAACTAACTTTCTTACAATCGTTAATAGCAAATAAATGAAAATAAATAAAAATAACCTGTTCATAATTATCGAGGTTAATTTTATAAGACTTATAGCGTATTCTTCAACCTTTTGTCTCAAGCAGTGACTCAGATGCGACCCAGACATCCATCCAGGCTGAATTACGGTATGTTTGGATCTCAAATTTTTATGAATAATAGTGAAATAATTTGAATGAAGTTATTTTTATTGAATTTTGAAAAAGAAAAGAGAAAAAGTTGAATAAAAACATATTTTAAAATAAGTGTTGTATTGAAATTTGTGAAAGAAAATAGATAAATTTAAAAGTTTGTTTGAATGTAATTTTTTAATATTATTTTTATTTTAAAATTTGTAAAACTTATATTAATTTGTGTGTTTTGTTTTAAATTTTAAACATCTTGTATTGGTTTTTTGCATTTGAATATTGATTGGGTAATAATCAGATGAAAAATTGAAAAGTTGCAATTGAAAAATGTTTTATGTTAAAGTAATGTTTGGAATTGAAGTTACGAAAAATTTTAAAAATTTAGAGACTCTCATATTTGCCAAACATGCCCTTATTTTCCATAGCTTTTTTTGTTTTTGTTTTTGTTTTCATATTTATTAATTCTTATTTTCTTACACGAAAGTTTAACAGATTATTAATGAAATCTTAACTATATACTAATGTAGATAGGAGTCATTCTCTTCTCTTTTCTTCTCTCCTCTTCTATGAGGGAGTAAGGTGTAAGCTTCTTTATTTTCTAACAAAGAACTTGTCTCTCATATTTTTGTCCCCAGAGAGAGGGTTGATGGAGGAAGATGATCTTTCTAAACGGTGGGAGGGTCTTCGACTCACAAAGGAAGAGATGTTTAGATTCAAAAGCCACCTCAACTCATCAAATCTCATCATTACAACTTTCTCAAATTCTCACACAAAATATAATAAACAATTCAACTTTTTCAAATCCCAAAACAACTTTTCCAAATTCTCACACCAAATATAATAAATAATTCAACTTTTATTCTACTATTCACAAACCATCTCAACCCATCTCAACTTATCTCTGAATCCAAACTTCTCCTAAGTTGTTCCAATTGTCCGAAGAAGTTCTCAGTGAATCAAAAGCAAGAGGTCAACAATGTCTTATTGGCTTGATTGTCACTAAGAAAGGCGTGAACAAAAAAGCTTTTAAGACTACAACATCACAAGTGTGGAAATTGGAGGGTTGGTTTTCATTTGAAGAAGTTGGTGAAAATCGTTTCCTTATAGATTCTCAAAAACAACCTTATAAGGAAAAAGTACTCCAGGGTAGACCGTTGTTTTTTTATCTCTCAAAAATAGGCAAAATCACAAAGCTTTTACCTTAATAGAAAGGCTCTCTATTAAGTCTCTAGGTCTTTGAAGGCAGCACTCCCCCAAAGGATATTTCCTTTTCCCATGAACCCAAATTCACAACCTATTGTTGGTAGGCATGTCACAGGAAGTAGGTGAACAAATTGGCTTAATCATTGGGAAGGTTTTGGCGGTAGACATTGATAAGGAAAGATTGAGGTGCTGAAGATGTCTAAGAATTTGAGTTGAAGTAGACTTGACAAAACTTTGGCTGAGAAATACCTTTGGCTTACTTTCAAGTATGGAAGGTTGAAGAATTTCTGTTTTCAATGTGGGGTGTTGACACACAAGGGGAAGGGCTGCACTATGCAGAAACCAGATCAACAATTGGCAGATGATTCACAGGAGTAGTATGGTCCATGGCTTCTAGCTTAGTCTATGAACTCTGTTGTTTTCGAAATCAAAAAATATGGTGGAAGGCCGGAAACTATTCACTGGCAACAACAACATTCCGGCACTAATGACAACAGTGCAACCAAGAAAGGAAGTGAAGATTCAAGGGACGATTTTTAGGAACATTCAGAGGCTGTATCTTGGGATATCTCTAGTAATTTGAATTCTGTTGTCTATGATATTCTGGCCGATAATGATGGTCTTTTTAAATTTCAAAAAGAAGATAGAAATGTGTTGCTAACTCACAATAATTTCCTAAATGGAATGGCAAGACTTTCCAAGAAAATGGCCACTAATGAAATACAGGCAAAATCCCATGATGATTTGATTCTGATTAATAATATGAAAATTGAGCTTCCTAATTATGCTCACAATATTGATAGCATGCAAGAGGCCCCAACACATGTGAGTGATAGCCCTCACATTGATGGTTCTACAAAGAGTACTGAGGTGTCAAATAAAAAGTCCATTTGGAAAAGCAGAGGTAGGGAGGCTCACCGTACTAAACAAGCTAAATCCTTGCTTGGTGTGGGTGCTAGCAAGAGAAATAGGTTCTGTATTTACTAAGGAACAAGAACCATATTTACCACTGGCTAAGAAATCTAAGCCAAGGCTCAACCCTGAAATGAGCCTAAATGAGAATGTATTGGTGGAGGTTGCTTTGCAACCCCACAGCAGCCATGATTTGCCTTAGTTGGAACTGTCGGAGGCTTGGAAACCCACAAATAGTTCATGAACTTAACCTTTTGGTGAAAATAAAGTGCCATAATTTTGTTTTTCTTATGGAAACAAAATGTAATAGAAACAAGGTGGAGTTAGTGAGGAATAAGATGGGGTATGATTGCAGTTTTGTTGTGAATAGAAGGGGTCTAAGTTGTGGTTTAGCTTTCTTGTGGAATAGTACAAGCATTGTTTGTTTGGACTCTTACTTACAAAACCACATTTCCATTGTTGTTACAAGAAGTGAAGATGGAAAACAACTGTTGTTGACTGGTTTCTATAAGAACCCTAGCATTGCTAAAAGGAGTGAGAGTTGGAGATTACTTATGTGTCTGAAACCTAATGATGAAACGGCCAGGATATGCATGGAGGATTTTAATGAAATCTTACACTATCAAGAAAAATGTGGAGCTGTTACAAGACCTTATTAGCAAATGGAGGATTTTCGAATAGTTGTGGAGGGTTGTGGTTTAAGTGACCTTGGTTTTCAAGGAAACAAGTTTACTTGGAGCAACAATAGAGAAGGACAAATGCTCACCAAAGAGAGATTGGATAGAGCTTTTGGTAACCTACCATGGTCTATGATGGTTGATTGCACTGCTGTTATAACCTTAACTGCAAAGACATCATATCACAATCCTCTTTTGATTGACATGGGGATCAACATGGCAGTCAACTATAAAAATGAAAAGCTTTTCAGGTATGCATCTAGTTGGGACAAAAGGGAGGATTGCAGGAAAATCATTGATGGTAGTTGTAACACCCGGGCCAAGCTAAGCCTGCTTTACGAAATTTTTGAGTTTATAGGTAAGAAAAGCTCACTTCGGGTTAACAAGTATTTTTTTTATGGACCTCGAGCCCCGATTTTTTTTATTGGCGGATTATGATTTTTCAATAAGTTGGATAATTAGGTTTTGAATCTTTTAGTAAACCAAGTAGATTTTCACCCGAAAAATTTATGGGACAAGTGTAATTTGTTTAGGTTGAGTTGAGGTCCAAGACTTAGAGAAAAAGGTCATGCATTAACCCCGTTCAAGATCCAAGTCGTCGGCCAATTATTTTCGGGTTAAAGAGTCCTAGCCGGTGAAAATAATTTCAGACTCCACGTTCGCGTCCGTTTAGTCATTGCATGCACGCCACTCTCTCATCTCTAGGGTTTTCTTCTGGTCATCCTTTCCTCTATATATACACGTACGGTTAGCCCTCAGTCTCATGCACATAGTTTTGACCTTCAACCTTTAGACTAGAGTTGCTACCGCTAGTCCTCCTCATCAAAGAAGGCCAAACCGAGCCCCCACTCCGCTGCCGCTAGCAAGGCCTGTCCGCGACAACTAGTGGAACGTCCTTGGTGTTGCTGTGTTAGAAATCCAACCCCAACCCCGTGCGTCCCAGCCACCTTTAGAACCACCGCAAGCCACCCATCTCACGGAAAAACCCAGCCGTTGTCCCCTGTTTTAGCCCCCGAAAACATAGCAACAACACCACAGTGCCTTTTTCGTTCAAAGCCACCACACACGGTGCCAGCCCTTCCACGTCGTTACCACTGGCACAGAAAACTTCGACCGTCACTCCACGTTGCTCCTTGTCCGCCGTGTCCCTCTCGGTAAGCCACCGACGACATCTCTGTGTCACTCTTTCTTGGTTTACTCTATCGTTTTCATGTATTTTTCTCTCGTCAGTGGGTCTCTTTCTCATCACTCAATCTCTCTGTACTCAGCCACCCAGCCGCCAGCGTATCCACTGTAAACAACTACCCAGCTCGTCGCCTTCGTGCCCTCCATCGCTCGGTGAGTATGGCTCCATATGAAGTTATATTGCAATGTATGAATTCCCGTTATTCCAAAAGAGCCCTTATGTGTTTTGTTTAATCCCTATAATACCCTTATCATCATAGGTTGATCATATTTTGGTCTATATATATTAGTAAGTTTGTTTTAAACTCAAGATTTTATAAAGAAAATAAATAAAGATTTGAGATATATTATTAGTGATAATATATTTTTAGAAGTACATAGTAAGTGCAAGTTTTTATTTTTAAACCCTTTTTTTTTAAAAAGAAACTAATTAGTATTTTTTTATTAAATGAAATTTTTACTTTCCTAATTTTTAATCAGTTTTGTTATAATTATATTAAGAGAATTTTTAAACTAGAGATGTATTTTTGTGGCATAGTTGTATTTAGTATAATATTATTATGTAATTTAGAAGTGACTTAGAGTATAATAGTAAGAGGAATTATGTGGGTATTGAGGAATTTGGAAAGTTATGATACTTTAGGGCTAAGAGAAATTCTAGGTCTTGAGGAATTAAAATAGGTTATTTTAGAAGTTTAGGCTTAAATATCAAAATACGTGTTTGATTGGAAATTTACGTAAATTACGTGATTATTTATAGGTGACGATTAATTATTGTTCGGCATTTTGAGGAAAATTCTAAAAAAGTTAAGAAGTACATGTAAGCGGGATTCCTATGCTAGACTTTGCATAAAAAATAAAATGGGCTGAGGTTAATTTTTGAGAAGTATGCATATTTTGTTATGAAAAGAAATTTGAACTACCTTAGTTATTTGTTTTGTATTACTCATGAGATTCTGTTTAAGAATAAAGTATTTTTCTGGCATGACTGATGTAGACATGAGCTTATTTTTGACATTCTGTTTCTGAGCTGTGCAAAAGAGAGCTAATATGTAAATTTGTGCATAAATTATGATTTTGTGATCTGATTCTGTTCTGTTCTGAAGATGTTTTGTACTCTGATATGATATGATGTGATTTCTGAAGACCTCTGGCATAACATTCTGTTTCTGTTCCGTTCTGACCTTACCACGGCTGTAAAACTGTGGCCTCTGTTCGGGTTGGTACCAACTTTTCTGTTTCTGGTGCACCTACTTTGGAAACAAAGTGGTTTTCTACGTGGTTTTTCCTATGTGCACACTCGGGGCTCCGAGAATGAATAAGGGGAAGATTCACATTCTGTTTTTGCTCGGTTAACTACCAGATTTGCACAACCCTTCCACAGGGGTTAAACATGGTCTCTGTTATGATATGATGAGATAAGATGAATATGTTCAGTCATGCTCTGCCAAAGGAAATTTTGCATAAGAATGTTTTCTGAAAGTTTCGCTCTTATATTTTTTATAACATGTTATGATTGTGCATTCTGAAAACAAGTATTCTGATTCTGCATTCTGAAAGAAAATATTTTGTTCAGCATTCTGAATTATGATAAATGCTCATGTTTACACACTGGTATATGTTCTCTGCTTAATGAGTTGTTGATAACTCACCCCTTATTTCCAAATATTTTTCAGATAATTTTGATGGTTCAGCTAGAGAACAAGAGTAAGAAGTTTTATTAAAGTGTGATGATTATAGTGGAATAAGTGTCTGGGGTTACAAGTGCTATTTGAGAGTCGTAGTTAGTAAATTGATTTATTTTCGTTTATTTTGATTTGATGAGTTAATGATATTTTTGAGTCTTTGGAGAGTTTTTAATTTATATTATTGAGAATTTCTTTGTTGTCCCTATGAAGGAACGTAGATATTTGGGTTGAGTAAATGAATTAATATTTTATGGAGTTTTCTGGATTTTATAGTTGTGTTATTGAAGTTGATATTAAGTATTAAGAGCTAACTCTATGGACCTTCGAGATCAGGGCGTTACAATAGTTGGAAAAAATAGTTAAGTTCTCACAATAAAATGATGATTGTAATCAAGGGTATGCAAAGGTGTAAAGATTCCATTACTAAATGGAGCAAAAAGGAAGGTCATAATCTGAGGGGTTCCATAATTACTAAGCTGAGTGATATTTCAAGAAAAAATCTGAATAACACTCTACTGTTGGTAGAAGCCCCAGCACACTCAACGTGCTGGGTTGAAAAAAAAAAACTATGTGAGGTGTGTGGAGAGTGTAATATACAGTAGAGTGATCTCTAGCATTTCTCATATTTCAAAGTTGCAAAATTTTAGTACATGTGAGCATACGGGTTCCATAAAATAGAAACATAAGGAAGTTGATGGATTGTTTGAAGAAGAGAATATCACATGTGTGCAAACTAAAGGAAGAAGACCAATTCCATAAATAAGATTGAAAGAGAGGATGGATTTGTTGCCACATCTTCTGAGGAGATTTCAACTTTGCTCTACAAATTTTATCAGGAACTATTTTCTTCTTCGAATCTCATTAACATTTCTTGCTGCCTTAGGCCTATGGTCTCAAAAGTAAGTGAAGAGATGAACAGTTTTCTGACCAAGATTTCACAACATATGCTATGAAGGAGGTTGTCTTTCAAATGAATCCATTGAGCTCCCCTGGACCAGATGGTTTTCCTACAACTTTTTATCAAACTCACTGGAACATTGTTGAACAGGATGTGTGTGAAACTACTCTTGACTTCCTAAACTTAGATGGTGAGATAAGCCAGATAAATGAGACTCATATTGTGGTAATCCCCAAGATTAAAAATCCTAAGAAAGTCTTTGATTTCAGACCAATATCCTTGTGCAATGTCTTCTATAGATCATCTCTAAAGCTTTGGCCAATAGATTGAAAACAATTCTGCATGAGGTCATTTCACCCGCCCAAAGTACTTTTGTCCTAGGGAGATTGATTATGGATAATGTGATTGTTGCTTATGAAGCTATGCACTCAATAAACAAAAGGATTAAACGAAAAATCAGGCTTCATGATTTTGGTACTTGATATGAGTAAGGCCTATGATAGGATGTAATTGGAGTTTTTAAGATCTGCTATGATCAAGATGGGTTTTAATGTAAAATGGGTTGAACTGGTTATAGGATGCATTAATTCAGTATCATATTCTGTTCTTATCAATGACTCACCACAAGTTTCTTTCAAAGCAACTAGAGGAATAAGGAAGGGTGAGCCACTGTCACCCTACATTTTTCTTTTATGTTCTGAAGCTTTGAGTGCTCTTATTAATCATGCTAAGGCAACTAGATCAATATCAAGCATTCCAATACCTCGAGGCAAACTTTGCATTTATCGCCTATATTTCATAGATGACATCTTGTTGTTTTCTAAAGCCAATTTTTTGGAGTGAAGCATAATGATTAATCCTCTTGACACCTATGAAAAAGCTTCTAGTCAAAGACTAAACAAAGAAAAAAAATCCATTCATTTTAGCTCAAACACAAGTAGTGAGACTAAGAGGATTATTCTAAGCATAGTAGGTGTTAGATCTTCATCCTCATATGAAAAATATCTTGGCCTACCTGCTCTTGGATAGAGTGAGAAGCAAAATTAGTAATTGGAAAACAAAGCTCCTCTCACAAGCTGGTAAGGAAATTCTATTGAAGTCTGTGAGTCAAGCTTTACCCACTTACTGCATGAGTGTCTTTAAGCTAAAAAAGACCTCTACTAAGAGAAATCAATCGTATCATGAATAATTTTTGGTGGTGTCAGCAACAAAATGAGAAGAAGATTTATTGGGTCTCTTGGAGTCAAATGGGCATGGCAAAGACAGTAAGAGGTTTGGGTTTTAGAGACTTGGAGTGCTTCAATCTAGCATTGTTTGCAAAACAAGGGTGGAGGCTATTAGAGTTCTCTCTTCGCGGCAAGGTAACTATACAATGCTCTAGCTAGCAAGATCTTAAAGCTGAAATACTTCTCTCAATCTTATTTTTTAAAGTAAAGCTAGGTTCCAATCCATCCTTTATTTGGAGAAGTCTGATTGTAGCTAAACAACTGGTAGAGGAGGTGCTATATGGAGAATTGGAAATGGCCAACAAGTGAGAACTTAGAATGATAAATGGATACCTCAACCAACAACCTATAGAGTTCAAAGTCCCACTAACATCCTAGATGCTAATGAATGTGTTGCTACTCTTATTGATTCAGAATCTAAGCATTGGAATGTTCCACTTCTTGAAAAGGACATTTGTTCCAAGAATGAAGGTGGGGTTATCAAAAGAATTCCCATTAGCATCTCAAACTGTCCATACAAACTTATTTGGAGACGCATTGTTAATGGTCAATTTGCTCTCAAAAGTGCATATCATTTGCAAAAAGACATCTTAGATCATGCTAAAGGGCAAGCCTCAAACTCGAATCCTCAAAATGAAGCATGGTCTAAAATCTAGAAGCTCAATATCCTAATGTTGCTAAAGTTTTTATGTGAAGAGCTTGCTTGGATTCTCTACCTATAAATTTGAATTTACATAACAAGAAAGTTATTGAATCTCCATATTGTCCTATCTGTTTGAGGGAAGAGGAATATGCTATTCATACTATATGGGAGTGTTCTGCAGCCAAGGGTGTATTGGTGTATAGTGCCTATACGCTAAGAGGATACAAATAGTGGCTTTTTCTACAACCTGTTTTCTAAATCCGTTTGCAACAATGGTTGATCTATATGAACAAGAACTATTGAAAGAAATTGCAGTAACAACAAAGAAGATATGACAGAGGAGAAATGAAGTAATTTTTTATGGCAAGTTTACTCACCCAATAGTTGTAATGCAACAGTCAAGACAGTTGCTCATGTAGTTCCAAAAAGCTCACAAAGGAGCTGTCAGATCTGATAGAGCCATGGTTATAGATGCTGCAGGTGGGAACCTCCTCCTAAGGGTGTTTACAAGGTGAATTGGGATACAACAATTTATAAGGTATTCGGCAAAGTGGGTATAGGTATCATTATTAGAGATCATGAGGGCAAAGTGGTGGCCATAAAAAGAATGCAAAGGGATTTATTTATTGATTCTTATCTTATTGAACCTTTTGGAGCTTTGTAGGCTATATTATCCTTGCTATTGAAATTGGCCTAAGGAAGATTATACTTGAAAGGGGATGCCATTCAACTCATTAACAACATCACTTAGTTTGAAATTTCTTGCCATAGCTCGGGTGGCTCTGTTTGGGTGATGAAAATATCTCAATTCCTCTGAGACAATCTTGTACGGTTGGGAGTAGCTTTCTATCCAAATAAGTTTGAAGTAGTTTTTAAACATCTCTTGCCACTGTGTTTCACTATGAGCCGAGAGTCTGTGTCGGGTGTGAATGCCAGTGTGCGACGGAGAGGGAGAGGCAGTTTCGTGGTGGCTGGGTCTGCGAGAGGTGGTCGCCGGTGTGAGGTGGTGGAGGTGCGGTGGCCTGGGTGGCAGCGTACGACGGTGCAAGTGGAGAGAAATGGGTGAAACCCATTTTGGTTGGGTTACCACAAGGAAGAAAGAGCTGCACGTGGGGGAGATCGGTGGTGGCTGGCTTGGTCGCCAGCGTGAGGGAGAGTCGTCGGTGGTGGCGGTGAGGCTGGATAATGGGTGAAAACCATTTCGGTTGGGTTACCGCAGGGGAGAGAGAGAGCTACGCATGTGAGAGATCGGTGGTGGCTAGTTTGGTCGCCGACGTGAAGGGGAGTCGCCGGTGGTGGCGGTGAGGCTGGGCAGCACACAGCGATGCCGGACTGGGCTGAAGGAATCGGGACAGAGTGGAGAGAGAGAAAGTGAGGAAAGAAAAAAATAAATAAAATCACTATAATATTTATCACTATTATATATAAATAAAATCATCATTTATTCATTATTAAAAAAAATCAATCATTGATGAGACCCACACAGTTTTTAACTATATATATAAAAGTCAACAACTCAATATATTTCATATATCCAAACAACTCAAAATACTCTCAATAGGATCCACATACCCACTCTAATCTCTACTTATAACTATTCATAAATATTCTTAACACTTATTAGATATTCTCATTATCCAAAAGTAACCTAATCTTGGATGGAAACCAGAAGGTTTTACATTTTGACAGCGGAATGCCCATCACATTAAAAAGGATGCAAATCCTGCTGCCATGTTTTAGCAATAAATGCTTTAGATTATTGATTTGGAGTGTCCTCCTTGTATTTTTTTCTTTTCATTTGATGAAGTCTATCAATAATGCATATACTTTCTAAAAATAAAAATAAAACGATATACTTGTAATGATTGATTTGATTAAATCTCAAAATTAGAGTATAGAAATAAATCTCTAACCTTATATATTGATTTTTTTTAATAGAAAATAATATTTTCATAGAGTGCGTGACGTTTTCATAATTTATCATTTTATCTGGTATTATTTAATAAAAAATTTAAAATTAAACTATATTAAATATTTATGTCTAGTATTTAATTAAATATTTTCTTGAAAAATAATTGGTAAATATTTAATTAACCTCAGCTAACTCCAATGCATCGCTATCGAAGCACAGATCAGTTCACTCTCTCAGACACTCGCTCCGGGATATCTTAAAGACGATGCTCTCCCTGAAGGCCCGTACACTGTTTTCCCCACCATTTTCCTTCGCACTCTTGCTCCCCAAACACAACCCTCATCTTAGGCCCTCATTTTCCCTCCAAACCTACTCTCAATCCTCACCTTCCAAATCCCCCGTTAAGATGTCCTCGTCTCATACCGTCGTCGAGCACGTCGTACTCGTCAAGGTCAAAGAGAATACCGACCTCTCCGAGGTCAACACCATGGTCAGTCGCCTCAACAGCTTGAGCTCCCTCGACCAAGTCCTCCACCTCACCGCCGGTCCGGTCCTCCGATCCGGGTCCTCCTCCCTTAACTTCACCCACGCACTCCACAGCCGCTACAGGACCAAGGACGACCTCGCGGCCTACTCTGCCCACCCCAGCCACCTCAGCGTGGTCAAGGAGTCCCTCCTCCCTATCATCGACGACATCATGGCGGTCGATTGGGTCGCTGCCGGTGGCGATGTTGATGATTTTGTCGTCCCACCGCCTGGCTCCGCCATTCGATTCACCTTCCTGAAGCTCAAGGAGAACTTGGGTGATAACGTAAAATCTGAGATCCTCGGGGTTATTAAGGAAATTAAGGGCAATTTCTCCCAGATCAAGCAGATTAGTTGCGGGGAAAACTTCTCGCCGGCGAGAGCCAAGGGGTTCTCGCTGGCTTCGCTAGCGATTTTTCCAGAAGTGAGCGAATTGGAGGCGGTGGATTCGAACGAGGAATGGATGAATTCCCAAAAGGAGAAGGTTAGGGATTACCTGGAGGGCGTGGTCTGCGTTGATTATGTGATCCCGCAGCCACAATCCGCGAGTCTCTGATTGGTATAATTTTTATTTTGTTATGTCACCTGGAAAACTTGTTTGATCAATAAAAGGGCTTTAGCTTCGTTATTGAAGCTGCTTTTGAAGTCAAAAAGTGAAGAACTCAAAATATCTTCAAAATGTCTAGCTCTAAAAACTCGCACTCTCCATCCTGATAATACTCATAAGTCATATCATCATATCATGCATTTCTCTGAAATAGTGAAATCTGTGAAATGTCGGGCGGTCAAGCATTACTATGATCTTCTAGCAACTTTCTTGGTAACACGTTATTGTTTAAGAACTTTCACCAATATTTTTATTATTATTTTATCTTGGCGTCGAAGTATTTTTTTTTTTAAATTATGAAATGCTTGAGATCTTGAGTTGTTTTGTTTGGTTTTTTGTTTTCTATTTTCTTTGTTGGCTTTGTTAGAGTAATGGGTCAGTATGCATGGATGAGATAGGTCTTAGATTTTTATTGGGATTATTATAACTGTGGGATCTATTATTTAAAAAGAAAAACAGTAAAATCCATTGATACTATTTTGCCAAAGAGTTTTTTTTTTGGGGTCTATATGATAGTTGTTTTGATTTTTGTAACAAACCTTATTTGCTTCGGAATTATTTGAATGCTTTGATGAGTTTTAGCTATAATTATTCTTGAATCTGTTTTTTGATTGAGTTTTTTTTCCTAAAAAAAAATATAGTAAGAGGCCCATGTAGTGACTAACTGTTGACTGGTGGTGAAGTGCTGGTCGGTATGGATGCTGGCCGCCAGGCGCCAGTCCTATCCCCAGATGGTTGATGCAGCTGGTTTCTAGTGGTTCGAGATCCCTACACATTGAACCATTGGGGTCGGTGTTCACCCTTAATTTGGGATGTAGTTGTGTTGGGGGGTTTCCCATTCGACAATCCTTTTTTATCGAATCAAGAAAAGTTTCTTTTTTGAAATTTTAGAATTTTCTGAAATTAAAAAACTCAGAAACTTGATAGAGATCTAAAAAAACATCATATTTTGTTTTTTGATTAGGTCAAAAAGGTTATCGAATGGGATGCTGACTATTATCTTCCTTTGGGATGTTTTATCTGGGCCTGAATTGCTGCTGGAAACTGGGAAGCTCCTTGTTTTAAAGAAGCCACAAATAAATCATTGTACAATAAGGTCTAATGCATATACAGGTTTAGGACGGGGGATTCTGCTCTTAATAAGTAGGCCTGTGTTTTCCTTGCATGAATTGAAATTCGGCCAAACTAATAGATTCCAGGGACTTAGTTGGTTAGTCGTACCATATGAGGTTGCATGGTTTTTTTATTGTTTGGCTAGGCTGTGTACATTGGAGTTTGCACAATGCGGAACCCTGCTAGGGTTTCAGTCTGGCTTGTCCCACAGAACAGTACGGAGGCTCTGGATGATAAAGGATGTTTTCCAGTTACTGTTGAGCATCCGGTTGAGCAGCGCTTTGTGGATAGTATCTGAGTGACATCTTAGAATGACTTTTCTTGAGGTTGAGCTTTTTGAGCCTCAGTGGCTGCTACTAGGGCAGCATCGCCAGCTGCTGTTATGGTATAAGTGAATATGATGTTAGTTCTGACACTTTCACATCTTGTTGTGAGAGGTTATTTTTTGGAGTATCTGCATTAGGCTGCTGCAATCATGGAGTGGTACTTATGGATTATTGCTACATCATAGCGTTGATCTTGAAATAGCTCATCGGTGAGGAAGATCAAGGTTTAGAGCAGGGATCAAGGTTTAGAGTGGTGGTCCTGCTGTTCGGAATCCCATGCATCTAGGTGTTCTCGATCGAGTTTCGAAACTAATGAAGCCATTTTGTATTAGAATAGGGATTAGGATCAGCATGAACAGTTTTGTTTTGGGTTAACCAGATGTCCAAGATTAAAACCGAAAGCATGCCAAATTTATGTGCTTGGGAGGTGGGTGCTTGAATTTCCTTACAGATATCCAATCTACACTAGAGTGAGGTTGAAACCAGACAAGTCAAGGGGCCATGATCTTTCTTGTTACCTATTAATGTTCTCTTAGAGCATCCACATTGGGATGACAACATTTTTCCCTAAATTTTAGTCAAAAATCATCTTTCCAAAACATCTTACTTCCAATCATTTATCTATTCTATTAAAATAATTTTTTTCTATTATTTCTTTATTATTTTTTTCTTTTACTTCCCTTTATAATCTTAACTACTCATTTTTTTGTCTTTTTTCTTCTTTTTTGAACTATTCCTCTAGCGAATATTTTAAACAAAAATTTAAATTATTTTTTTTGCAGGTATGATAATAATTTCAAGAGGATTACGTTTTTAAGAATAATTTAATTTTTTGTCAAAATTCATCTTCTCCGATGGTAATACTTTTTGTCATTCTTCTAACGATAATATATTTTGTCATTTACCTAACGATTATATTTTTAAACGGTAATACTTTGGTGTATAAATAAGAACACTTTACTCTTTCATTGACATCCAGAGCAACCTAAGTTTCATTTGAAATTAAGGCCCGGTTTGGATTGAAGAACCATTTCAACTCATCTCATTATTACAACTTTATCAAATATTCACACAAAATAAAATAAACAATTCAATTTTTTCAAATCACAAAATAATAATAATATTAAAAAATAATATTTTATTCAACTTTCATTTAAAATTATTTATCTTATCTCATTATCTAAACTAAGGGTGGCAAATCGTATTAACGAGTCGTGTTCTTGTTGTGTCAATGTATGTACATTATACTTAATAGATCAACACGAACACGACTCGTTAAGGATTTTGTGTCAAAATCTTAAATTCTAACACGACCTATTAAAATAACAGGTTGACACGACACGATACGACCCGTTAGTGAATACAAAATAAATTGACACGACACGATACGACCTGTTTACGTTAATGGGTTGAACAGACCTGTTAGTGATCCGTTTGATCTGATTGATTTTATATAAATATTAAAATATAAATCATATTTATAAAAGATAAAAAACTAATTACAAGTATAAAATTACAATCCAAACAATAATAATACCGACATTAAAATCTCAACAGTACCAAATATGATAAACAAACAAATATGATCCATACACATTATAATAATATTAAAATTACATCCCAAATATAATAAACAATGTTAAAGATTGTAAACATATTAATGTTACAATCCCAAATATCAAATCTAAACAAATTTAGAACTTGAATAAGAAAGTGGATCGTCCTCCTTGCCCTTATTGATCTCTAACTTCATTACATTTTCCAATTTAACTTTTTCTTGTGTTTCTATTTAAAAAAAAGTATTAGTAAAATTTTAAAATAAAATTACACCTAAGCAGAGTGTCCAGCAATAGAGAGAACAAAATAAATCATGAACAATGTTAAAGATTTCTTTTTATTCAAACTAGTGACCAAAATCAGGATTAAGTAAGATCTCTGTTCAATTTTATGTTAAGAGGAGTACTAGATGAACAAGACAGAGACATGAGAAGTAAACATAGGACAGATTAAATAAAACTTCTATATAGCATTACAATAAGGTGAACTGGATATTCTAATTGTTGTTACCACCGAGCAATGCACCAAGAACAACATTACAAGGAACTTTCTCATAATAGACACAAATGGCAATAATCCTTAAGGTTTGTCATCCAATGACAAATGGCCCCGTGTTTCCACCATCACGTACAAAGAATTCCATGTTGGTGTCACCACTGGTCCAACAGACACTAACCCTACAATAGTTCCCAATAATAAAATCAGTCATAGATAGGTACAGAATTAATAAGCACATTTGACGGTTGAACAAGCTATAATCCCAATCATTGTTCACTTGGACATGGAGCTCAGGAGGACCAATAATGCGTATAGTTTCTAAAAAAAAAAAAAAAAAAAGAGAGGTTATAGGAGCCAACGAAGTTGTTGCCAACAAAGGTTGTTGGAGTTGCCACATCCACTAACAAGGGCCAAGCCTCCTTGCACAGCCACACAACATCTCAACAAAGCACAAAACATGTTGCAAAACAGGTTATAAGAAATAACAATCGGGCTGCCAACACAGGTGGATGGGGCTGCCACACCAACCAACAAGGGTCAAGCCCCTTTGCACGCCCAACCAATGAAGCCAAGAAAGTACAAAGCTCTTGTAAAAAACAGGTTATAAGTTAATAACATGGGGGCTTAGAATGGCCCAATTTCAAGCATAGCAAATGGCACATGATCAAATGGTTGTACATCCTGGTTGCCTTTGTGAAAATCTCACAAGAAAGAAGGCCATCCGAGTTACCCTGCCATACCGATTGATGAACATTCACAATAGCTATTGATATTATATTCCCAACTTCCAATCCTACCATCATCAGAGCGTGTGAACCAACAAATATAGCCCCAATGATAGTCCGTGCATATCAATCCCAAAAGCTGCAAATGAGAATGTACCAACTCAAGAACAAAGTGGTCAACAATAGAGTGACAACCAGAAATACAATGCACAAATCTCAAAAATCACCAAGGACAAAGCAAAAATCACAACCTTTTATCACATACCACAAAGCAAAAATCTCAGAAATCACAGCCAACCAACAACTGAGATTAGCACAGTACACAAAATACAAATTTGAGAATCTGTACAATTGAAAGCAAAGACAATGGAAATTCTTTAAAGCCCCCAAATCAGGAGTATAGAAGCTGTACAAATCAAAGATGAAATAATCAAATTAGAGACCCAATGGTACAAATTAGAGCCCCAATGCTGCCACAATCGAATGGTAACAAATGGAATAACAAAGCATTGAACCAATAGAGGTTCCAATACAATTGGCCTAGAGCATTCTCATGAGAGAGAGAGAGTGTGTGTGTGTGGGTGTGTGTGTTGAAGGTGTAGACACTTACCAGAGAAGATGACCAAAGGGGCTGCCGAATGGGATGTGAAGGAGACTCAATAGCAAGTATGATGCAAAGAGAGAAGATACGCGGGAGTGAGGAACTGAAATGAGAAAAGGAGATGTATAGTGGCTCCCCATATTTGGGGATCCACTATAGCATCCCCAAACCCTATTTTGGGGAGCCGGATGGAGGTTGTATTTGGGGGTTTTCCTCAAATGTGAACCCTAAAGTTTTGAGAAAATCGAGATATAGAGAGCCGGATTTGGATGCTAAGAGGCTTTGATTTTCATTTTGCACAGAATAAACATTATGCTTTCAGTTATGTTCATTTGGTTGCAAAATTCTCGCACATGGCTTCACAGATATATATTAGGATTCATACCAGCAATCTTTGAACTCTGAAGAGAATTATCTTGGCCCGTGTTTGAAACTTTCAGGCATTGGCATTCTACCTTTCTCACTTCTTACTGTTATGTTATGATCAAGTTTTTTTTACTCACCATCTCATATCAAATATGATTGAGAAAAAATATTTACAACCGTGAATTGTGCAATCGTCGCGTAATCGCTTTGAAAAAATTGAATAAAATATGGGACCCATATGAAAAAAAAATTAATTTTTTAATAGTGGACCCCACTCATTTTCAAAACGGTTACGCGACGTTTACGCATTTCACGTTTGTATGTAGAATTACTCAATATGATTTAGGGTCACTTGGTACCATATCAGGGATTAATTGGTTGCGATCAATTTGTTGTTGAGAGGCTTCGGGTGTGGTTCTCCTTTTTTTTTTCTTAAACAAATAAATAAAGATTAATTTAAGAAGAAAAGTGTTATATCTACAAAGAGATCTTATAAAAGTAAACTCAAAATTGACGTAATTTTATATAATACGTTATATTTATTTTATAATAAAAATAATTTTATAATTTAATGTATCATTTCAAATCACGTTAATTTATAAATTTTTTTTATGATTAAAACATTTCTCCTTTAAAAAATCTGATGGTATTGTTCAACTACACTTGAGGCACGTTGGGTAGCTTCGCAATGTGTAACCGAACCAGTTGCTGCCTTTGTCGAAGAGGACTGAAAAGGTCGGGGTTTTTTTTGTTTTTTTTCTCTTTTGGGGGGACAAGATAAGTTAGTTTGGTACTAAAACATATATGGGTGGAAAATAAAAAATAAGTATTTTTTGTTCCTTATTCAAAACATGTCGAATCTTGGAAACTTTGACTAAAATCTAACGGTATGATTGGAAAGTAGGGTGAGATACAAAATTTTTATTTTATTTTATTTTATTATTATAATTTTTTTAAATTTTTATATAAAATATAATAAATAATTTAAATTTTAAATAAACTTTTTTAAATTTTTAAATAATAATGATATTAAAAAATAATATTTTAAACTTTTATTTAAAATTAAAAATTCTAAATGGATAATGATACCATTCCCTCTGTTCAACAAGGGTGATGCTACAGCTCTTGCTAGGGGCTTCCGCTGGGAGCTCCTGCTAGGCTGTAGTAATATTTTACATGTGTTTTGTTTAAGTAATTTTTTATATAAATCTTTTAACATTTAAAAATATTTTTAAAAAATAAAATAAATTTAAAATATCATTAAAAAAATACTTTCTTAATTAGAAAGTAAAAAAAAAATATTAAAAAGTACTTTCTTAATCACGAAGTATTTTTTTATAATTATTTATTTTACTTCGTGATTAAGAAAGTATTTTTTAATAATATTATGATTTTTTTTTAAATATTTAAAATAGTCATGCTACAGCCCCGCTGGAGGCTCCCGCTGGGCTTAGCATGTACTTTTCTATGTGTATTTTTTTAATTTATTTTTTATATAGATTTTTTATTACACTTTTAAATATTTTTAAAAAATAAAATAAATTAAAAATATCATTAAAAAATATTTCCTTAATCAGAAAGTAAAAAAAATCATTAAAAAATACTTCCTTAATCACGAAGTAGAATAAATATTTATTTATTCTACTTCGTGATTAAGGAAGTATTTTTTAATAATATTGTAATTTTTATTTTATTTTTAAAAATATTTAAAATTATTAAAAATATCTATATAAAAAAAAACTAAAAAAAATACATATAAAAAACCACTAGAGCCCAGCGGGAGCCCCTAGCGGGGAATCTAGCATTTTCGATTCAACAACGCCTTTACAAGCTGACTTGGTTTTTTATTTTTTAAATATCAACTTTAAACCCCACGCCGGAACAGTCTCCTTTTCCATCTTAGATTTAGGTTTCGTTTGCTTCTTAAATTATCTCAACTCATTATTACAACTTTTTTAAATCCAACACAAAATATAATAAACAATAATATTCTAACAATATTTTATCATCTCAATTCAAATCAACTCAACTCAATTCAACGTTCAAATGCACACTTAAATGAAAATAAAAAAAATCCCCCCAACCTCCAACGTTGCGCCCAAACTTGGATTCCGAGAAAAATTGCCATCGTGCCTCTAGCAGCTCTGCCCATCGTTTCGACGGCGCCGTCTCCAGTGAGGATCTCTCTCTCAGGTTGATCTAGCTTGCTATGACCTTTGCTGAAAGGAAGTTCTATAAAATCTAGGGGTTTGCGTGATATCTTAATTTTGTTTAATTACAAGCCAGCTTTCCTTTTATAATTATGAATAACAAGGCCTAATCATGGTTGAAATCTGCAGTTCAAGTGGTGACAGATTCAAGCTGGGATGGCCTTGTCATTGCAAGTGACAACTCAGTTCTGGTGGAGTTTTGGGCACCACGGTGCACGTGTGATTGATGATCTAGGAAAAGAATATGCAGGAAAGAATATGCCACCAAGTATGGAACAAGAAGCATTCCAACCGTATTGTTCTTCAAGAATACTAGTAATACTATGATGTTTACATATGCTAAACTATCATTAGTCTATTTATATTATATTATATTATAAATATATTATTTTATAATAATTTGCTCATACTAGTATATTATTAAATTTAACTATATAAGTTCTAGCTATATAACTATATAATTATACTAGTATATATGATAAATATATAGGTAAATACATATTTTTATAACATATGTACAATATTAGAGTTGAATTTAGAGTCGGAGTCGGAGTCGGAGGACAAAGTCGGAGTTGGAGGATAAAGTTGGAGTCGGAGGATAATAAATTGGAGTCGGATTGGATCGGAGTTGGAGTTGGTCCAAAGACACCTTTCGACTCCGACTTCGATTGAAAAGTTAAAAAGAAATCCGACTACAATTCCGTTTTGTCGGAGTCGAAGTGTAACTAGGTTCATTGTCGAGTTTTCAGATTTTTGCTCCGCCCTAACTTCAACAGATGAATGAGGAATAATTTTGTGCTTTTTAGATTTACAAGAGACGATGGAGTTGCTAAGAGAAACACATAAACAAGTCATAGACCTCCTTGTATTGTCTAACCCAATCAAAGTAAAAAATAAATAAATAAATAAAAGATGTTTAAGAAAAGAAAAAGACATTGACTAGGATTAATTTGGTATTTTTTGTTTTGTTTGTGTTTCAGAAGCAACTCTCATCAACAAAAAACATGGCTACATGAACGGCAGTACCAACTATGATCAGATCAAATCCACTAAATAGTTTTAACATATCTGATCAGAACGCAAAGTGTTGTAGCTAAGTGGGTTAATGGTCAAGAAATTGGCACAAAACATTAATCATGGACTGAAAATATGATATATGGTTTGGTGAGAGTCTTCTATAACTGCTACTTATTTAGGTTTCACCCTTTCTAAGCTTAAGTCCTTAATCCATATCAAACTTATAGATTTGAAATTCTCTTTAAACTTGAAGTAATTTCCAACCCAGAAAAGTAGAGGAGATAAGGTCCAAGATCTTTAATTGAGCTTAAACTAGAACTCAATAGGAATGCAAGATTGAATAAGGAATTGAGAAGTTTCTTTCAGATTTCTGATGATTATGCATTCCTCAATGACAACTGTTGTTGATTGGCCGAAGAGGAAATTAGTATTGACTGGATGGAAACAAAACATGCGTGGGCACCAATTAATAAAGGTTGGTGCAAGTGGCACTCTCAAATCTCAATCAAGGTTTGAAATTAGACATCAAGTAGTCTTATAATCGAGGCCCACAATCTTATCTAGTATGTAAAGTCTTTCCCTCGTGCTAGTGTTTTATGTCTTCCTTTCTGACCATATGGAACTTGATAGTGATGAATCTAAAGGGCACCTGGCCGCCCCCAAAAGAATTGTGGTTTCTTTTTAAAAAAGATTCGACATATTTTTTCAATATTTTACTTATTTTTTTTAAATGTTAAAAAAATAAGAAAGAAAAAGAGACAAAATACACTATCGAATATGATGCGTATAGCAACGTCCATTATTCTAGAATCAAGAAACATTTAAGTGTAGAGTAATGCAACATACAGTCGTGGAGTACGCAAGTGCCGTGCAATCGCTTTGAAAAAGAGTGGAGTCCACTATTAAAAAAATAATTTTTTTCATGTGGATCCACTACAACAGAAATGCTCTTTTGGGATGAAAATTTTCGTCCCAAAAGATAGCCATTTCGTCCCAAAAAGTATTTTGGGATGAAAAAAAGTCCTCCTGAGCTCGTTCCAACAACACTGTGCCAAAAGGTATATTGGGACGAAAATCACCATTTCATCCCAAAAAATATCTTTTGGGACGAAATTGAAGGAAACTGTTCGAACACGTTTGAACGGGAATTTCTTTTGTCACGGTTGAAATTCTTCCAAGAATATCGTTCGAACGGAAACAATTTTATGTTCGAACAGTAATAACTTGTTTGAACGATTGCAAAATACGTTCAAACAAAAATAAATTCGTTCGAACGATATGAATTTAGCTTTGCGTTCGAACAATAAAGGGTCAGATCGAACGGTATATGGGTTCGAACGGTATAAGTTATGTTCGAACACTACGAAAATAAATGACGTTCGAACGTTGTGTGATCGTTCGAACTCTACGAAAATAAATTGCGTTCGAACATTATGTTAACGTTCGAACGTTATTTGGTCGTTCGAACGATAACTATTTTATTTAAATTCAATAATAGAAAACTAAATAGACATTCATAATATTTGAAAAAATACATTAGAAACTGTTTAACACTCACAAAAATTTTATAATAAGTGCGAACTAAATAAATAACCGTGAGACTGGCATTGTTCGTACATAAATAGATAATCCCAAAATTTGTACGCAAAGAACCATTAGTTGCTTGGTGGCCTGTACTGTTGCATAAGCTGCTGCATTTGGAGTGGCATCTGTCTTCTGAATTCTTCTTATTGTTCTTCATGTTGTTTGAGACGCATCTCCATATCTGCTTGTTTTGCCAATTGAGACTCTAACTCATGCTACCTTGCAGTCAATTTTTCGATTCAGGAATTCGCATTCTCTAGCACTATAGAAGTCATAGATGCAATCCCAAAAGAAGAGGAAGAGTGAGAAGGTTTTACACAGCGACCCAAACCCCTCAAATATCCTGAATGTTGACCCAGGAGTTGTGTAAAAATATCAATATCACTTGTTGATGAATTTTGATCTGACGCAGATTCAGCACGTAGGGCAACCATTTTATCCTAGACATATATAAGATAAAGAATTAATATCTTCATAAATATTCTAATATATTTAATTAAAACAGATTATAATATTTACATAATTTTCACGGGCATCAGAATGAGTCCACTCTCCATTATGATCAGTGTGCGATGCAGCATATAATTTTGTCAGATCATAATTGGTATCTGAATCTTGCTACCATAAATGTGTTAAGATATAAAGTCATTATGATTCATCCAAATAATTAACTATATCCAATAAAAAAAAATAGCAATACCAATTTCTTAGAGAGGCGATTGAAAGATCTTGAGCCTGCATGATGATTAATCTTCAATTTTGATCTATTTGTTTTGTTTATAGAACTTCGCTCCTGCAAAGAAATTGAAAATATTATGAAGCGAAATGACAAATAGGACAAGTAAAATAATTAAATTTAATTATACCTGATATGATGGATCCTCAAACATGTCACAAAATTTTTCCCACTCAGAAGGTCGGACATCCTGAAAAGGATGTTGGCGTGCATTTTCATTTTTCTCAAACTTATTATACTGCTCATGACATCTCGATTTATATTTGCGGAATGCATTACCCATAAGCTCTTCCACAGTCTTACACTACTCTCTCCGACCAAAATTTAATTCGAAATCATTCTTGAAAAAAATAGTCACAAACACATTATCATTTATAATATTTTAAATTTAAGTAAAATATAGAAATTTATTCTACTAAATCAATATTTTAAACATTACCAAACAACGCTTCTTGATAAGCTATTTAACATCTTGGGGGACTTTCTTCCATGAAGTCGTTGCCAAAGGTGCGTAAGTTCGAGTAAGAGCACTCACATGCGATGCAAGCCAAGCTGCTGGTTGTCCTTCGCCCCCGGTATGTTCGTCAGGAATGTTAACATTGATCTTACCCACCTTACGATATTTTTCCAACGTCACCCCTCTAGTGGTGCCTCGACCTTGACGAGATTGTACTATAGACTTTATAAAATATAACATTGTAATCAATTTCATTTATTTGTCTATTATAGGACCTTAATTAATAACTTTTATGAATATTAGATTTTTACCTTGTTCTGTAGAGTCAATCTCTAGTGGTGAGTCTAAAGGAGACCTAGGAACAGGTGGAGATGGGTTGCGAACTTTCTTCCTCTTTGGCGGCATAATTTCAAACTACTGATACATTGAATAAGTAAAATATTTGTCATCAAGTGTAATGTTAACACATAATTGGTCAATCATAATCTGTATCAGTTTCATTTGACAATTCGCTCTCATCATCTGTAGATACTTTAGATGATTCAACATTTTCCTCAACTGTCTCATCAACAATTTCAGCCTCAATATATTCTCTATTTAATGGAATCATCTCATACTGGCTCAAATCCACAAACAAATTTAAGGCGGGATGACTCACTTGGTATGCTTCTTGAGTAGAGGGGTCATCTTCTTCTTCATCTTGTCCTTCCGCCCGAGGGATAACATCATATATATTTCTTGGAGAATATTTTTGTACTACTCGCCATTGATTTCCTAACTTCGGGTCATCTAAGTAGAATACTTGAGATGCTTGAGAAGTCAAAATAAAATGATCATCTTCATACCATTTTTTTAATGTATTAACACTAAAAAAATATTTATCATCACGGACTCCAGTTCGAGGATTGCTTAAATCCCACCAATCACACTTAAACAGACACACCGCAAGCTCTCCCAAATATTTCATTCCAATTATATCGACAATAACCTTATAGAAATCAATATTTTCTCCATCATGACTTCCTTTGACTAGGACACCATTATTTTGGGTTTTCTTATAACAATCTCGATCCATTGTGTGATACCTACTTCCCGGAGAAATACATGTAGAATATCGAGCAGCGTGCCTCGATGGGCCACGTGCCAATGCATACAGTTCATCCAATATATCATTTGGATTATTCGCATGCATTTGTACAACCTAAATATTGAGTAAAGCATATATTATATCAAAATTTAAATCAATACTTTTTCATTGGTTATTGAGTAAAGCATATGTAATGTCATTACCCGTTATTCAAACCATCTCGGGAACTCCTCTTCAAGTTTCTGGTTTATATCATTTACTCCCAGTTCCTTGAGCACGTTAATATGATCACTGAAATTGATGATTACCACAAATTTTTTATATTCTTAGACTTTTTTTAAAATAAATGAGCGAATTTAAATTAAAAAAAAGTTAATAACTTACTTCAAATAGTTATCTATCTCAGGGCAATTGTTCAGCACGTACCACTGAGGTTTCTCGTACTCTCTTCCACACAAGTCATAACCACGCACTGCACCAATTAGACATACTTGTTGGGAAAACACAGAAAACACATTCCGTTGTCTTGCTCAGTCAACGTCAAAGTTTCTTTTCGGATGATCAAACCGAGTGTCAACTCCATGGAAATACTTGGAACAGAAGGTATGCCACTCATCGTCAATATATGCTTCTGCAATTGATCCTTCTGGGCGGGCGTTGTTACCCACTATACGTTTCAACTTTTCAAGAAATCGTTCAATGGGATACATCCATCTATATTGAACTGGTCCTGCGAGTCGAGCCTCACGTGGCAAATGAACGGCTAGGTGAACCATGACGTCGAAGAATGACGGTGGGTAAATACTTTCTAGCTTACACAATATTATGGTAATTTCTCATTCCATTCGATCCAAACCTTCTACATTCAACGCCCTAGCACATAAGTCTTTAAAAAATGCAGCCAACTCAGTCAAAGCCACGCGCACATCTCTTGTCAAGTACCCACGGATACCAATAGGCAAGATACACTGTAAGAAGACATGACAATCATAACTTTTTAATCCAGTTATTTTCCAATCATTTGTTCTTACACACCTTGTTAGATTCGAGGCATAACCGTCCGGTAATTTAATCTTCATTAGCCACTCACAAAATGTAACCCTTTCGTTCCTTGACAATGTATACCACCCAATTGGCATGTAGACAGACGAACCATTTTCTTGCAATTGCATTTCCTGTCTTATTCCCAACCGCTTCAAATCCTTCCTTGAGTTTATTGTATCCTTTGTTTTTCCTTCAATTGATATCAATGTTCCAAATACGGATTCGTAGATATTTTTTCAGTATGCATAACATCAAGACTATGCCGTAATTTTAACTTCAACCAGTACGAGAGTTCGAAAAATATACTCTTCTTTATCCAATTCAACTCATTCGTAGTTCGTTTTTTCTTTCGTTGTTTTTTATCAAATTCATTACGACCAACATCTATAAATTGTGCAAGTACATCTTCGCCAAACAAATATGGTGGAGGTTGGCCCCATTCAACAGTTACATCAAACATTCTAGAATTTCCACACCATATATGGTTAGCAGGTAAAAATCGACGATGACCAATGAAACATAATTTCCTCCCGTACGTAAGCCATTCAGATTTGGTATGTTTGTTACAAGTTGGACATGCTATTTTTCCCTTAGTACTCCAACCTGACAAGTTTCCATAAGCGGGAAAATCATTTATTGTCCACAACACCGCAACATGCATCTTGAATGACTTACGTGTTGATGAATCAAATGTGATAACCCCATTCTCTCACAAATCTTTCAATTTTGTAATCAATGGCTGTAAGTGTATGTCTATATCATTTCCCGGTGACCTCGGACCTGGAATGAGCAAACTCATCATGAAAGATGTATGTTTCATACACTTTCACGGTAGTAGATTATACGGCATAAGTACAACTAGCCAAGTACTATGACTAGTACTCATGTTCCCAAACGGATTAAATCCATCTGTTGCCAACCCAAGTCTTACATTACACGGTTCTTCAGCAAACCATGGGTATTCCTGATCAAATTCCTTCCACACCTGGGAGTCAGCAGGATGTGACAAAATATCATCGTTCCTTACTCTGTATGATGAGTGCCATGTCATGTCTACAGTCGTTGCGCGTGACATAAATAATCGTTGTAATCTAGGTATCAATGGAAAGTGGCGTACGACCTTTTGCAGAAAATTTTGCTTGTCCGATATCCATCTTGATTCATGGCATATGGGACACTCGTTCAACTGCTCATTCTCTCGCCAAAATAATATGCAGTCATTCTTACATGCATGTATTACGTTGTAATCACATCCGAGTCCTTGTTTCAACTTTTTTGCTTCATAGACGTTACGAGGTAAAGTATTGTCTGTCGGCAGTACCTCTTTAAACAGTTCAAGTAACATATTGACTGCTTTAATAGATAATCGACACATTGATTTTATGTGAAGCAATCTTACGGTAAATGACAACTTACTGTGTCTTCTGCATCCTGGATATAGTTCACACTGTGAATCATTCCACAATCGTGCAAAAGTGTTATGGCCCCCATCATTTGAGCTTGATGTGTCCATGTCACTTTCATCCATAAACATTCCCGCACCGATGTTACCTAACATTTGCTCCATATCCTTATCGTATTCATCTCCAAAAACCTCTGGTTATACATTTTCATCGATCTCTTCTTCTTCATGTAGAGCCTCAAATGAAGTTAGATATGGTTCGCCGTGTAAAACCCAATCAGTATAACCCTTATCAATACCTTTGACAAACAGATGCTCTCTCACCTAGTCTATCTTATGAGAACGTAAATTCCTGCATGGGCATCTAATACGCCTATCATTATCGCATATACCCAATGTGAACTCCAAGAATTTCTTAACACCTTCAGCATATAAATTGTAATTCCGACCGAATCGATCACTAACTCTCATCCAATTCTTATCCATGCCGACTATATTCATTACAAACAGTCACGTGTGCATCAGCAAACATGCATGTATCATGTATCAATCAAGGAGTATGCCACCTTTCACCGGGTAGTTGGTCCTATCCCGTTCGGGATTGTAAGATCATAGTTGCCAACCTATGATCTGTTATCTGTCACATCCAACAAAATCTTGGCAACATCTCCCCATAGTTCTCCAAATATGTTCGTTTGGTTGTGTACACTGACGATTAACACGTCGTTGCACCATCACCGAACCTGCATATACAGAGAATAAGGAATGAATCTACCAAAATCATAATGTTAGACGACAACAGATATAGTTCGATAGTTTGCGAGAATGATCTTACAATCACAAACTATCCACTCTGGACAATTCAAGAGTTATCAATCAAGCATTCATCCGGATTGATAATTCTCGAACGGATCTAAGGTTTATTTTGATGAACAAACAATGCAAAATATGGTAACATATGTCAAACAATAACAACATATTATTTATACAACAATACAACAAAAACATAATTAGTAGGTATTATTTAAAGATTTAATAGTATTTTAATTGAAATATTAATTTTATTAATATAGAATTAACTACTTAAGTGTTATTAAATCCTGACTATTTGTATTTTAATTTAAAGATTTAGTAGTATTTTAATTTACAAACTTCATTTTATTAATTTAGAATTAAGTATTTAAGTATTATTAAATCTTAATTATTTGTATTTTAATTTAAAGATTTAATAGTATTTTAATTTAAATACTTACTTTTATTAATTTAGAATTAACTATTTAAGTGTTATTAAATCCAAACTATTTGTATTTTAATTTAAAGATTTAGTAGTATTTTAATTTAAATACTTAATTTTATTAATTTAGAATTAACTATTTAAGTGTTATTAAATCCTAACTATTTGTATTTTAATTTAAAGATTTAGTAGTACATATAATTTACAACTATCATTATATATTTATATTCTAATTGTAAATACATTGATGTATAGTTTACGTTCGAAAGGTGCTAAACTATGTTCGAACATAACATACCCGTTCGAACGGTAAGACTAACCCGTTCGAGCGGATTCATTCCAGATTTCAGTCGTCTTCAATAACGAAAAATCCCATTAATCACGATCTCACAGTAATACAAACAACAATATCAAGAGCATACAAATTTTCAACATTGCAAAATATTATATTCAAACCAAAATGAGAATATAAAAAGCATACCTGAAATTTTGGAGATGAAAAGGTAAGGAGATTAGATTATATGCCATGCGAAGGAGCTCCCCAACTAGTAGTAATCCGAGAATAATTGAGTGAGATGAAAACTCTTTTGAGTTTGGGGCTAGATTGAGGAAGAATTATACCTGGTGTCGCGAAGGGTCTCTGTTTTGTAAGAGACTGAGAGTGGCGCGCGGGAGGAGAGCGAGATTGTGAGGTTCTGTCGTGTATTTGCAGAAGATTTTCTGTTCGAACGGTTATTTACTAACCGTTCGAACGTGAAAATATGTAGCGGGAAAAAATTCCCTCCAAAATTTTCACGTTCGAACATATAAATAGTATGTTCGAACGGTAATGGATGCATTCCCGCTCAAACATTAACCGTTCGAACGTTTATTGTTAACAGTTCGAACGGTTTGGAAAATGTTTACTAATATTTTTTTTACACTATACCTTCAAATAAAAGAACAACATTAATATATATAGACATAGTAGATGATATTATAGTTTAGTAACATAGTAATATCATATTATAATGAGAAATGATAGTTACAGTCGTGAGTGCGCAAGCACCGTGTAATCACTTTGAAAAAAGTTCATTCCTTGCCATCAATCTTCAGCGATTGTGGTTGGGGACCTATCTTAGATGAGCGGGAGGAATCATGGGAGACCGTCTCCTATATTGACATTGTTTCTGAGTTCTATAGAGAGCTCGGTGGTGCCAGCCCAGATGACGGAGGGGCATACATGATCTCTATCTGAGGAGTTTCAGTTGTATTTTCACGGGATGGACTCGCTGAGCATCTCGATATTCTTAGGCTGCCAGATGTATATCCGAACGTGGTACCTAGAGAGTCTGATCCTTCAGCTGAGGCGGAGACAGCTGAGGAGGAGGCACCAGTTTATATAGATGAGGTCGATACCCTTGCTGATCATGAGGTAAGGGATTTGGTTGTTAGTCCAGATGCTCCCTCGTATGACGGGACGAAGAATATCAACCAGACAGATTTATCTTCTTTCTTCAAGATCATGAATTTGATAATCGCCAACAATATTGACTCTCGGAAGCACAAGACAGAGGTTGGCATTGACCGGAAGAAATTTATGATACGGGTCGCTCGTGGTATTCCTATCGACCTGGTGGGGTATATATTCGATAGGATTCGATCAGAGTCGGTACATTTCGACGGATATACTGCTATTCAGGATCCTGATCACCCAATTTTTGCTATTTGCCAGTGTCGTGCCTGATGTTGTCGAACGTAAACGGGAGCCGATGGGACCGATCAACAGCACCACCCTCTCACGCAGCACGGGACACTCGAGACTGCGTCTTCATGGACATGTTTCAGACCCGATTGATCCTCAGAGAGATGCATAGCCGGGAGATCATAGAGTATCGGCCGCTAGGACATCTAGACAGACCGAGGCATTAGTACACAACGCTACTCGTGAGGACATGGCCGAGGTCGTGCATGCAGCGATCAGCGGACAGACATCAGCGTTGATCGATGCAGTGCATATGGAGGTCCGTTCTGCTGTGTCTGAGTTTCGTACAGAGATTAGTGGTATCATCTCTGAGTTACGTACGAAGCTTGTTGCCATGTCTGCGACTCAGGTCACCATCAATACTCGACTGACACAGATAAAAGAACACTTAGCTGCAGTCGAGGAAGTGTGCAAAGAGTTGGGGTCTTAGTACTTTCTATCTTTTCTTTATTTATTTATTTTATTTTTAGAATGGACAATATTTAGTGTTTTGTAAATTCAGTATTTAATTATGAATTAGTATTAGTTTATATTTTCTAAACTAATTATTGATTGATATTATTCCTATTATTTAATTGATAAATTTTTTTATAATTACTAGTTAATATAAATATAATTCTCTAAAAAAAAAACATATGATCACCGTTTGAACCATGCAAATAACGTTCGAACAATATTGATTCATCATTCGAACGGTGAATATTGTACGTTCGAACGGTAGATCAATTTCCCGTTATAATAATGTTACTTAACCTGCCAAATTGCACGTTCGAATAGTGCTGATTTATCATTCAAATGGTGAAATTGTACGTTCGAACATAAAGCAGGTTCCCGCTATAATAATTATACTTAATGCGTAAAAATGTACGTTCGAACAGTACTGATTAATCATTCGAATGGTGAAAATTGTACGTTCGAACGATATAACAATTTCCTGCTATAATAATATTACTTAACACGCCAAAATGTATGTTCGAATGGTAAAATTTAACATTCCGAACGTTAAAACATTACATATGAACGGTTTCACTATTAGAGATAAAATATTTCGTCCCTAATTATCCCATTCGAATGCGTTCAAAAGGTTTTATTCTTCCGTTATTTTTTTGGGATGAAATCTGAAATTCGTCCATTAATCTCACTTTTTGGAATGATTTTCATTTCGCTCCAAAGAAAATCATTTCAAAAAGTCTTTTTTGTTGTAATAGTCCCGTATTTATTAACTTTTTTTAAAATGATTACGTGATACTTATACACTCACAATTATAAATATCATTTCTTTTAAACATACTGTAAGGTAGATATAAACTTTTGATGCCATAATTTGGTGAAAGCTAAATCCACCAAAATTTTGGTGATTTTTCTCGAGTGGAACGCGTGATTTGGCCATTTGTATTACTACTGTACGTTGAGTGTGATTTGGCCAAGGATTATTTCCATTCTTCGAGGAAATAGAACCAATGATCGTTGAGTCATTAAAAGTTATAAAAATTCCTCAATTATTTTGATATGTGGTATTTATCATATTGGAACAATTTATTTCCTAGTTATAAATATACATCTAGATGTCAATGATACAATTTAATTTGATTGTAGTTTTTTAGTAAAAAACCCACTCGAGTTCTTGTTTGAACTTGAGGGTCACAAACGGGGAGAGAGGCACATAAGGTAGGTTCTATAGTATTTATTTTTACTCATATAAATATTCTGGACAACATTAATTGATCAATAAAGACTGTAAGACTTACTGTATCCGTCCATCTCTTTTTCATTTGAGACCCTCAAATGTTTTTTTTTTTAATAAAAACACTTTAGGAGATATTTATCCATTTATGTAATATCAAGTATTTTAATTATATAAACTTTTTAAATGTAATATTGATAAAAAAAGAAGAAGGCAATTTTGAATGTTACCATATGAAAATGATATATTGTTGGAATGATATTTTCTCCTTCGAACGATTTTGTTACAACTTTTGACAACGATCCCTAATGGCCCTTGCTAAAAAAAAAAAAAAAAAAAAAAAATTCTGCAACCGTGCAAGTATGAGTAGTTGAAATATTGCATTTTTCTTGTAGTGTATTAAGGTTCGGTTCGGATATAAAAGTCTCAAACTCATTTTATCTAATCATTACAATTTTCTCAAATTTTTACATAAAATATAATAAACAATTCAATTATTTCAAATCTCAAAATAATAAAAATAATCAAAAATAATATTCTAACAATATTTTATTCAATTTTCAATTTAGATCTCAACTCATCTCATCTTAACTCACTATCCAAATCTATCCTTATAGAGATATAAGCTTTCATAGTAAATGGGGTCCATTAATTTAATGTGGTTGCAAAAATTATTAAATGTTGGAAAAAAAATTAAGGAGATATCTATGTTTGTTGGATTTATTGAGTTGAGAAAATTAGTAGTAGCGCCTCCATCTTGGATTTCAAAGATGTAAAGTTGGACCATCTGAGGTGCAAATTGATAGGGTATATATGTAACTTAGACTTATACTAAAAGTAAAATGTGATTGTTATGATTATAAAAGAGAATTACTAAATAACTTAGAACAATTATTATGATTGTAAAGGATGGTCCAATATTGAATAAACTAAGACAAAATCTATTTAAAACCTTTATTTTTAACACACCCAATACACCATTGATGTGGAACTTTTTCAATTCAACTATGCTAACACACCGACTTCTGTGTAGCAAAACTCATAAGCTAGTATCTCCTCTAGATATATAGAAGAAGATTCTCTTTGAAAAGTAGTTTTGTTCCAACTGCTAGAGCTTAAAGAACTTTTAAAAGATAGGCGTATTTAGGTCTAATACGTTGTTGTAGCTTGTGAATATTCCATATAATTCCAAGGACTCTTATTGTATTATGGCCGCATTAATTATCATTTCAACTACTACCTAATATTGTAATAATATTAGGCAATTTTTTTCTTTTCCTTGAATTTTAGGACTACATTGCCACAAACCGCGTATGTATGCAGTCACGTAAATCCAAAATTCTTTTAAGAGAATATCTTAAATATGAACAAAAGCTACATATACATACATATATGTATGTATATATATATATATATATATATATGTATAGTAGTCCAAATTATTGTAGGAATAAAAAAGCACGTTAACATCTATGATTGAGACATGAACAATATGCATTAATCCACGTGCGTGTATGTGTGTGTGTATATATATATATATATATATTGAGAGAGAGAGAGGGAGAGAGATGGCATGCAAGGGAGGGGAGGCTACTGCGTGATTCAACAAACATTCAATTTGGAGAGGTCTTTAGAAAGTTAGTTCGGAGGAGAAGCTCCAAATTTATTAATGAAGGTTGTAAAGAGACAATTAATTCATTCGTACGTAGTTTCTGGCGACCATGGGGGGGGGGGGGGGGGGGGGCGGCTAATGGCTGAGTGTTCAAATTGTTTTTGTTAATATATTACTCTTTTCATTAAACAATTAATTCACTTTTTTATTAATTTTTTTTTATCGATATAATTAATAAAAATAAAGTTATTATTTTACAAACCTCCCGTCGTTTAGATTATGCATGGATGCTGCTTATTAATTATCAAATGACGCATAAATACACTCTTTAATAGTATATTGGTGGAGTTTCAAATATATTATTTTAGTTTATGATGTCATGTTTGATATAAAGACATCTTATAATGTATATGGTCATGGATGTAAGTTTCTCTAATTAATGAATGATAACAGTTTCCATTTTAAAAAAAAAAAAAATAGGCCTGTGCAAAAAGAATTAAATATGACTCATCAAAAAGTTAATCATGTCTTGGAGTGGAAAGTCTAGACAAAAACAAGATCTTGGGATAAATTTTAGTAATTATGGTATATGTCTTCCTATATATATATATATATATATATATATATATATATATGTATATAAATAAAATACTACATAATTTTGTTTTATTTTATTTTTTCAATTTTTTTGGGTTATCTCAATTAACCGTGAATCACACGGCAGTATACATGGATGGATGCATCCTTCTAGTTGGCATAGCAAAAATGTCTGATCCCAGAATAAGACCAGCCACAAGATTTGACTCTTGAGAAGCTCATGCCAGTTGTAAATTGTGTATATCTCAAACCTCCAATTAATGAAATTAATAAGAGCATGGAAATTATTATTTTGGACAAAAATAAAGCTATAAGTATTGCTGTAAAGCAGAGGAAACATTCAATATTCAAGCATACGTGCATCTCTGCCCAGATGGGGAGAAGCCCTTGTTGTGCTAAAGAGGGCTTGAACAGAGGTGCTTGGACTGCTCAAGAAGACAGAATTCTGACTGAATACATCAAAGTACATGGAGAAGGAAAATGGAGAAACATGCCCAGAAGAGCAGGTAATTAGATAGATAGTAGAGTTAAGATCAAAAGATTTCCTTTTCTTTTCTTTTGATCTTTTCTTTCTGCTTCATTCAGTAAGGGCTAGGAACAACAATACACATGGCTTTTCAGATAACTGGTTCTTCTGCAGGTTTGAGAAGATGTGGTAAGAGCTGCAGGCTTCGCTGGTTGAATTACCTGAGACCTGACATCAAGAGAGGTAACATATCACCAGATGAAGATGAACTCATCATTAGGCTTCACAATCTCTTGGGGAACAGGTCTCTCTCTCTCTCTCTCTCTCTCTTTCTCTCTCCCTCTCTCTCTAAAGAGAAGAAAGCTTCTTGATAGCTCTCGTATGATGCAAGCGAAAGATAGTTTTGAGAATCAGGCATAGATGCTGAGGCATCTGATAATCCAGTTTCGGTCTTTTTAGATGGTCTCTAATAGCTGGGAGGCTTCCAGGGCGAACAGACAATGAAATAAAGAACTACTGGAACACAAATCTAGGCAGAAAAGTTCAAGACCAGATCAAAAGCACTGATTCAACTCGAAAGATTTCAACAAAAAAGAATAATGAGAGCAATCACAAGCCCCCCAACATCAACCTGTGCCAGAAGAACGCATCAGTGCCATCGCCATCAAAGACGAATTCAAATGTGGTCTGGACCAAGGCATTCAAGTGCTCGAAGGTTTATATGTCCCCCCAGCCTGAGCCTGGCAAAGATGAACACTTTGACACCAAAGTTGCAGGGCCAGCCATCGACAGTGACCGTCCCTTTGACAAGCCTCATGTGGAGGTTGATAATTGCAAGGCATCTTCTGCATTTGGTTGCAGAGAAAATATTCAAACATCAGAGTTTGTGATGGATCCCAATATGGGGGAGCTTTACTTCTCTGATCTTCTCAACTCTTACTTTCCAGATTCATGCGGCCTCGAGTATAGCAACGACAATAACCATGAATTAACGCAACATTTGGAACAGTCTTTGATGTTTTCCGATGAAATGCTGCCGCACGATTGGACCATCATGAGCAATTATGTTCAACCGAGCATGGCACCCGACTTCCATTGCTCGGCTTCAATCCTTGATTCCAAAGGGGAATGACAAGTTGAAGAATTATGTTAAAAAATAAAACCGTTCATTTGTAAAAAATGACAATGGACACTCGTCTTTTACTTCTCTTCACCTTGAAATATATAATATATCATTAATATTGTTACATAGATATTGCAGAAAAAGTTTGCACCTAGTGTGTGGCTTGTGTGGATAGAGAATCTTTGCAAGAAGAAGTGTGTAACACCCCGGTCCCACACGGGTCAGAGAGTTACTTCCTATCACCTTCTTCTTTTTTCTTTTTCTTCTTCTATTTTTTCCTTTTTTTTTTTAAACAAAATTAAGGCCACATTTCTCCTCAAAATATTATTAAAAGCCCTCAGGAGGAATACGTTGAAAACAAACCAAACCATCCAAAAATCATACTAGTGGAGTTACAATTAAACAATAAAACCACTAACCCCTATACACTCCACCAGCAGCGGCAAACAAACTAAAATAATCAATAAGCCTATTTCACGTAAACCAACTAAGCCAAGGTAAATGCAAACGTAAACTCCCCAATTATTCTCTAATACTTGGCAGCCCCAAGTAATCCATTCTCATCAGTCCTCGCTGGACGAGGCAAGTCATTTGAGCACCTGTATGTACAATTAATACCTTCCTCCCCGAATCTTGCCAGAAAAATATGCCACTTTATTTCCTTTGCGAAACTGATGGGTCAACCCTATATTCAAAATTCTGTATAACTTCCATGAGGTCCTCCCATAAATACCACACTGTACAAAAATATTTTTCCAACCATTGCACTACTAACAGAGAGTTGCATTCTATATGCACCTTTCGTAAACCAAGCTCCCTACAAATCTTCAAACCATGAATTAAAGCACGAAGCTCCGCTTCATTGTTAGTACTAGAGGAAAATTTTACTGCAAAAGCATCAATTAATTTCCCTTCATCATTACTGTTAAGAATACAACAACAGTTCCCTTTGTACAGAACTCAAAATGCCAAAGATTGATATTAAAACAAACGAACAGAACCAACAAGATTCAAGAAAATAGCAACTCAGAACAGTATCCAAAATAATAAGAAAGTCAAAAGAATATCAAGAATAATATCAGCAAGAAAATAAAGAAAGTAAAGGATCAACACAGGAGATTTACGTGGTGATCAAGATCCCCTATTGAGATCCCCTTCACCCTTCACCCTTACCCTTACCTACAGTCATGAGGTGATGCCACCAATTGAGATCGAGATCACAACCTATAGGGTACAACACTTCGAGCACAACTCCAAAGACGAACGACTAGAAGAACAGCTTGACCTGCTGGAGGAAGTCAGGCTTGAGGCAAAAGTAAGAACAACCGTCAACAAAAGAAGAGCAGAGTGATGCTTCAACAAACGTGTGCAACCAAGGGCCTTCAGGATCGGGCACTTCGTCCTTAAGTAGATGGGAAAAACTACCCGAGATGAAGGAAAGCTAGGCCCACGTTGGGAAGGCCCCTACGTGATCACCACTAGGACTGGGCAAAATTTCGAGAATTTCGACTCCGCCCGACATCCGTTTCGATTCCGACTCCGACAGAGTCGGAGTGGTCGGAGTTCGGAGTCGGAGTTCGGAGCTACTCCGAAATGATCTCGGAGTCGGAGTCGGAGTTCGGAGCTTCATGGAGGTCCGACTTCCGACTCCGAAATTTTTTTAAAACACCCAGATGTAAAACGACGTTGTTTTACATCTGGGGTTTTCCTAAAAAAAAAGAAATGACGCTATCCCACATTAAGTGGGACGGCGTCGTTTTATGGAACAGAGGGGGCCAAAACGCAGGAGCCTCCCTTCCCTTCTTCTTCTTCTTCCTTCCTGCGTGACTGCGTCTTAGCCTCTCACGTCTCTGCTCTCTGCTCGTCCGCGATCTGCTGCCGTGCTGCACTGCTGCATCTCGCGTCTCGCATCTCGCATCTCTGTTGCCGCCGATCGTCGTTGCTCCTCCATGCGACTTCAAGCCGAGCTTCAGCATACGGTGAGAGTGACGGGTTCCGAACTTCCGAGCCCTAGAATTAAATTTAGGTGTTTAATTAATTAATTTTATGTAAACGTCTCTCACTCTCTTGTGAATTGATATTTTGTTGTGATTCGTATGAATTGATTTTGTAAATTTGTAGTAAGGAAGTGTGTTTAATGAAATGTATGATGTGTTTGTAATTTGTTTTGTATGCATGCATAGTGTTTGATAAAATGTGTAAGAGATGTGTAAGAGTCAATCAACGAAATTGAACGGAGTTGAATTTAAATAATAAAAAAAAAAGAATAGAAAACAACAACTAGAAATTTATTTCTGAACGGAGTTCGGAAATTTAATTCTGAGTCGGAGCTCCGACCTCCGTTCAGAGTTCCGATCGGATATCGGAGTTCCGAACTCCGATCGAAATCGGACTCCGACCCAGTTCGGAGTCGGAGTCGGAGGGGAAATTCGGCTCCGACTTTTGTCGGAGTCAGAGGTCGGAAACGACAACTCCAACTCCGTCGGAGTCGGAGCCCACCCCTAATCACTACCAACAACCACCCAAGCTCTTACTGGCTTTGAGACTCCCAAGGGAATGAGCTGCCACACCCCTAGAATGCCAAACACATGCGGAAGTTTTATTGCTCAATTAAAAACCTAATGACTTGTAATTTACATTTATGCATCGATGTATAAATTCTATTAATGAGAATGTGGCTTTCCAGGAATACAGTGTAATCTCCATCAATGTAATCTCCACCAACATGATCTCCATTGACGTAATATCCACCAACGTAACCTCCACTATCATAATCTCCATCGACTTAATCTCCACCAACGTGATTACCACCAACGAAATCTCTATCAACAACTACTTACTTTCCTGCGAGGCACCAAAGGGATGAGTCACGCTAGAGGCTACTCTATCCTTCTCGTGGTGGAGAGTGGGTCTAGTCTCAAACTGCCTGATAAAATTACCTCCATCTGGGAGATAGAGGCCAAGATGCGCCTTAAGGCCATCTCGCCTCTCTCGCTACGGAAATGGGGTCGAGCCCTTTGGATGCCCGACAACTTACCCCAACCTTCGTCATGAAGGAGAGTGGGATCAGAGCCAGTCTAACCCAACACTTACCTTTCATGTGATTTCAACGGGCGGGAGCAGGTCCAGTCCCAAACTGCTCGACTACTTATCTTCCCACGAGGGCTAAAGGGCGGGCAGGTGACCCATCCCCCCTCGCGGGGAGAGCGGGTTCAGCTTCCAGAATAATTTACCCCACCCTCATCACGACGAAGAGCGGATTGGCTGCTCAGCCATCCGACACTTACCTTCCCGCTAGGCACCAAAGGGATTAGTCACACCAGAGGCTGCTTTATCCTTCTCGCGGGACATAGAGGGCAAGATGCCCCTTAAGGCCATCTCGCCTCTCCCACATCGGAGAGGAAGCCCAGCCCCTCGACTACAAGACAACTTACCCCGACCTCCACCACGACGAAGAGTGAGATTAACGCCAGCTTGACCCAACACTTACCTTCCCTGTGATGTCAATGGGTGGGAGCGGATCCAGTCTCCAACTACCCAACGACTTATCCCACCCCCATCATGGTGAAGAGCGGACTAGCTCATCCGCTGTCCGACAACTTACCTCCCCGAGGGAAACAAATAGGTTGGCTTGGCTTGAGGCATCCCAACCTCTCTTCTGGTGGAGAGTAGGTCCAGTCTTTCAATTGACCGACACACCACACTCATAAACGGTGATGTCAACGGGTGGGAGCGGGTCCAATCTCAAGCTACCCAGTGACTTACCGCACCCCCATCACTTTGAAGAGCAAACCAGCTCCTCGACTGTACGAAAACTTACCTCCTCGAGGGGAACAAACAGGCGAGCTTCACCTAAGGCGTTTTGACCTCTCCTCTGGTGGAGAGCGGGTTTAGTCTTTTGACTAACCGACACACCAAACGTCATCTCCAACAACAAAATGCCGAATGAGCGACACCTCAGGATCCTTGCCTCACTCCTCCGCCAAACAGGACGCCAAGCGACTAATACCTCACGTCTCCAACAAGACAACCCATATTTACAAATCTTGCACTCCTAAATCAAAAATGAGGCTAAATTATTTATTTTTTCCAGCCTTACATTGGATAACTCCTACTCGCTTCACGTCGAAGAACGGAATGCTCCCAACTATCTGGCAAACTTCCTCCTTGGGGGGACCAAAAGGGCAGGCTTGACCTAAGGCATCTCGACCCCTCATTTGGTGGAGAGCAGATGTAGTCCTTCAACTGCCTGACATAACGCCATCTCCAACAACAGAATGACTGACAAGTGGCGCCTCAAAACCCTCGCCGAACTACTCCACCAAGCGAGGAGCAAGAGCGAGATAACTCCCCAACTGCGAGTGACTCACACCCCCTCCCCTAGGGAGTTCGAATAGGAGGGCTTGGCCTAAGGCATCCCGACCTCTCTCCCCCTAGAATATGGGTCCGTTCTCTCCGCTACCCAAGAAATATTTTGGTATGAGAAATGATAGTGCCTAGCTGGTGGAGGAAGTGATGGCAGTGTAACTTGAGAGAATCATTGGCATCAACTCCTTTTCTATCAAGGCCCCTGCTCCCCAGCACCACAGGTTCTGGAGAAAGGACTTACCCCCTCAGTACCCTCGAATCACTTTGAGGATTCGGGGGCACGTGACCTCTCGCTCTCTCTAAACGCTCTAGATAGATCAATCCCAGGCGTCAGCATATTTCTAGAGGCTTGTCAATCTACAGGCTGACAAGACGACCGAGGAGCCAAGTATCACATCCCCCCAAGTTTAAATTATCCCTTACATCAGGTCCATCAAGCCAACAGAAGAACAAATCGAAAGAAAAATAACATTGGGGAAGGGATAGAGCAAATGGCAAAGGAAAAAATGACAATTTTATTAACAAATTAAGCATATACAAGGCATGAGAAAATGGCCGCAAGGACATCTAGAGATACTTTATCGGAGTACCTTACAAATAATAATAATAATGTGCCTAACTTTACAAACAAAAGAAAAAGATATACATCAACAAAGAGAGGGAGTTGTTCAGCTGGTGGGGTGTCACTGGTGGGATTTGTCTGAAAGGACGCTCGGGATGAGCTCTTTCCCAATTAAGGCTCCACAGTTCAACTCCACTGGGTCCGAAGGGAGCTTCTGCACTTTCAGTGCCCTCAAGTTGCTTTGGGGATTCAAGAGCACGTGATCTCTCATTCTCTCCAAACCTTCTAAGTAGTCGTAATTCCAGGCATCGTCGCGAACCAAGCGGACGTGCGATAGCTCCTCACGCAGCCAAGCAAGGGTGGCTTTGTCACTGTCGAGGCAGGAGTGCAAGTCTGAGATGGTGGCCTCATGGACGGCCATCGCCCGATCGGCCTCAGTCTTCTCAAACTCCAAGGCCTTCACTCTCTGGTCTTTAGCCTTGAGAGAGCCCCTCTTTTTCTGTAAATACTTGGAGGCCTCCCCATGCCTACCTTCCAACCACTTGTACAACCGAGAGTCGAAATCGTGTTGTTTCTGCAACTTCACATTCTCAACTCGCAGATACTCCAACTCCCTCTATTGGCAATCAAATGACTCCCTGGACCTCGCTAAGGCGGATTTAAGTTGGGTCTTGCATCGACGAAGCTTGAATATCCTCTTCTACCTCCGCTGCCGACTAAATTGCACATTGACGAGGGTTTCCTCCAACTTCTCTTTTCTCTTCCTCTTCTCTTTGGCACAATGCAAGGCCAACCAAGTCAAAGATCAGAGCAATTGATTCTCGCCTTCTGACGCCTCCCGGTTGTCCACAATGAACACCGCCAACTGCGCCACACCTTACCACGAAAATTTCAAGTTAGCAACAAAGGAAACTGCACCAAGAAAGCTTAAAAAAAGGTATAAGAAGTCGATAACTGACCTCGGAGAAGAACTCCTTGAGCCTCCCAGCCATGTCCTAGACACGAGCAAGATGGCCCCCGCTTACCGCTGACCTTAGGGCAGCATCCCCCCTCTCATCAAATGGGCTCTTGAGCACATTGCCATCGCCACCTGCCAAGCATGGGCCTGCCACCACACATTCAAGAATATCCCCAACCTTTGTGCCCACAGAAGCTGTAGGCGCCAACCGGCACCTCAGTATCAAGCTCTAGGACGGCCCCCTCGGTCTCTCCTTTTGCTATCACCACCACCTCAGCACCAACCCCTGTCGATGCCAAAGTCGGGATGGTGTTAGTGAACGCTAAAGGAGCGCTAGCATCAGCCAACGTGGCTGGGACTTCACCACCCTCGCTCACTTCAGCCCCTGGTCTAGCTTTCGCTGAAGCCTAGGCCAGGGCGGTGTAAGTGAAGGACAGTGGAGCCCTGGTGTTGCTTGCAACAACCGAAAGTTTGGTGACCTCCACTGACACTGCCGCAACCTCAGCATCGAGTGCGTTCGTCAGAACCCCCTCAGCCCACGACACGACCCTCACTACCTCCCTCCTAGACACCACATCAACGCCCCTCTTGCCCTCCAGGCTAGGTGCGGGTGAGGAAACCTCGACTTTAGGGGAATAGGCAATGGGAGAATCCGGGATTGAAACCCAGTCGAGGAGATCTTTGCTCCCAGCAGGGCAGCTCGAAGATAGGGGCGAGGGAATCCTCTCGAGATCGAAGTCTGGAGACAAGGGAACTATCTGGGACTCCCTAATAGGACGATCCAAGAGAACCCCTAAAATCACATAGAAAGCAACTCCTCTCCAGGCGAAAGCTCCATGACACCCACGTTGCCCGCTGGGGTCAGGGAAGAAGCCTTTAAGATGGTTGCAAGAGCCTCCCCGTGCTGCACAAGAGAGGCCATCATCGGATCTACCCGAACCGGCTGGGGAGGATCAAAACCACCCGCCCCACAAGGGAGAGAAGCAGGAGGTGTGGCGCGAGAAGGGGATACGGTCACCACCACCTTCTTCAGTGACCTCGACTTTCGTCCCTGAACAACCACAGTGACCAAAGATTGCCTTGGAGGGGGGACGGGGGCGTTACAGTCAGCTTTGGTGGGAGACTCCGTACTACAACTCCAAATGAACCAATGCTTGGATAGACCTAAAGCTGCAAGTATTGCCACTCTGCTTCAGAATATTGGGGGTGAGGAGGAACTCACGCACGGTGAGATCAGGGTACTCGAAAACCACCTCCTCTAGCACCCACTGCCAGATGATGCAGCACGATACCAGAATCCTCCATGTGTTTGGATGAAGTGTGGTGGGTGTTAAGTGCAGATAGTCCAACACATCACGAACTAGAGGGCAGAAAGGCAGCCTAAGGCTGTTGGAGAATATGCTAGGGTACACGGCCACCTTTGACCCATTCCCTTCGGAGTCCATGACGCCTACATTGGGAGACGGCACCTCAAACTTAATAATGTTAGGCACCTTGTAGGTTGATTTCAGCGACTCCAACTCACCAAGAGTCACGGCCAAATGCCACGAGAACCCCTCAAATCTCTGCAACTCGGTGCGAACCTCAAGAGGATCTAGGCCCCTAGAACATGCGAAGAGCCAGGAGGCCTAGCCAGGATATGGACTAATTTCGCAGCATGCACTATGTGACGCGACTTGGAGACAAGGAGGCTCTTGACCCCATCAATACTGAGAGGGCTGAAAGGGCGCAATCAGGTGTTAAGTCCAACCGTCAGAAAACGTGCCAATAAAATCGGAAGGGGAACCGTTGCCCAACAACAAAAAACTACGAAAAGGCCACGCGGGCATAAAACTAGGCAAGCAGAAGAGCCGGAAGAATAATGACAGCTCCTTTCTATGGAAGAAGACAACAAGTGTAGCGACTATAGGAAAATGCAAACATAGCGGTGAAAGCTTAAAGGAATTCCCATCAGACTAGTCCGATAAGAATTGTCGGGGTAATTGTAAAGAGGTTTTTCACCTGTCGGCCAATAAATCGAGCCCACGAGGGAAGAAAGTTATAGAGCCCGGCCAAGCCTAGTTAAGTCCAACAAGCCCCACTCCACTATGAAGAATCAGTGTGCCTCTCCAAAGTACTCGGTTCGCGAGTAAAACCTACCTCCAAAGCAACCCATACATGGGGAAAGCAGACAGCAGGGGAGATGGGACTCGTTGTCCTGACACCACCCCTCCAACACCCTGTCCTCAGGAACCTGCGCAGGCAGGCAGGTGGGACATACAGAACCCTTGATCTCCTGATAGCAAGCATGGAGGGGCTCGACAGGGAACACCCGTTAGATAAAGTGAGCCAGGGAGCCGCGCCGCATTAATGGCGCCACCCCCCAGACTCTACACCGCATTTTATGACGCTACCCCAGAAGTCATACTGCATTAAAGGATTCTGACAAAGGAACAGTGGAAAGGACATAAGCTCATTGGAGTCAGGGACTTGTGATTCCTACTAGAAACCTAGTATAAAAGCCGATTCTCAAGTACGAAGAACTTTCTCTGATTCCTCTAAGTTTACGCATAAACTACTAAAGAGATATACGGAATTTAACATCAGAGACTTCCCGACCACCACCAAAGCCCCTTATTCTCCATGTTTGCTCAAGTGTGCTGGTGAAAGCCTGAAAACCCAAGTTTATGGAACCTAACCCAAAGGTGCGCAAAACACGAAGTTAACAATACCTTTATAATAACCAAAGTCAATAGATATGAGTTTTAATTTTTAAGAAATAACTACATGGTCAATGTTAATGACATGTTCCGTACACCTAGGCCGACTTTTAGCAATCTGGACCGGGATCCTGGTACTTGTAATCATAGAGACAAAGGTGGGCTCCGTGGTGGTTCGGGGATGCTCTGATGCCAAAGCCAATCTTCATTTTTGGAGAATTACAATAGAATCAAAATGTTAAGGGGCTTATTCGTACCTGGAGTCTGGCTTTTATAGAGGTATCGTGGGGACATTCTGTATTATGTATTAGGAGTCTGCGTCATGCTCATAGTTACTAGGCCATGGTCTTTAATGCGACGTGGCTCCTAGTGCGGCGTCTCGATGGTAGATGATCAGTGTGGTCACTTCCCGTCCCCATTGTCAGGGAATGGAGGGTCTTCTGCGATCTTCGTTAATCTGCTGGTTTTTTTTCTTAAATGTTAGGTGTTAAAGGAGGATGTCAGGGTCGGCGTGTCCCGTCTGTCCCCCTGATTTATTTCCCACACGAGAGTATCCCATCTCCTCTAGTACAGACTATGGGCCGAGTTTCGTTAGTGACTATTGGTCCCATATGAAGGGAGTGATTCGGGTCAAGATAGGCTTTAGTGTCCTGCCAAGCCCAACCCTGAGTTTGGGGGAGGGGGGATGGGAATATTCCCTCCGGTCAACATTAATTAAAAATATTGTTTAATTTGAGGTTTAAGAAAAAATAAAGAAAAATCAAGCATAGAAAAGATAAAATATGACAAGAAGAAAATCTTGTAGAGAACTAGAAAAAGAATTATGAGAGACTACTTGCCATGAGTTTTTTAATATGTAATTTTTACTTCTAGAAAAATTTTAGAGCCGAAATTTTAATAAAAATGGATGAATACCATTTTAGTCCCCATGCTTTGTGCTCTTTAGACATTAATCCTTGAACTTTAATTTTTAACTTTATAGTCCCCAAGTTTTTAACTTTGGTCAAATCGATCTCTGGGTCCCGAATTCGGGACCTAAAATGTGTCCCGAATAGGCTATTTTTTTTTTATGTATTTTTTTAATCATCATAAATATTTTTTAAAAAAATAAAAAAATCACAACATCATTAAAAAATATTTTTTTAATCATTTGGTAAAAAAAAAAAATTCCATTCAGGACACACTTTGGGTCCCGAATTCAAAGCATTTCCCTTGTCATAATCTAGAAATTTGGAAAAATATTTTCATACTAAAATTAAAAAAGAAAATAGAAAAAACCTAAATCGGGTGAACATTGCCAGGGAGGACCTAGGCAACACGGCCTGACCCAAGTGCGGTGGCTTGGATCGCGTGGCCCAGGCAGCTTGTTCTTGTGATTGTTAGTTTGATCCATTTAATAATATGGTATAGCTCGTAGCATATGGCATGTAGACAACATGTTTAATATGTTGTCTTGGCACATGTATGAAAGATCCCTATTGATCTATTCATGCATAATTCACTATTAATGAATTTAGGAGATGCTTAATGAATGAGTTGTGACATTGTGTGAATGTTATGCATATTGAATGTTGATAAGGGAATATAAAGTGCTATAGTGCACGGCTACATCTTTTGAGGATCTATCTGAAACGCGTCTTATTGTTGTGCATGGATTATAAGATGTTAATCAAATAAAGTTTTTTCATGTTGATGGTCATTATTTATTGATCAACTTTATATATAGAAGCTTTGAAAGCTATGCTTAGAGTTGTATTGAACCAAGCTCTCCATGTGTATATATACATGTATGAATATATCATGGCTATAAGATGTTGGATGTGGTAGATTTGTTCTTAGGGCAAGCCCTTGTAAATTTGGTGATGTATGGAGTATAGTTTAGCATAACTACGTATATATTAAGGGTAGTGATAGGGTTACTACACATTTACTACTTATAGTGTTTTTATTTTTTTATCATTTTCTTTTAAGTATTTTTTTAACATCCTTAATCATTAAGAAAAAGTTAAAGAAATATATAATTTTACTAATAGTCACTTCCTTAACCATTAAAAAAAATTAAAAATTAAAAAAAATCAAATACAAAAAGAGTAGTAAATAGATAGTAAGAAAGTAGTAACCCTATCATTTTCCATATATTAAAAGGGAGGTTTCACTAGAAAGCTCTAGGGCTTGAGGCTTTAAGGGATGCTTGAGGAATGTGATGAGATGAGAAATCTGTAAATAGTAGTGACATGGTTTATGAATAGTATTGAAATTGTTTAAATTATGATGTTTTATAGGACTTTTGGAAAGAAGAAAGAAAAAATTGAATAAAAATATTATAAAGTTAAAATATTATTAGAATATAGTTTTTTAATATTATTTTTATTTTGAGATTTTTAAAGTTGAATTTTTTTTGTGTTTTTTTTTTGGAAGTTTGGAAAAACTATAATATTAAATAATGATTAGATGAAAAAGTTTAAAATTTGAAATTAAAAAGTGTATGTTTGAATGGTATTTAGATGTTGAGATGTGATGAGATTAGGGATGTAACCGGTGGTTCGGTCCGGTTTTGGAGAGATATTGAAACCGAACCGGTATATACCGGTTTTGGAAATTTAAGAACCAATACAGACTGATTAATCTCCGAAACCCAAATTTTTTATTTTTTCGATTTCAGTCATGTCCGGTCCGATTTTCCGGTTTATCATTTACATGTGTAATACTATATATATTTAATATTATAATTTTTTTAATACTAAAGTTAATTGTGAGAATTTAGTATTTATAATTAACAATTACTAATACATTAATGTTCAATTATACTAGTATATTCAATTAATCTAAATCTTTGGTAGTTGCTATCAAGTTTGAGTGAAGATTTGGTATTGGTTCAACAGTATGGAACTAATTTCAAATACTATTATTTGGTCTTGCTTTTGAATCTTAATACTGCGTGGTACTAATTCATGCATGTATAGGTGAAATATCTTTGATAATTATTAGACTAATGTTAGATATAGCAGAGTGTGTAAGTTTCATGTATTTTTTTTATATAAAAATAAAATAAAATTCACCTTTAAAAAAACTATGATTTTTTTATGTAACTCTCAAGTTTGTCCTTTTTTTTTTTAAATATAATGCATTAAATCTACACATCTTAAAACTATATAAATCATTTTCCTAAATCACTAGTTATGAAATCGAATTTTGTTGATGCTACTTGTCATTTAAAATATATAAAAAAAATGATGAAATTAAAAGAATTACTCTGGCCACAAAAATAATATATAAAAGTAAATCTCACAAACTGACATGGTTTGTTGTAGTTTGTCAAATTGTAAAATTATTTTTATTATAAAATAGATCTGACGGATTATATGAAGACGTTCTTATATAATCCTTTTATAGCTGTAGCACTACTCTAAAACTAGAGATTTGATTTGTACAAGCTTCAAATAGATAAGCCTCATACAATTCCTTATAAAAAAGTAGATCCTACCTTAAAAAAGTATAAAAAAAATTATTATTTATTAATAAGATCTATTATTTTACAAAAAATTTATGTGAGATTTGTCTATTTGAACGTATTAAGCAGTGTCTTCAAGCAACGAGCATGCACCATATCTAATATATATTGATTCTAATTCTTTATGTGAAAACTCCAGAGCGTCGTGTTTCATAAAGTAGCTTTAAGTTTTCTTTTTGCTTTATACTTTTTGTAAATAATTATATTATGTCATGTGATATTTTCTCTGTTTCTTTGTCCTGTACTTGTACTTGGCTAAGATGTAAGGGTTAAGACTTCTCTAATCATTATTAGAAATAATCCTCAAACTTGTAATTAATTATAGCTTTAGGAGAAACCATTTATTTATAAAATAATTTTATAAATTAACGTGACTTAATAATAATAAAAAAATTTATAATCCGATATATCAATTCATATTAGTTTATAAATTTATTTATAGATCAGCATTTATAATTCCTTCATCATTAGTACTGAGGACTTTGAAAAGAAAAAAAAAAAAAAAAGAAGCACTATAAAAGAAAGTGATAAGTGCCAATAAGAAAAATAAAAAGAGCAACATGTTGATATGATGAAGACAATGCTGCAGCAATGATAAAAACAGTGACGTATATGCATGGCCCTTTAAGATGGATGTATGGTCTAGGCGGGGGTGGACGCATTCTTCTGCAACAAACTTTCAAAATTGCTTGTGGGAGAAAGTTAGTTGGAGATAAGATATTGCAATAAGTAATTAATGACGACGGGTGGTGGCCATCCCATGCATTTGAACACCTTAAATAATAGTGAAATTCATTTTTATTTTTATTATTTTCAATCACACCAAACCGCACCACAATACTAAGATGTTTCACATTTTGAGCAATATTAAGAGAAATACTCTAGTCACGAAGAGATTACATAAAAATAAACTCATAAACTGACGTGGGTTTATATGGTTCGTCAGATTATATAGTTACTTTTACTGTAAAGTAAATCTAACGGAACAGATGAAGTCATATCAATTTGTAAGATTGTTTTTATGTAATACTTTTGTGGATGTAACAGTATGACAAGTTTTATCTTGTCAAGTAGACAATTCAATAAAAACAACATCAACAATGAAACGAATTAATAAAGATAACGCTAGCTATATACAGTTTTAAGATGTATAAACTTTACATAAAGTGAGTATTTTTACGTGAATCTCATATTTTTTGTACTTTTTTTAAAGAATTGAATTGGATATGTTCATTATAGGACTGTATAAATCATTTCCCATTAATAATCCTATTGTTTAAATTTTTTTCCTCTCTATTTTTGAGGTGTGAAACTATTAATGAATGGTTCCAAAGATATAGGCCGGTTGATTCGTATATACAAGGTAGTAGCATCGACACCAGTATGAACGAACATGTAGCAGAATGAAAAGAAAAGTCTTTGGCACGTTGGTTTAAATGAGGTACAGAAAACAAGGCTACGCGCCTACGAGACGCATGAAGGACTGTAGTCAACTTATGAATAAGAAATTAAAAAAATATTGAAAACTTGTTATTTGATCGAAATTCATCTCAATTTATTATTATAATTTTTTTAAATTCTCAGATAAAATATAATAAATAATTTAACTTTTTAAATTATAAAATAATAATAATAATATTAAAAATTAATATTTTATTCAACTCATTTACTGCGTTTGGATATTGAACTGAATTGAGTTAAATTGAAATGATAAAATATTATTAGAATATTATTTTTTAATATTATTATTATTTTAAGATTTAAAAAAATTGAATTGTTTATTATATTTTATATTAAAATTTAAAAAAATTGTAATGATGAGTTGAGATGAATTTAAAAACCAAAAGAGGTCTAAAATCATTTCAACTCATCTTTAATCAAACGGGGCCAATATTTATGAAAAAAAAAATCAGCTATAAATATTGCTGTTATACATCACATGCCCACATTGAAATCAGCGCAAACTACAGCCTTAAACAATCAAAACCTCCACAGATCGATCTAGCAAGGATTGAGAGATCCAAGACTAGTGTGAAGAAAGCTTAGTGCCCAAAATGGGGAGAAGCCCTTGTTGTGCTAAGGAGGGCTTGAACAGAGGTGCTTGGACAGCTCAAGAAGACAACACTCTCAGAGAATACATCAGAATCCATGGTGAAGGCAAATGGAGAAACCTTCCCAAAAAAGCAGGTACCATTTCTATACATTTTTTTTTTGTCTTTTTCCTTTTTGGGTAGGAAATAAAAAGTTAAAAGGGTTTTCTGTTTCTGATATGGGAAAATCATGACATAAATGGTTTGGGTTTTTGGAGATCAGGTCTGAAGAGATGTGGGAAGAGCTGCAGGCTTCGGTGGTTGAATTACCTGAGACCAGACATTAAGAGAGGTAACATATCACAGGATGAAGAAGAACTCATCATTAGGCTTCACAAGCTTTTAGGGAACAGGTTTTGCATCTTTTCCTTAAAAATGTTTTTCTTTTTCAGAAATTAAACAACTATAATGTAAAAGCTAAATGTATTTCTTTCTTTCCTTTTTAGATGGTCTCTGATAGCTGGAAGGCTTCCAGGGCGAACAGACAATGAAATAAAGAATTATTGGAACACAAATCTAGGAAAAAAACATCAAACCCAACAAACCAGAACTGTTCCAGATCCTAATCTTTGTTCAACTTCAAAGCCAGTACTACCCAACAACATCAAGGTTTCCTCCAACACAGGAGCCTGCTCATCTCCATCGCCATTGACGATCATGAACTCTCATGATCATGATGTGATCCGGACCAAGGCGTTGAGGTGCTCTAAAGTCCCTCTCACCCCAGTAGTACTGCAGGCACAGCCAAACAAGCACCAACATTCCATAAATAATAAGCCCGCCGAATCCGGTGCGTTAATGGATGAGTTTTTTCCATTTTCATGTCGTGAAGAAGATCATCAAGATCATAATCACTCGTCGGATTTCGGAGACATTTGCTTGTCGGATCTTCTCAACTCGGACTTCTCAGATGTCTGTGACTTCATTTTCAGTGACAACAACAGTAATGATTTGCCACCTTCTTCAGACCAACAACCTCTTTGGGTTTCAGAGGAAATGCTGCAAGATTGGACAGTTAGTAATTGTGTTCAAACCAATATCGTGGCTCCCAATATCTGTTGACAGTCTTGAGACTTATAGTGGCTTCAACCTTTCCCGATTTCAGTACTGCTCATAATTTCAGTTCTGTAAGATGTTATTTATGACTCTTGTTTTTCGTGATCAAAGATCTGTGTTAAGCAGCTTTCTAATTAATTAAATAAATAAAGCAGAATTAATTATTGTCTGTGTTTTTTGGTTTGTGGGAATAATCTTGAGAATAAGCTTATAATTAAAGGGTAGTACCCATTTACTACTTCATTTGAATTTTTTTTTATTTTTGTTATCATTTTCTTTTAAGTTTTTTTTAACATCCTTGATTATTAAGAAAAAATTAAAAAAATATATAATTTTACTTACAGTCATTTTCTTAATTATTAAATAAAATAAAAAAATTTTAAAAAAAACTAAATAAAAAAAAATAGTAAATGAATAAGAAGAGGACAGTAACCTTATTATTATCCATAATTAAAAAGGTAGCTAGATTAATAGTAAATCTATATATTGAGACGTTATATATACTTTTTTAATAAAAATAACTTTACAATATAACGTATCAAATCATTTTGTAAATTTATTTTTATAAAACTTTTATTGGCTACACCATTTCTCCATTGATAAATAACCATTCAGTCCTATGTGATAGGAACTAAGCACTTCATCGATCTAACGATTTTAGATCTGATACGCAAACATCTATATTAGCGTTACTCAAGGAAATGCCATTAGAAATGGAGACTCCATCCCTACATTGGGTTTCTTTCCATGAACGTGATAAGTTGACTTCACAAGGACTTGTTAGGGGAGTGAGATCGATGAGATGAGAATTTTCTCAATAATAATAAGATAGTTTGTGAATAATAATAAGATAGTCTGCATTGATTATTTTTTAGATTTTAAAACATGAGAGAGAAAAAATTTAATAAAACATATTATAAAGTTAAAATATTGTAATAATATATAAATTTTATAATACTATTTTTATTTAGAGATTTGAAAAAGTTGAAATTATTTTTTATTTTTAATTTGAAAGTTTAAAAAAGTTGTAATGATTAATTTGAAAATTTTATATTTAAATTATATTTAAAAATAAGATAAAAGAGCTAAGATGAAAATTGTATTTCTAGTCTAAAGTCCCAAACATGATGATTAGTATCCCTGACCTTTCGCGCGACATTCGACAAACTCCTATGATTTCCTGTTTTTTTTCTTTTTATTTTTTTAATTTTGCAGGAATAGATCTTCATCGGTCTAACCTTCATCAATACGTATATATATTTATAATGCAACAAAGATATATTATATAGTCTTAGTGTAAAGACTTCTCCCATGTGCTCGATTATAAAAAAAAGCAGCAGCGTGTTTATTGGGTTAGTTGCAAATGATTTCCATTATTTTCTGTCACGAGAAACACAAATTGCCTAAGTCTTGCTAGGAAGTGGGTATAAAGCATTTATTTGATTTGATGACTTGACTTGATTTTTCATGATCACGTGCATGCATGTGTATATCTAGGGCATTGGCCTAGCTAGGCTTTAACATCTTTTCATGGTGACGTTTCAATGTTATAAAATCCTTATCTCAATTAATGTGATTCATAATCATGAGAATAATACTACTCTTTCATCACTATTTTTCCATTCAATTCTATCGCTTTATTTTTTTAATTTTTTTTATTTAGAAAATATTTTTTAATAATATTATGATTTTTTTATTTTTTAAAAAAATATTTAAAACTGTTAAAAAATATATATATAAAAAGGTAAAAAAATAAAATAAAATCTAATAATAACAGTAGCTCGTTGGTAACGGTGAGTGTAACAGCACTCTAATCATAAACTTATCCGCTTGTAACATAGGACAATAATTTCATTTTTTTTTCATAAACAGAAAACGTAAAGGAATTGAAAGGACACGATAATAAAACATAACTAGTACTACATGTTGTGTCGGTTACCGACTAATAAGACACAAATAAATAAACAAAAACATTAAACATGATTAAATCGAAATACTAGAGTACTCAATCAATTAGTGTTAGGTCCAACATGAGAATCAAGAAATATCAATTAGATGGAAACATGCATCACTAAACATCTAAACAATGATGTAGATGATAGACGTTGATCTCTTTGAAACGCGGCCTCGAGAGACAAACGACTTTCTCGATCAAATTCGATCTTAAGGAGTACTACGTACAAGTCTTTAATTGGCTTGTTCACAATGACATAATCCATTGATTTTTAGTTTAATTGATGTCTTCATAATCGTACATAAAGTCTTTGTAGAAAAAGAGAGAGACATCACTAATATAATCATTAATGCAGGTGATGTATACCACATTCCACAAAAATTACAATATGATGGAGATAGATAATAAAAAAGAATGCATGTTTAATTACAATATTATTGAAGGCATTATTAAAAAAATAAATTTTATATATAAATTTTATATTTATTCATTTTTTTAAAAAGAATTCGTAAATACTACACGCTCCAAGACTACATATATTATTTCTCTTATTTGTTCTACAAATGAGTCAAGTAAAAAAATGCCTCATTTGGATGTTGAGTTGAGTTGAGATGAGTTGAGTTCTTTATGAATAGTAGTGATTTGAGATAACAGAGTGAGTTTTATGAGGCCCACCTAAGATGAGTTTATATGTGTTTGGATGTTAAAATGAGTTTAAATGTATTTATATAAAACTGAAAAGATTGTGGATCCCGCGTTTAAAGAGGTGTTCAGTTGAAAAAAATTGTGGATCTCACGTGTAAAGAGGTTTTGAGTTTAGTGATGTTTAATAATTTATGAGTTGTGTATTTGAATGTTGAGTTAGAAGCTGCGTTTTGATGTTGAACTGAGTTAAATTAAGTTGAGATGATAACAATATTGTTAGAATATTATTTTTAATATTATTATTATTTTAGAATTTGAAAAAGTTGAATTATTTATTATATTTTGTATTGAAATTTGAAAAAATTATAATGATGAGTTGAAATGAGTTGAGATGAGTTTACAAATCAAACAAAATTTTAAATTAAGTTGGGATGAGTCCATGTTCCAAAAGAGAAGTGCATAATGCATTACTGTCTGTCTGTGTCTATGTATCAGCATGTTATGATTTGATAATTCACTGACATCATGGTCTAATGCCCATTACCTATAATTTCTATTGACGAACATGTGAACATGGAGAAAAAAATTATGTCTCGGTATGTAGGTGAATAATTAAATGGATGGACCAGTAAAAGAATCTAGAACTCTATACGCTATTAAAAATTGGAAAATGTATTCAATATTTGCTAAAACTCAACAAATTATATATTGGTTTCTTTAAATAGCTTGATCCTAAAAATTTTAAAAGCCATAAATATTGGTTTCTAAAAATCATATATATAAAAATATATAGAATAATGTTATATACTACCCTATTATTCTAGAATAATGTTACATACAGTCATAATATACGTAAATACCGTACAGTCACTTTAAAAAAAAATGGAACTCACTATTAAAAAATTATTATTTTTCATGTAGGTTCCGTATTTATTCACTTTTTTTAAAGTGATTGCACGACGCTTACATACTCACGACTACAACCATCATTTCTCATTATTCTATTTAGATCGTACTTAAATTAAAACAATTTTTCATTATTTATTATAGTAAAAAATTAGTAAATCCTTTTGATATCCATAATATTCCAAACATATATAGCATCACGTGACTGTATTGATTCAAGAGACATTAAAGCCTAGTTTATTTGGAGAAAACATCTCATCTCATCTCATCTCATCTCATTTAATCTAATCATTACAATTTTCTCGACTTCCAATATAAAATAAAATAAACAATTCAATTTTTTCAAATCTCAAAATAAAAATAATATTTAAAAATATAGTATAACAATATTTTATTCAACTTTTTAACTTTAATCTCAACTCATTTTATCTCATCTGTGAAAACAGGTGAGCCAATGCGTCATACAAAAATAAAAGAAGAGTAATGATATACACACAATATATTATATAATATATTACACAACAATGTTATAAAATTATGTTATTTTTATAAGATATTTTACAAAAATACATTTCATTTAAAACATAATTATATAAATTTTTATAAAAAATATTATGTATAAATCATTTTATATAAAAGAAAGCTAACATATGTGACTCATCTTTGTCGAAAATCAAATCAAATCATATCAATCATATTTTAATTTAATCATGGATAATACTAGTTTTCTTGTTGGGAGCTCTCGCTTGGAACTCTCATTGGGATTTTTTTTTGTTTTTTTTTAATTTAAAAATGTTTTTTAATATGATGAGATTTTTTTAAAATTTTTTAAAATATTAAAAAATGTATGTAAAAAAAAAAAAAAAAACACATCAAATAGATTAGCAGCAGCTTCCGGCGGAAACCAGCGGTGACTATAGAAGGATCATTTAATTATTATTTTTTGTTTTCAAAGCTCCCAACTGTGTCTCATGGTCCTATTGTTGGTAAACTCGCGCAAACAGCTCATCAAATTCTATTATTATTTATTTCCTTTTTTATTTTTATGAATCTTTGCTGAAAACTATCTCCACTAAGTATTTATAAGAATAATTATCATTATCTTCTGGTTTTTTCTATCTGTCACATATAAATTAATCAAGATATGGTCCATATCCGTGAGGTCACATTAATCAAGATATATATATATATATATATATATATAAAATCAATGATGTAACGTTGGTGTTGGTGTCCCCAAGACACCATGCATTATACGTTTCACTGTTTAGGACAACCTGGGTCGCACCCCTCCAATCGTATTAATCAAATAAGTAATGTTATATACAATCGTAAAATACGTAAATATTTTACAATCATTTTGAAAAATAGTAATGTTTATTATTAAAAAATTAATTTCTTTTCATATATATCTTATATTTATTTACTTTTTTTTAAAACGACTGTATCATACTTATACACAGATCATTTTTCTAACCAAATTGACGGTACTCCTTGAACCGGGCCCTAGTGCACTTCCCCGTAAAAAGCACAACAAAATCCTGCTCCGCTCCGCTCCGCTCCACTGCACAATCCCCACCAAGTCATAAATTCTTCACGTGAAATGCTTTTAGGTCCGAATTTGGGATCTAAAAAATGTCCTTAGAATTTTTTTTTTTTGTTTTTTGTTTACCGAATGGTTAAAAAATTATTTTTTAATGATATTGTGAATTTTTATTTTTTAAAAAAATATTTATGATGATTAAAAAAAATATAAAAAAAAGAAAAAATTATACTATTCGAGATATTTTTTGAGTCCCGTATTCGGAACCCTTAGCAGTACTCATTCTTCATCTAATAATATATAAAGAGTAATACAGTTTAGATTATACTTGTAATCGTAATTGTGCAACGATCGTGCAGTTATTTTGAAATAAATAAATAAATACAGGATTCACATGAAAAGAAATTAATTTTTTAATAGTAGACTCCACTCTTTTTCAAAGCGACTGCACGACGCTTACACACTCTACGATTGTACGTAGCATTAATCATAAACTTTATTTTAAAGAGAATATACCAGCTTATGATTAAAGGTACTCCTTTATGATTTTATTAGAAAAATAATATTTGTTCGAATATTTTAATTTTTTTCTTAATAATTAAAGAAAAAATTATTTGTAAACTTGTATATTTAAATTATTAAAAAATATTTAAATAAAAACAAAAAAATTCACATGCAATGGGGCACACATAGCGGCACATACTGACGGCCCCTAGCATTGTCCTATATTATTATTAAAAATGTTTGACCTATTGTTGATCTCTCTCAACATGAATTATATAAATTGTTTAAGTCAACCTATCAAAAAGATAAGGAGTGATTAGGTTAGATTTAAATAAAGACTATCTTATTACAATATAATACTAAAAATTTCGCAATTTTTAAGGCTTCACCTAATAAAGTCTTGGATTTGATAAGTAATTATTGTTCGTTTTGTACAACAATCGGCCCAAATTCAAAAGGAAGAAAAAAGTTCTACCTATTGGCCACATCGTTATCGATTGTTTAAATATATATGATCCCTTTGAGCTTGTTTTTTTGAATAATTGAATATCCTACTTATTTAGACTAAAGCCATCTAACCTAAACGGATCAAGATACTTTAAGTTTAAACTCATTAAAGTTATTGTTCAAACTAAATAAGTTTAATATTTATAAGAGATTTTATAAAATTCAGATTACAAATTGATGTAGCTCGATATAAGATGTAAAATATACTTTATAATAAAATGAGTTTTGCAATTTAATATACCACATCAAGATATATCAGTTTGAAAGTTACTTTTATAGTATTCTTTTATAGGCTAAACATTTCTCTTAAAACTTTAAAATCCAAAATGTAAAAAAAGTAGTCACATGAAGTGCATCATAAAATATTTATTTAAATGTTATGACAAACTATATATATATATATAAGTAATGCTAAATACAAATTTAGAGTGTGCAAGTCCCGCACACTTCTTTTGAAAAAAAGTGGGATCTATCATTAAAAAAATAGTTTTTTCATGTGAATATCAGATTTACTAACTTTTTTCAAAAGGAGTGCACAGAACTTGTAATCCTAGGACTGCAAATATAATTTCACACACACACACATATCCACCTCTATCTCATTTTATGCTCTAAGATTTAGGAAGGAATCTTAAGTTAGATGAACTAACCTTCTTTTTTTGGCAATAGTTGTTTATGATTACTATATCTTCATTTAAAAGAAGAAGATTGTAACATTTTCACTTACGATATATTTAACGGACGTTAGTTGAGGAACAACTATCTTAACTTTGATCTAGTCTCCAAGATGTGTTGCTGTACAAAGTAGTCTTCTTTCGACCACTCCCTTGTGAGTTTGTGGAGAAGAAGTTTTTCAGTCTGTGCCTATTCATTGGAGTAAGGGAAAGTAATCATTGTTTCACCTTGGTGGAGACAGAGGAGGAGGATGAAAGAATTGGAAGAGATTTGTGAATGTCTTCATTTGAATGAAGAACACACCCATTGATCTCAACCTCAAAGACATGGAGGAGATGAGCAAAAGAGGGGGTTGGAGTCTGGTAGGCAAGATTTGTTCAGAGCACACTATCGGGAAGGAAGTTGTTCGAACCACCATGGAAAAATCTGGAAGGTTATCAAGCTGATTACGTTCCACGAAATTTGCCCAAATTGTATCATCATCACCTTAGCCACCCTGAGGGACAAACACCGCGTGCTAGCACCCTATTTATCCTGAAACTGTTTGACGAAATCACTCAACCGAATTTGTTAAAATTCTATCATGAATCCTTTTGGGTCCAAATGCACAATCTTCCTCGCTTGTATGAATTGCCAAATAGGGGAATTGATTGGAGTCTCAATTGGCAAAGTACAAGAGGTGGATGTTTAAGAAGATGGTGTGGGATGTGGAAGTTGTCTCTGAGTGAAGATTGCATGTGATCTAAGAAAGGTTATCACTCGAGGCAGGACCGTGAACCTTCAAGGTCGAAGCATATGGGTGCCTCTGTCATAGAAGAAACCACCGAGAATGTGTTTCAAATGTTGACGAATTGTGCATGACAATCAGGGATATACGAGCTCTATCTCTAGTAATGGTAAGAATAATGGGAAGGGAAGCCAATTTGGCCCATGGATGAGGGTCGTGTTGAACATACGTAAAACATCAATGGCAGGCCCAAAGAAGTTTGGCGATGATTCTGGTAGTACAGATTATCCAGATCTATAGAAGGATCACTGTGAAGATGATAGTTCAACCAATTCACAAACAGTGCTGCCAAGGATGGTGACGCCATGAGCAAGGAAGGATTATGGTTGAAAGCGAGAATCAAGGAGGTCAAATTGGTATTGAGCAGAACATGAAGGGGATGGTGGCAATAGGGGAATAAATAGGCTTTTCAAATATTGTAATTGCCTTAGAGGGAATCAAGGAGAACTTATCGGTTTCCCAACAAAGGAAGGAGCCTTTCGACTCAAATAGCAATGTAAATCCTTGTGGGCTGCAAGGCCTAGACTGAGCCAAGACTTTAATAGTCCACATGGCCTTATAGAGGCCTATGGGCTGAAGGTTATGAAATCTCCCAATCAACCCATCCCTGCTAGTAGAGATACTTATGAGAGAGTTAAGGTACATAACAAAATCATTAACAATACAAGGAATAAGCCCCTCACCAGGGGCAACTGGAAGAGAAGAGCTCTTGAAAGAAACATTCCGGGTGAGTCGATGCTCAATTCTCATGTTCATAAACATGATTTTGTAGGTGGGGAAGAACTTAGAAATGGAAATGGGGAGGGAGTAGTGTTGAATGACTTAGTAGAGGCAGTGGCTGTTAGGCAGCTCCCCTCCCAATGATTCTAATAAACTATGTCGAGGAGTTGGGAACTCTTGGACAGCTCAAGACCTTTGTCTTGTGGTAAGGAAAATGAAACCCAAAATTGTGTTCTTGATAAAAACTTTGCTTAATTCGGCGAAGTTTGAAAGCTTAAAACGGAGATTGGGGCTTGATGGATGGTGTAGGACCTATGGGAAGAAGGGGAGGATTGGCTTTGTTGTGGATGTGTGAAGTTGAATTGGAAATACATAATTTTTCTTAGTCCCACATTAATGCATGGATCATAGAAAAAGATACTAAAGGTAAAATGGCTGCTTACTAACTTCTATGGTCATCTTAAGGCTGGCAAAAGGAAAGAATCTTGGGACCTTATGGGTAGATTAAAATTGATAGATCAGTCTGCATGGTGTGTGATCGCTGATTTTAATGAAATTACTTATCACTTTGAGAAACAAGAAGGCAAACAAATGATGGAAAGTCAAACGGATCTTTTGAGAGATGCTTTGGAAGCCAATGCTTATATGATCTGGGTTATAGAGGGAATAAATTCACATGGAGCAATAAGCACACTGATGACACCTTTACCAAATAGAGGCTCAACAAGGTTGTAGCAAATATTCACTGGACCTCTCTATTTAAGGAAGCTTGGGTGGATGGATTGACAACAAGAAGTTCAGACCTCAAACCCATATTGTTATCCATTAATATTTCTCAGATGACTCTAATGTGCCAGTTGAAGATCAGGAATAGGAAGCATGGGTGGGTCTAGTTAAGCATTGAGGAATAAGTGCTTGAGAGGCACAAGTTGATTACCAGTTTTGAATAAGTGCCAAAGAGTACAAGGGACCATTGCAATATTTATAAAAGAATTAAATTTTTTACTATGTTAGTATTTTGAGTTAAAGGTGCCTTATTTGAGACTTGTGGAGTTTATTTTTCTTGTTTATGTTTACACTTTGGAGCTTAGTTATGAAGGAACATCATATTTGAAGCAAATTAATTTTACATGCTACAAAGTAGTTTTCCTTGTCTAAATCATTTAGAGTACATTTTTGAATTGTTGAGTTGTGATTTTAAGAGACGAGAGCTAACTCCCTGACCCTCCGGGTACAGGGTATTACAATTGGTATCAAAGCGAGCCAGATTTTAGATTCGATAGATTTTAAGGTTGGAAATTTAAGTTTTCAGATCCTTCAGACTCTAGGTCAAAGTGAGATTTGGGTAGGGATGGGTAGAATAAGGTTTTATTTTTGTGTTTGTTCTTAATCTTTCTTCTTTCATTTACATTATTTTGTGGGAAGACACTGGAGTATAAGTCTGCTCGTGACAATTGGTATTAGATTGAAGAAAATCCTACAATGGCATAAGGCACGTGGATGACAATGATGAAGTTACAACAAGAAACATCTTAGAAACATCAAGAAATGATGCAAAGGCAATTGGAGAATCATGAGCATGCAATTCAGGGTATCTCTAGAAGGTTAGATCAACTTACTGACATGATCCGTTCTTTAGTTGAAAGTAGACAAGATGATTAGTGTCAGAATGAATATCATGAGACTAGGATAGTTGGTCAAGAAGAAAGAAGCTTTCTGCCAAGAGGAGTACGTTTGGATTTCCCTCACTTTGATGGGAATAATCCAACAAGGTGGATTTTCAAAGCCACCCAATATTTCGATTTTCTCCAAACTCCCTCAAACTAGAAGCTTTTAATGGCTTCTTATCATATGGTAGGTGAGGCAATAGTATGGTATCAAGATGCCTTAGACTGTGGACAGTTTGTGAATTGGGACTCTTCTTAAGGACATGAGGACTAAACATGTGATACTTAAAGGCTCAATGGTAGATGGCTTGCACCCAATCCATCTACGATGGTCTTCACATTCTCCAGTTGGACTTCTAGCATATAAAGTGCCCAGTAGCTTGTGGCATGCTCAGCTTGGACACCCTCAATCTCGGATTCCTAAAATTTTATAACCATGTTTTGCCATCTTTGAATAAAAATTTTGGATTTTTTGAAAGTTGTGTTTTGGGAAAATCAACAAAGTTGGCATCTGAGTCTTGTCAATCCTATGCTACTTCATTTTTACATACTCGTCAAACCGATGCATGGGGACCTGCCTCTATTCCCTCCTATGATGGTTTTCAATTTTATTTAGTCATCATTGATGAATACTCTCTATACATATGGAATTTTCCTATGACTCGCAAATCTGGCGTGGCTACCTTTTTTCCTGCTTTTCTCAAGCGAATGGACAATCAGTTCAATACTCGTGTAAAAATAGTTTAAAGTGATGGAGGTGATGAATTTGTTAACAAAGTCAACAAAGTCTTAGAAGCTTATTTTGTAGCCCATGGAATTATTCACATATTATCATGTCTAGGGACACCAGAACAAAATGGATTGGAAAAACGTTGAGACCGGCACATTGTGGAAACCAGTTTAATGTTAATGGCACATGCCTCAATGCCCTCCAAATTTTGGACAACGACATTTAACACTTTAATATTTCTTATCAATCGGTTGCTTACTACCACTCTTGGCCTCAAGTCACCTTTTGAGCTTGTTTTTGGGTCTCCTCCCATCTTATACTCTTCTACGGGTTTCTGGTTGTGCATGTTATCCATGCCTCACACCTTTTGGCAGGTCAAAGCTGGATTATAAATCCATTCATTGTGTGTTTCTGGGATATTCTATTCTTCACAAAGGGTATTAATGTTTTGACATACAAACGGGCCACACGTATATCTCTTGTCATGTAAAATTTGATGAACTCACTTTTCCATTAATGTGTCAACAAGGCTCTATTCAATTTGATTTTCAGTCCTTCAAGGTTCGGGCACTTCCCAAGCCTCTTCAGATTGCTGCTTTCAGTCTCCTTTGGATCCCCTATTTGAGGCTCTACCAATTTCCCCTCCTTTGGCCATTTGCACCCATCAATTGCTATGGGCCCAACTTCTGAGCCTACCAATCTTGCTACTAGCTCTACTATGGCCTAGACCACACCAGGTCAAGCTCCTCATACTCCTGCCACTCCTACTATAATCCAGGACGCACCAGACTCGTGTCCTTAAGCAATTGAGCCTTTCCCACCATCTGTCCCTCGTAGAATTCACCCCATGATCACATGGACTCAAACGGGCACACTAAAGCCTAAGATCTTTTTCTCTTCACCACACCTAATACCTACCTGCTTTATAGATAATCTATTGAACCAACCACAAGAATCCAGAACATATAAACAAGCACTCATTGATCCGAAATGGCAGCAAGTCATGCAAGAAGAAATTTATGCTCTTCATACCAACCGAACTTGGACTTTGGTGCCGAGAAAATCAGACATGAACCTAGATAGCAGCAAATGGGTGTTCAAAATTAAAACTAGAGCTAATGGTTCAATTGAAAGATATAAAGCCTGACTAGTGGCTCGTGGTTTCACACAGCTAGGGGTGTAAATTTAAACCAGAAAACCAGTTCGGTCGAACCAAACCGGACCAACCGGTCTGGTCAAAACCGGTTGGTCCAGAACTGGTTCCTATATTATGAAAACCGGCTGGACCCGGTCCGGTTTCGGTTCCGTAGTTTCTGGGACCGGACCGGACCGGTTGAAAAAAATATATATAAATTAATTTTATATATTATACAAAAAATATATATAAGTTTTATATATAATATATAATTATATATTAAATTTTTATATATAATATATATAATTATATATCATATATGAAATAATTTAATATTATAATTTATAAATTATAACATAAAATGTTAATCCTAAATATGAACATTTGTAATTTGATTGATCATATGTTATTAATATAATTATATATAAGATAATGTTATTATAATTTATAAAATAAAAATTTAATCTTAAAGATGAAAATTTAATTGATCATATGCTTTAAACATAATATATATATATATATTAAATTATTAATAACATTTTATCATAAGAAGTAACATTTTATTATATGTTTTTTTACATTTTAAAAAAATTGGAAATCCGGACCGGACCGGAAACCGGTAAAACCGGAGGTACAGGTTTAGGAGGGTAACCGGGGCATAATCGGTTTTGAAAAATGTAAAATCGATACATACCGGTTCGGTCCTAGATTTGTTTCAAAACTGGACCGAACCGGACCGGTTACACCCCTACACACAGCTCCTTGGCTTGGACTACGATGAAACATTTAGTCCAATAGTTAAACCCAGTACTATCAGATTGATTTTCTCTCTGGATTTGTCTCAAGGATGGTCCATCAAGCAACTTGATGTAAGTAATGCTTTCCTCGACGGTGATTTTCAAGAGTGTGTTTACTTATCTCAACCTCCAGGTTTTAAGGTCTCCTCTCATCCTTATTATGTCTGCTAACTTCATAAAGCACTCTATGGCTTAAAATAGACACCTCGGGCGTGGTACAGGAAGTTCAGTAACTATATTCAGCAGATGGGTTTCCAAAGATGTCCCTATGATCAATCATTGTTTTATCGACGTCGAGGCTCAGATATTCTTTTGCTCTTAGTTTACGTTGATGACATTCTTATAACCAGGAGCTCCACATCATAGATCAACAGGTTTATTTCTCACCTATCCTCTGCATTTCACATGAAAGATCTTGGTGATGTTCATTTTTTTAGGACTTCAAGTTGCCCATGATGAGTCCACCATCAGTATCACTCAAACACACTATTTACTTTCTCTTCTCCAGAAATTTGGTCTAGACAGTGCTAAACTCGTGTCCATCCTGTTAGTTTCTAGTACTTCGTTGACTGCTACTGACGATGCTCTCTTATCTAATCATACATTTTATCGGTGCCTTGTTGGTTCTCTACAGTACCTTACCTTGATGCGTCCTTATATTTCCTATGCAGTTCACCTTATTTGTCAATTTATGCAAAATCCAGAAGACACTCATCTCACTGTCGTTAAGCGTATCTTTCGTTATCTCAAAGGTACCCTTAATCTCAGCCTTAATTTTGTTCGAGCTCCTCTCACTGCCCTTCATGGCTTTTTTACTAATGCCAATTGGGCAGGTTGCAAGGATGATCGTCGTTCCACCATTGGATTTGCTATCTACATGGGTGATAACTTGTTATCTTGGGGAGCCAAGAAGTAGGCCACTGTGTCTCGTTCCACGGCTGAGGCAGAGTATACAGCGTTAGCTACAAACACAGCTGAACTCATGTGGTTCATGCACCTTCTGAAGAGCATTGGATATTGCATTCCTTCCCCTATGTTGTATTGTGAAAACATCAATGCTATCAACATAGCCAAGAATCTTGTTTTCCATCATCGCATGAAACATATTGAGATCGATGTCCATTTTGTTCGGAAACGATTAGCTCATGGTGTTGTTTCTCTGACACATAACCATTGTGTGCTCCCAAGCTTGTCCCCAATCGTATCAAGCTCTTCATCGGTCCAATCCCGCCTTGAGCTTGAGGGGGAATGAAGAGATAAGTTCTCCAAACATTCTGCCATGATCTTCTCTCCCATGATTTTCTCCCATGATTTTCTCTTATTCTGCCATTTGTATAGTTGTTACTTTCCGTGTATAGCAGAATGATGTTAGCTGTACAACATTGTTAATCACACTTGTAATCTCTATTTAAATTAATACAATACCTAAGAGCAAGTAGGTTAGCTTTTCTACAATTACAAAGACAAAAAATGTCATAGAAACACACGGCTCAAAGCCTCAAGCCCATTAAAGTATACAATTTAAGAATTTAAGACCCCATTAAACAAATAAGAATTGCACACAAAACCATAACAATTAAAATTTCTCTTATTCTCTCTTTTGGCTTTATGTAGCAAATTGAATTCCTACAAAAGAAAATGAACCTCTTTACTTTATATTAGGTTAACTTTCATACCGCTTTTAAGGGTCTGTTTGAGAATATAAATGTTTTCAGATATTCTTAGACTAGTACTTCACTACTATTTACAAACAGTTCACTACTATTCACAAACTTTTTCAATACCATTCACAGATGATATGAGATACCTTAACATCCAGAATATTTCGTTCAATTTTTATTATATTTTAAGTCTTGTAGTGATATTTTTAAGATTTAGAATAGAGTTTATATATATATATAATTTATCTATGTAATAATTGTCTCGAAATTGAACACCGAAATGTTGTACCAATACAAAAATATTTCGTTCTAGAACCCTAACCAGAATGATCACCAAAACGAAATTCAAAACTTTGCTTGAGACTCAAGCTGGTAGGTGAACAACTTGTCATCCTTTCTCAGGTTTTCATGCTTCTCCTTTGTTTGGATGGATCAGATTTTTCATACATTATGGTTATTTGAGATGCTTAAGCTAATTTATATTTGATGACTTGAAGTTTAAAACTTTGCGCGCAATTAATATCTGCCAGCCAGTACAGAGTTTTCTTCTAAACTGGATTGGAAGAACTAGTAATTTCTTCTAACCCCGGCCATTTAAAATGTTTAATTTTATAAGTTCAATTTTTAAACAGGCATGTGTTTATCACATACTTATTGAACATTGTCATTATATATAGTTAATTTATATAAATAGGTGAAGGAATTTTCCTCTAACCCAATTTGAAGGAAAGCATAAATATTTGTTCTCTATTGTAATATTTCACCCCTCAGCCATAGGTGAGAGAGAGTATCATTGAGCCCTCTCTTTGAAAAAGAGTAATTCTACATACAACTGTGAATTGTGCAACTGCCGCGTAATCGTTTTGAAAATGAGTGGGGTCCACTATTAAAAAATTAATTTTTTTTTATGTGGGTCCCATGTTTTATTCACTTTTTTCAAAGCGATTACGCGACGGTTATATGGTATTGATCAACCCAACTATAACAATATTAGGCTTAAAAGGAAGGCATTATATACAGATTTCCTGTCAATACATTTATTAATTTTGGTATCATGATTCGACTATATATAGAATTATAAATTAACCGTATACATATAATAAATAATTAAATGCTTGAGATTCATTGCCACATGCATTAGAAGAATTTATTCGCGAATTTTAAATAAATAATTTTATATGGCCAGATGATCTTTGAATATAAAATTAATTCCTGCAAATTAGTCAGCTTTTTTCAAAGTCAAAGCATCTTCACGTGCATGATTAACGTCGTCATATATCTTGCGTGCAATACTCGGTTCATTAGATTAGAGATCAAGATGAATTCTGTGGCACTAATTATCATATCATGTGTGATACTATATAGGATAAGAGGAGATGGTGTATAGAATTTCATATTATTTGAAAATGAGAAGTTCTTGTTCTTTATAAGGTTTCATTGGGACTCTAATTGTATCGTTAACTAGTCATTTTGAACTATAGACTATGTGGTTTGGGCCTTCTATTGGGGCGTTACATCATGATTATCCGACAACTCATGAGTTTAATTTTGTAATAATAAACTTTAATTTATTAGTGTATTTAGTATTTTTGTGAAAAGGAAAATATTCTAAAATAGTCTTACGTACGTACGTACCTTATAACTACTATATATTCATGCCTTAAAACGTTGTATATATTGAATATTAATCCTAATTCATCGATGCCATGCCAACATGGAAACGAAAAGCAGTACTTAATTTGTCAGATACGATCGATCTCAGGCGTTTTTTAACTTCATTTCACCAAACCTTACTTTTATTGTAAATTGGATTAAGCTATATATATATATATATATATATATATATATATGCTAATCTGTAATTTTTTTTGTTTTTTTTTTAAATCTCTTTATGATTTTACTGTAATACTACTCCACAAATCAATTATATATAATATAACTTTTCATCAGAAACTGAATTTACTTCACAAGACCAGACTCTTCTGAAATATTATTAAACTAATATGATGATCATGATGACAGGGATAAATTAGAAATCAAACTTCTTCAATATATTATAAAAGCCAGGAAATATAGCAATACGTTGGTGAGAGTACGTACTCTTTTGAACTCTTGTCGCGAACTTCTTTTCCTTGAATTCCTTCTTTGTGCGATTTTCTTCCATTTTCAACTTTTCTAATTAATTTCTAAAACATGCATGACTTGCAAAAATATATTGCCGTACGTGGTCATTGTTAGTACTTTTTATCCCTTTTTTTTTGGGTCTTTTACCTACTAAAATAAGCTAGTTAAATATTACAAGAAAATTTTCCTATAATGACATGCTTTCCAATCCTGAATGCATGCAATCCGTACTATGTCTTTGGCCTTTTTCCGGGAAAATTGAGTGTATATATAAGGTATAGATTAGGGCACACAATCTGAAACAATTTGTCAGAAGATTCCGAAGACTCGCAATCCAGTGAAGGTCCCTGCAGTAGTACCTTCGGATCCTTCAAGTTTAAAACAGAAGAGTACTGAGCTCAAATGTGTTTTGCCAAGCTAATCTGTTGAATATATATAGTTTAGATCTGTAAATTTTCCTTCGCAAGGTAATGAGCATGCATGATGATCATCTGCATTAATATTCAAGTTCGTCCAACACGCATCCTCGAACTTTCAGATTTTATATCTCTCGATCCCCGGCACCCAAAATGAAGTTTTAGATTCGGATTCAACTATATACTTATATCTAATCTGTCCACAAGACATGCTAGCTTACAAAATTACGATTTTTTTTTTAAGATGATCATCTTTTTAGTAAATGTTTATGTTTGGATAAACATGTTTTTAGGGACAAATTAAAGTGATGGCGCTAGCGCTACTGATCTATTGGTTTGCACTCATTCTGGCTGGCATCGCTACCATTCACGACCAGTTCGGATTGGCAGAAGCAGCATTTTATAATTTAGGTGTCATCTACGGACTGTCAGGAACAAACATACCAGACCCATATTCAACAGTTGACCTTTGTGAAAACATTGGTATTAGGAAAATAAGACTTTTGGAGCACAATGATCATGTGATGCTAGCTCTAAACAACACCGGCCATTTTGAAGTTAGCATCGGCGTTAGAAATGACGAATTACCTGAGATTGCATCAAGTGTCCAAGCTGCAGAATCATGGTACGAACTCAGAGTGAAACCCTACCATCATGGAGTGATATTCGACTATATTGTTGTCGGCAACGACGCCATTCCCGGTCCCTACAGCGCGTACCTGGCTCCAGCATTAGAAAACATGATGGAAGCGATCAGCGTGTGGGAAGCAGGTACTTCTACAAAGGTGACCACTGTGGTGTCCGATTCTGTTCTAAACCCTAGATTTCCACCTTCGGTTGCTGCATTTAAGCCTGAGATTAAACTATACATGGAAAAGGTCCTTAAAGTGATAAGAAAAAGTAGGGTCCAACCACGACTTATGGTCAATGTGTTTCCTTACTATGATTATGCAGCAGGGATTATACCCAAAGATTTTGCAGTATTTGGCAGAGATAAACCCTACTTTTGGGACAGCAACCAAGGTTATTGGAACATGTTCGACGCCTTGGTTGATGCTTTTTATTGGGCAATTTCCAGAGTGGGTGATGGAGTATATGTGGCGGTGGCTGCCACCGGTTGGCCTTCCGCCGGAAATGGTAATTTCACGACTTCGGCGATCGCAGCGGAGTATAATCAGAACCTTATGGAACATATTGTGAATGGAAATGGGACACCGTATGCCCCATGGTTCATTGATGGGTTTCTTTATAGCTTGTACAATGAAGATCAAAAACCAGTCGGTCCGCGACAACATTTTGGGCTTTTCAATCCGGATCAAGCGCCAGCTTATCCATTTTCTGTTCCTCATCCTCCTCCCACCCCTGAGACCGAGAGGGTTATTAAGGGGTGAGCCAGCTTGTTTCTAGAAGTTAACGATGATTCACTAAATATTATATGTAGTGTAATATATTTGAAACTTAATTTCTTGAGATGATCAACAAGACTAATTGATTGAGGAAATTATTTACCAGCACAATAAAACTCCCTTCGACATCAACAATAACATTAACATTAAGACATGTTTATAATTAATAGAGTAATGTTACATACAGTCGTGAAGTGCGCAAGCGCCGTGTAGTTGCTTTGAAAAAGAGTGGGGTCCAGTACTATTAAAAAAATTAATTTCATTTTATGTGGATCTCGTATTTATTCACTTTTTTTAAAATGATTACACGGTACTTGCACATTCACCATTGCAACTATCATTTCTCTGATTTAATATGCCCAATGGTATGCATGCTACCTTTTGCAATCGGACGACCAACCAAACTAATAATATAGGTGATCAATAAACTCGACATCTAACATCAAGGATTCACTCATAAAAAAACAAAACAGAAAAACCACTATATATGTTTCTACGATGAGCACACTCGATAACAATTCCAGAGATGTTGGTATGTACCAACACTAACAATAACATCGAGCCTTAGGGTTTCAAAATTTTTATTTATATGATACTATCACATATTGTTTTCAATAAAATTCATCCGATCCCATGGCAGTAAATTATGCATAATAGCGAGTGGAAAGGCATCTAGGTAGTTTTATAGCGAAAAAATATATTTTTTTCTATATATATATAGAAGATTTGCGTTAGTTTTTGAAAAGTCTAGCGAGAAAACACAACATCTTAGTTTTCTAGTGAAGGAAAATGGTCCGCCCTACCACTATATATACCGAACGATGCTAGCCACTCAAGGCCTAAACAAGACTTGCACATATCATTCGATCATCATCTATGCCAAAAAATCAAATGGTCATACAATTAAATGACTACTACAAGAAAAATGAACATTTACGACAGTAATTTACTGCACAAATGACTATTTGTGATGAGAATAGACTCATTTAGGCAAAAAATCACTACAACACAATTGATCTTTAGTGACGGTTGAGAAATTGTGACAGTCCCCAAACCGTCACTAAAATGCCTTTTTTGTGACGGTTTCTAGAAACCGTCACTAAAAACAGATGAGGTTTTTTTAACGTTCCAACGTATGGGAAATTTACGTTCGAACGTCACATATACGTTCGAACCTTGTGGCTGTTTACATGCGAATGTGAAATGTTTTGGCGCAAACGTTCGAACGTTATTAATTAACGTTCGAACGTGAAATGTTTGCGCCAACGTTCAAACGTTAATTAATAACTTTCGAACGTTCATTGTAAATTTAAATTAAATATGACTCTAATTTAAAAATTATGTGATTTTTATTGTGCATAATTTGTGAACAAGTCTAAAAAATTGACTTGTATATATTTATATATACACAATTTGTAATATATAAATATATATTTATGTTTATATATATTTGAAATGCAGCGATTTAGTATTAAAGTTGAAAAATATAACATTAAAGAAGATTAAAAATTGAAATTAAAAAACGATAGAAATACTCAATAATACTTTTCTTTACAAATATTAAAAATAAAATACAAAATATGATAGAATGTAGTAAACAACAGTCAGATGATAACGTTGTCCGCAAAAGTCAAACTTCGTACCTCCTCAGTCAAGGTATCAACCTTGTCGTTGAGGATAGTTACACGATGGGTGAGCTCGGCAACAGATGCCGATATAGCCTCGAGCGATCGATCGATCTTATGATCGATATGCGCAGTCAGCTGTGAGATGACCGCATCAACCCAAGCAGGCCCTCGACGTATACTGACTACTACTCCCCACATGACCTGGCTCAGGCTGCGTCGGAGGAACTAGATCCTCTACAGGGGGTGGCTGACGTCCCCTCGCCTGTCCAATGATACGTCGATGCGTGGTCATGCCGAGGGGGCTCATCTGATCTTTGACCCGCTCCTCTGGCAGGGTAGGTACCTCCCGTGCAAGTAATAGTCGGCTGATTAGGACACCGTATGGGAGATTATCCGTGAAGACGATGCTCGCCTCGTAACGGATCCTCTCAAAGATGTGCAGTGGAAAATCTATGGGATCTCCACGTGCCACTAGTATAAAAAACTGTGCCCGAAGCCGACTAAATGTGATTTTATGTGCCACAGGATCCACGTTTGTTGCAATAATAAGGTGCAAGATGCGGAAGAAATGTAGCAGATGGTTCTGGTTGAATGCGTTCTTCCGCTCGATCTGCATGCGGTCCCTCCCGGTGAGGATGTAGAAATCCTCGTCTCGGTCATCATCCCGAGCCTCGACGCCAGTATCCTCGGCCTCTTACTGGTCTGCATCTCTGGTTGATGCTGGCTCAAATGGGCGGCCAGTAGATGATATAGAAGTGCCTACATCCTCACGGGGTGTAGCGTGTGCAAATGTCTCAACTCCTCGACAAATCCCGAGGTGTTCGCCGATGACATCTGGTGATATCTCAATGGAAACACCGCGCACAGTCACGGTGTGAGAGGATGCGTCCTGAGGCATGTCACACATCCCCATATAGAACTCTTGAACCATTGAGGGGTATACCGTCCCCCTCAATGTGCAGATATTTCCCCAGCCTCTACTGAGGAAAACATCTCTCAGGTTCATCTACTACTATATGAGTTCGTCGAACTCATTAATCAGGACCTCTCGCTCTACCATAACAGTACGAGCCCCGATACGAGCAGTGTCCTGAGTGGCTCCTTCCCTCCCTCATTTCCTAGTATGCAGAGGATGAGCCATATCTTGAAAATAGAAAAGGAAAAAAAATTATTTATATTAATGCATTTTTTTGTGTTAATTTTAACATGCTCTGCATTAACGTTCGAACATAGCAAAATAAACGTTCGAACGTTAAGATAAAACGTTCGAACGTTAAGATAAAACGTTCAGACTTGTATTTCATACGTTCACACGTAAAACAATGTAAATAAATTTATATTCGAACGTGTATCATTTATGTTCGCAAGTAAAACAACTACGTTCGAACGTAAAACATAGACGTTCAAACATAAGCAGTAGATAAATATTGGCTGATGTACATTTGGACGTTTATGTTATACGTTTGAACGTAGTTGTTTTACTTGCGAACGTAAATATGAACGTCCGAACGTCGAAGCATGAATAAAGTAGAAAATCAGTACGTTCGGACGTTATAATTAAACGTCTGACCGTATGTGATTTACGTGCAAACGTAAATATTCATGTTCGAACGTATGTCGTTTAATAATGTTTAAAAAGTAGTACGTCCGGACGTATCCATTAAACGTTTGGACGTAAAATTTTTGAAAATGACGTCCGAATGTAAGACAATGAACGTTCGAACGTAGAAGCCATAACGGCTATGTAATTTAAACGTCGTATGTTCGAACGTCTTGGTGAAACGTTCAAACGTTACGACACAGAATGGTTGAGTCGACTCAACCATTATTGAAATCTCGAAATTACTCTACAAGGTTCTAAATGCCGAAATGTCACCTTAGAAATGAAGTATACACTTCAAGAAACATTTCTACGGTGACTATATGGCCAATGGCAAGCCGTGGTGGCCGGAAAATGGAGTTGAAAATCTGACCACCACTTATCCTGTTTTGAAACAAAACTCAATCCAAATATCAAATAAAATACATGTTATTTAAATAAAAGATGAATGCCTACCTTTTAGTAACGGTTGTGGCGGAGTTTGACGGCGGCGGCGAAGGAGGAGTGGCGGCGTGCAACAGAATGACGATGATAACGTTGGAAATGACGTTTCGCCGTTCGGTTTTGGCCTTATATGCACGAAACGTTCGAACGTTTGTCAATTTACTTTACAAAATATTGACTATAATATATTATATTATAAATGCTTATTTATATATTATAATGTTATATATAGCATACTATATATAATATTATACTATAATATATATAGTATATTATAGTATATATATTGTGTATTATATATATAATATATTATATATATACTGTATTATATATGTAGTAGAGTATTTATCTAATATTATATAATATAATATATTATATATTATATATTATATGATCTATTATAAACTAATGAAATCAACATTAGAACCACATGCTCTTATTATTAGTCCAAAACGATATACTTTCTTATTACAATCTAGTACCTAAAACTCTAGTGTACAAATTCCTAAATAGATTGATTGTAATCAAATTACTCTTCCTATATTATTGACAATTAGATTAATTGGTTTTTTCGAATTTGTAAGTGCTAGTTATATTTCTAAAGTTTAGCAATATGTTTATACATGTTGTTGTGATTTTATGCTTACTCTTGAAATAATTGTGATTATTGTTTGTGAATAGTTTGTGAGTTTATGGTGTTCATTGATGAATTAATATGTGTATAAATATTGTTGTGAGAATATTGTGAATATGTTGTGATATGGATTTAAAATATTGTGATTATTGTTTTTGAATTTTTATTGAATATGTTTAACAAGAAAATTATAAGTTTATGGTATTAATTTTAAGTAAAGATTAAAAACATTTAATATACAGATAATATGTAGTTTAATATATAACATGGAGTAAGTATATATAATATATTCATACTAATTTAGTTAGAATATGATTATTATTCAAATTATAAGTATAGTATAAATTATGTCTTTAAAAAAATAAAAAAATAAAAAGTATATAACTTAACTATATATAAAGTATAATACTTTTTTCATATAGAAGGATATCAAAGACGGGGCTGGCCATTGGATCAGTAAATAGCAAGGTGCATTTTTTTTTGGAGGATCGATCCTTTTTGTTTTCAAAGTAATGTTCAAACATCCTCCATGATTGTGCACGTTACAATTAATAAATATATAGAGGACCGACTAGCTAGCTAGCTTGGTGATCACGTTGTAGGTGCGTATCTTCATTTGTTGCGTTTGTGGCTATGAAGTGGGCCGTACGTATCTTCAGACATCAAGATAGGTGTCCAAATTATATACTTATTGTCTATATATATATATATAAAATGTAGTATATATATAAATATATAAAATGTAGTATATATACTATACTATAATATAGTATATAATGCAGAATTTAATAAGTAACAAATAATTATATATTATTGATTTATATATATGGTATAGTTTATATACTATATTATTATGTTCTCATTTAAAGTATTATGATATCATACTATACATTTATATATATATATATATATAAAATGTAGTATATATACTATACTATAATATAGTATATAATGTTGAATTTAATAAGTAACAAAGAATTATATATTATTGATTTATATATATGGTATAGTTTATATACTATATTATTATGTTCTCATCTAAAGTATTATGCTTTCATACTATATATTTATATATATATATAAAATGTAGTATATATACTATATTATAATATAGTATATTAGGAATGGTACGTTCGAACGTTAATGGAGGTTAATGAGAGTTCATTTCCATGTTCGAACATACACTTTTTTTACATTCGAACAGTAGAGTTGGAAAATGCGGGAAATGTCTCGCTCGATTTACGCACCAATTCCACATGCGAACGTAAATTTTATCACGTTCGAACGTTAAACTAAGAGGGCGGAAAATTTCCCGCTCGAGTAAGGTATATGTGTGATGATCTGAACGTTCGGACGTTTATACTCTATGTTCGATTGTTAGTTGATGAAAATCACTAGAAAATTATAAATGTCCGAACGCCAAATTTCTTAACGTCCGAACGTTAGGAAATTAGTGCGGGAAATTTCCCGCTCAAATATGGTAACTCTTTGATGATATGAACTTTCAGACGTTTAAGTTAGATGTTCGAACATTAATCTGTAAATCTACGAACGTTCGAACGGAAAATTGTGATACGTTCGAACATAAAAATAAAAGCGCGGGCAATTTCCCGCTAGAGTTCATGCTCTATCATAAGAAGGGTACGTTTGAACGTTTATTGAAAACGTCCGAACGTTTTGGGCGGGAATAATTTTTGTTTTTCATTACGTTCGAACGTACAACTTAAACGTTCAAACGTCTGAACTAATAATTTTAGAACTTAATGAATACGCGCACGGGAGGAAACGGCTCATTTCTGCTTCTCCCATGTGCGCAACAGAGAGAGAGAGTTGAGAGAGAATCGTTGAAAGATCGATCAGAGTCTTCTGCAGGAGAGAAAGAGAGGGTTAGAGTGAGAGAGAGTTGAGTGAGAGAGTGATGTGAGTTAGGTAATACGTGATTTAGAGTGAGAGAGTTGAGTTTTAGTAAGAAAAAATTATTTTCTTGTCTTTTTTTGAATTTTATGATATTTGTATTGTGTTTTTGTTATATAATATTTCTAATAAATTAGTGTTATATTTTTTTGAAGGATTGATTGTTTTGGCAAGTTGGAAGATTTTGATTTGTAAGAGGATATTGTGAGTGCTAGGTATATTTCTAAACTTTATCAATATGTTGTTGTGATTTTATGCTTACTCTTGAAATATTGTGATTATTGTTTGTATAGTTTGTAAATAGTTTGTGAGTTATTGTGAATATGTTGTGATATAGATTTGAAATATTGTGATTATTATTTGTGAATGATGTTTGAATATGTTTACATGGTTGGAAATATATTGTCCTTAGGCTTTGTTAATACATGTTTATTGCTTACTCAAGTTTAGGAATATGCTAATACATGTGGCATGTGATTTTATGCTTACTCTTGAAATAATTGTGATTATTGCAACAAAATTTTGTGTATAGTTTGTAAATAGTTTGTCAGTTATTGTGAATATGTTGTGATATGGATTTGAAATATTGTGATTATTATTTGTGAATGACGTTTGAATATGTTTACATGGTTATAAATATATTGTCCTTAGGCTTTGTTAATACATGTTTATTGCTTACTCAAGTTTAGGAATATGTTAATACATGTGGCATGTGATTTTATGCTTACTCTTGAAATATTGTGATTATTGTTTGTATAGTTTGTAAATAGTTTGTGAGTTATTGTGAATATGTTGTGATATAGATTTGAAAGTTTGTGATTATTATTTGTGAATGACGTTTGAATATGTTTACATGGTTAGAAATATATTGTGTTTAGTTTTTGGTATTTATGGTATTTATGTGAATATATGTTTATATGGTTAGAAATATATTGTGTTTAGTTTTTGGTATTTATGTGACATTTTTATATAATAATTTTTTTTTGTGTTTTTTGAATTTTTTCTTTAACAACAAAATTATAAATTTAGGATTTTAATTCAAGTAAAGATTAAAAACATTTAATTTACATTTAATATGAGACTTAATATCTAACATTTAATAAGTATAAATAATATATTCATACTAATTTAGTTATTATTATTCTAATTATAACTATAGTATAAAACTTGATCTAAAAAAAAAAAGATGAAAAAAAGTATATAACTTTACTATATATAAAATATAATATATACATACAATAAATATAATTAATAATTACTTATTAAATATAAATAACTCACTCATTTAAAATTATATAATAACATTTGAAATTTATTATAACAATTAAAATGATACTTTAAGAATGATAATAATTAAAATGTTATAATAACATTTGAAATTAAGTATAACAATTAAAATAACTCTTTAAGAATTATAATAATTAAAATTATATTATAACATTTGATATTAAGTATAACAATTAAAATTATACTTTAAGAATGAAAACAATTAAAATTATAATATAACCTTTAAAATACTCTTCAATAAAAAATTCTTGAACCTACTAAATAAGTAGAGTTGGAATATGTAAATATACTTATTTATTATAAACTAAAGAGTAAGTAAATAAGGATCAAATAAATGCTTATATAAAAATTATATACGTATTGTCTATATAAATAAATAACTCACTCAATTGAGTATAATAATTAAGATTATAACTGTGGAATGATAATAATTAAAATTATATAATAACCTTTAAAATTATATATAACAATTAAAATCTTTTGGTATTTAGTCTAATTGCTTGACTGTCATAGTCTCTCCGGCCTTGACTAATCTCCTCCGGTCTTGACATACACTAATTGAGAGTTATTAGGACTGGAGAGTCTATGACAGTTAAGTAATTAGACTAACATTTAGATATTTCTTTAAGATCATTCTCCCTTGTGGAAAGTAGTAATAGGAAACTTGTGAAGATATTCTTCTATCTCTCGATAGTTTAACAATATAACATGCAATACTATTTGTTTGACAATCTAGACACAGAACATGAGGATATTGTTTGTAGCATTTTGATAGATATGGTGTGTCATTGCATAAATAACCTTAGACCCATTTGGGAATTAGTGTACATTTATGTGTCCACTAATTCCTGAATTAACCTGTGTGGACAGTTTGAGATTATATTATCTTTATTGTAAATTTTTGTTACTCACTACTTTCTACGTTTAATATGAAATTTCGGTGTCTTCCTCTACTGTTCTTCGGGTATACTGTTCGTAGGGTAACAATCCCGATATTTGAACATGTATACTTGGAGAACTATGGGGAGGTGCTGCCGAAATTTCTACAAATGTGGAAAGTAGTAGAGTGACAAGATTTGTGCAATATAGAGAATATAATCTCGAATGGGATAAGACCAACTACCTTATCAAAAAAATAATGAGAATTGGAGCATGACATGCATGTGAATTTTCAATGTACGTGTTATTAATATATAGATGTTTTTAAAAATAGACAAAAATTGGATGCGTCTGAGCGATAGACTTGGAAAGGATTACGTACCCTATGCACGTGGTGTAAGAACCTTCATTGATTTCGCACGGGCCTCTGCTGATAGTCGTGGTTACATTAAGTGTCCATGTCGAGGGTGTAAAAATTTGTGTGCGATAGGATTGGATGAAATAGAAAGTCATATATTTGTGAACGGTATGGATCTGGGGTATACCTGATGGGTACTGCATGGTGAGCCGTATGAACAATCAGCAGATGTATTGGTCGATCATTACAATTATTTGTGGCACATAGATGATGATTATGAGCAGGATGAGATGGAGGAGATGTTGGGTGACATTGGAGCTAGGATGATTATGGATGAGGTTAACAACAATGCCTTAAGTGGTGGAGGGACTGATTGTGAAAATTTTGCTTCACTGTGGGAAGATGCAAAGCGCGAGCTTTATCCATGTACAAAACATTCCAAAATGTCGTTTATTGTGCGGTTGCTTCACATTAAGTTATTGTGTGGGATGTTGACGAAATCAATAAACATAGTATTGGACTTATTTAACGAGGTGCTTCCCGAAGGGTCTATATTGCCTAAGAACTTTTATGAAGCGAAACAGTTGAGAAATGGATTAGGATTTGAGTACAAGTCCATACATGCATGCAAGAATGATTGTGTATTGTTCTAGAAGGAGAATTAGGAGAAACAAGCATGCCCTATATGCGGAGAGTCCAGGTGGAAGTGTAAGAAAAACGTGTCAGTTAAGGTGTTGCGGTATTTTCCCTTGAAACCAAGGTTGCAAAGACTATATATGTATAAGAAAACAGCTCATGATATGAGGTGGCACGAGAAGAAAAGAGTTAAGAATGACGCATATATGAGGCATCCAGCTGATTCACTTGCGTGGCAGTCTTTCGATAATCAATATCCAGAGTTCGGGATAGAAGCTCGGAACGTGCGCCTGGGACTTACAACCGATGGATTCAACCCTTTTGGGAATATGAGTACAAGTTATAGCACTTGGCCCGTAGTATTGGTTCCGTACAATCTTCCACCATGGAGGTGCATGAAGGCGCCAAACTTTTTGTTAACTTTACTCATCCCTTGCCCCAGATCACCTGGGAATGATATTGACGTATTCATGCAACCGTTGATTGAAGAGCTGAAAGAGTTATGGGAAACAGGCGTTAGAACTTATGATGCATCCACGTCGACATCTTTTCAGATGCATGCTGCGGTAATGTGGACCATAAATGATTTCCCGGCATATGGGAATCTTTTCAGTTGGAGTACGAAAGGGAAGTTAGCGTGTCCGACGTGTAATAAAGAAACTGCTAGTGAGTGGCTAAAATATTCTCAGAAGTTGTGTTTCATGGGTCATTGACGTTATTTACCGCAAATCATGCATGGAAAAGAGAATGTGCCAAGTTTGATGGGAGAGTAGAATATAGAATTACACCAAAACAGTTGGCTGGAGAAGAGATAGTGGAACAACTGTAACATGTTAGAGCGAACAATTTTGGCAAAGGTCGGGGAAAGAACAAGAGAAAATGAGGCGCAACAGAATTGAATTTGACAAAGCGTAGTATTTTTTTTTACTTGCCGTATTGGTCTTCATGCATGTTGCGATATAGTTTGGATGTAATGCACATAGAGAAGAATATTTGTGATAATATACTAGGTACACTGATAAGTATTAACAAAAAGACGAAAGACACGATCAAGACGAGGAAAGATCTTGAGAGAATGTGAATTAAACATAATCTGCATTTGCGGGTGGAAGGCAATAGGATGGTCATGCCGCATTCATGTTTTACAATGACGAGGGAGGAGAGGATGAATTTCTGCAAATGGTTGCGAGGTGTGAAGTTGCCAGATGGTTATGCTTCAAATATTGGTAGATGCGTGAGTCCTGATGACTGGAAAATCAGTGGATTGAAAAGTCATGACTGTCACGTATTTTTGCAGAAGTTATTACCTGTGGGAATTCGTGGGAAGCTGACATCTAATATACGTGTCGCCATATCTGAGCTCTGTATGTTTTTTAAGGATTTGTGCGCTCGGATAGTAAATCGAGATGTGTTGTCGAAATTGGAAGAAGACATTGCTACTATACTATGTAAATTCAAGCAGATCTTTCCACCATCATTTTTTGATGTCATGGTCTATTTAGCAATACATTTACCGCGAGAGATACTTTTGGGTAGACCGGTGCAGTTCCGTTGGATGTATCCAATTAAAAGATATTTGGGTCGACTGAAGCGCACTGTTGGGAATAAAGCCAGAACTGAGGGTTCAATAGCAGAGGCCTATATACACGATGAATGGTTAACATTTTGCTCTCTATATCTTCATGGTATTGAGACACGATTTAATCGTCAAGAGCGAAATGCTGATCTTGCTGCTCTGCCTCCTTGTGAGCTATCAGTATTTTCCCAGAATGTACGACCCTTGGGTTCACAAATAGGTTACGATTTAATTGATGGAGAGTTGGGTAAAGTTCGGTGGTATGTGCTAAATAATTGTCTGGAGATTGATGATTATCTCAGGTATGTCGTTCCATGCTTTGAATAATTATAGTTTTCTTAAAATTAACTATAATTGTTGTGCTTAAAATATACTTCTTTTGCAACATGTTATAACAGTGAGCACATGGACAAACTTAGGATGGAAGGCGTAGAAAATATAGAGGCAAGACACGAGGAAGAATTTCCTGGATGGTTTGAAGAATGTGTATGAACTAAAATTATATATATGTTATATTTTGAAATTTTTAACTTTGGATAATGAAATAATAAATATATATTATTTCAATTGTTAGATTTTGGAACAACGTGCTCGTGATCCCGGATCAATTTTTTCTGAATTGTATGCATTGGCCCGTGGTCCCTCAAATAGAGCACTTCGATACACTGCATGCACAGTTCAAGGTTATAGATTCTTTGGACCGTGAACGTAATAGAAAGACTCAAAACTGTGGTGTGTTAGTCGAGGGGAGTCATGGAACAGATGATATTGACTATTATGATGTCATACGTGATATTATCGGATTGAAATATCTGGGTGGGTCTGTAACATATGTCTTTAAATATGATTGGTGGGATCTAGGCAGTGGTCGGGTTTCGATACATAGGGATAATCACTTTACGAGTGTCAATACTGCATCTAAATGGTACTAAGATGATCTATTCGTATTGGCTTGTCAAGCTACCCAAGTCTATTACTTGATTGATCCAATGAAAAGTGCTGATGAAGATAGTAGAGAGATAACTTGGCGAGTCGTACAAAAATTTATCCCTCGAAATATATATGAAACAGGAACGAGTGCAGATTATAAGAATAGTGGAGATGAAGATGACACTCCGATTGTAGAGGCATACCAGGAAGATGGAGAGGGTATTAACTTGTTTGTTGACCTCGGTGTACTCGAGTTACTCCCCTTGTGTAGAGATGATGTCCCACCCGTCCATCTCGACCCCTCTGTATTAAATGATCATTCAATTCAAGCAAGTGAGGAGGAATAAGAAGAAGAAGAGTCAGAAGATGAAGACGAATCAGAATCCGGGCAGGAGGTGGATAAGGACAATGAAGAAGAGGTGCATGATGATGATGAAGATGTTATTGATGAAAATTCTGAAACAAGCATGGAAAATTCATTTGAAGATGAAGAATAAAAGTACTAAATATTTTATTCATATAGGTGACTATAAAATATCTTGAGTTTTCATAATTTATTCTAATTAATTTTCTTTGATATAAATAATTCTTTTCAAGAATACCGTCAAAACGACAACGAAGAAATGTGCCTCCGCCAAGTCCAAGTCCTGAATCCATTGAGGACTCCCCACTCGAGGAATCCGTTCCTGAAGATCAAGCTAACACAGAAGAAAACAATAGCCATTCGACACCTACCAGTAAGGAAATATTGTCGTTGATAATTAATCATATAGTTAATACTTTTGTCTCAATAACTATATAATTATAATTATACTATCTATTATCATGTAGTTGATGCATCTGCACATCGCGGTCGTGGCTATACACGTGGAATCTCTCTTGAAAAAATTAGAAGGCTCGGAAAACTGAAAATCACAATTCCTAATAATCTACTGGAGGAATGGATGATAGTGCAGCAACGCTTTCCTCCTATATTGGCACAATAGTTAAAGCTTATGCTCCATTTTATGTGCGCTCATGGCGAGATGTTCCGAATGAGATTAAGGAGCACATTCGAAGTCGTGTGCTGGTGAGTTTACTTTTCAGTACATTTTTTTCACCTAGATTATTATATCATATTTTTTACCTGATTCTCTTGTTAGAATGAATTCGACCTTGATTTTGGCCGTAGCGAGGATTTGAGAACCGTGAATGAGTTGATGGCTACACTATTCCGACGTCACAAAGGACGATGTCATGACCACTTCAAAAAGTTTGAGACGTTGCAAGAGGCTGCACAGTCTCCTTTTCAGCAGATGAAGTTAGATGATTGGAGAAAGTGTTGTGATCTTTTCGCATCTCCAGATTATCAGGTATTTTACATTTATATCTTTTAATTATTTACATTCATATTCGTTCTATATATTATATGTATACATATTACAATTAACATTCTTAATATATTTTGTAGCACTTGAGTTCTACAAATGCACAGAATAGATCCGCTCTGACTATCCACCATCGTGCCGGTTCAAGGTCATTCCACCGTCTTGCTGAAAAAGTGGTAATTAAAAAATTATAGAATTCATTTATTTTCCTAATATTCTTTTATTTAAGTACTAACATTATCTTTTTAAAATTGCTAATGTCGCTTTGTTATAAACGTGATGATCCTGAAAACTGTTCACTCATTCATGTCTATGCTGCTGCTCACACTAATGAGCATAGTGAGTGGATGGATCCTGTCGCTGCAGATAATTATGTAAGCAGTGTTAATTTTGTTAAATAAATTATTTATATAACATTTGAATAATTTATTTTTTATTTCTATTTCTTTTAATACGTTACTAATTATTTACGATTACCATTCAAATTGTAGGGAAAAATTATGGAGATGCAGTCGGCTTCTGGGGAATCCTCTCCTAGTGACATAGACATATTCACGCAAGTGCTCGGGCTGCAGTCTAGTATGGCAAGAGGTTTGGGACGATCTATCAAGCATAGATGTTCATCCTCCTCAACCTCATCGGCTTCACAAATTAATAATCTTACGGCAGATTTAGAAGCTGCACGGCGTGAGAATGAGTATATGAGGTCGAGACAGCAAGAGTTAGAGTCTCTCTTAGAACGACAGTCTCATTTAGAGATGCGTTTGCAGGACCAACAGAGAGACCAAGAGGAAAGAATACGCAGTGAAGTGCAAGAGCAAGTGCAACGGGAGATGATGGTGCAAATGGAGCGTGTTATGTCGTTGCAACAAAATCGCGGTGGGCGAGGGAAAAAGAAGAAATAAATTTTATCAGTATTTGTGGCTAGTTTTAATATCTAATTTTGTACTTTTATAAGACATTGTTACTTGTTAATTGATGATATGTAATATGATACAATTGGTATTATGTTTTTAAATTTTATGAAATTAGTATTTCTTATCTGTACGTTCGAATGTAAATTAAAATCATTCGAACGTTGGTTTACATGTAAATACATAAATTGGATAGTAACGTTCAAACGTAAACCTCTACGTTCGAACGTCCTCACACTCAAACGAACAAACCGTTCGAACGATAAAGCGATTAAAGTTTGAACAAAGCACTTGCATTCGAACGATAAAGCGATTAAAGTTTGAACAAAGCACTTGCATTCGAACGCTCCTTCGTTTACATTCGAAATAACATCTGAACGTTAAACGCATTACGTTTGAACATTTACGTTTACGTTCGAACTAAAATTAGAACGTTTATTCTAATTAATGTTCGGACGCATTAACGTTCGAACGTAAATATGATACTTTCAAACGATAATCAACGAACGTCAAATTCTCTCATTCGAACACCAATCGGTCGAGTTAACGTCCGAACATTTAATTTTACGTCCGAACATGACTTTCTGTGACAATTCTCAACCGTCACAAAAAATGGAACGTTCGAACGTTGTGCCGAACGGAACACCTCCAACCGTCACTAAAAATATTTTTTGTGACGGTTGAACAATAAACCGTCACCAAATATTTTCTGTGACGCACTTTACGTGATAGTCGTGGTGACGGTTGCAAACCGTCACCAAATATCTTTAGTGATGGTTTGCTATTTTTTTGTGGCAGTTTCCTCTGTCACAAAAGACACATTCTGTTGTAGTGAATAGTTATTTCCATATGAATTAATGACTGGCAGCAAATAAGAAATTTTGAGCCATGGACGTCCTTATAAACTTTCCAACCTTCAAATTCATACTCACTAACTCATGTATACAAAGACTTTGATTAACACTAAAATATGCATATTCCTCAAAAGGACAACTACTATAAAAATTTAATCAAAAATCAGTTTATCAAGACTCGGCCTACTGCATGCAGTGAACCCAACAGACAAAATTTCGCATTCAGTAGAAAGTCTCAACCTTAATCACAGTATTGATGCTCTATCACTGAAAGAATAACGAAAACACTTAACGACCCCGTACGTCTACACATTCTTTAGTACGTTAAGGTACTGATCAATATAGTAAACTTATAGAACTTGAACTCTTAACATTTACATTATCAACCTGATATCTCACCAAACACGTCTAAAACCTGTTGATTATTCATCACAGGATTAATAAGAAATAAGTGGCCAATTTAATCATTGTTGTATAGAATAATAATCAATTCCAAATTGGATTTTGTATCATAAATTCTAGCAATTAAGATCCATTATTGTAACGCCCGTACCCGGAGGTCTAGGGAATTAGTTCCTGTTACTTAAATCATTTCCCAACAATACAAATAAAATTCCCAAATACTCCATAAGCATCAATTCATCCATTTCAACCAAATATTATATATATATATATATATATATATATATATATATATAATCCTCCACAAGGTCATCTATGAAATAATCCAACAAAATCAATCAACAATACAACAAAATCTTAATAATATTAACAATCTCCCAATAAATCAAATCAATGTAGTAATAATATCTAATCTACTGAATAAATCCTCCAATAATTAGAGTACCCTTAGGTATACAATCCACCATCCTCAGTTAAACTTTGTCGATGCTTCCTATTCTTGATTCATAGCTGAATCAACATAATCATTTGAAAAGATTGAAGGTGATTGGGTGAGTTAGCAACAACTCAGTAAACAGTGAACATATACTGCACTACAAGAGATTGGTTTTTTGAAACAAAAAATTTTTGTCTTAGAAAACCCAATTTTCATCCCAAAATTTTTTTAGTGATGAAAAAATTTCATCTCTATTTTGTCTCAAAAAGCCTATCTCAAAAGGTTTTTGGAGAATTTTAGTCTCAAAAAATGATTTTTAGGGACGAAATTGGGCAGATCTAGTCAAAACTGTTCGAACGGGATTCTTTTTTAGACGAACCAATTTCGTCTCTGAAACCCGTTTCAATGGAAATATTTCAGTTCAAACCGACACATTCGTTCGAACAATATGAGATTTTGATTCGAACTAATAATCATATTTGATCATATTCAAATGGATGGAGTGTTCGAACATATTTTATGCATTCGAACTAATAAAGTTTTCAAATGACTTGTGTTCGAACATAAATTCTGTCCATTCGAACAGACATTTTATTTTCGATCATTCTTTCCGTTCGAACGGGGTTTTGCATATTAATGTTGTTCGAAGGAATATTTTATTGTTCGGACGGCTGTTCGGACTATATTTCTTGGTTATAGTTCGAATGGGTCTTTTTTGTTCGAATGGATCTATTAATGGTAATCGACAATTTAAACTAGTTATTTACCGTTCGAATTGTATTAATCATACAGAACAAAATTTAATTAAAAATATCATACTAATATTACACAAATTGTAATTCAAACATCACAATTGTTCAAATGTTTTGGAACATCATAATAGAAAGACAATTAAAGAAAAAATAAATTTTTAAGATTGTGGTAGTGGCATAGAATTTTGGGACATAATTCACTGCAACTGTTCTAACACAGCTTTTTGTACCTTTGTCTCCAGTCACCTCTGCATGTTCTCTTCTAATCTTGCCTCTAAATCCGCTGCTTGATCTAATCGGGTCAACAACTCTTTTTCCTTAAATCTCAATCGTTCTATCTCAAGTTTTGCTTCTTCTAATTCCTTAGTTTTGTCGTCATTCGATCTGGCTCTAGAAGAGAATGATGATGTTGAAGATGGCTTCACGCAACGTCCTAAGCCCCTCAAATATCCAGAACGTGATCCAAGAACTTGAGAAATGATCTAAGCATCGTTGACAGATAATTCATCAGATGAATCCGCAGCAGTTTCCTTAAGAGATATCATCTTATCCTACAAAAAAAAAAATATTAAAATTAGTATACTAAACAAAAATATTATTAGACAATGGAATTAAATAAATTTAAACTTACATAATTTGCTTCTACTTTGGAACTAGTCCAAACATCATCACGATTTTTATGTGCTTTAGCATACAATTGGGTCAAAATCATAGTCAGTAGGACTTTCTTCTTCCTGCAAAAGGAAAATCTATATTAGAACTTGAATCAGAAAAGTGTATTATATGTTAATATTTAATGGGGACTAAAATAACTTACCATTTTCTTAAACAAATGATGAAAAGATCGAGAACCTGCATGATGGTTTATCGTTAATTTTGATCTATTTGCTTTGTTCACAGTACTCCGTTGCTAAAAATAATATTATGTCTATAGATGCTATATTTTGGGAAAAATGAACTGTTGTGAATATTTTGCGACAATATGTTTATTTTTTGCGACTCTTTAGTTAGACGCAATATGATTATAGGGTTTTTGCGACCATATTATTTCCGCCCATACTTAAGTGATGCTAATACATGATATTTTTTAATCGAAATTAAAGTTATTGCAAATTTCCATCGCAAAAGTTAGATCTAGGAAAACGAACCGTTTCACTTATTTTTTGCGTCCAAAATTGGTCCTTTTGCATCATTTTTACTGGACGCAAAAAGTTTGCAGTGTGATTTTATCCCCTCGTTGTCCATAAGACTCTTCTTTTATAGTTTATACACCCTCATTGGCAGCAAATCCCCCAAATTTTTTCCTTGCCCCAAATCTGCTGAACCAAATGAACATCTATCATACTAAATTTCTAGTGAAGTCATTTCAATAAATTCTGTGGAAGATCTTCACATCATTCCAATAATTTTCTCCAAGTCATTCCATCGTTGGTTTTATTTTGAGAAGAAGGATCACAGACAATGTTTCAGAAGATTATTGATCATAAACATATTGAAATGATTACAGGTAGGCCCATGCAATCGATTTTAGTTCTTTTCTCTTTTTAATGAAGAAAGGAAATACAAGTGCTCAGAAGGTGTTTGCTTAAATGCTTCTTAGAGATATATTTATTTCACTCACATATCTGTATGGCCTCTATTTGCTGAAATGCTTCTTAGAGAAATTGTGAGCCTTAATACTTTTGGTTTCATTGCTAAAATTGATTTCCCTAGCTTTATCTACACTCTAAGATTAAATCATAGTTTTTATTTTACACGTGGCTATCATTATTTTTTAGGTTTGAAACTGATTTCCTAGCACCTAAATTTATATTCGTGTCAGAATAACTGAGGAATTTTGTCCATCTATCTTCTTGACTAAATCTTGAACGTTACAACCTAAGCCTTTTCAACTGTCTAAGCCTTCTTAATGATCAAGAACTGGAAGGTGAGTGAAAAAACATGGTATAGAGTTGGAATTAGTGTGATGGATTTTGTTTACAAGTTAATACTAGATGACATTCCAATTTCTAATCATGTCTCATTTTTTTACAGATGGACAAAAGTTGGATGAAGGGACACCAAAAAGACCAAACATCACCATAGAAGGAAGGGTTCTTCATTGCAAGGAAAATGCTAGTGGAGTCCCTCAAAGTTACCACTCAAAGTTACCGCTCAATTATTTTAATTTTTAATTTTTTTACTTAATGTTTAAAAAAATGACTATTAGTGAAGTTGTGTATCTTTTTATTTTATTTTTTTAATGATTAAGGATGTTAAGAAATTATTGAAAAAATATGAAAGGAAAAAAACAAAATTTAAATTTGCTAGCAGTACTCTTTTTGCAATGTCCTATGAGATTAAGCTCCGTTTGGATTGAAAATTCATCCCATCTCATCATTATAACTTTCTCAAATTCTCACACAAAATACAATAAACAATTCAAATTTTTTAAATCTCAATTCAATTTTTTTAAATCTCAAAACAATAATAATATTAAAAAAAAATATTCTAACAATATTTATTCAACTTTCAATTAAAATCATCTCATCTTATCTCATCTCACTATTCAAACGGGCCTAAAAGTCGAAAAGGCTTGGAGCAGAACTTTTGCTCTTCTATGTCCAACGAGGAACCTCTGTTTATCCGGTAACTCCCGCAGGTAACAGGTTAATAAAAGTTGCCATTCCTTTGTTTCAAGTTCCCACATAAACTAAGGTGAGAAGAATATTAAACCACACAAGGACACAGTCATGTCTATGACTTTGCATTATACATGCATATCTGAATGATTATTCATTAACACCCATGTCTATTTTCTCTCAAAAACAATATCAAGTGGAAGTTCCAAATCTAGATATGCAAAAGACCATACAGACTATTATTAGCCAGATAAATATACCCATCAGAGGCGGGACAATGGCTCTTGGCTTGCTCTTTCCCTGTTCAGAAATGGGTAATCTGTGTACCCAACAACAGGATCCTGGGTGTAGAAAGTTTTTCTATTATACTTTGTTAGGGGCGCATTGATCTTAAACTTCAAGACCAAGTCTGGGTTCGAGATAAAAAGGCGACCATAGGATACCAAATCAGCATCATCTTGCGCTACAGCTTCCATTCCTAGCTCCCGAGTAAAGCCGCCACTACAGATAAATGTTCCCTGATAAGCTTTTCTAAAGGCCCTCATCAACTGAGCTTCCTCTTCTTCACTGCCTGGTCTGCCTGATTCTGCTTGGCCATAAGCAGTGTATCGAGGCTGAGTCACATGGAGATAAGTGAGTCTTGAGCCCAGGTCTACTTGGAGCTTGTTGAGTCTACCAATCACTTCCAAGCCTAGGCCAAGTGGGTCAGAGTCTGTGGCATCAAGGTGATCAATTGCTGGAGAAATTCTAACGGCAACTCGTTCTGCACCAAGGGCTCCTACTACTGCTTGAACCACCTGCATTAAGAATTTACACCTATTTGCAATTGATCCGCCATACTCGTCAGTACGATCGTTGATACCATTCTTCAAAAATTGGTCAATGAGGTACCCATGCGCCCCATGAATCTCAATTCCATCAAAACCTGAACGTTACAGAATGTCATGTTCTGTCTCAATGATTCTTGAACATAACAACAAACCCTTTTTTTTTGTTGGTATGAGAAATGTACATTGAACAAAATTTTGATGTAGGAAAGTAGGTTCTCATTATACACCATGGTAGGCATGTGCAAATGTATTAAGGAATCCAACTTCAATCCATGATGCTACCTAAAAATAGAACTTTGAGGCAATCATGAAAATCCTTAACTATATGTTGGGAACCCAGATCCTTTCACTAAACATTTCATAGCAAACTAATTGTTATTTATAAAATTTTCAAAATTCGTATTCTCTAATTTAATATTTTAAAAAATTTATCAAAATATTTTACTTACAAAAAAAAAAAAAAATTATACTTTAAACTCTTCCCAGATTACCACTCATTTTGCAATATGATCTTCAAACTACCAAAGTTATCATTTAGACTCCAATATAAAATGTAAATTGCAACTTGTCCTCTTTTTTAATATCTACTCATTAAGATGATGTCATGTCACCTTTTTTCTATTTATGTCAAATCATAACTAGGGAACAAAGTGCAACTTATGATTCAAATTGGGGGTTAAGTGAGAACTGTAGTTTGGAGATCATATCATATAGAGAGTTTTAAGATAGACTTGGGCTTACAGTAAATAGGTATCATTTATTCCTCTCCTTCCTTAAATTAATTACTTAAATGAGAAAGACAAAAGAAAAGAAGAAGGGTTGCATCATTAGCACGAGGTCTTTGTGTAATGGGGGAGGGGGAGGGGACCACAAAGAGAGCCACTGTTGGAGACTCACTTGTAATCTGTTGGAGACTCAGAGAGCTACTGGAAAGGAAACACGCTCACAGTCACTCAATGCGCCAATAGTACTATAAAGCATAGAAGGATTCTAGTCAAAGAAACCTATTGTGGTTGCATACCTGGTCTTTAAAAGTAAATACACATCACCCCAATTCAAAATTTAGTAGTAAGATAATATTAGGATGCTTGAGTCATACGAAGCTGGGAATTAATGCTAGAGATATTATAATTACAAACTGAGAAAGTATGTGATGATTCAACTTAAACGAACCTGCACGAATGGCATTCAAGGCTGCCTTGCGATAATGTTCCACCACATCCTGTATTTCATATGCTTCCAGGGCTCTTGGCTCCGGGTATGTGCTGTAGGATCCATCTGGCTTAAGAATTCTCCACCTACTGGATATGGGCTTGCTCGTTGATGAAATTGGAGGAGCCCCCCCAGGTTGATAAACTGATCAATTATCATGAAAACGCTGACTAATTAAAATGGTCAACTATTCAACAACAATGAAGCAAATAAAAACAAAGGGTTACAGAAAAAGATGATAAGGTATAATGTGATTAGGTCTAAAAGGTTATACACACGATCTAGATCAAGGGACTCCATCATCTTTTTTCTGACTAGGCATTATTAACATTGTATATTGTAAGAGAAAGTCATAACTGAAGCTAAGGAATATGGCAAAGGAAAACGGGAAAGAAGCACAAAAGCAGTATAGAATTGTTATGAAAAAATAAAATGACATGTTGTGTTTAGACAAGAGAACGATAACATTAGAAATGTTAAGTCAACGCCATTCATGAGTACCTGGATGAGATGCACGGCCAACATGCCACAACTGGCAGAAAATGATGCCACCTTTTTTATGAACTGCATCCACCACCTTCTTCCATGCCTCCACCTGTTCTTCAGAATATATCCCAGGAACATGAGGGAATCTGCAGGCCACACAACCAAAATATTAGCAAAACTTGGAGAGTCTTTAATGCAATTTGACATGTCTACGCCAAAACTAAATCCTTGTGGTACTTCCAAAGGAACATTCAATGACATATTCATCTAAGATAAAGCTTTGATTTCACAGTCTCAGATGATTTAGATTGAGATTGGCTGCCCTGGTGTGAACTTTAGTGGGTCCCATTTACTTTTACGCAAAGCAAATACTTTGAAGGAAAGAAAAAATGAATCTCGGGCGGCCGGGCCCACCCATTAAGAGAAGGACCTCAAAAACAAAAGAGAATCACGAAATTACCCGGCGGCTGTGTTGGAGACCAGAGTGCCTTCGGTGATGAGAAAACCGCCGTTGGTTGTTCTTTGGGCGTAGTACTCCGCAAGTGCTGGCCGTGGAATTCCATTCCACGCTCTGCACCTCGTCATGGGCGCAAGCACCACCCTGCCACCACCACAACCAACACACACAGTAAATATCAGCTAAAACCAAGACCAATCCCGTCCAAAAAGAAAAATAAAAGAATCGCAGATCGCCTGCCATGGATATGTCCTTTCAGTTCCATCGCCCTTCCAAACTCCGAGAATCCTCCCTACTTTCCCCACCCCATTAAAAAGAAAAGAATTAAAAAAAGCTCGCGCTCGGAAGGATCGGATTCGGTAAGGCTGACCTGTGAGAGAGGGAGAACTTGCCCATCCTGTAAGGCGAGAAGAGGCTGCTATCTTGTGCTGCTGAATTTTCCGCCATCAGTACAGACAATACTGTTCAAATTCAATAATGTTGTGTATAAATAATGTAAGTGAGGATGGGTCTGGGAGGAGAGGAAGATAAATGATCTGTATAAGTTTTAAAAATAATTTTGTCCTATAATCGATTTGAAAAATAAATAAAAAAATTATTATTAAAAAGTTATTAATTTTTTATATATTATATTTATTTATTTTTAAAATAATTATATACATTCACAATTGTAATTATTTTTAAATATGAAAAATGTGGATAGTATTTTAAAAAAATGTGAAAAGAAATAATTTTTTTATTAATTAAATCCATTTTTCCAAAAAATTAAAAGAAAAAAAAAAAAGAATAGAACTATTCCGAACGTTTCGCGGAAGTGGAAAGGGGTGGCTGACATGGCCCACGGACCAACAAACAAGAAAGTGTAATATTTAGTGGCATAATTGGTCGGTAGGCCTATGGGATGTGACACAACGTGTTTGCATATGCAACTTTACTGTAGTTCTCTTACAACATTCATCAATTGGTTTAGCTAAATTAAGGCGTTTGAATTACGAAATCATTTCAATTGATCTATTTTATCCCGTCATTATAATTTTTTAAAATTTTTATATAAAATATAATAAATAATTATATTTTTTTAAATTTTAATTTAATTTTTTCAAATCTCAAAACAATAATAATATTAAAAAATAATATTTTAATAATATTTTATTCAACTTTTAATTTTTATCTAAAATCATTTAATCTCATCTCACTTTGGACTAAATAACTTTTCTTAAGGCCTTGATATCAAAATTATCTCATCGCATTTTATCATTATAATTTTTTTTCAAATTTTCAAATAAAATAAAATAAATAATTCAATTTTTTCAAATCTTAAAAAAAAAAAAAAATTATTCAATTTTTAACTTTTATCTCAATTAACTATTCAAATATTTTCTTAATTATTCGTTATATTAAATTTTATCATTTCTAATCGCAGCATATTTTAGATATATATTTGCTATTTAAATGATCGGCCAGTAAACATGTTTCACGTCCACATGCGTAACTACAAATATTAATAAGCCAGAAATGTTGTAACTATAAAAATTGCTACAACTATAAATTAATTATAAATCTCATAAATTGATGTCATTTTATATGATCTGTTAGATTTATTATACAATAAAAATAATTTTAGAATATGACCAACGATATGAAATCTTGTTAATTTATAAGATTAATTTTGTGTAATTTTTTTATAGTTAAAATATATTATTATTATTATTATTATCTATTTTTTTATTTAGGCTAAGAAATTACTGCTAGTACCGTACAAATATTGTAGATAGAGTCGTGGACCACGTGCAGTTGAATTATATATTTAAAGAAAAATAATATAATATTAGTGGCGGTCCGTAGGGCATGGAACGTGTAACATGTGTAAGCTACTGTGGTGCTTTTTACGAGGTATTTTTCACATGATAAAATTCATGCCAGACCGACCATATAATATTCCATTCTACATGCCAAACTTGGAGGACTTTATACTCGGCAATCGACATAATAAAAAAGCAGGTTGTATATGAAGAATAGGAGATGGAGAAAAAATAAAAGTATGGATTGATAAATGGATTCCAACAACTGGACTATGCAACATTCAATCTCCAATGAGAGTTTTGTCAAAAAATACAAAGGTGGCAGATTTAATTTATCACAATAAGGGATGGTGGGATATACAATTATTGAGAGAGGGTTTCAATGAGAAAGAGGTCAAAAAAATACTTAAAATATCTGTGTCACAGTCTGCTAGAGAAGATAAGCCGGTATGGAAAGCCACAGTAAAAGGAGACTTCTCTGTGAGACGTGCATATCATCTGTATAAGCAGCAACAACAAAATCAGATGTAGGAATCTTCAACTAAAGGGGATCAGAGAGAATTATGGAAACAAATTTGGAAGCTGCAAACAAAAAAATTCTGTCAAACTATTATTTGGGGTGCAATTACTGATGCTTTACCAACAAAACAGAATTTATACAAGAGAAAGATTACAACTAATCCATTATGCCCCATCTGTCATAATGCAATTGAAACACCTGCTCATATTTTTTGGTCATGCCCATCTGCACAAGATATTTGGGGGTTAGAAAGCAGAAAAATACATAAATCTTCTATTACAGGGGCAGACTTTGGTTTCACTTTTCTTCACATGCTCCATTGTACAGGTCAGGAGGAAATCAATTTATTTGTAGAAACAACAAGGGCAATATGGCAGAGGAGGAACAAATAGATTTTTTAAGGTGGTTTCCTATCCCCAGGAGTACTAACCAACAGAGCTAAGCAACATGATTTCAAACAGGTACAAAATTAGCAAGAAGGTATGCACAGAAGGATGCATACCATTTGTTCCTCCTCTGCCAATGCAAGGCCAGAATGGATTGCACCACCATTTACATGACTCAAACTTAATTGGGATATAGCTGTTAGAAAGGAAGACTACAGAATTGGAGTTGGAGTGGAATTGGAGTTGGAGTGGTGATTCAAAACAGTGAAGCTGAAAGTTTTAGCCACCTTAATGCAACCACTTAGCTTCTGTTCACAGCCAAATATTGCAGAAGCTAGAGGATTACTCACGGCTGCAAGAATATGTAAGAAATTGAACCTGCAAGATGTCATTTTCGATGGGGACTCAAATCAAGTAGTAACTGCTATGAGACAAAGTACAATGCAAAATGGGATACTAAACTGTTTGGTGGAGGATACTAAAACCACATTGCTAGATACAAACTGGAAAATCCAACATTTGAGAAGAGATGCTAACAAAGTGGCACATCAACTAGCCATAAAAGCAGTTTCATCGAGTCAAGAAACTTTTGATATAGGCTATGTAGAGCCTTGTATTATGGCTCTTGTAATGGTTGAAGGCCATAACACTGGTTGAGTAATAAATATCTTTTCTTTTCAAAAAAATAAAGATTGTATAGAATTATATGCAAAGAAATTTTATAAAAATAATTTTATAATTTAACTTGTCAAATTAAACTATATTACTTTATTAAAAAATAATAATCTTTTATAATTCTACCAAATATTGCTCATAATATCACATAAAGCAAATAGTCTCGAATCGCTAAAACCTAGTGTTTATACCAAATCCCATCCTTTGATCTGACATAACCTCCTCGAAAAATACCACATGCGTTGTGAACAAAAAAAGGTCATATAACAAGCATCAACGCTCCAAATTTGATGTTGGGGCAATCCTAAAAGAAAAGTGTTATATACACAAATGGAATATATAAAAATAAACTCACAAATAGATGTGGTTTCATGTGATATGTTAAATCTACTTTACAATCTGACGTATTGTATCGAGCCACATTAGTTTGTGGGTTTACTTTTGTGTAATCATTTTGTGGTTAAAGTATTTCACATCCTAAAATATATAAAAGCACACTCCAACCTTCTACTGAGGAATGCCATCGATTTTTTGTATGGCTTGTTTTTTTTTATACTTAATAATTAAAGAAATATTTTTTAATAAATTTATAATTCTTTTATATAATGGACAATTAGGAGAAAACTTAGCTATGTGCCAATTTTCACACCCAACATCCATTGTGCCCCCAATTATGGACTATCTCGGTTTGGTGGACATGGATCATGCTATAGGTTGCATCATCAACATATATTTACTAGAGCACTCTCATTTGTATATGCCGATAAAAGCTAAAAGTTCGACATGAAAACTATCCACCTTGAATCAGGCGTAGTTTTAAAATTTTAGTTATGAATTACAATATTTCAACCTGTTTGTCTGTACACCATAACTTAGGGCTCTGGGGCTTAAGATGAAATACAAAATCTTGAAACATTTTCATACAGTCAAATACTCTCAAGTATCTATACAAAATTGAAAACACAAAACCATCTCATCCCATCCGTTCCTTCATTTTTCCATCCCTATCATTGAGAATACCCTTCACTAATTATATAGTGAGCTTGTCCCCAAGAATTCGCCCGAAATTCATCCCAACAGTCCCTTCCTCCTGCTTGGGTACAACTCATTGAACATTTCTCCTTCATTCCACAATGCCTCAAAACCCATCACCCAAAATGAACTGATCCATGTGGTTCCCTTCTTCCTCCATTCTTCCGATCATTGCAAGGCTTTGTCATTGTTGTTTAAGGCTTGCTCCTTGTTTAGGCAAGGGAGATGCTGCTTGTGCTAGCTAGCCATTTTATACTTTCTTATGGGCTTCCCATTTTGCACCATATAATATTGCTTAATTTTTTATATGCTTAATTTATGTTCTTTCAATAACAGAAATGTGAAGAAGTTATGAATAGAAACTAAGCATATAAAAAATTAAGCAATATAAAACAGATCTGAACCAGCAAATTATGCTATAAAACAAAGCCAACATATATAAAACAGATAAAAATGTCGATTTGGTCATATATTATATCGTGCTGAATTAAGCACTCCCAATAATTCATGTGGGCCTAGTTAAGTGACATTTCAGTGTGTTGTTTACCTAATAACTGCAAGTAACATCTAAATGATCTTGTGGTCAATGAGTGTTGTGAAAAAGATTACTTTTATTAGTCGTCTTCTTGTATATAAGTTTCATTGTTGTATGAATTAACACAATAAATTGATTATGTTGGCTGCATCACATTCAATCTGTTTTTATTTTTTATTTTCCTGCACCTTAGTTTTTGAGAATCCCTTTTGATTTCTCAACAAACAAGATTATACTCTTCATATTATGTTATTTATGTTTATGCTTTTTGTGTCATCTGCTGTTACAAACTGACTTGGCCAGACAATTGAGTATAGAAGTCTTTAGTTTTCAATCTAATCTACACTCAGTCAAGCCAATTTTCATGCCAACAAATGTGGAATTAAAATGAAAGATTTTATGATGGAAGACTATATGCAACATTATTCTACCTTAAAAATTATTCTTGTTTGTGTAAGTATTTTTTTCTACCTTTTTGCTTCATATTACTGACTGATGTAACCTTATGTTGTAGTGTTACTATTTAAGCTCATCCTCTTGTGTTTCATACCTTCAAGTACGACATCTTTCAGTGCATACCCATTATATTTTCTAGTTCTAATGTCATGTTTTGAATTTCCTAGTTGTTATCTTGATGTCCACACTGCTTCTATTATTGGTACTTTGATATTCGCAAACCATTTATATTTTCTGACCATTGGGTTCAATTAGTTGCTTTTATTGGTTCCAATATGTAGCATTGTCATATAGAGCAACTATTAGCACCCCATGGATGATCCGAGAACCAATAATTGTGATTGTGATCTACGGAGCGATGGTTGAAGGATATATTTATCAAGACGTTGTGTGGAGAATCCCTTAATAGTACATTAAGATCATGGTAAATAACAATTTTTGGGACCATGCTATTAGGCGAAACTGCATGGAAACAATTCAAGACCTCAGGATGCCCCAAGTATGATATGCTCTATAACATTTTTGGGATGTCAGTTGCCACTAGAGCACTACATCATGCATCAATGCAAGAGCCCCCAACCAGTGATGACGAGCAGCGACTTGAGGAGGAGTTACGACACCAGGGCCTTGTACTGGGCAATCGACAAGGATTGCTGATGAGTGTACGAAAGTACACTCTAAATATCCTATTATTGGACTAAAATGCTAAAATGTGAATAGAAATAATAGGAATTAATGTGTATTCTTGAATTGAGTTTCTATTTATTTTGGAATACTTCTGATCATATTTTTATGTTTAATTTCAGAGTCTATAAAATAGCAAGTCCAAACCCAGTCAAATTGAAAGAACTTTCAATTGCGCAAGACGTTGGAACAACCTATGAAGTTTCAACGAGTGTAGGACTCTTCAAATATGGATAATGATGGGGTTTGAGAGTAATTCAGATCAAGAGAAAAAGTCAATCCAAAATTCGCTAGAAGACAGTCTGTACATACTTTAATATTTTGATCATAACTTTTCGCTAAAATATCAAATTGATGCGATTCTTGATGCGTTGAAAATATATCTTAAAGGATTACAAAGTTGTCTCTAATAAGGATTTCTAAATTCGAACTCCTGAATCATGAACATGGCTGTCAAGATGAGTCCTAAAATTTAGTCGATTTTGTATGCGGGAATATAAAGACATTAGGGTTTTTTCTTCCTACCCTATATAAGTATTTTATTAGCACGAAATTGGGAGTTCATAGAAAAGAGACAGCTCAGTTCTGAAGAGGGGGAGGCGAAATTAATTTCCATGACTGCCGTTTGCTTTATTTTTCTCTTGAATTTTTGTTGTCCATTATATTTATGGGTAACTAAATTCTCAAGTAGGGTTAGGGATGAACTTGCACATTAGATGATATTTTTAATTTATATATTTGATTTTTAATTATTTAAACTCTTTTGTTTTATCATTCTCAATTCATTGGTAATGTTTTCTTCTCCGAATAATCATAGAATTTATTCTGTTTATGGATTCAGTCATACTTTTTCTATTGAATGGATTAGTTTTTTTGATTATGTTTGGATAAATTATTTATCTATATTGATTTAATTTTTTGCTGCAATATCGCTCCCTAAGTATATTGTCGTCATTAGATTTTCTCAATAGTGATAATAATTTACGCATTTTAAAAGTAGTGAATGATCTTTCAAAGCGTTACATTTGATTTAATCTTGGTTTATAAATCTATACCTTCCGATTGAGAATTTTAGAAATTGAGTTCCCAATTGAGTTATTCATTGAATTAAGAATAATTAAAATACCAGATTAGTGCAAGGGATTCCCGACGCTTTACTATTTGTCAAATTTGAGTACTTTTTCCCTTAGTCATTTTGCTTCACTTTAATTTGTATTTAAAATTAATCTTTTTTCTCCATTAATCATTTAATATTTTTCTTTAGTTTCTTTGTTCGTCCTGCTATTCTTTTTAAGTTTTCTCTCTGTGGAATTGACACCCCAAAACTGTGCTACAACTACCGCGTTATTCTTTGGGCGTAATCAAATTTTGGCGCCGTTACCGGGAAGACAGTAGAAGAATTGCTAGATAGGTTTTTATTTCAGCAATTTATAAAGGCGGTAATTTTGTTCCCTCTTTTAGTTGCTGCTTTAGTTTCTTTCTTTCTTTTCATAGTATTTTTAGTTTTTAGTATTTTGTTACCTTGCATGTAAAGATATAAAGACGCCTTGGGTAAATTTGCTTGTAGGCCTGTGCTAGAGTCAGAATCAAATTTTTTAAATCCTTTATTTGACAATCCATCTAGTCCCGAAAAAATGAGTGAACACTAAGATCAAACCATTAGAACTCTTCATGATTACCTCCACCCTACACGCACAGCCAAACCATCATGCATCATGTTTCTAACTAATACTCGCCAATTGGATTTTAAAACAAGGATGATACAGTTATTCCTTACTTTTCATGGCTTGGAAAATGAAAATCCATATGTGCACATTAGGGAGTTTGAGGAAGTAGTTGCGACTTTTCATAGTCAAAATGCAACTAATGAAGTTGTGAGACTTAAGTTCTTCCTTTCTCTTTGAAGGATAGAGCTAAGAGTTGGCTAAACTTGCTGAGACCACGATCTATTGGGTTATGGAATGAGATGACTCAGGTCTTATTTAATAAAAACTTTCCCCAACATAAGACCAATGCTTTAAAAAGGTAAATCTCCACATTTGCACAAATAGACAGTGAGACTTTATATCAGTCTTGGGAGAGATTTAAGGAGTTGTTGAGTAAGTGTTCTCACCATGGGTATGAGAATTGGCGCTTAGTGAGCTATTTTTATTAGGGACTTACACATAGAGAGCGCCAATTTGTGGAGATGATGTATAATGGTGAGTTCTTACAGAAAAATCCTGATTAGGCCATAGAATACCTCAATGAATTTGTTGAAAAATCTCACACTTGGACTGGACCTAGTGCTACTGAGAGCACAAATAGGTCACAACCTGTAGGAATTCCAAATGGTGGTGGAATTTACCATCTCAGGGAAGAGGATAGCCTAAAAGCTAAGGTTGAGATGCTCACTAGTGAGCTAGATGTATTAAAGACTAAGGACTTAAAGCCAACACATGTGGCTAATCATGCAGAATCTTTTGGACCATGTTTGTGTGTGGCGAGGTAGATCACCTCGCCCAAGAGTGTCCCACATTTGCTGAGATGAAAGGGTTGTATGAGGAACAATGTAATGCCTTAGGTATGTACAATAAGCCTTTTACACATTTCTTTGATACCTATACTCTAGGGTGATGCAATCACCCCAATTTTAGCTGGAAGTCTGAAAACCAGCAGTCTGCACAACCCCTTAGATCATATCCTACACCATATCATGCACATTCATCTTCTAGGAGTCCTTTAGAAGACACTTTGCATGCTTTTATTGAGGCACATAGTAGAACTAATCAAAAGTTTAAATATTTGATTATGCAGGTTATTAAAGAAAATAAGGAGGTAAAAAGCCATGTATCCAGGTTGATGAGCTCTTTGAGTGTGAATGAGCGTGACAAGTTCCCTTCTCAAACTCAATCCACACCCCAAGGTCGACATATGGCTCAAGAGAATTTGAAGGAGGTCAATGTCATTGTGACATGAAGTGGTAAATCCTTACACATCCCAACAACTAATAAGCCAGAGGTTGTTGAAGAGGAACAAAGCAATGATAGTGCTGAGCTGCCCAAGGTAGCTGAGGTAATCAAGAGCCCAGTTAAGATACCATTTCCTCAAGCTTTAAAATTTAGTATGCGAACTTTGGATTCTAGCAATGAAATCTTGGAGAACCTCAGGCAGGTAAGGATCAATCTTCCTCTTTTGCATGTTATTAAACAAGTTCCTATTTATGCAAAAGTTCTCAAAGATTTGTATACAGTTAAGAGGAAGCACCATGTTAAGAAGACATCATTCCTGACAGAGCAAGTTATTGCTCTAATTGAGCAGCGAATTCCTCCTAAGTATAAGAATCCTGGTTGTCCAACCATTGCATGTAATATTGGGAATCATGAGTTTGGGCAAGCGTTGCTAGATTTAGGAGCTAGTGTAAATTTGATGCTTTATTCCATTTATTTGCAGCTTGATTTGGGTGAAATTAAGCCTACTTCTGTTGTGCTTTAATTGGCTGACCGTTCAATTAAGAAACCAAGAGGAATAGTTGAGGATGTTTTGATCCAAGTTGACAAGTTTTACTACCCTGTTGATTTTTTAGTTTTGGATACTCAGTCGGTTGTTGACTCTGACTCTAAGATTCCTCTCATATTAGGTAGACATTTCCTTACTACGGCTAATGCACTTATAAACTGCAGGAATGGACTGGTGAAACTATCTTTTGAAAACATGACCATGGAGGTCAACATATTTCACATCAGTAATCAGCCCAAGGAGGATGAGTGCCACCAAACGTACATGATTGATACACTCATAGATAAGGGAGTTTGCACAACTCATGATTCTGATTCCATTGAATATTTTCTTGTTAATTTTGAGTTTGATACTATGAATGATTCATCTGATGTTGTTGATGTTTGTTCTATTTTTGATGAACCTCAGGATTATGGCCCACATATTTGGCAATCGAAATTTTAGGATCTGTCTAAGAAAAGTGAAAAGCATATTCCTTCAAGCATGGATAGTCCCAAATTGGAATTGAAGTCACTGCCCTCAGGTCTTAAGCAAGCATTTCTCGGCCAAGGTAACACTTTTCCTGTTAGTATTTCTTCGAAATTGAATGCTGATAAGTTTAGAAAATTTCAATTAACCGAGTTGGAGGCATTAAGAAATGATAATTATGAGAACTCTAAAATCTATAAAGCTAAAACGAAAGTGTTTCATGATAAAAATATTTTGAGAAAAATGTATAAGCCTAATGATCGAGTGTTCTTATATGATTCTAGACTCCATAAGCACCCAGGAAAACTTAGGTCTAGGTGGACCGGCCCTTTTTTAATGAAACATGTTTATGCAAATGGGGCGGTAGAAATAGAGGATCCTAAAGATGGTCGGATCTTTAAAGTAAATGGTCAACGCCTTAAGTATTAATTGATAGGCAAGTTCCGGAAGTGGAAGACATTCCACTTGTGGACCCGATCTATCAACCTTGACCACACCATGCAGGTATATTTTTCTTTATTTGTTTTGTTTGTTTTGTTTTATTTTTGTTTTTTCTTAATTTCTTTATTTTCCTTTTTGTTTGCTGTTATTTTCTTTGTTTTCTTTTGCAAGTTAGTTTCATTTTGTTATTTTAGGTTACCATCTTTGGTGCTTAGCAAGCTATCCACGTCACTCATCAAGTGTATTCTACCATTTTTAGTTACTCTCCATTCAAATTTGATTCTTAAACATTGAAGACAATGTTTCATTTAAGTTGGGGGGTGGTGGTGCAAATTCAGTATTTAAAATGCTTGTTGAAATTTTGTGGCATATTTTCATGTGTCAAATTTTTTTTTAATTTTGCATCACACGTGCATCATTTTCACATGTGTACTTATTCTCATTCATAGCCATCTTCGTGAATTCACCAAACCCACTATAATCTTTTTTGCTGAAGCATTCACAAAACCCCTAATGTACTCATTCAAGTTTTGTGGTAAGATAGTGGTTTGACACAAGTAGTTAGAAAACTCTTTTGCCTAAGTATTCATGTGAGTTTTGGAGAGGATTGAGAGCCTACAAATGCAGTAAATTGTGATAAACGTTCTTTGATATGTTGAATTGGGCACTTCTTTTAAGAATATCATTACATGGTTTGTGGTAAGATGGAGGATATACTTGGGATATGACGAAGGTTAACCTAGGATCAACATTTGAGCCTTTCAAGCTAACCCTTTCCATCATAGACCCCTAGTAGCCAACTTTGAGCTAATAAACACATGTAGCTTTTTCTTTTTATATGCCCACGTTATTCATACCTCTCCACATTGGAGCATAACCTATACACTGATTTTCTCTACCCTTGTTACTTCTTAGTGTACACTAGATGTAGAATTTTTTTTTTTTTGCACGAAATAATAAAATAGAGAGAGAGAGAGAGAAAAGAAGAAAATGAGTTATAAGGTGTTCGAGTGAGTGAGCTTCAAGGCAAATATACCAAGACTGGATAGAAATAGCGAAATACCAGGATGACATAATTATTCACCAAATTATAAAAAAAAATGAAAAACAAGAACAAAAAAAAAAAAAGCATTATTCAATGATTTGAAAGGTTGAAGAGTATATCAAGTGAGAAATCTGGTTTATTGAGATGTTTAATAAAATTCCCTTTATATGTACTTGAAAGTTTTTTAATCATTTTTATCCTTTTTTTTCATATAGCCCCGAACCTAAACCACGTTACAACCTTTTGTGTTGACCGTTCTGATCCTAAGTAAGATTTTGGAAAGAGTGGTGGAAATCTCATTTGTTGGTGTTCCTATCATAAGATCAATGTTTGCTTGTTACTTGTACATAATTGCCTAATTCCGCATGAAAGTGTGTATGTACACCCATTGTCAACTCCACAGAGAGAATCCTCACATGAAACACTTTTATACCTGTGAGTTATGGAGTTGAGTATTTCGCTTGAGATGTTCTTGATGTTGCATATGTCAGGGCTTCTGGTTAGATGAATATAGTTTGAAACACACACACTTTGTGGATTGCTATAGGTGGATTGCTTGTGATAGGGTTATTAAATTCCTAAGATTGCTTTGATATGTGAATCTGGAAAGTATGACTTGGTGGCCTTTGTGTGCGATTATTTTTGGTCTTCTTCGTTGTTTTCGCATGAAAATTGCTAGGGACTAGCAATAAATAAGTTGGGGGGTGTGACGAGTGTACGAAAGTGCACTTTAAATACTCTATTATTGGACTAAAATGCTAAAATATGAATAGAAATAATAGAAATTAATGTGTATTCTTGAATTGAGTTTCTATTTACTCTGGAATACTCTTGAGCAGATTTTTATGTTTAATTTCAGAGTCTATAAAAGAGTAAGTCCAAACCCAGTCAAATTGAAATGACTTTCAAGTGGGCAAGGAACAACCTAAGGATTTTCAATGAGTATAGGACTCTTCAAATAGGGATAATGATGGGGTTTGAAAGGAATTCAAATAAGAGAAAAAGTCAATCCGAAATTCACTAGAAGACAACCTGTACATACTTTAATATTTTGATCATACTTCTCTGCTAAAATATCGGATTGATGTGATTCTTGATGAGTTGAAAAACTATCTTAAATGGCTACAAAGTTGTCTCTAATAAGGATTTCTAAATTCGAGTTCTTGAAGCACGTACATAGTTGCCAAGATGAGTCCTAAAATTCAGGTGATTTTGTATGCGGGAATATGAAGACATTAGGAGTTTTTTCCCCTACCCTAGGCATTTCATTAGCACAAAATTGGGAGTTTATAGAAGAGAGACGGCTCAGTTCTGAAGAGGGGAGGCGAAATTAATTTCCATGGCTGTCGTTTGCTTTATTTTTCTCTTGAGATTTTTGTTGTCCATTATATTTATGGGTAACTAAATTCTCAAGTAGGGATAGAGATGAACTTGCACATTAGATGGTATTTTTAATTTATGTATTTGATTTTTAATTATTAAAACTCTTTTGTTTTATCATTCTCAATTCATTGGTAATGTATTATTCTCCGAATAATTATAGAGTTTATTCTGTTTATGGATTCGGTCATGCTTTTTCTATTGAATGGATTAGTTGTTTGATTATGTTTGGATTAATTATTTATCTATATTGATTTAATTCTTTGCTGCAATATTGTTCCATAACTATATTGTCGTTATTGGATTTTCTCAATAGTGATAATAATTTACGCATTTTAAAAGTAGTGAATGATTTTTCAAAGTGTTACATTTGGTTTAATCTTGGTTTATAAATCTATACCTTCTGATTGAGAATTTTGGGAATTGAGTTCCCAATTGAGTTATTCAATGAATTAAGAATAATTAAAATACCAGATTAGTGCAAAGGATTCTCGACGTTTTACTGTTTGTCAAATTTAAGTACTTTTCTCTTAGTCACTTTACTTCACTTTAATTTACATTAAAATAATCTTTGTTCTCTATTAATCATTTAATATTTTTCTTTAATTTCTTTGTTCGTTCTGCTATTCTTTTAATTTGTCTCTCTATGGAATCGATACCCTAAAGTTGTGCTACAAGTACCGCGTTATTCTTTGGGCGTAATCAATTGCCTATTGATGTGGATGAGATGGATGTGTCCATGCAAATAGGGACACCATCATCTTACATTCACCGCGTCCACTTGTTGCTCATATTGGTGACAAACGGGGGGGCCCTCCATGCAAATGCCACAAAAAATTAGCAACTGTCTTCATCAGCTCACTCGTATTGCAGCAGCATGGGAGAAGTGCTATGAGGATAGGTATGAGACAATGTTTGCAAAGCATAGCAAAGGCGATACCAGCAGTGGGTCTGATGCCAGTTATGATCGCCACACTCAATATATTCGATTGCTGGAATTGATGACACCTTCACTACCTGCGGCCCAATTTCTATGTGACTTCAAACAATACTTGATCATAATGTTTAGAAAGGCTTCCTTCCATATTGAAGAATGAAGATTTGTTGTCACAAAGTAACACTACTGCTTGAGGGTGTTGAACATCTCTGAAAACATATATAAGCCAGGTCAACTCACAACTAAGATTGGCCATTGCTCTGTATTCAGCCTCAGTCGAAGACCTTGACACCACATTTTATTTCTTTTATTTCCAAGACACCAAGGAAGAACCAATGAACACACAATACCTGTCACAAATCTCCTTGTGTCTGGACAGGCACCCCAATCTAAGTCACAATACCCCTGAAGTTGCAATTCAGACTTTGTAGAATAGAACAATCCCTGGCCTATGCCCTCTTGATGTACCTCAACACTATGTGTCAGCATGTAAATAATGAATTCTAGGACTGTCCATAAATTGACTTGACAACTGGACAGATATGCAAGGTCTGGTCTAGTTATAGTCAAGTAAAGTAACCGACCAATTAATCTCATGTAAAGAGTAGGATCAGCAAGTAACTCTCCTTGTTCTTTAGATAACTTGAGATTTTGATCCAAAGGAATTCTGGCAGAGGTAGAACCTATTGTGCCAGAATCCTTTAGTATGTCAAGTGCATATTTTCGTTGGCATATGTGGCGCCCCCAATCCCCCTTATAGAAGTACACGGGGATCGAGACACCAGGATGGTGACAACACGGTCACACATCCCAACGAAGTGCCAGTGTGTGTACATGCGACGGTGTACAAATAAAATAACGCAGCGGATAGTCAACTAAGTACCAGAATTTAAACACAACTAAACATCAGTAGAGGTTTAAAAGTAGTTATACAGTCATCCAAAATAAAGTTAACACATGTCCCGAAAATACAATAAGCAAGATAAAATAATAAAACCAGTGATCCCAGATCACTCCTCGGGCGGAGCCGTCTCCTCAGGCTCGCCCTCCTCCTCCTCATCTGCATCAAAATCTGCGTTACCACAAAATGGTTAAGTATAACCCAAATAATCCTCTAGAAATAAAATGCATTTAATGCAACCAACATGCATGCATATGATGAAATATGCATTTTTCTCAAAACATCATTTTCCCCGAAATGACAATTTCCAACACACGCCAAAGTCTCATTGGCCCAAAAATAATCCGTAAAACATTTTCCCAGAAAATGGTTTACACAAAATCCACGCACACTATTTTCCCAGAAAATAGCCAATTTAATCCTTTATTAACCTATGCACCATGGCCTCCCCTAGGGACCATCCGCATAGCGATGCTCAGTTCAGCGCGTTCATGGCCGAGTACGCAACAAGCGATGCCCAGTTCCGCGCCCAGCGCGTACATGGCCAGACATCCTCTAGTGACCACGGAGTCGGCACGAATCTCTCGTCCGATCCCATCATTGCCCAGCGACAATCCAGGGGACGTTACTCAGTTTATTCCGCTCCCGAGTAACCAGAGGAGCTCCACCGAGATAATACCCCATCTCGGCTTGGGGTCGTGGCACCCAAAAATATTCTCACATAAAATCATAACTTTCCAAATCACACATGAGCATGAATGCACCACACGAAAACCCAGTTTTCTTTACAAACATGATCATGCATGAAATAATGAGATGCACATGAATCCAACTGACTCCCGTACTCCTCGGACTCAGTCCGGCAAAACCAACAATAGATTAAATATAGTAAAATGTGTTAGTACAAAAATACATTAAATTCACAAGAATTCTTTGGAGAAATACTTACAGTGCAATATAATAATTTCCGGAGGATCACGAAGCTGAAAATGGCAACGTCTGAGCAACACCACAGTGTAAAATACACTGTGGCCGTGGGTCACAGATGCCCACTTTTCAACGAAGACAAACGAAGACCCAAAAATGGTAGGGTAGGGCCTAGAGAGGTCGGTGAAGCCAAGCCGTGGGTCAAAGGGTGGTTTTAGGCCAAATATACCCAAATCGGAAATGTACTTAATGTGGCTTCACCGGTGACGGATCGGAGCTGGGGTTGGGTCCAATGGGTTGCTGGGAGGTCGAGGATGAAGTGGTGAAGAGATGGTGGCCGGAGGTGGAGCGACGGCGGCGCTGGAGCTCAAAGTGCGCCGCGGCTTCAATGAGTTCGTGGTGGCTAACGGCGGCACAAGGGAGGCTGAAAATGGAGTTCGTCGGCAGCTGGGGAGGCTGGGGAGCCGGGCGGTGTCGACCACCGCCGGCGGACGGCGGAGCTACAGGCGGACCGACGGAAGAGAGGAGAGAGAGAGATCGCGCGGGAGAGAGGAGTCCAGGAGAGAAAGAAAAAAAGAAAAGAAAAGAAAGAAAAGAAAAGAAAAGGAGAGGAAAGAAAAAAAATAGGGGAAAAAAATAAATGAGGTCCAATCCTCACAACTTGGGTCACGAAAATGATCCAACGGAAACGATTTTAAAACCACAAATTAAATAAAATAATTTAAACGTAATGGTAAAGTCAAATTGAAATAATGAAATCCCACAGTAATTAATTTAAATATTAAAAGCAATTTAAATGCATAACAATAAATAAATATTAAGAAAGCACATAAAAATAATTTTCACCAAAATTAAAATCACAGAAATAAACTCACTAAAAATCCGACCAATTTTAAAATAAGAGGATAAATCTTTAATAAATAAAAATAATCATTCAGTAAAAATACACTAAAATATTACAGCATATGTGAATGCCTTCATCTGACCTTGCTACCTTAAGACCGAGGAAATATTTCAGCTTCCCAAGGTCTTTGATTTTAAATTTATCATTGAGAGAAGCTTTAAGAATGTTGACAGTATCCATACAATTACTTGCAACTATAATGTCATCAACGTATATGAGGATGGCTGTGAATGAGGTACCTTCTGAATTTGTAAACAGGCTGTAATAAGTCTTAGACTGATTGAATCCTTGTTTGATGATGAAGTTAGATAGTTTAGAATACCATTGGCGAGATGCTTGCTTTAGCCCATATGAACTCTTCCGAAGCCTTCATACCTTTCTGCTATTTTCATCATCGTAACCAGGTGGTAATTGCATGTAGACCTCTTCTTCTAAGTCCCCATATAAAAACAGCTCTGCTAGGTACAACCGCCCATGCGACATCGATGTGCAACCGGCTAACACAATCTCATTTTTTATTCGTATATTTGCCATCTCCTTCCCATCAACTTTTACATTTAAAAAAAAAAGTCAGTTGGCGTTGTCCATTCATCTGCAATCTGCAATTTGCAATCTCCATTATCTCAAGGAGAGAAAGCAACTTCATTATCAGCCCAGGAAGTAGTAGCCCAATGTCAGTTAGCACAACTTGCCCAATGTCAAGGAGAGAAGAGTCGCCGTACGATTCTAGCAAACTTCTAGAGAACTTATTTTTGAATCTTTGTTAGAGTGAAATTCGGGAAAAATCATTTCATTCTTTCCATCTTTAACTTTTCGTTGTTAGAGTGAAACTTAGAACATTTCATCTGTGAAGAAAAACGCCATTACTAGTTATCATTTTCTTTTTTTTATAAAAAAGGAAAATACTTACAATCATTTCTGGTAATGAGTTCAAATTTTAGAAAAAAATCTTTGATATAATCTACAGCTGCACTACCCACCAAGATAAGAACAGGAAGATATTTGTGTGGAGGAGAGAGAAAGATATTTGTGTAGTACCTGCTTCAGCTAGCAAGAAGCTACTCTGAGTGATCTGGAGAGATGGAGGAGGAGAGGCACCTCAGAGGTGTGATCAAACGAGAAGAAAGGTTGGTTGGTGCATTCTCTGCGCAGCTAATTAATTATAAAATGTATTTTTTATATTATATCTAGGATCCCGCAGATGAACTTGCATATTTGGATTTGAAGATAAACCTTCTGGAATTTCCATTATTGTAATGGAAGAACTCGATCGGTTTTTGATGGAGAAATCAACTGGTGCGAGCTTGTCCGAGGTATTGAACTTCCGTGATATTAAACTCGGGCTATGCCGAAAAGAGAGTGAACCTGTGAAATCAAGAGGAAGAAAGAGAGATGAAGAAGAGGGTAGGAAAAAAGTGACAGAGAGAAATTGAGAGAACGAAATGAAGAGAGACGTAAAAAAAATATATTTTATCATCCGGTTTTGCGGAGGTTTCCCCAACCGGTTGTAAATAGAATTTTTTATATAAAAAAGTATTGTTCACATCGAATTGATACAAGTGCCACCCTTTCACAGCTGCTACAGCCAAAGGGGTTCTCATTGTGACCAGTTTTGCTACGGGAGAGAAAGTCTCATGATAGTCAAGACCCTCTTGATGCGTGTACCCCTTTGCCACCAGCCTAACCTTAAATCTTTCAACACTTCCATCAACATTAAACTTCCATCAGCACCCTATTTCTTCCTTATCAGGAGGTAAATAGACAATAACCGAAGTGTCGTTTAACTTAAGTGCTTCTATTTCAACTTTCATGGCTGCACACCATTGGGGAGATTGGACAGCTTCTTGATAGTTTCTAGGTTCGGTTTGATTGGTTATAGATGTGACAAAGGCTTTGTGTGGAGTGGATAATTTATCTTAAGATATGCAGTCACTAAGAGAAAATGATTTACTTGAAAGGCCAGAGCCTTTTTGTTTGTCCAACTTCTGAGATGGGTGAGATAAAGTAACTTGTTGGCATATGAAATCCTGCAAATATGGAGGCGCTCTTCTTACTCTGGTGGATCTACGAGGCAGGTGATGAATGCGGTTTGTGTTTGTAGAAGCTGGAATAGAAGAGTCTGAATGATTGGCTTCTTCATTTGGATTAGGTGTCTCGGTACTCATTAAAAGGTCTGTAGAGTTAGATGGTATTGGACTTAGGTTTATTGTATCAATAGAATCATCTGGTATGGGAACATTTGGAATAGATGTGGTGATTATTTGAAGGAATGAAAGTCGGTTAAGGTATAGTAAAATTCTAGATTCTTTTAGAGTGCATTCTTTGGCATTGATTTCTTTGTAGGGAAAAATGTTTTCATGGAAGATAACATTTCATGAAATAAAATTTTTCTTGGTTTCTAAGTCCAACAGCTTATATCCTTTGATCCCAAAAGGATATTCCAAGAAAACACATCTCCTAGCTCTAGAGTCAAACTTGTGCCTCCCATTCACAAGGATGGTGGCAAAGGCTAAACATCTGAAAACTCAAAGTTGGAAATAGGCAGGTTTGGTTTTAAAAAGAATTTCAAAAGGACTTTTGTGCTTTAACAAAGGGGATGGGGTTCTATTTATGAGATATAAAGCAATAAGCACACAGTCATTCCAATATTTTAATGGAATGCAACTTTGAAATTTCAAGGCCCTAACAACATTCAAAATGTGCTAGTGCTTTCTCTTTACTATGGCATTTTGTTGTGGTGTCTCAACACAAGTTTTTTGGCGTATAATGCCCTTCTCAAGATAAAAATTTTTGATGGTAAACTCTCCTCCATTGTCACTATGAATAATTTTGATTTTGGTTTCAAATTGGGTCTCAGTCATAGCACAGAAGCTTTGCAGTGCACTGGTTGCATTTGATTTTGATTTTAACATATATGCCCAAGTACATCTACTAAAATCGTCCACAAGAGTTAGAAAATATTTAGATCCATCATAACTCAACTCATTACAGGGGCCCCAAATATCACAATGCACTAACTCACAGCATCTTTCAGATTTGTGCTCACTTAAAGGAAAGGGAACTTGTGCAACTTAGCTAATGGACATATATGACAAGCCTTGTGGCTAGAACATTTGGGTGTGTGAATGTCACTGTCTAAAACAGGTCCATAATAAGATTAATGTCCTAATCTGTAATGCCAAAGATTGAAATCTTCAGCATTAGTGGTTACAGAAGCAGATAAGGGTGCAATATGAGTGAACTGGTTTAAAACTTTGGTTAAGGTTGAAGAAGAGATTTCCTTTTGCAGCTTATGATATAAGTTGTGCTTTACTTCACCCATGACAGTCGTTGTCCAAGTCGAAAGGTCCTGGATGAAACAAAAATCAGGAAAAACATGAGACAACAGTTTAATTCTTGAGCAATTTTCCTAGCTGAAATGAGATTAAAAGAAAAAGAGGAAACACAAAGAACGTTTTGGAGAACTAGAGATTCAATTACTATTATAGTTACTATAAATGTAACTGGGGCAACCTCTCCATTAGACAAAGCTACAGAATATGAAACTTGAGAATTAATTGAAGTAAAGAAGGAAGCGGAACATATCATATGATCTGTTGCCTGTGTCCAAAATCAAAGGAATGGTAGAAAAATTAGTAGCTTTGGTGCTATAAACAAAGAGGCAGAGAGATATACCAGACATTTTAGGAATTTTGGCATTAGAAGAAGATGGGAAAAAGTTTTGAACATTGTTTGCTGAAGGGAGTTGAGGCAAATTGTTGGTGGATGGCTTGAGGAATGCCAGAAGCCGAGAATATTACTCTTGAGTCAATGAGACTGGAGCTTTGTCCCTCACTTGTTCCCGATCAGAAGTTGGGACTGCAGAAGCTTGATTTGCAGCAGATGAGGCTTTCCCATCAAATATGTTGCCTGAAGGATACTCATGGAGTTTAAAGCACTTCTCGGCTGTGTGTCCAGGAATTTGACAATGTGAGCAGGTCGGTTTGGGATTTGCTTTGAAGCATCACTCAAGAGAATGTCCTAACATTTTACAGGGAGTACAATACTATCGGTCCTTCTTTTGGGATGAGAAATTTTATTTTTCACCCTCTCTAAAACTTCCTCTAGCTATGAGGGCCATGGATTCATTAACCGTGCCATCTAAAGAATCCTCCTTTTTTCCTCTTGTTGAATGATAGAATAAACTTCATTTAGGCTAGGAAATGGCTTGATCAAAAGAATATGAGTTTTAATACTTTTGTAAGACTCATTCAAGCCCCCACCAAAAACTTCATTACCTAATCACGTTGTTGATTTTGAACTACTGTTTTTAACCCTTCATATGAACAATTAGGAATAGACTCATAATTCAATAGTTCATCCAACAGAGTTTTGAGTTTTGAAAAATAAACACTTACAACATCTTGGTTTTGCACTAATGTTGTTATACCTTGCTTGATTTCATAGATTCTTGGTGCATTTTGTTGAGCAAACCGCTGCTCAAATTCGAGCCACAACTAATGAGCCATCTCTGCATACACCATGCTACATTTGATGTCAGCAGCCATGGTGTTTTTGCATCCAAGATCACTATATCATTGCACCTCAGCCAGTGCTCCATCAAGGGGTCATTCAAGTCTGCAGGTTCACATAGAGTACCATCTATGAACCCCAACTTGTTCTTGATTCTAAGAGCCCTTCTCATAGATCTAGTCCATGAATAGTAATTGTTGGCGTCCAAGTTGTGGGTCACCAACATGGCTCCTGTTCCATCATTGGTCCCAATGTAGTACGGGCTAGTTGACTGAGTAGGATCATGAGGAGAGATTGGAGGAGGGGTTTGATCATCTGCCATTGTACTGCTTTGATACCACAAAAAAAGAAGAAGAGAATATAACAGTAATCTATCTAGTAGAGCAAGAACACAGCGATGGAATTGTGGAGAATATTTGAAATTGTATTGATTCTTTCTCTGTATACAGCACTGTACGAATGAAAAGAATATATAGAGTACAAAACCAGAGTAACAAACTCTCTACAACTAGCATGAAAGAATTAAAAAAAAAAAATCTTCTATACAATAACAGAATGTCCTCATCCTTAGCTAGCAGAATATTCTTCTTCTAGAATTTCCACCTACTTCCTTTCTAGGACATTCTTCAGCTGCATATTCTCATCCTGCTGCTAACATGGATTCTGATGCTGGCAATGTTGACTTTCCAGTTGTGCGGGTTCTTCCTCTAACTAAGTCAGCAAATCTTCATTCTTCAATATTCTATTGTCTTATAGTCGCATGAATGAGTGGGCTTAGAGTTTGACTTGAGTTGCTAGATAAGGCATTTCGCATTTTATGCTACATGTTACGTGTACATCATATTATGGAATCTACACAAGGGTTGGTAGTGGAGGAATCGGTAGATATGTTATGTCTTTTGGTGGGCCATGCATAGGGACAGCACATTTTGGGGGACCCATTTTAACATAGTAAAACCATTAATCAACATGTCAAGAAAATGATGCAGACACTATGTCAACTTGGGAGACATTTGATTACACCAACACACACAACTAGGACGCATTCTTATATTGCAGGTAACTCCCGACATTATCCTTGGTTTTAGGTAATTATTATATAGTAAGATCTTATTTCATTGGTAACGCTTTAAGTACTTTCAGGGCAAGATTATAATATAAGTAATTGATTGACGTACGCAATACAATATTATTGTAGAAATGCATTGGTGCAATGGACAGCACAATAATGGATGCTTGGGCACCAGTTGATTTAAGTAACGCTTCTCGATATTGTCATCAGCAAGTTGCGCAAAATATGTTGTGTTTATGTGACTTCGATATAAAGTTTTCGTTTGTGTACACGAGGTGGGAGGGAACCGCCTATGATACTCATGTCTTCCTCGATGCCTTAAGTCGAAAGGGGAACCATCCATTGTCTCCTGAAGGTAAATATTATACATTATTTACTTGGGGTAGAGAAATTTTTTCGCTTGGAGTGGTAATGTTATTTATTTGGTAATGAACCCAATTTATGGTTGAGGTATGTTCGGGTTATTACTATCTAGTTGATTCAGTTTTTTCATGCACTGTTGGATTTATGCTCTCATATCCTAGAGAAATGTATCACAGGTTTGATTGTAATAGTGTGCGTTCATTTAGGGGATATAAAAACTATTTCAATTATAATCATTTTTCTCTTCAAAATGTTATTGAACACACATTTTGTGTATTTAAAGAACAATTTCAAGTTTTGGCCTCAATGCCTTGATACTTAGCAGTTAGGCAAGGGTTGATCATCACTCCATGTGCCCTGTATAACTTTATTAGTACGGTGACTCCCAATGATGAGTTATTCTAGAGATTGAGCAATGTGAACACCCCCTAGAAATAGGCTTGGGGTTGATGAGGTGGCAAAATCTTCTTGTGTTCTAGGCATGTCCAGTGAATCAACCCAAATTATGGTTGCAATCATGGATAGGATTGCAATACCTATATGGGCACATAGGAGTGAGCATTAAACATGTATTTCTTATTTATAATTGATAATTATTGAGAATTTTTTATGGTTGCAATAGTGCATTTTTTATTGATAAATATAAACATTTTCCAAGATATAATTGATAATTAAAATGGTGTATTTTTTTTATTGATAACTGATATTATTTTTTTATTTTAGAATTAAATAAATTTGAAAAAATAATGCTGTAAAGTTTCCAAGCTATAATCAATAATTATAATTGTGTACTTTTTTATTGATAATTGATATTATTATTTTATTTTTGAATGAAATAAATTTGGAAAAAAAATAAAGTTGGAAATTTTCCAAGGTATATTCGAGAATTAGAATGGTGTATTCTTTTATTGATAATTGATAGTATCTTGGAATTTTTGAATGAAATAAATTTGGAAAAAAGCAAAGTAGGGAATTTTCTAAGGTATAATCATTAATTAGAATGATGTATTTTATATTGATAATTTAATTTGGGAAATTTCTAATTAAATAAATTTGGGAAAAAATAATGTATGGAATTTTTGAAGTTATAATCGATAATTAGAAATGTGTATTTTATATTGATAATTGACAGGAATTTTCGAATTAAGAAACATTTCTGAAAAAAACAATAACCGCACTTTTCCAAGCTGTAATTTATAATTAGAATTGTGTATTTTTTTTCATACTTCAATAATTTGGAATTTTTGAATTAAATAAGTTTAGGAAAAAAATAAAGTTGGGAAGTTTCCAATCTATAATTGGTCATTAGAGAAAGGTATATTTTATATTAATAATTGATAATTTTTGGAATTTCCAAATTAAATAAATTTGAAAAAAAAAATAAACTTGGGAATTTTCTATTTTAATATGTTTGGGGATTTTCAATTAATAATTGATCATTGCTAATAAAATATATTCATAAATATTAATCAATCATTAAAAACACTTTACAATCGTCGATGGGACCCACCACTTTTTCGAACCCCATAAAAAATTAAAAGCATCTCATCTCACTTTTACATCCAAATATATCTTACAATGGGATCAACAAATTTTTTACAAAACCAACTCAAATATTTTAACTCAAACCATCTCACTACTATTAACAAATTCTAAAAAATTTTCACCTCATCTTACTTCTCAAACATGCCCTAAAACCTGTGAAAATCTCTCTCCCAAACATCTCACTTCTCGACATCACATATACTCTGTTTTATGCAGAATCTCCTTTGTTTGCGCAAAACTACTTTTGTCGACAACATCTCCTCCGTCGATATGAGATTTATTGGTTTGAGCTACTTATTTCCTTAAATATCGTGCCTATTTCATTAAGTCCGGTTTGAATACAAGAAGTATTTCATCTCATCTCATCATTACAATTTTTTCAAATTCTCACACAAAATATAATAAAAAATTCAACTTTTTCAAATCCTAAAACAATAATAATATTAAAAAATAATATTCTAATAATATTTTATTCAACTTTTAACTTTCATTACAACTCATCTCATCTTAACTCACTATCCAAATGGCACCTAAATATTTTGCCTTTTCAACTATATATTGTGTTTTTCATGCCTATGTCATTAATTTTACTAAGAAATTTTATAACCGTTTTACTAGATTTTTAAGAATATCAAGCACGATTCTACGAGATGAATCAGAGTTGTTTATTTTTTAAGGGTTGATTTTAGGGTTTTTACGGGTTGGTTAGCAGTGGGTCGTGTGTGGTTTGGAGTTTGGATTATTTTTAAGGATTTCTATAGCCGATATTGGTGAGGAATCTATCGTACCGATCAATGCAAAAAGCTACCTTTAATTTGGGCTATTGTTAGAATCTATTGATACACCAACCAAAATGATAAATGCATATAAGTTGTCAACAAGGAAAAATGGAGGTTGCCATACTATTTCAAAGCCTATACAAATAGGGGATGCCAATATTGAACAGAGTGTGTCTGTCAATGTCGAGAGATCTCTAGATAAGAAAGTTGAAAAAGAAAATGAGAGAAAAATGAAATGCAAATAATCTTCATCAAGTGTATTTAACAAGGTCTTAAGTCACATGAAAAATGAGAAAGATATCAATGATGGAGAGATAGTAAGCAGTAAGTAGAACTAAAAGGGACAAATCTGAACTTATACCTTAAGAAGAAGATGGAAATGGAAATCATGAGGTTATTGGATATTGATAATATGAATGAGTAGCATGGCCATAATTTGTAGATGTTTAAATACATATATAGGTTGCTGGATATTATGAAAATATGCACATATTTGTATTAATTACTTTAAAATTACTTGCTAATTGTAGATATTATGCAAGCATGTTGCTGAATTGACTTAAATTTATGATATTTTGTGCTAAAATATTGCATTAATATTAGGTTATTATTAGATAGGTTGCTGATTTTTATTTATTTACATTATGCTTTGTGCATAAACTATTGTAGATAGCTGATTGTACATTAACAAGATGTATAGATTGTAGTTTTGTAGTCACCTATGGTGCAGGTTGTTGACTTTGAAAACTGAGAAAAGATATTTACAATCGTAAATTGTACAACCACCGTATAATTACTTTAAAAAAAGTGAATAAAACATGAGACCCATATGAAAAAAAAAATAATTTTTTAATAGTAGATCCCACTCTTTTTTAAAACGATTACGTGATATTTACACACTTCACGATTATATGCAAAATTACTCCAATTTCATTACAGCCTTGGACATGATGAAATTATTGAGCTAGACCCAATTAACCTCGTGCGAGCACTACTTTATAGTTGGGCTTAGCCCACTTGACAGAATCCAATTAAAGATTGTCCAGGTCGTGTAATTGAAGAAGCATTTTTAAAGATAAATTCTGTTACATGCAGTTATTTTTATATATTCTTTGTACATTTCACTGATGTGATTGGTTAAAATAATTATTTTATATTAAAAAAAGTGATACAACCAATCACAGTAATAAAATACGAAAAGAATACACAAAAGTGTCTGCACATGAAATTTTTGTTCAAAAGATATTGCACCCCTTATATCATATATCTTTTCTTAACAATTTTCTCTAAAAATTATGTTGTATCAAATACCATAAAAATAGTTGTGTACTCGCACGAAGAGCAGAAAGAATTAAGACTTTAAAATAATTGATTGTATCATTAAACAGGTTGTATTGTAAAAGTGACTTTTACATCTTTCATTAATTCACAAGACATATATAGAGTATCGTTTGTTTTCACAACTGTTCTCAATTAATTTCATTTCATCTTATATTATCTAATCACTATAATTTTTTTAAATTTCCACACGAAATAAAATAAACAATTCAACTTTTTCAAATTTTAAAACAAAAATTATATTAAAAATATATATTTTAATAATATTTTATTCAACTTTTAACTTTAATCTCAACTCATCTCATCTTATCTCATCTGCAAAAACAAACAAGATTGTACAATTTTTTTTAAAAAATGCATCACATGGTTATTTAGATCTAAACTATAACACTAAAATATAAAACATAAATCTTAAAGTTTCTAACCCTAATTATTTTTAATACTCATATCTAATCACCGCTTCGAGTGGGAGATGGAGTAATCACCATCAATCTGACTTCTGCTCAGTGGTGGTGGTCGTACTTCGTCAAAATTCGTTTGGCATTGGTTGGTAGTTGCTTTCTTTCTTTCTTTCTTTTTAAAAGTTTTTTTATAAACTTGTGTTTTCAGTATGTATGGGTGCTTATTCATGAAAACATTGATACGATTATGAGTAATAATTTGTGTTGACAGGTTATGTATGTATCATGTCAAGTTTTGATGGATTATATGGGTCAATCCGAATACAAATCCTTTTAATTAAATAGGTTAGATCTTAAAGTCTTAATACGACCCATATAAATAACAAGTTACACGATACGACTTACATAATTCGTTTAATAATGAACTTTTATTGAATTAACTTAGACATAACCTATTTAACTCGTATAAATCTGTTTAATCCGTTTCAACTCATATAACTCGTATCATATAAATAGATTAAGCCAACTCGTATATTTATTTTTTATCCAATTAATATAATTTCATATATATAACATAATGATAACTATATGAATCGTTCATAATTACATCTGGATCTATGATAAAATATTTTATGGTCGATATCCAAACCAATAATATATAAGAAAATTAATATTTTCATAAAATAAAATTATAAATCAAAGTTTAATAGTTTGAGATAGTAAATAGTCAAATATTAACATTAATATTACATCCCAACAACAATGAAGACACATAAAACTAAATATTTATGAAATTTAAAAATAGAATTTATTTATGTTATACAGGTTAATTGTGGGTTTCGCGAGTTGACTTGCAATTAACCCGTTTATTAATCATATCTTATCGAATTAATCCATTTTTACCCAAATTCATTTTTATCAAATTCAAACACGATTATTAATCCGCATCGTGCTCGTCTCAAATTCATTAGTCGTAACATAGACACCCCTAAATATGACAACTTTTGGTTGGAGAGAACTAAAGTAGCTTTTACATATTATTTGTTTTAGAGAAAATATATTTGCAATCGTGAATTGTACAACCGCCGCGTAATCACTTTAAAAAAAGTGAATAAAACATGAGACTCACATTAAAAAAATTAATTTTTTAATAGTGGACCTCACTCTTTTTCAAAACGGTTATGTAGTATTTACGCACTTCAAAGTTGTATGTAGAATTACTCTATATATGTAGTCAAGAATAAATCATCTCATTAGGTACTATTCACTACCCCACACCCCACACTCTATGTGACAAACTGGATTCATTAATAAGTGAACCGGTTTTTGCTCTAATCTCTCCATCTCAATCCTGCCCGAAAGAAGCATGATGAGAGAGAGCTTGATGAGAGAGAGCTTGAAATTAGAGTGATGGGTAATGGGTCTTTTATATATATATATATATAAAATGAAAAAAAAAAAAAAAAACTTGTTAGAAATAGAGTATAATATGAATAGTAACCGATGTAAAATAAAAATCACGTTGTCAAATATATATCTCTCGAACAATGGCCGACTTATCTGAACTTTTATGCTTTTAGACCATTATTCACTCTACAGGTCATGAAGTGCCATAAGTCAGCTGGTTGGAATGCTGAAGGGATGCCATTGGTTGGTCAATTGACCTTTGTTTCCTTTATTTTGAAGTTAAAAAGAAACCAATTATGTGGGAGTTTACGGAGTACACACCCATTAAATCCTTTTTGGCAGTTGAAGTAATGATGGAAGTTATGGGTTAAAAAAGAAAATTTACATCCACCCTATATGAGCCCCACGACGAGCGATTACTATGATTGCATAATGTGACACAATTATGACCATCTTAACTTAAAAGTTACTAAGTAATATTATAAAGCTTGTTGCATAATCCAAGTGTAAGCTATTATTCTTTGTCCATTTGTAAACACATAGAGTCGAGCTGAAAATGGATAATAAAATTTTATATATTATATATATATTTTTAACTTTGTGTTTCATAATTGACAATATTTTAGCCATAAAAGGATTACATAAAAATAGACTTACAAACTGACGTGACTTAATGCGATACATCAGATTGTAAAGTTACTTTTATTGTAAAGTAAATCTAACGGATCATATGAAATCACATCAGTATATGGGTTTACTTTTGTATAACAAAAATTCTATGTGCAGTCACTTTTGTGTACTCCTGTGTACTCCTGCGTACTCCACTCATGTGATTGGCTGCGTCACTTTTTTTAATATAAAATAACTGCTTTGGTCAATTACATCAGTGGAGTACGCAAGGAGAACACAAAAGTGCCTGACTGTAACATAACTCTTTATATAATCTTTTTGTATCTTTTCTAATTTTTTTAATAATTTATATTACACCTCTCTCCATTCATTGTCCTTTCTTTAATATATATATATATATATATATATATCTATTATATAAGAGGCTATCAAACGGCTATCAAACCAAAATTCTTGTTTTCCATTAACTTTCCATTAAATCCGCATTAAATTATTACTAGAAAATTCGCGTTAATTCCGGCTATCTATCTCTCTAGAAACCAGACCCTCTCTATCTAGAAAATTGCTCGTCCGAATCCAGCTGGGAGAAGGGGAGCTTCGGCTTTTTCTTCCTCTTCTTCTCCTCCCTCTCCTCGCCGGCCCTTTGTCTCCGGTGGTTTCGTTTGGTTTTTTTGTTTTGTTTTTTTCAGGTTTTCGGCCGAATAAAAGGGGGTAGCCGTTTTGAGCTTTTCTAGTGACTATCATCAGACATGCGCACCATCGGGAGAAGCCTCACCCGCCGATCTTGCGGTCAACCGGATTGGGAGCCAATCGGAGCGGCGTTTTGCGCCGATTCGCGGTTTAAAGGAAATGCGTGGGGTTCTCAAACCACAATGATTCATCTTTCGTCGACGCCTTGCCCGGCAGCTTAGGGCCCAGCGACTACGGCAGCGTCTTGACCGGTCGAACGACTCCTTTCCAGTGTGGCGTGTGTCATGCACGCGCCACCGTCGATTTCCATCTCAGCTAACCCCATCATAGCCCAATTCGGACCGTTGTCGCATCGTAGTTCCTAATTCAATCAGCCCACACTTACGGTAATCTTTCCAGTCCCCTACAATTGATTTCTTGTGGATGAGTGTTTTGATATGGGCTTGCTTATGAAGAGAAAGATTCTGATGGGAAATGATTTCTCTATTTGTTAGAATGAAATTTTGCTTAAATAGTGTATTCACATTCATTACCAGGGGAAAATATTTACCTTAATGACTTTTAACGTTTGAAAATTGTCGACTCTGAAGATTTAGAATTACAGTTGATAAATGTGCTTTGTTTGTGTTGAAATCATACCGAGTTGTTGGTTTTCTTGGAAGATTTGAATTGTTTGTAAGTCAAGGAAAAATATAAATTCTTGGAGTGAAATATACGTTGGAAATGTTTGTATGTCACTGCAAATGCATGTTTCTCCCACCTTGAGCCAATTGTTTCATTTTTTTTTTATCTTTGGTAAATTATATCACAGAGTGAGAGAGAGGAGATAGAGGAGACAGAGAGTGCCTGTGAGAGAAGATGAAAAGGCTATTATTTGTGAATAAAATTTAAAAAGTCAGGGGACTTTTAAGGATTTAATTAAAGAACGGAAGAAGATTGTTCGTGGCAACCATGAACATCTTCAAGAACAAAATCTCAATACAAGTTTTAACTGTAAATCATGCTGCTCTAATTTTTTTATGTTCTTTTCCTTTCTATTTTCTTAATTTTCTCTGGGGTGTTTGGTTCTAAGAAACTGAAATGTAATTGGGTTTTGTTCTTGAACACATTTGTAGCTTAGTTTTCTTGTATTGAAAACCATAATTGATAATGCGAATGTCATCATAGAATGGCTATTTGTTTTGACAGGTTGCTTAGGCTGTTTCCTATATGCATGTATACTTTTTCTTGCCATTGAGTGCCTTTCTTCCTGATCTTGTATTATATACTGCATTTTTTATTACTTATATGTGTTTTCTTTCAGCACTCCTATTGTGTTGAGACACCTGATGTTATTGACCTTCGAAAGCAGTAGAGAAAGGAACTTGAGAGGTGACCAACATTCTGTTGAAAGTTATGTTTATAGTGTTTTAACATTGGGCAAGAAAGTGAAGGAGAGGTGAGGGCCTTGTAAAGATAGGAGTGACTTATATTTTCACTTTGATCTTTTATATCTTTTCTTTTCCCCACTTCTCACATGCCATTATTGTGAGAATCATATTTTCTATGGATAATTTTTATTCCATCTACTCTTTTCATGTTGAAACATATACTCAAAAATTTTAAGGATTATATTTTGTAACTATTCTGGTTTTAATCTGTAGTAAATAAATGGCGTGGAGAAACCAAGATAAAACAACTATTTATCTTGTGATTCTCATCTACTTAAGAAAAAAAATGAAAGCGTATAATTATTTATCATTTACTTAATTATGACTAACTGTCAAATTTTTGACGTTAGAAGTTATATATATTTTTTCAAAAAGCATTACATTATTAATCAAAATTGTTTTCTTAATAAAAACAATAGTAGTTCTTAAAAATAATCGTATAATTAAATTAGGTAAACGTATTTTGCATGTTGCTTTCACCTAGTGTGTGTGTATATATATATATATATATATATATATATATATATATGTATGTATGTATATATTGAATCTATTGCTTTCTCGGCATCATCAACGTCTACTTAATTGCCTTCATTCGCTTCACCTAAATCTTTTAGCCTTGAACCATTCTAGCATTTGCAAGACAATTCTCATCATCCACGTACGTACAGCTAATATATTGCACTCCGACACACCCACTCCATAATGCATGCATGGGTGACTCTTCATCATTTGACTCGTCTACAAAGACTCTCTTCTCTTAGCGCATGCAACCCAACCTTTTGAGTGCTTTTAGAATGGTACTTGTTGGCGGTCAGAGCTATTTCTTTCTAGTTTTTCCTTTGTACTATAATCGAGATTATTAATCACTACAAGAAAATTATTTATTTGCTGCCACTTATTCTTACAAAAAGCGACTATTTTTTTTTAACAAAATGAATCTATTCTCGTTATAAATAATCATTTTTATCGTATATAACTTGTCTCTTGTAGTGAATGCATGTATGTTCTGGAGACTCGGGTTAATTATTTATTTGTAGTCTTTACGTACAGCCTGTGTTCCTTTGACAGATCCGCCGCCTGTGTATATAATTTGAGCTCGTAATATTGAATGGTTTCATATGATGTGAGCTGTATTATTCAGTGAATGGCTTTGTGATTGGTCTGTCATCTAATTGGCCTTGGGGAAGTCTGTCTTTATTTTCTGTACATGTTTGTCCATATATATTTCTAAGAAAAATAGTTAGAACTCTTAACTTTCTAATGGAATATCCTCCGTTTTTTCCAATACTATTATGCCTCTCTCTAATTCTTATCACGTAGTTGTTCATTGCGTGAATCTTTGTTCTTCATGTTTTAATAGGAACAATATCACAACTATTTTGTATGCCGGAAATAATTGGATAAGAAAAATTATATTCTCAAGCTGGCCAGTCATGTGTAGAACATATTTAATAAAGTACTTACATGATATAATTTGATTTGAAATATAAATTTTAATATTTGAATTTTAGAAATTAAATATTATCATTTAAGTGATGTGAATAGTGTGCTCTACCTATCGGCTTAAAAGTAAAATAAGTAATTGGATAAATATACTAAGTTTATCTTGGTCTTGAATATGCACGAAGCGATCCACTACAAGAAAATTGTTTATTTGTTGCCAGTTATTTTCTATTAAAATGAGTCTGTTTTTGTCCTAAATAATCATTTTCGTCGCAAATAATCTATTTCAAATGCTTTTTTTTTTTTTTTTTGTAGTGATTTGGTTTCGTATAACATCCATGATTGCAGGATATAACCAAATGATGATTTGTTGAAAGCTTTAGCCTAGTTTAATTTATGAATCCCTCTTTTTAGAGATAAATATTGAATGACACGAGTCGATTGGATTGAGAAATACTCTCAATTCATCTCATCTCATCTCATTATTATAGTTTTTTCAAGTTCAAAGACAAAATATAATAAACAATTCAGTTTTTTTAAATCCAAAAGTAATATTATAAAAAATAATATTCTAACAATATTTTATTCAACTTTCATCTCATCTCATCAATCAGCTCCTATGATACTTTTAGTGATTTATTCGAGATATTTGGTCACACTTTAAGATTTTATTTTGTTCCACAAAAATCCTTTAGGGAATTATTATATGATTCATTCTTGACAACAATAACAAAACTAATTTTTTTTAGTGAAATACTTAAAAGTCGAATAATGCTGTTTTTTATTTTTTGGTTTTATCATTTTTAATCATATAAGTTGATTTCACGTATTTTAAATAATTTTTATTAGTAAAATATTTTTATAATATATTAATATATATAATAAAATATGACAAATTAAGTTATGTGATTAGATGTTGACTTTGAAGAGTCTTAGATGTTGACGTTGAGGAGGATGGAATTGGATGGGGGAGTTGCCTGCGGGTAAAGGTGGAGGTATCACTCTATAAAGCCATCGCAAGATGTCGCTTCATAAGTTATCAGGGCTCTAAACATTGGGTTCATTTCTGCTATGAGAATTTACCCAAGATATGCCTTCATTGCGGCTGGATTCTCCATGGTGACGAGGGGTGTAAGGCAGTTCGTGAGGATATAGGAGAAAAGGTAAGGTCATGCCCACAGTTCGGGTCATGGCTAAGCGCAGAAAGAACAACGAGACGTAGGCAATCATCCTCCAGCAATGGCAGAGGAGAAGGAGTGAGGGAAGACGGAAAAGACAAGGGCAGGATGGATGTGGAGACCACGGTTAGCAACCCAATTGAAGGCATACCCGATAGGGGAGGGGAGCAAGGTCAACCTGACGACTTGTTTCCTCAGTTTCAGAAACCTAGAGATGTCCAAAGGGGAAGCACAGTAGCTGTGGGAAACAGAGAGCTATTGGCAGCAGAATCAGAGGGAGGGGACGTAGTAGTTGGAACAGTTTCTTCCTCAGAATCGAGAGAGAAAATCTCGCAGGATTTGCAGAGTAGAGTTGTACTTTCGGCGATAAAATTTGATGGATGCGAGGATGATGGGTGGGAATGTATTTTTGAGACTCAAATACGTGATGTGCATGGGCCAAAGAGGGGGCCTCAAAACAACGTAGGGTTGGATTTAGAAAAAAAGGGCCCCAAATCACTGGCTCTCCAACGGCTAGTAAACCAGAAAAGGAACTCCAGAAGCAGCCAAGTGTGTTTCAAAGCACTCGAAGGAAGGGGGAGGGGCGAAAATGGAAGAGGTGTGCCCGTTTTTAACCGTCTATCAGAGAGGAAACTGTATCAATCGCAAAACCTTGTTGTTTCCCCTAGAAAGAAACGGCAAGCAGACGACAAAAAGGTTAGCTCAATTTCTTTCAAAAAAAGTAGGAGAACTCGAGTTGATGTTAAGAGGGTGGGTAGCAATAGCCCTGTGGAATCGATGGAGGCTGCGAGTCAGCCCCGTCGGGATCAATGAAACTGTTAAGCTGGAACTTTCGGGGGCTTGGAAACTCCCGAATAGTTCAAAACCTTTGCTTGATTGTGAAGGAGAAGATGCCCGATTTGGTTTTCTTAATGGAGACCAAACTGTCATATGCGAATGGCCTTAAAGTCGCACAGAGACTAAAGTTCGATGGATGCATTGTAGTCGAGGCAAGGGGAAGGAGCGGAGGACTAATGCTCCTGTGAAACCTTGATAACTTAATTGATTTGGTAAACTACTCCCATCACCATATCAACGTACTGGTTAATGATGAAAGGAGCAGCTTTAAATGGTTGTTATCTTGTTTTTACGGCCATGCAAATGCTAGCCTAAGAACCCAGACTTGGAAGCTTCTATCTTCCTTCAAACCTTTGGATGGGGGTTCGGGGGTTATAGGAGATTTTAATGAAATTTTATACAAGAAAGAGAAGGTGGGGGGAGCCCTCGCAGTGAAAGGCTAATGAGTATGTTTAGAGGGGTGATGGAGGAAGGAAATCTTACTGACTTGGCATGGAGAGGGAATAAGTATACCTTGTGCAATCTCCATGAAGATGAGTCTTTCACCAAAGAAAGACTAGACCGAGCCATTGCCAACAATGTTTGGAGGGTCAACTATCCTGAGTTCTCAGTTGAAACCCTTCATCCTGTGTGCTCTGATCACAACCCAATACTACTGCAATGTAGTAACAAAGTGTCTTCATTGCGGGAGAATTATAATTTTTTTAAGTATGATTCAGGTTGGAACAAGGAGGCGGGATGCAGTGAAGTTGTTTATGAGGCTTGGAAGGGTAGAAGGGGGGTTAGTCATATAGATAGTGTGTTGGGAAAGCTGGAAGCAACAAAGAAGGGAATGAGATAGTGGAGCAAAATTTTAGTAAGGGACAGAACCAAAGCCATCCGGGAAAAGTCCAAAACTTTAAGCAGTTTGCAGAAGAAGGACCTGGCAATATGAATCAACAGAGAAGGCTTCAACAAGATTTAAATTTCCTTCTAGACCAAAAAAACACATGGTGGAGGCAAAGAGCAAAAAAACATTGGCTGTTAGGAGGGGATAGAAACACCAAGTCCTATCATGCATGTGTGAACCAGAGGAAAAAAAAGAACTCGATTCATAAAATCTCTGATATGAATGGGGCAGTTTTAGTTGGGAAATCAGAGATAGCAGATGGTTTTTAGAACTTTTTCTCCTCAGTTTTTCAGTCTACTCAGCCAGACTCAGACTGTGTGGGTCAGTGTCTGATGGGGATCAATACTAGACTGCCAACTGAAATGCAACATTAATTGGAGCAGGCTTTTACAGAGAAAGAGGTGGAAGAGACCTTAATGCAAATGTCACCCTTCAAGTCTCCTGGGCCCGATTGTTTCAGTGTAGGCTTTTACCAAGAACACTGGAAACTTGTGGGGAACGAAGTGACACAGGCAGTTCTTGAATTTTTCAGAACAGGGAAGATGCCAAAGGACCTAAACCACACCCTTTTAGTGCTAATCCCCAAGGTCACCTCCCCCAACTCAATGCATGAATATAGGCCTATCTCCCTTTGCAATGTGATTTATAAACTTATTTCCAAAGTATTGGCAAATAGAATGAAAGGGAAGCTGGAAAAAGTGATATCTTGGAACCAAAGTGCCTTCATTCCCAACAAGCTGATCACAGACAACATAATGGTGGCTTATGAGCTACTCCACACCATGAATTCAAAACAGAAAGGCAGAGAAGGCTCCATGGCAATCAAGTTAGACATGTCAAAAGCATATGACAGAGTGGAGTGTGTTTTTCTAGAAAAAATGATGCTCAAGCTTGGTTTTGGGAAAAAATGGACTGATCTAGTGATGGAATGTATAAGGACAGTCTCTTATGCAGTTATGATCAATGGGGAACCTGGTGAAATTCTCTTACCATCCAGAGGCTTACGTCAAGGTGATCCCTTGTCACCTTATTTGTTCTTAATTTGTGCTGAAGGTCTCGATTCTCTTTTGTATAATGCAGAAATTAAGGGACTTATAAAGGGGGTGGCAGTGACAAGAGGTGGCCTGAGGATAAACCACCTCTTTTTTGCTGATGATTGCGTAATCTTCTGCAGAGCAAGGTTAGTGGAGTGGTACCTTATCAGCGACTTACTAATTCTTTATGAGAAAGCTTCGGGTCAAACTCTAAACAAGGATAAAACTAGTGTCTTTTTTAGCTCAAACACTAGGGAGGAAGCTAAGGTTTTTATTTTGCAACAAGTGAACGGATCAAGATGCAATGATTACAATAGATACCTTGGTCTCCCAACTATCCAAGTATAACACTTTCAGAGTTTTGAAGGAAAATGTGTGGAAAATGATTAACAGCTGGAAAACCAAATTCTTGTCTTCAGCAGGAAGAGAGATCCTTATCAAGAGTGTGCTACAGGCCATCCTAGCTTACACCATGAGTGTGTTCAAGCTGCCTAGGCAGCTTCTCAAAGAAATAGAAGCTCTTTTGGCTAGATTCTGGTGGAGTAGTAAAGGAGAGGGGAAAGGCATCCATTGGAGATTGTGGAGGTCATTGGGAGAGGTTAAAAATCAAGAGGGTCTGGGGTTTAGAGATCTCAGTAGTTTTAACAAAGCTCTCCTAGCCAAGCAAACATGGATAATGATCAAAGAGCCTATCTCATTGGTTTCTCTAATTTTTAAGCAGAAATATTTTCAGCATTGCGATCTACTGGAGGCTAAGTTAAAAGGTGTTTCCTCTTTTATTTGGAGAAGTCTATAGTCCAGTTTGGAACTGATCAAGGAAGGGGCTGTGTGGAGGGTGGGTAATTGCAATAACATAAAGATCTGGAAGGATAAATGGTTGCATAGCCCTGTGACTTATCACATTCAGTCTCCCATCAAAATACTGGACCCCGAGGCTAGAGTAGATGAATTGATAGAAATGGGCAGCTGCTCTTGGAAGGAAGAATTGGTGGCAGCAGTGTTTAATGAAGAGGAAGCAAAAATTATATGTTCCATTCCACTCAGTAGCAGAAGTTCAAGAGACAAGCTGATTTGGGTGGGGTCAGTTAAAAGAATCTTCACTGTTAAGAGTGCCTATTTTCTCGAAACTCTGATCTTGAATAGGAGAGTAGGAGAAGCCTCGACTAGGGGAGAGAATCAAGTGATGTGGAGAGATGTGTGGAAGCTTGAAGTACCAGGCAAGATTAAGATGTTTATCTGGAAGTGTCTTAATAATATTCTTCCTACAAAAGATAATCTTTTTAGAAAGACCATTATTGAGAATAACCTCTGCCCACTTTGTACAAGAGAAGTGGAAACAATAATACATGTTATGTGAGACTGCCCAGCTACAATAGATGTATGGGGAGGAGAGACAAGCCAGTTTTGTAAATGGAAGAGATACCATTCTGATTTCCAGTTATTATGGGCTGAGATGAGGAACAAGCTGAGTAAAGAGAGCTTAGAGTTGGCATCAATCTTGTGCTACCAACTGTGGATAAGAAGAAATGATTTTATTTTTCAAAATCAGTTTATGCATCCTGGTATACTGGCTAAGAAGGCCCAAGCGGATTTAAGATCCTTTAAAGAGACCAATCAGAATTGCTTAAAGAGCACAGAAGGGAATCATGTGAGAGGACCAACCCCAAGATGGATACCACCCGTTTGGCATTATGTCAAAGTAAACTTTGATGCAACTTTCATGAAAGCTAAGGGTAGGATGGGCATGGGAGTAATTATTAGAGACTCAGTAGGCAAGTTGCTAGCTGTGGTGACAGCCCCCAAGGACCATATTTCTACAGCTGCCCCGGCTGAAAGTGCCGCTCTCCATAGAGCTATGGTCATCTGTACTGAACTTGGGTTAAACCAAGTTTGCTTTGAAGGGGATGCCAAGGTGGTCGTGGATGCAGTGAATTCCAAAAATGAATATAACTCCTGGCTTGGTCAGATGATAGAAGATTTGCAATAAATGATGAAAATGAACCAAGCATGGAGCCTTAATTTTGTACACAAGTCAGCAAACAGTGCTGCTCATACGGTAGCTAAGTTTGCTTTTAGGGATGTTGGGGAAAACATATGGTTAGAGGATGGCCCTCCTGACATCTGTAATTCTATCTTGGAAGAGACTGTTATGCATGATGTAAGGTTACCTGTTTAATGAAAAGAAACTACTTAGACCCAAAAAAAAGTTACGTGGTTAGAATCACAAAACTTAAAATAAAAAATTATATCATGGCAAGCATGTTTTGAAACCTAAGGTCCCCCACTCCTAAGTTCTGTTGTTATGTACAATGATGTTAGGCATCAACGTGGGTCCCATGCCTGCAACAACAAACGCCAGTAGAAAGTGTAAAAGGAAGAAACAAAAAGAAAAATGAAAAAGAAAAAGAAAAAGAAAAAAAAGACCGTGTCGTCATCGTCGGCCAAAGAGGCAAAGACCAATCCCCACCTCCGAAAAAAATACCCAGAATAACACGTGGCATTGACCAAGCCACTATCCCTTACGAAACTCTTAGCCACGTGTGAATATGAGAACGCAGGGAGCAGCCGGGCTCGGTGAGAATAGTCACACCCAAGACATATCTCTCTTTCGAGGATCTTTTCCGGACGCAGAGCTTTGTTATGGCCGCCTGAGGCCCTGAGCTCTGCTGCTTCTTCTTCTCCTCCTCCTCTGTCCCGCTGGATATCTTGAAATATCGGTCATACAAAGGTTAGCTAGGTTTGGAGTCTGTTTCCGTTTCTCTTCCGTTATATCTCTCGTTGTTTTGCGTTTCATTCTATTTGTTTCTGAACGATTCTTTCGTCTAGGAACACAGATACTAAAGTCTCTTTCTTTTTACTTGATTTCGGGCTTGAGGTGACCTTTTTTTCGTAGGTTTTTATTTTACCTCTAATTATTTACTTCTGAGTTTTGATTGTATTCATTTAGTTCTGAAATATTCTTTTTGTTTTTGCCTTTTGATTTGTGTGAATTTGTGGAACTGTCAGAGTTGGATTGAAGGAAAACTACCTGATGGAACATCTAAAATCTTGTGCTCAAGATTGCTTCTTGATCACTAGCTTAATTAGTTTTTGAACCTTTTCACTCATCAAAAAGAAGAAAATGATTTCTTGGGCGATTTCTACTAATCCCATCTTACTGCGCAAAAGCAGAAAAAAAGTATTTCCTTTCAACTGTTGTGAAATGCTTCAGGAGAAGAATTAAGAATTGCTGTTCTTTTATTGTCTTTTCTTTTTTATGCTCTCTGTTCTGAAAACGGGTACACTTTACAAGTTGCCTGAGAATTTCGGTAACATGGAAATCTTATGCTTTGGGTTATTACTATCCATTGTCTATTGCTAAACAAACTATTTGAGTTCTGGGTTTAAGCTATAATTGTAAGATGTTCCATATCTTTGTGTTTTTGCAGACATTTGTATTCTGATTTATCAAGCGATTTGTCATAATTTTGGGTCTCTCTGACTTGGATTATTGTGTGTATGGCAGGACGGGGATTTTGGGGATGGCCAATAACGAAGAGACAGGTAGCCCACGTTGGAGTGCTTCATTTTTCATGCAGACAACGGAAGATGTTGCGAGAGCTGTTGCTGCAGCAGCTGCTGCTGCCACTGGTAATCGTTCCCAACGTCCATCTGCGGTAAATTCATCTAAAGAGGATAACGGCGGTAGCCCAATTCAAAAAATGCAGCGTCAAGTTACTAGAGTGCTAAAAGGATTCTCGCAACCTCCCGAAGTCAAAAGTGCAAGTTACAATCCAGAAATTCTGACTAGCCAAAAGCGTCAATGGGCAAGCTTTCAGTCACAATACTTGGTATGCTATTTTGAGTTTTTGGTTAGTGGACTGGATGCTCATGCTAGAAATTGGCCTCAACGGAGGAAATACTGAAAGCTCTTTTGAGTTTGTTTTATTATATAGATAGTCCATCCTGTCTCTTCCATTCAGGTTTTTTTTTTTTAATTTAATTTTATATAATTATAGGGTAAGGTGATGGTGTGTTTACTGTTTGTGCTCGGAAACTTTTATCACAATGCATTTATTGTAGTGTTTCTATAACATTTATCTTCTCCAAGCGTGCAGGGTCATAAGTCTTTAATGGAACCAACAAGGCTTTTTGAGAGCATGGTAGTTGTAGGGCTTCATCCTAACTGTGATATCCAAGCACTTTATAGGCAATACATTGCCAGGAAGCATAAAGGTTCTGGAAGATTGCGAAGTGCACTAAGTTGTCAGAATCAATCGCGTGTGGAACCTAATCTCGAACCTCAGGTAGGCCTTATTTTTATCAAAATGTTGAATTCATTGGCCTTTCAATGTTTGTTTGAGCATTTGATATGAATATATGACTCTTTGTTTTTCTGTTTTCAGGTGTTGTTTGTCTACCCTCCAGAAAAGGAGCTGCCTCTCAAATACAAAGATCTTCTTTCATTTTGCTTCCCTGGAGGCATGGAGGTTGGGTGTATGCTTGATGGGTCCGTTATATATATATATGTGTGTGTGTGTATATATTATATTCACATGACGTCTAGTTAGTTGGCTGTTGTGGATTTATAAAATTTAACTAATGTGAAGTTTATTCAGTTGCCAAATCACTGAAACAAGACAAACCCTCAAAGTTTGAAACTCGAGTGAAGTTGATAACTTCCATTTCTCTCCCCTTTAATTTTGGACTCTGAATTGAAAAATACCCTGGTGGATTAGGAATAAAACTTCATATCACTAAAGCCTTCAAATGCCCTGTTTCTTTCCCTTTTTAATTGGATTACATCCTCCTATTGTATTTTGTTTTGTACCTTAGTTATCAAAATAATTATTTTTGTACCTCAATGGATTTTTAGGACTTTTATGAGCTTTAAATGCTAACGTTTTGAGCCACCCATGTTCGCTGCCTGTTTACCAAGGACGGTCTCTTCAATTATTCATTTCTAAACGGAGCTATTATCCAATAAAAAAAATCCAAAAATTTAATGGAAACTTTTCCAATTCTCTCAAGAATTGCAACAAAAGATAAAAAATTAATAACTAGAAACTCTAGGTAGTTTGCATATGTTTTTAGCTGGAGTTGTGTTTATCTTCATGGATAGTGTGGCCATTGTGGAATGTCACAAATCCAACAGTGAAGTGCTAGCATAACTGACCCTTGTAGCCAAGTGATACTTCTATCCCTTCAGTGAGGGGAGGACTTTGTCTTGGTAAGGAGGGATGTGGAGAGGAAGTGGTAGCCTATTATCACTCCACATAAAAGCGAAAATGTAATGCCCTAATAGAAGGCTCAAACCACATACCCTTTCCTCCAAAAGGACTAGTCAATGATACAATTGAGGTCCTATTGGAACCTTATAAAGAGCAAAAACTTCTCCATCCCAAGCAATGTCGAATCTCATACACCACCTACCCTTATTCATATCATATGGGGTATCACAATCTATCCCCCTTAAATTCCCGACCTCCTCTTCGGGTCAGTCCGTTGTAAGTGGCACAGCTCAAGTCCCACATTTTTTATTGGAACCAGGCTTTGATACCATTTGTAACACCCCTATGGAAGACCCAAACCACATGACCTATATTCCAAAATGACTAGTCAATGATACAATTGGAGCCCCATTGGAACCTTATAAAGAGCAAGAACTTCTCCATCCCAAGTAATGTGGGATCCCATACACCACTTACCCTTATCCATATCATATGGGGTATCACAGGAAAAAACAAAGAAAAGAAAAGGGTGGTTGTAACTCATTGCCAGTAATAAGATATGTGTGCAACAATAATTTAACCAGCACACTTGTGAAGTTTGTGTAGGAATAGAAAATTTTATCACAACTGATACTTTCTACTTTTAAAGAAGTTAAATTTCTGAACTTTTATGTACTTGACTGGCCTGAGAGTAGCCTTTCATTTTCTTTCTTCTTTCTTATGCTTTAGTACCCCAAGTAGATTTTTCTATTCCTTTTTCTTTTTTCTTTTTTACCCTAAAGTAGATGTGAGCAAATGTAGGCGTTTCTAAAACTTGGACGTATGTGGTTTCAGGTTCATGCCATTGAGAGAACTCCTTCCATGAGTGAGTTGAATGAAATTTTGGTTGGGCAGGTATTTTGATACATTACTACCCATTTTATCATCAGAAGAGTTTTTTTATCAGCTAGTTTTGGTTATGGTACTTACTTGCACCTGTTAATGTTTTCCATCAATTTTTTTTTTCTTACCCATCAAAAAAGTGATTTGTGTTTACCAAATTGGGTGCATTTTCTTCTCAAAATTGTAGTATTAATAACCTCCAGTATAAATGATGAAAAACTGATCCTCTAGTTCCTTGTTTATGTTGCAGGAACACCTTAAACAAACTGATCTCTCCTTTGTATTCCGGTTACAGGTGAGCTAATGAATGCTATGTCTTGTTGGCTTGTTTTCTTGCATTAGTATCATTTGGCCTTTCAATAAAAAGAATTCTAAACCTTTGTTACCAGGTGAAATCTTCTGTTTGGCCTATTAATTTTTCTTTATATATATTTTTTAATCAGTAAATAAGAATTTTATTGAAGATAATAGGCATAGCCCAAGTACATGGGACATACACAAGAGTGACACGTAAGCATGATTATCAAGAGAAATGGAGTAAAGTGTTTAAAAATAAACTTCTAAGCTTGACCATAGACCATTCTTGATCTTCAAAGCTTCTATCATTCCTCTCCCTCCAAAGGCACCACTAAAGACAAATGGGAACCATCCTCCTTACTGCTGCAACTTGCAGATTACCACGTAAGCCTCTCCAATTTGCAAGGAAATCAACAAACCTCCTTGGCATCACCCAAGCCAATCCAACTCTAGCAAAGAAGTCATTCCATGGGGTCGTGGCAACCTCGCAATGAAGAAGTAAATGATCCACCGACTCCTTGCTCGATTTGCACATACAGCACCAATCATTATGATAATCCGACTTTTCCTTAGATTATCTATGGCCATCCATGCGAAGAAAGTTGGCTTTTGGGGGGTTCCTTAGTCCTCCAAATGCTCTTCCATGGAAATGGATTTGCATTGTTCATGGTGATAGATTTATAGAAAGAACGGACCATGAACTTCCCTTTCTTCAAGAGGCTCCAAAAAAGCTTGAAAAATAGAGAAGATTGTAAAATTCAGTGAATGCTTCAACTTTCCAATTTTGTGCAACTCGAAAGAAAGTGACATTCCATCGAGGAAAGCCACTAACTAGTTCCAAGAGATTTGCGATTGTCTTGTGACCTCGCAATTCCAAAAATTCCTAGGCAAGCTTCTTTGAGGGTTCTATCCCCACTACCTAGGTCGTGCCAAAATTTGATTCTAGACCCGTCTCCCTCTCCAAACCAAGTATGTCTAGAGAAAAGATCACATCCTCTTCTTATGTGTTTCCAAAGCCCCACCCTATGTGGTCTACTTATCTCATTTAAGCTCCATCCACCCTTAGCGCCACCAAAATGTTAGCCAAGTTCTCCACATTAGCAACATTTCCCACCTAAACCATTTCTGACTCTGATAAGTTTACTTGTAACCCAAAAACGGCTTCAAAGCATAGCAGAAGAGCCCTTAACAGAGACATTCTGTCTTCAAGAATTTGTTTGCCTTTAACAAAGGCATTTTGGGGCTTTGATATGATCTGTTATGTATATAATTTAGGTCTTTCTATCTCTCACCGTTCTACCATCAATGGTGTGGCTGTCCTGGAGAACCCTATCGAGAATGGAAGGATCTAAGAAGACCACGAAGCCGAACCCTCTTGGCCTCCCAATGGTCTTGTCCCTCATCACCACAGTCTGCAACACATCCCCGTAGTTCTCAAAGTACTCTTTCAGCTTTTCCTCCGTGGTCTCCCTAGCAATACCACCGATGAACAGCTTCCCCTGATCCGAATCCATGGCTCTCTAGCTTCCCCGGGCCCTCTCAGCCAGTGAAACTATGACTGGGAGATTTTCTTGGAGGGGTTTGGGTCGAGGATTTGGAAGAAAGGGTTTGTGGCCGTCTATGGGTTGAGAGTTTCCAAGTCCTCTACTGAGTCTGAGTATCGTGCTATGTCTTCTGCATGCTCTGAGATTACATGGCTTCGTGGGTTATTAGGTGAACTTGGTTTTCCTCAACTGCATCCCACTCCTCTTCATGCTGATAATACCAGTGTTATTCAGATCGCCGCTAATCCTGTCTTCCATGAGCGTACGAAACATATTGAAGTCGATTGCCATTCCATACGTGAATCTTTTGACAAACATGTGATTACTCTTCCTCACATTTCCACTGAACGTCAAACTGCAGACATATTCACTAAAGCTCTTTCTCGGCACCGGCATCAGTTCTTGGTTGACAAATTGATGCTTTTTGATCCACCAGCATCAATTTGAGGGGGATGTTATGTATATAATTTAGGTCTTTCTATATTTAGATTGTATAGCAGAGAATTAGGCTAACTATAAATAGACTTAACGTGTATAGACACTTCACGTGTTACAGAGAAATCGGTAGAAGAAATATCTTGCAAGTTGTAACTCTTTTCTATAAATAATGAAAGAAACCTAATGGAAGAGGTATTCAGACCAATCTTGACATGATCTTCTCCATCATCACACTAAATCTATTTGCCAAGACTTTGGAGAGTATTATGTACATCCCACTTTTACCTGATAGGGCAATAATCTTTTACCTCAACCACACCTGATTTCTTAGCAATGAGAGTAATGAGGGTTGCATTGAGGCTTTTTTCGAACTTTTCATATTCGGAGAATCCATCCCCGTAACATTATCGTTGATCACCTCCCAGCAAGTTTGACAAAAGGCCATAATGAACACCCATTGGGGCCTGGAGCTTTGTTACCTGCCATGTTCTTTACCACTTTTTCGTATCTCTGTCTCCTCAAAAGGCCTCTCAAGCCCTTCAACTTCTTGTTGATCAAGATATTCGAATGCAAGACCATCAAGCTTCGGTTCCGTGAAAACTGTCCAGACAATAAATGCTCATAATAATCAACAGTGTGCTGCATGATCGTCGGAAGGTTTGAAGTTGCCAATCCAATCCATCTACCATCATTGTCTCAATGACATTGTTCCTTCTATGCAAGTTCACCATGCGGTGAAAAAATTTGGTATACTTATCAACCATAGAGCCCTTTACTTTATAGTTCTTTTTATTGAGATGACTTTCTTACTATTTTAGATCAGAAGGTTGATCTTCATGCAGGGGCTGTGTTTTCTATTTCATGGTCTAGAACTCTACCTTGGAACATTTTTTTGACTACCTTAGGGCCCCGTTTGGATAGTGAAAGTGTTTCATCTCCTATAATCTTATCATTACAACTTTCCCAAATTCCCACACAAAATATAATAAGTAATTCAACTTTTTCAATTTCCAAAACAATAATAATATTAAAAAAATAATATTCTAACAATATTTTATTCAACTTTTAATTTTCATCTCAACTCCCTATCCAAACAACACCTTAGTGTTTTCACTTTGTATAGTGTAGTAATCAAGTTGGGTTCCTTGATTATACAACTACCCACTAAGTTATGTTTGAGTCTAGCATATCAAGCTGAGTACCTTAGTTTCTTTATTCAAACCATAGCCATTGGAACATCTTCCAGTACCGCACTCATGCAGAATCCCAATTAAGTGCAGAACCCTGTCCTTTCATGATTTTCCACCACCACTCTTTATTAGTGCTTAAACTTGCAAAAATCTTTGTTGTTTTGATTTATAGTGAACTTTGTTAGTTCTACTCTATAATCAACCTAAAAGCTTGACTAGTATTGTAAATAGTATCTCAGAATCACCCTATTTATAAGTTTTTTTTTTTTAATTAATTGATTAATTTTATCTAAGAAATGATCTATCTGTTAGTACTGAATGAATATGAGTTCTGAAACATATGTAAAGGTTTCTAAAGGAGCAACAGCCCATTTCAGAGAAAGGATGTTATCATGGAGGAGCATTAAATTTAAATTATAGAATAATGATAGGTCTCATTTGTTTTTATGCTAAGATCTTGTGTGCTCAAATAAAAGGACAAATGCTGCAATCCTTACAGGATTTGACATTCGGACAGAGATTTTCTTAGTGTAACAAACTGCTATGCTCATGGAGCTTGAGTATCTGTACATCTTTTGAAAACTTTTAATCTTATTATTACCAAGGGAATATGTTTATTAAGTCATGTCATTAAATGTGCTAACTTTTTAGTTTTTATTAGCTCTGACCGATACATTTAATGAATACTCTTCTTTTTTGTTTTCTCTCTGGTACATACATACCTATTCAAATATTTTTTCATAGGTTGCTGATGATTCAACAATGTACGGATGCTGTGTGCTGGTTGAAGAACTAGTCCAAAAACCCTCTGGATTACTTTCCATGATTTCAGATAAACAACCTTCTGGTCCTTCTTTGAGCCGTCATATTTTGACCACACGGAGATGTTATTGCATTCTCTCGAGGTTTCCCTTTTTCCAATTGCATTTTGGTGTATTGAATAGGTATGTTGGTATTTATATTTGAGTGACTTACTTTTGGTTTTTTTATAAGTAAAATAAAATTTTACTGAAACAAAGAAACTGTCGTTGCCCTTTTGGTTTTTCTTTTTTATAAGTAAATCATGATATTATTAACAACGCAAAAGACGTAGCCTAATTAAAATAAGAAAAGAAACAAAATATCATGGAAGCATAGAAGCTACCCAAAGTAACAAAATATTGAAAAAGAAAGTTTTAAACTCCTCTATCTTCCGCTTTTGATCCTCTGAAGTTTAATCATTGCTGTCCTTCCAAATATACCGCACTAGATAAATAGGGACCAGCTTCCACACTTGCAATTTGTTGGCTGCTATATAACCCCTCGAATTGGCAAAGAGATCTACATCCTTCTGGCATAACCCAAGTCAATCCAACTTGACTAAATGATTATTCCACAAAGTATTGGCAATCCCACAATGGAGGAAGGTGGTTAACAGATTCTTCACCTTTTCTGCACATACAACACCATTCTGTCACCATGATATAACGTTTGCTTAGTTTGGCATGGTGAGAATCTTCCCTAAGAAGACTATCCAGGACAAAAAGCTGCTCTTAGAGGTGCCATACTCTGCCATATATCCCTCCAAGGGAAAGGGTTATACGTTGAGGTATAAGGACCTTATAAAAAGATTGGACAGTGAACTTTACTTTCTTGGTAGGGGCCCAAGAAATTTTATTTGCACCTCCAAGACTTCATCTAGAAGAGTATAAAAAATTTAAGAACTCTGTAAAGGCATTAACCTCCCAAAAGGTGGGAGTTATCATACGAGCAAAGGGTAATGGGCATTAGAATGTTGGGCTGCAAGAAGAATTGTGTATATGCATGTATGCATATGTTGAATGTAATAATAGATGTTTGACGTGCGTGTTATATATCTAAGTTCTTGTATGTGAATCGATAGAAAGAAAAGCCTGATTAGCATATGTTGCTTTAGGCAGTTCACAATGGGTTTCTTAATTGAGGTGGAATTACATATGATCTTTGATATCTAGGGGCTTTAAATAGTTCAAGTTTCAACGGAGGCCATACCCTAGTACACAATTCGCATACCAACAAACTCTACTCTAAGTGGATGGAAAGGGATAAGAAAAGAATAAAAATAAAATTATGAACTTAAAAGCATCTATAAGTTGAAGCTTTGTATTTACTATCAATGGCAAAATGAAACATTTTATCTTTCATGCCATTCCATCTTTACATCTGTTGTTATTCTCCTGTAGCATATTGACAGAAGAAAGGTTAGAACGGTTAACACAAGGTATTCTTCTAAATTTGGAGTCCCCTGAGGATTGTTGGAAGACAGAAAGATTGGAAGAAAATGTAGGTACAGATTCAGATGGTGCATCACTGAATCATAGAGCTGAAGAGAACACGATGGACAGAACGCCTGAAATTTCCAAATTAAGTATAGGAGAGTGTAAATGTGAAGAAGTTACAGCTAATGGCAGTCATGAAGAACATCAAATGCTCGATGGGGATTTTTGCCTGTTGAAGAAAGCCAAAGGTATCAATGATAACGTCTTCAATTCTCTGGATCCTGATTCTGAGACGGTGACAGCCAAAAGAGAATCTAGTGATACAAATTGTGAAGATTGTGATATGAATGCTAATGATAGCTTGGGGAACAAGGAAGTAGTAGAAAGGCGTCCACCAAATGCTGTTCTGCCACTCTTGCGGTATTGTCAGTATGAAAGCTCTGAATCTTCCTCCAGGTATATATCTTATTCACTGTATTATGTGAGAGGGACAATAGCACGTTCTGGAAACATGTTTGCTTTCCTCCGTTTTGTGGACAGAATGTATAAAAACTGATATTTTCTACTGGGACCTGCAGAAATTTATAATCTTTTATATATCTTTTACCTTAATGCGTGTACTTAATTACAATTTGTAGTGGCTGAAGGTATTTTGTATATACAGAGGAATGAAGGTAGAAATACTCTGATGATTAGTTATCTGATTTCTAAAAAATATAGGTAAAAAACACTATATTTGTTAAAAATTACAAAAAATGGAGTAAAAACATTTTCATGTGTCGAAGGCTTTTTTTCTTATATGGAGACAGAAATGTCGAACGTAATAATATTTGATTGTTAGTGGTGTCATTAGAAGGCACTCTTGTATTGTAAGCTTCTTATGAATACCATATATATTGTTTTATGCAGTTTTCAGGGTTCTCCTAGTGAAGAGAGAAATTTTAGAAGTGATGTTGATGATACGGAGACAGAAGAGGTGTCATTCTCTGGCCAGGAAGCTCCCAGTGACCTCATTGATATTCTTGAATGGGCTAAGGTTCAATCGAGTCATATTTTAGACATGCTATTTACATGTTTTAAAGCTGTCTGCCTCATAATTTGTACCCTTGATCTCCTATTGACAATTGAATTTCCCAGGCAAACAACAATGGGTCATTACAGATTATTTGTGAATATTATCGGTTACAATGCCCTGGCAAGGGTTCAACACTTAGGTTTCATCCATTGGAGCACCTGCACCCTCTGGAGTTTTATAGACCAGATGAAATAGTTGTACATTTTGCTGGCTCAACTATTGATTTGAGATCACGCAGCATGAGTCTCGGGTTTGCTGAGGTAGATTCTGATGATAACTTTGTAGGATCAGATCAATTAACCTAACTGTTCCATTTGTGGTGGATTATAAATTACTCTCCAGTTGCCGCAATCCCCCCCCCCCCCCCCCAAAGGGTCAATGACATCTTATTGTTGGTTATCAGGCACACAGTGCACTCTTGGCAGAGGAAGCAACTGCATTATCCGTATGGGCTGTTGCATGCATATGTGGCTCCTTACGCCTTGAGAATGTAAGTTGATACCTAGTTTGTATCCAGCTTCGTATTTGATTAATAATGTTCCCAAATTAATAGCTCTTCATTTTCTGTTTATTCATTTTATGAATTGATTTATGTGATTTTTGCTGGACTCTCTTTTGTGTTGTCAGAAGCTTGGCGATTAGTAACGCCCTATTCATCTTTTAAGAATAACTTACCTTTGGATTTCTTCATCACTTTCTAAAGAGGATGTATATCTGTGTGTGTGTGTAGAGAATTACATTCATATGGGTAATAAGTAAAAGCTTATATGAATAATCAAGCATTAAAGCCTTGTGCGCAAATTTTGGACTCAGTTCCAATGTCGCCACATCTGATGGTATCCTGTGTCTATAACATAAATTTGTTCTGATCAGGGCAACTATGTGGTTTCTTCCACCATCTTACATTGAATCTATTGTAATTTGAATGTAAACAGTACTTAGTTGCTTGTCTGAGATGCTTGCATAACGGCTGAAACATGGTTGATTCTCTTTCTACTTTGCAGGTATTAACATTGTTTGCGGGAGCCCTACTGGAGCGGCAGATTGTGGTGGTTTGTTCCAATCTGGTATGTAATTTGTCTCATGTCAAGCTTATGATGGTCTGAGGAAGATGCATATTTCACTGCCCAACCCTTGAACTTCTATTTGTTACATTTATATTTTTTCATTTCTTAAGATTGTATTGGATTTTATTTTTTTTATGTACAGGGAATCCTATCTGCTTCTGTCTTGTCCATTATCCCTCTCATCCGGCCCTACCAGTGGCAAAGCCTGCTAATGCCGGTATAGAATGTTGCTCTGGCCTTTGAAATTTTAGTGAACTGTTATTTTTAGCTTTAGTCTGAACTATTCTTCGTGTATTAATCACGTGCATAAACATCCAGGTTTTACCAAATGACATGCTGGACTTTTTGGATGCACCTGTCCCTTACATTGTGAGTGTAAATGAACTGTGATTTTAATGTTTCTTTCGACAATTATCTTCTCAGAATAAAATAAGAAATGGGGGCCTATAGACTATAAATGGATTCAACATTTCCATTTTACAATTGCATAATGTTGGAGAATTTCAGGGTTCTTATGATGGAGACGATTCAGATGAATTTGTGGCTTCCAGCCCTGGACATCTTCATTATTTTCCTACTTTGTGCCGTTTCATCCATCTTGTTCATCACTAAAAGTTATTTTCCTATGAAGGTTGGTGTGAAGAACAAAACCAATGAAGTACAGTCGAAGTTGACTAATGCCATTCTGGTTGATGTTAACAAGAACCAGGTTTGTACTTTTCTTTCCAGATATTTTATTTGCATTCCTGTCTTGGACATGATAAATAGAATGGTTGACTGATGTATTATCCTAGTTTGTTTGCCCTCATTCACTTTTATTACCTTAAAAAAATATGGTCATTAATTGTAGCTATTTTAGAAGTTATTTTTAACATTTTTCCCTTGATAGAAGCTGTAATACTGTAAATTGAATTTGAGTATAAGAAGGTGGTGAATGGGATCCCAAATTGCTTGGAAAAAGAAGTTGTCCTTTATAATGATTTCAAAGAGCTTCAATCGTAATCTTGACTAATCCTTTTAGAGTATTGGCCCAAATGTGGCTTGGGCTTTCCTTGGGTTATTACAAATGGTATTAGAGCCAAACCAGAAGAAGTGTGGGACTTGAGCCATGCCACCTATGGCCTGGCAAGGATCTCAAGGATTTAAGGGGTAGAGTGTAATACTGCGGATTGGATTGTGTATAGGAAGGTGGTGAATGGTATCTTGCATTACTTGAGAGGGTGAAGTTCTTACCCTTTATAATGATTTCAAGGAGCTCCAATCGTAACCTTGGCTATTCCTTTTGTAGTGTAGGTCCAAATGAGGCTTCAGCTGTCCTTGGATTCTTACAGAAGCTATTGCTAAAAAAAGATTTTAGGTTTTAAATAATTCTTCCTTAGATGGTTCAGCCTGGAGATAACAATTTGGTTATGATATTCCATATCAAAGTTTTACATTCAGGAGATTTTGCTGTCATCCATGATAAACATTGGTTATGAAACCCTAGGGGCTGGTTCAAGTGGTAAGAGTCTTGTTCTTAGTTTTGTGCTCCCTCCAAGTTTAAGGTTTGGACCCTTGGGTGCAGACAATTTTTAGGGACCACATCCCATCATGAAAAGCGGATGGTTACCTGATCCATGACATGGTGATGCATTACATTGGTTTAGGGTTTAAACGGGTAAAAGACATGTTGCTTTTGCACAATTTCCAAGATTCCTCTTCATAAAAAAAAGCATTGGATAAGACTTGGAAAGCATTCTTATGGGTCTCGTGGGGTTGAGGCTCATGGATAGACTTAGGCCTCGTTTGGTTATATAGATGAGATGAGGCGAGATGAGAAATCTGTGAATAGTTGTAAGATAGTTCGTGAATAGTAGTGAGATAGTTTGTGAATAGTAGTGAAATGATTTGAGTTAAAATGTTTTATGGGGTTTTGGAAAAGGGGAGAGAAAAAGTTTGAATAAAAATATTATAAAGTTAAAATATTGTTAGAATATAATTTTTTAATATTATCTTTGTTTTGAAATTTGAAAAAGTTAAATTGTTTTTTGTGTTTTATTTAGAAGTTTGGAAAAATTATAATAATTAGGTAAAATGAATCGTCGTGGGAGCAGGAGCATGGGTGACTGGAAATGGAGATATAGCTCGACTAGAGAGCGATAGGCCCAATAAACAAACTTTCTGATTAGATGAAAAAGTTGAAAATTTAAAATTGAAAAGTGTTTATGTTTGAATGGCATTTAGATGTTGAGATGAAATGAGATGGGATGAGATGGGCTGAAACCATCTGTGAAACCAAACGAAGCCTTACGAAAAATGATTTGCATAGTTTCCAAGATTCCTCGTCATAAAAAAAGCATTGAATTAAGACTTGGAAGCATTCTTCTGGTTCTCGCAAGGTTGAGGCCCATGGATTTGATAACTATGGCATGGATAGATTTAAGAACAATGATTTGTGCAAGCCCAGAGCATGCAATCCCTTTGAAAAAAAGTGGATCAAATCTAAAACAAAATCCACTTTTTATGGTGGGTCCCACTTTTTGTTTTCCAAAGAGCTTGCAAACGCTGGGCTTGTATCTAGCATTACTTGAGATTTGATTGTCAAATGGTTTGATGGGTGAGCAGTGTTGATAAAAGCGCACTTAGGTGCCAAGGCCAGAGCGCTTCGCTTACCAAAAGCGAAGCATTTTTACGAAAGAACGCTTTTAAGTGTTCTTTTTTGGGCCTTTTGTGTGAGCATAAAGAGCAGAAAAGCGCATTTTTGTATATTTTGATTCAACCATGTACCATGTAATCTTTTTTTAATTTATCAAAAAAGAAATTATGATTTTTTTTTTGAGTGGCTATCCAGTATCATGTGTATATGAAGTAAATCACAAATTCTTTGTCTCACTTTTGATCAATAAAATTTTGTTTACCGATCAAAAAAAAAAAATGAAGTAAATCACAGATAATTATATAAAATTTTTCTGTTCTTGTAAAGCTTGGCCACCCACGTGGGTGCCCTAGTTTTGGCCACTAAATGGTGGCCGTTCCATTTTTTTTTCAGTTTAAATAAAAAATCAGTTTTTATTTATAATTATGTTTTAGAAGAACAAACTTAATTATTTTAAAAATCAAAATTGACACACGACAATCTATGAAGCTACTAAGCGTTTTCAATTAACTTAGACGGACGACAAAATTACATAGGGCCTCTCTTTAATTAACTCATACCACATGGGGTTATTTCTTAAAAGATTTACAGGATCTTAAACCTAATTACAGGATCTTAAACTTAAGTATCCTATTGCATAAGGGTTTTGACCAAAACTTCCTAAATTTATGTAATTAGGTGACTACTTGATTTTCTTGTTGCATTGCTCTAATAAATAGAGTTAATAGGCTAAATATATTGCCATCTTGCTTTTTAAACCGTTTTTATTGTATTTTTTGTTATTTTCCTTTAATTTTAAAATATGCGCTTTACTATAATTAGGCGTGCATTTGTGCTTTGTGCTTTGCACTTTGTGCCTAGTCTCTAGACAGCATTTGCGTTAAGAGCACCTAGCTCTTTCACCAACACCGTGGGTGAGTACCCATGAATGCTTATGCAAGGCTCTATAATCTTGGCCATCAAATGTAAAGCCCCATGTCAAGCTTAAGTGCATGCTTTTCTTTGCATCATTTAATTTGTATACCACTTTTGATGATGTTCTTTTGCTACTTATGAAGCTGTTTTGTATGATTTCGTTTTGTGACATTTTGTAAATTGTAATATTTATTTGGACCCATAGATTAAACTTTGTAGCCAAGTTACCTGTCATAAAAAAAAAAAAAAAAAACACACACACACACACAAAACAAAACAAAACTTTGTGGCTGACTTATTAAATACTTATTTATTGCATGTGCATTAGGTGAAGTCATCGTCAATACCTCAATTGCCACAACAAAAGGAGTTACTTTCCTCCTTAAGTCCTTATCACGCAAAGCTTGTTGGAGAAAGTTATTTGGGGAAGAAACGGCCAGTGTATGAATGTACAGACGTGCAGGTATGCTCTTCTTCCTGATCTGTTTTGTCACCATTATCCTTCCCTTGCAGCCTCTGCCACCTCGGTCAAATTTTCTTTTTCTCAGTATTTGCAAGTTTTCAGAGTTATTGATGATGAATACCAGGCTAGCAGGAAGCCCTTGTTCATAATCTTCTATAGTGGTTTCCTCTGTTTGTAATAGAAAGCAAATATTGTCAGAACCTAGCATTGCTGAATTGTATTGTGTTGATTTTTTTACCTTATATTATAATTCTTAAGAATGATTGGATCAGTAGTAGCTTTTTTTTCTAATCTTTCCTTAAGAATTTGAGGCACTGGAAGTCTAGTTGTGTAGTACCTTTTTTTTAAAACAACTTACTAAGCCATAAAACTGTAAATGTAACAATTGGATACATCATAAAACCCAGAAGAAACCGAAGGGCATACATTTTTCCTAAAAGAACTCCGAATATCTCACTCCAAATATCTCATGTGATAAACATTTATTTCATTCTTCATTAGGTCAATATCTCCTCTGGTAATTCTAGCTTGGGGACTTCTACATTGTCAAAAGCAATTAGTTTTGAAGTCTTGGTAGCCCACACATACTGTGTCTAGGTTGTGCACCAGTCCTACATCTTGTAGCCAGCAAGGGGAGCTGCTCTTTGGATATATGCATCTTGGTGGACCAAACCTTCTTAGTGTCCTTCAGTGTGGTCTGCAAAGTTCACTTTCATAATGTATCATATAGTAGGTGCATAAAAGGAGGCTTACAAGAAAGACTTGTCATTACAGCATATAACTGAAAATCTTTTGTAAGAAAATTTTAACATTTATTTTAAAAGGGCATGATCATACTTCTTACCTGGTTTCCAAAAGTTACAAAATCCACACTTCGTTAGCAACCTAAAGAAAGCATTTGTAGTCATCACCATTTACTTCTACTTTCGCACCTTTTTATACACTTGACATATGTTGGAGTCCTATACATGCTTTTACATTTAGGGTCAAATTTGATTTCTTTGTTTGACAGTTGTGTCTTCTTAAAAGAAAAAACACTTTTTCATGGATGGTCATATTACACATTTAAGTTGGCTTGTTTCTCAAACCTCACAGAATGCCAGCCAGTGGTCTTTGTCATTACTCCATTCTCCATTGATTATTCTTCTACGAAATAATCTCTGGTTTTGAGTGTGGAACTTAGGCTTTAGTGCCTTTTGAGTGTGGAACTTAGGCTTTAGTGCATTTTTCTTTAGATTGGCTTCTTATCTTCATTGACAATCTCTGTTTGGTGGGAACAATTATTAAGCCTGGGCAAACAATTAATACCACCAAGGAAGGAATTGATTATTTTCTTGTCAAATATCAATGATGTTCGATTTGTCATGTTCTTTCCTCTTCGAGATTGTCTTTGTAATGATTTGGCAACTATAATTACAGTGCTATGTTCACTGCTGTTTTCTTGTATTTGAATGCAGGTTGAAGCAGCCAAGGGTTTCCTAGTGGTGCTAAGGTCTTACTTGGACTGTCTTTGCTCAAAGCTCCGTTCACACACAATTACAAATGTACAGTCAAATGATGATAAGGTTTGTATTTAGTCCCAATTGGAATGTTAGGAGATCTTGATTTGAATTATTTCTAATAGTTGGGTGGCATCTAGTAAACATCTATTCTTTTGTTTCTGTTATAGTCCCTATATTATTGGAAGAAACAATTTACACCATGAAATTGTGACGATTATTACCTCTTAAGATACACTGACCATGTTCTCTTAAAAGGAAATCAGGCATTTAAGTGGTACATACAAGTGGTACAAAAATAAACGGGATAAGAATTCCAAATTTATGCAGTAGTATGCTGTAAAAGTCAGTGCAGGGATTTGGAACACTGATCCGTGCCCCTCTTCTTAAAGCAAATTCATTCTTTCTATCTTTCAACTTGATACCATTGCTTGGATGCATTTGAAAGCCTTGAGATTATTAACAAATAACAGAAGAAAAATCCTGCAATTCATGAAATATAGATTCTTTTCTCAGGGAACTGCACACTTGTGTTGGTATTCAGGGAAATTGAGAAAAACAAGTATATGGGTGCATTTGCTACATCTTTGTGCCAGAACAGTTGAGGACTTTGGGAACAATGAGCAGAAGAAGGGGTGGAGATGCATTAATCCTACCACTAACAAAGCATACGTATGGCCTGATGTATGATAAAAGCATATTTTTTCTCAAAGATGACCTTTTTATCTCATCCATGTATGAATGAGATCAAAATTAATTAAATTTTTTGCTATACATATAAAAAGAACAGTCATTAAACATATTGGATGGTGAGTGATGGACAATTGGAAGAGTGCAAACATAGATGCCCAATTGTGTGATGATTTCACCTGTGATTTTGAATAGCAAATAGTCACTTGATAAAATTGACTTGTTTTGGCAAAGCTATAAAAGCATATTGCTGGAGATCTGACACAACTTCCTTATACTTCATCATAGGTATCATTGCTTTTGAAGGAGAGTTTCATTGATTCATTCTCTAGCCATGATCGACCATTTATGAAGGTGTGTTTCCTTTTCATCCAACAATGTTTACACTAGTTGTTGAAGCCAATTTTGGTGCTCACAGACTATTTGAGGAATTAGCTTGCTAACAGAATTAATCAGAGAGATTCTTTTTTATCTTTGCCACCGCTTGAGCATCATAGTATTTATTTTTTCTGCATATGAATGTGTCAAAGGAAAAAGGTAGGCTATTCTCTAAGAAAGAGCCAACGGCATTTAAGATGAATGAGACTTCCACCCCCCTAAAAGAATGAGATGGTAAGTTAAGTCATGGGTTCTAGTTGCATGGAGTGCACGAGTTATTTGCTAATTAAGAGAAGATTTAAAGACTTATTGACCACGTCTTTTCCACCGAGGGCCCAAGCATCAGTTTACAACCATGATATTGGTTTATCTTTATTCATGAATTAGTTTTGAAGGTCATTATGGGAAAAAACATGAGGTTTAAGCCAAATTACTCGACTCGGGTTGAACTGTAGACAATCACTATTTTGCATTACCTTTTTTGCGCCTTATTCTAATCTTCTCTTAATGTTCTATACAGTGGAAAGTACTAAGAAATCATATTAACTTGTTTATTCCACTTTCTGTTATCATACCGAGCAGCATTTTGTGGACACGCAACTCTTCTCTGTACATACAGATCTTGTTCTCTCTTTATTCCAGAAAGAATAGTGCTTCCATGCAAGATTGGCCTGAAGTTTGTATGGTTTCATTCTACATTGAACGCAAGTTCAATTTGTGTAATTATTCAATCATAAAATTACGTAATTTTCCAAATATCGTATGAGTAAATTTTTCCTGGTTTTGAATGCGGCTGTAATTTGTTCTTCATATTTCATCTCCAGTCCTCTCTTCTTCAATGTATACTGAATATGTAAAGTCCTGATTCGGGATTATTATGCCACGATAGCTCAGCCTTTGAAGACAGAAGTTAGAACTGCGGGTATAGGAAGAAAGTTCTGCATCCCATCTGAATTGTCAATACCACCATTACATTTTATCTATAGCAATTCATTGCACTTTTCTGATACTTCTCCATCACAACAATAGTCGAGACTTAGAAATGCAACACTGTTTAACCATTCGAATTTCAAGATTCTTTCTCCATATTTAACCAGCTTACTCTATGGACGTGATCAGCCAGTGCAAACCGGTAATGACAACTGCCTTTTGGGATATAGAAACTGATGTTGAGTTCAGATTTTAGCATCAACTCCAGTTTTGAGAATTTCTTTGTATGAACTTAATAGAAGGGCACCAGGTAAGGTTGAAGATTGACATTAGCCAAATGGATCATTGCATTGAATGTGATTGAAAGTAGAGTAGAAATCTAAAAAATGTCGTCTATGTATGGAATCTTTGAAATGAAATATGGTGTATGCAGGAAAATATTGCATAGAGTCAGATGTTATGTGTACATATGATCAGTTTTCTCTGCAGAATATATAAATGCAAGTTCCGGTACAAGTTCCTTGGCAAACACCATACTGAATGGACTGCAACTGGTCTCCCTGGACACTGTAAATTTTTGTGTCAGTTCTTTTAGTGTCGTGGACCACCATTACCCCATTTTGCATGGAGTAAACTAATTTGCTTGACCTTGTTAAAACCGTGCTCTCTTTAGTCTTTGCAACTAGCAAAGATGAAGGGGCTCTCGACCTGGCTTTGGATTGTAAGAAAAGTGAAGGGAATTCGGCCCCATGACTTTTCTTCTGACCAGATGTTCTATGATTAATGGAAGAGCCGAAGCACAGACCCCATGATACTACCCAGTAATCCACCACATGCAAATTATTGAGGCAACAAGTTCCCAGTTGAGAATTTTGAGGACAACTAAGCCCTTTAGAGAGAGAAATTCTGCCCTCTCCTCCCTCTTTGCTTTTTATCCAATTTTCTCTCATTTTTGCTTTTTTCTACCTCCATTTTCTGTCAAATTTTGCCGCTCATCACCCATCATCTTCATACATGATCCCCACCAATAGAGCCGCCTCCATGAGTTCCACCACGGCTGGCCGCTACGGCCACCATATTACCGGTGAATGAGGGCCACACATCGTCCCATTGTGGTGCAATCAATGCCTTCTTTGTATTTTCTACGGAGTTGTCAATCCCCGACTAAGTTTTGGGTCTCTTTCTTATATTCTTAGCACTTTTCCTCATTTTTGTTCAAAAGAAAAAACCCTAGATCTGTTGTCTCCATTCCCCCACCATTGACACACACCCCCTCTCTGACTTGGAATATATTGCTCTATCATCCCCCCCTACCACTAGCCCAGAAATACACTCGATAAGTGGAGCCCAGCCCATGAACTACCCCATGCACCGGTGCTTTTCAAGCTTTTCCTCCATCTCCAAGAGAGACTTCAATTCTCTCTTTTATCGAAAGTAGAGATGAGTTCTTGTAATTTTGAGGATCTGGAGGATGAGAGTATGGAAAGCTCTATCAGATGGTTAATTAAATTACATGATTACGCTGGTTGATTGAATTTATTTTCTTCTAGATTATGTAAGAAATTTATGTTTTGTGATTTTTAATTCCGATTCAAATAGCAAAAAGATGAAAAAAAATAACTGGGTAGTAAAGCAGTAGTAAATGAGGTGTAAGTGTATCATTACCTATGATTTTGACTAGAATTAAGTCTAGATGCTTATAGAGACATGATATAATTGATTTTTGCTAATTAATGCTGCTATTTATTTTGTGTTAGTCGACCGTAAAATTTTCATTCTCATATTCATTGGTGTTGTTTGATTTTTTTTATTATTGATTTTTCCTCTCAAAAAATAATACATATTTTTTTTTACATGCAACAACCATCTTCACAACAGTCAACTATGGGACGAGACGGAGAGGTTTGGTTTCAAAACCTACCTCAACTCATCTCCACTCATCTCATCATTACAACTTTCTTAAATTTCCACACAAAATATAATAAACAATTTAACTTTTTCAAATTCCAAAACAACTTTCTCAAATTCTCACACTAAATATAATAAATAATTCAACTTTTATTTTACTATTTATAAACTATCTCAATCCATCTCAAATCATCTCTGAATCCAAACCTCTCTTAATTATTTAGTACCATTTTCCAATTAGGTTTGAATTATTGCGATATATCTATTGCTTTGGAATGTTTGTTGGGTCTCACCCCCATTCTCGATAATAAAATTATCTCATCCTTTCCATAAAAAATAAAAAATAAAAAATAAAATAAGTTTATGTCAAACTGTGCATGGGAATGTTTCAAGAGGATATTTAACTATTTATACAGTATAAAACGGACCTGAGAGGATATTTTGGAAGTGGGGTCACGTTAACAAAAAAAAAAAGAAAAAGAAAAAGGAAGGTTGCATGTGTCAGGATATAAGAACAGTGCCATATAGGAAATTGAGTAATATTATATACAATTGTGAAATGCATATCATCACGTAATCTTTCTGAATAATCTCTTAAACACGTTACAATCACATTAATATATAAGTAAATATTAAAAATATTGAAAAATATAAAGATATTGCAAATACATGCAGTAGTTAGAAGAAATAAGTATATTTTTAATATGAATAAAAATAATGATATTTAAATGATAAAAGTATATTTTGGTTAGCTAAAATAGATAAAATTTTTAGATAAACCATTGGAGATGCTCTTAATGGTTAATGCTGATAACTTTATACCAGAAAAGCAATGGTCTGGACTCTGGTTTCAATCCTGTGTTTAGCTGTTTAGAGCATGCCATTCCATTTTAAGCTATTTAACATGTAAAAAGACACTGATCTCTTCTAATGCATTTGAACCAAGTGATCAAGAACTTTCTGGTCCCTTATTTACTTCCACTGAATAAGTAAGCTAGGCCTTTTATAAATGCAATGTTCTGTCACAGTCCCATAGATCATGGAGAACCCATTTAAGAAAAAGAGAAAGTGCAAAAGCTAGGTTGAATGTCTGGATCATTTAAGTTCTGAAATCAGCTTTATTAAAAATACAAGTGTAAGCTGGGTCAGATTCTGGTCTTTTAAGCAATGTTCTTTCCTGTAGGAGTAAAGAAATGACAACGAATCATTAAGAGAAAGTTAAATGCTTTTTATTTTATTTTTCTGGGGATTTAAACTATAATATTGTTGTTCAGTAATCTGATCAGCAAGTGACTGGGGAATTAAATTAAGCAACACATTGTTCAGTAATCTGGACATTTCGGAACATGAAAATATCTATTCATCATTATTTTTTTTTATCATTCTATCATCATTATATGACGTGACATTAGATGATAAGTTTACAAATAAAATATAATAAATTATCTTTAATCATCTAATAACACGTCATAAGATAATAAAAAAAGGATTTTGTTAGATACAAGTGACTTCGTGCACCATATCGCATACCGATAATTTTTTTTATTTAAAAAAAATAAAAAAAAAATTTTTAAGAGAAAAAAGAAATCTCATATATCATAAAAATTATTTTTATTTTTAATTCACATCATTTCGTTAAACATATATATATTATATATTAATATTAGTGCACAAATTGGTGTATAAACTTGCTTGCAATTAGATTTTTCTATAAAAAAAATAATGAAAATTGAGACAATGAGTAACGTTAGTCTTGTAACAACAGAGAGAAGAGAATAAATATCTGCAGTGAAAAAATTAAAAAAAAAAAAAGAAAAGAAAAGTAGGGGTCCAGTTTGATCGGTGCACTAAAAAGCCCCTGGCCTTAATCTCTCATGTTCCAAATTTCCGATATTGAAAAAGGGTCAGATGGTAAGTGGTGGGGGGTGGGGGGAGTACAGAGTTCTGAGGTAAAGGAACAGAAAAAGTAAAAGAGTTAGTAGCAGTAAAAGCTTGAACCGTACAATCTCTTCAGACTGCCCATTGGCTTCAGACACCAACTCTTACAGTCTCATATATAGTAACGCCAATAACTATTATTTTCTCTTTTGTTTTTTTCGATCTTTTATTGTTACTCCCCCTTTAGTTTATGGGTTTCCGTAGAGATGTCAGAGACAAGAGCTGCCACAGATGCAGCTTAGCTGCAGAACCAGAGCAGGAGAGAGGTGCAGTCATAATAGGAGCAGAGAGAGAGAGAGAGAGAGAGAGAGAGAGAGATGGCATGCAGCACTGTAATCAAAACCATTAGTTTTATTCATCTACAGAAGATTCTGCAGCCCAATGGTCCCTGAAATAAATATACCTACTCTACTCCAAGGGCTCAAGTAATAAGTAATAACCTACACGCACCTCTGATGCTGCTCATATTTCTCTTTGGACCTGTCCTTCTTTCAGTGCCCCTGTGAAGTCCGAAGAGGTTCTTTGTTTCATCTTTCTTTCTTCGCTTTGAAGTTTCCTTTTCCTTTTCCTTCTCCTTCTCCTTCTCCTGCTCCTGCTCCTGCTCCTTCAATGATGAGTGGAAGAAACAGGTTCCCCTTCACTGCATCTCAGTGGCAAGAGCTTGAACACCAAGCTCTAATCTTCAAGTACATGGCATCAGGCATCCCTATCCCACCTGAACTCCTCTTGACCATCAAAAGAAGCTGCTTGGACTCTTCTCTCTCGTCAAAGTTCTTACCTCACCAACCTCAACATGGTATGCCAATACAACTAGACTCTCATGTTTTAGAGTGAGTGTGCGTCCATGCGTTTTTTATTTGAGTATTTGAATAAAATTTTGTGCCTTCGGTAACAAAGGGGATTTGAGGTGTTTCTGGGTGCAGTTGGCTGGAACTACTTGCAGATGGGTTTGGGGAGGAAAATAGACCCAGAGCCAGGCAGGTGCAGAAGAACAGATGGGAAAAAATGGAGGTGCTCGAAAGAGGCATTCCCAGATTCCAAGTACTGCGAGAGACACATGCACAGAGGGAAAAACCGTTCAAGAAAGCCTGTGGAAGCTCTGAAAACAACATCAACAGCAGCAAACACAAATCTATCATCTCTAACAATCTCATCAATCACCAAGAACCACTCTACACTTCCGCCAGCGCCCTCTCATTCTCTTTCTTCACTTTCTTCAATGTCCTCAGAAACCCACCACCACCTTCACCATCCTTGCTACAGTGCCCACCTTCACCACCCTTTCATTTATCATCCCACATATTCTTCAAGGCTTCCCGGGATTGGTTTGTCACCTCAAGACAACAATAGCCCCTACCTCTTGGACTCTGGTTCTTACTCCCAGGCAACCAACCCAGATTACAGGTCTGTCTTACAACAGAAGTCTATAAACCTAAACATGGTACCTTTTGTAGTAAGTGCTTGTTAATGATAGTGTTTTTCTTTGTTGTTGGGAAGAAGAAACAGGTATGTGAATGGGCTGAAAGAGGAGGTGGATGAGCATGCTTTCTTCTCAGAACCTTCTGGGTCTATGAGAAGCTTTTCTGGTCCATCTATGGATGATTCATGGCAACTCACACCTTTGACAATGAGCACGTATTCAAAGCAAAGGAGCTGCTCTAGTTTACAAAGTGAGTACTCTTACTTGCAGCTTCAGAGCCTCAGTGGTTCGACAAAACAACCCGAGCAAGACCAGCATTACTTTTCTCTGGGCAGTGCTATAAAAAATGAGATGCCAATCCAAATAGAGAAAGAACAACCCCAGAAGACCATTCATCGCTTCTTAGATGAGTGGCCGCCTAAAGAGAGAGATTCATGGCTCGATTTGGATGATAAATCATCAAATAGCTCATCAGTATCAACAACCCGGCTATCAATTTCCATTCCATCTTCCTTCCATGACTTCCCCATCTTCAATTCCAGAACCCATAATGGTAATTGAACAACCCACTTGTTGATCTTGATCAACATTATTTCACAAAGAGTTTGGTAATTTTGTTCTTTATCCTTCATGAACCAGTTGTTTCTTGCCTAAAAGCTCCGTTTATGATCTGCAGATGGTTGAGATTACAGCACTGTGTTTCTGAATCAAAAGGCCGGAAATGAACTCACTTGATGGTGGATCATAGTTTAAGAACTGCAGGCTTTTGTTATTTTTTCTTTTCCCAATGTGGTTGGCTACATTGCTTGTTTCTGTGTTCTGATTGAAAGATGAAAGATCCCGGCCATGTCTTTTGCTTTCTTCCTTCCTTCTGTACCTTTTTCCCAATTCAGTAAATGTTTGGGTGGCTCGTCCAAATCTGCTTCATTAGTTCATTGCCAAGTTTGCATTTTGATTTGTATCTTCTCTTCTGGGTTTCATTCAATGTTCTCTGCTCTCTTCGTTGTAATTTATGATGGAGGGGCCCAATGGCACCAAGATTTGCTACAGTTTGTCACTTCTGAGTTCACCCAAACTACTTAGTACTGATAGACCCACCTTGTAGCCATCAAACCAAGGCAAATTCATTCACTGCCCACACCTACTTGCAGCTTACTGTATACAATGGGAATAAAACACTTAAAAACTGTCATGGAGTTAGCTATACAAGTCCTTGTGATATTTTCTTTGATCATACGTCCATGTCACTTAGGAATTAAAAACAAAGATCGAAAAGGAATGGCGATGAATTAGTTCAATGCATGGAAAACATTTGTTACCAAACTCTTCGTAATCTCTTTGCAAAGAAGCGTGGCACATGATCTGGATTCACGTGGAAATATATCTACTTTTTCACCCCATTGAAGTTGGCATACCGGCCAGAACTGTATACAAACATTGTCACTGAAAGCTGTAGCTAATTTGGATCTCCGTATTAACGTTTTGTCGTTATAACAGTGCCATGATAAAACAATAATACTTTTCTCGTCTATGTATAAAAGTGGTGTCATCTAAGAGAAATTTTACTTAGGTCGTGAGTGAGTGTGCAAGCGCCGTGCAGTCGCTTTGAAAAAAGTGAATAAATATAGGACCTACATGAAAAAAAATTAATTTTTTAGTAGTGGATCTGTACGGTGTTTGTGTATTTCACGACTGTATGTAGCATTACTCTTTTTCTAATGCCATTCCAAACGAAGTTTTTTTTTTTCTTTGAATTTGAGAGCATGTTTGTGAGGCATAAATGATCTTTACAAGTTTTGAGCAAGTTTTGCCCCTATTTTTTAAGCACTAAAGTAGTAATGACTTGATCATTAGCCCCATAACTGCTTATTTGTAATAAGTTATTTTCAGTACAAATGATTATTTTCTGTCAAAAAATAATCCATCATAAATACTTGTTTTTCTTGTAGAATCGGGCAAAGTGGATTTAAGCACTACATTTAACCAAAAAGTGCTGAACGGAGAGGAAGATCATCATAATTAATAATTTCCCGATTTAAAAATGTTTTCTTTTCTTTTCCGGTTTTATTTCGTTCATTTTCCTAGCTCTTATAAGAACTCGAAGTCAATCTTATGATCTACATGAGCCTTTGATCAGCATATCAAATATCACACGTACGTAGCATTGCACCATGCAAATCTCTGATCCGTCTGATTCTTCAATTCCACTTAGCAAAGTAACAAAAGATCATTAATTAGGCTCATCGCTCATGCGCTAGCTGTCACCCTAATATGCTATAACTAAAATGTGCCAAACATAAACTGTACGTTCCGGAACTACAACCTACTTAGGTTAGAGAAAACATTCTAGTATTGTTGAGCCAAATATACCAGATGTACGTCATATATATACTATATAGTTTACCTTGATCGAGCCTGCAAGGGTTAATACGACGTTCAAGTAACCCTAAAACCACATTCAACCTCTATTTTTATACCTTCTGTCATCCTCGGGCATGGCTACATGCCTTATCACCCTCACGTGATGAATATTCCTAAACATAAATGTCGACAAATTAAACAGCAGAAAAAAAAATGGAAACTATTAGATTAACTTTTTATACTGTTGGATTGCTAGGAGTACTTAAAAGCGAAAATCTATATATACAAATGGTTTCCGGCGTTGAAAAGTTGACTCGATCTTTCTCTCTAACTAGGCCCCCGCCCCCGGCAGGCGGAGCTCCGTGCTGCAGATGCGGGAGGCGGGTGGAAAAATTCCACTCCCGTCCCATGCGGGGTGGGGGGCAGGGAGGGGGGTACTACCCGCACCGCACCTATCCCTAGCTACAAAATAAAATTTTAGATATTTCATGAGATTTAGATTTATTTATTTTATTAGTTATATCTCATGCTATAAACATTATATTGAATTATTTATGAGTAACTTGAATTCGACTTGAGCTCAATTCGTTTATTAGATCGAAGAAGCTTAAACATAATATAGTTCCATTTACCAAGCAAGCCTAACTCACATAATTAATTAACTTGTGTCGAGTCATATAATTTTATATTTTATTCTTTTGTAGGTTTTTTTTTTTTTGGTTGCTTACGTTGTAGTTTTGTTTCAACTTTGAAAAAAATAGATACTTCAATAGATGGAAGGGAATCATCTTATTAATGCAGTAATGCTAAATATATATAGATATGTAATTATTCCCGTTTGGATACAGAAACGGTTTCATCTCATCTTATCTCATAATTACAATTTTCTTAAATTTTTATATAAAATATAATAAACAATTCAACTTTTTCAAATCTCAAAACAATAATAATATTAGATAAATATTATTTTCATTATCTAATAAATAAACCCAAAACATATAATATTTCGTGATAAACAAGTTATATATATATATATATATATATATATATATATATATATAGAGTATTACAAATTACTCCCATACTGTAAGCTTAAAAAAAAAAAAGAGAAAAAGAAAGAGAAAGGAATGAAGTGAGTTTGGGAAAAAAGAGCACTAGGCGAGTTATCCTGAAATCTGAAGTAGGAGTGCGCCTGTTCTGCATCGGTCCAAAAAGTGTAGGAAAGAAGTTCTTACAAACTTCAGAGCGACAGACTTATAAATAAAGGACTATCACAGTGAGCAGTTGGGACAGAACAAAAGTAGACATATATGCATGCATGACTTTCAATCGGCCTGCACATTCAAACCATCTCTCTCTCTCTTAGTCATCGCCAAAGGCCAAAGAAAAATTTATCTTTTAACTCATCTCATCTCATCGCAGATAAACAAACGAGACCTAAATCCAAGAGTTTGTACTAAGGGTGAAAACCGAAGATGTCGGTGCGGTTTTGGTCCAAAACCGAAACCGCATCGACAAGCTGAAAATGTATTTATCTCATCCGAAATCGGCTGGTGAAGGGAAAGAAAACCATCGACGTCGGTCTCGATTTTCTTCTGGTCTGTTCGCTGGCGTCGTCGGTGGTGCAAACAAACTTACAAACACTCGAACGCCCATCACAGATTCACAAAAAATATGAAATATCACAACAAATATAAAAGATTCAAACATTTGAAACGGCACAAATGGATGAATCATGAAATGACGCAAATGGATGGAGCTGAGATGAGCAGAATAAAATGAAACCGGCAATGGATCGATGACATTGGAAAGCCAGAGAGAGAGAGAGAGTGCTGAGACTGAGGGAGATGAGAGAATCTGAGATAGAGAGAGAGAACGACGTAAGATGAGATTTGAGAATGAGAGGGAGAAAATGGGGGGATCTTAACCTAATCAAGAAACGGCGCTATTTGCTTTTATTTTTTTCAACTGTGGGGGTCCAAAACGACGCCGTTTCACTTAAATGAGTGAAACGATATTATTTTTATATAGGTATAAAATGAAAAAAAAAAGATAGAACCGGTCGGCCGGTTCAGTAGTTTTTCACTAGATCAAACCGCGACCGAACCGACAGAGATTGGTCCTTTTTATTTTCCACCGCCGGCTGACCGGTTCCCTGCTGGTTTCGGCCGGTTCCGTGCTCCGGTGGCCGGTCTGATATGTTTCCGGCCGGTTTACTTGGTTCTTGTACACCCCTAGACTTTGTACCATCAATCTTAGGCTTATGTATTTTATTTTATTTAGTTTTTTTTATTTAATAATTAAGAAAGTGAATATTAATAAAGTAATATTTTTTTTAAACTTTTTCTTAATGACTAAAAACGTTTAAAAAATATTTAAAAGAAAATCAAAATTAAAAAAAAATACATTTTTTTTAACTAGCGGTACACCTAGCAATAAAGGCTGGGCGGCCCGCTAGTAGCATCCAAGGCCAAAACCTATGTCAAATTAAGGCTGCCGAGCACTGTCATTGACTTAGCTAAATAGCAATGAAAGTCATAATTTAACTAATGTGGCTCAAATTTCATCTTATCTACAATATTAACTACGTACAATAAATCTATCCCACAAATCATATATGAACTATAGCAAAGTCACGTGAATTTTCTACGACTTTCTACCCTGACCTGCACGGCTTGTCCTTTAACATCAAGGTTTTTCGCCTTTTTGTCGCGGGATTCTATCATGACTCTTAACATTCACGTTTTTCATGTGATAGTAGGGTATTCCAGACACAGCATATATATCAAATGTACGTGTTTTGCTATAATTTTGATTATCAACCATATTGTTGGATTGTGAAAATAAAAATGAAAGTATAGCACAATTTGTTGCTAATTGTATAGATCATTGTTGGAATGTAAAAATGAAAATGATTGTTAAAGATTGTGAAAATGAATATAAAAAAGTATTTAAACAAATAAGAAATTGCATTAAAAAATAGATAAAAAATAAAAATAAAAATAAAAATAAAAATAATATTTTTTTATCATAGAGAGTGCAATTAATGGCTAATTCAATATAGAGTTCAAATTTTGAATGATTAGCCAATAGAAAAAAAATGGAATATTAGCCAAACTTTGACTATTAGAATAACAAATCCAATGCTAGCTAGTGCTCTAACCAGTTGTGTATGGAGAAACTCGTCTCAAACAATGTCGTTTTAGGTGTATGGAGACTTCTTGTGCATGTTAAACCTCACTACAACAGAATGTGTGTTTTGTGACAGAGAAAACTGTCACAAAAAAATGGCAAACCGTCACTAAACATATTTGGTGACGGTTTGAAACCGTCACCATGACCGTCACCTAATGTGCGTCACAGAAAACATTTGGTGACGGTTTACTGTTCAACCGTCACAAAAAATATTTTTAGTGACGGTTGGAAGTGTTCCGTTCGGTACAACGTTCGAACGTTCCTTTTTTTGTGACGGTTATGAACTGTCACAGAAAATCACGTTCGGACGTAAAATCAAACGTTCGGACGTTATACCCGACCGATTGGCGTTCGAATTAGAGAAGTTGACATTCGTTGGATATCGTGTTCGAACGTATCATATTTACGTTCGAATGTTAATGCGTCCGAACGTTAATTACAATAAACGTTCGAATATTTGTTCGAACGTAAACGTAAATGTTCAAACGTAGCGCGTTTAATGTTCGGACGTTATTTCGAATGTAAATGAAGGAGCGTCCGAATGCAAGTTCTTTGTTCGAACGTTAGTCGCTTTACCATTCGAACGGTTTGTTCGTTTTAGCGTGAGTACGTTCGAACGTATAGTTTAACGTTCGAACGATTCAATTGTATTTACGTTCGAACGTTTGTTACAGTGTGAACCAACGTTCGAACGATTTTTATTTACATTCGAACGTACAAATCAGAAATACTAATTTCATAAAATTTAAAAACATAATACCAATTGTATCATATTACATACCCAATTAACAAGTAACAATGTCTTATAAAAGCACAAAATTAGATATTAAAACTAGTCAGAAATATTGATAAAATTTATTTCTTCTTTTTCCCTCGCCCACGGGGATTCTGTTGCGACGACATAACACGCTCCATTTGCACCATCATCTCCCGTTGCAGTTGCTTTTGCACTTCACTGCGTATTCTTTCCTCCTGGTCTCTCTGTTGGTCCTGCAAACGCGTCTCTAAATGAGACTGTCGTTCTAAGAGAGACTCTAACTCTTGTTGTCTCGACCTCATATACTCATTCTCACGCCGTGCAGCTTCTAAATCTGCCGTAAGATTATTAATTTGTGAAGCCGATGAGGTTGAGGAGGATGAATATTTATGCTTGATAGATCGTCCCAAACCTCTTGCCATACTAGACTGCGGCCTGAGCACTTGCGTAAATATGTCTATGTCACTAGGAGAGGATTCCTCAGAAGCCGATTGCATCTCCAACATTTTTCTCTGCAATTTAAAAGGTAATGATCGTAAATAATTAGTAACGTATTAAAAGAAATAGAAATAAGAAATAAACTATTAAAATATTATATAAATAATTTATTTAACAAAATTAACACTGCTTACATAATTATCTGCAGCGACAGGATCCATCCACTCACTATGCTCATTAGTGTGAGCAGCAGCATAGACATGAATGAGGGAAAAGTTTTCAGGATCATCACGTTTCTAACAAAGCGACAATATTAGCAATTTTAAAAAGATAATATTAGTACTTATCAGAAATAATATCAGGAAAATAAATTAATTCTATAATTTTTTAATTACCATTTTTTCAGCAAGACGGTAGAATGACCTTGAACCGGCACGATGGTGGACAGTCAGAACGGATCTATTCTGTGCATTTGTAGAACTCAAGTGCTACAAAATATATTAAAAATGTTAATTGTAATATGTATACATATAATATATAAAACGAATATGAATGTAAATAATTAAAAGATATAAATGTAAAATACCTGATAATCTGGAGATGCGAAAAGATCACAACACTTTATCCAATCATCTAACTTCATCAGCTGAAAAGGAGACTGCGCAGCCTCTTCCAACGTCTCAAACTTCTTGAAGTGGTCATGACATCGTCCTTTGTGACATCGGAATAGTGTAGCCATCAACTCATTCACGGTTCTCAAATCCTCGCTACGGCCAAAGTTGAGGTCGAATTCATCCTAATAAGGGAATCAAGTAAAAAATATAATATATTAATCTAGGTGAAAAAAATGTACTGAAAAGTAAACTCACCAGCACACGACTTCGAATGTGCTCCTTAATCTCATTCGGAACATCTCGCCATGAGCGCACATAAAATGGAGCATAAGCTCGAACTACTGTGCCAATATAGGAGGAAAGCGCTGCTGCACTATCATCTACTCCTCCAGTGGAATTATCAGGAATTGTGATCTTTAGTTTACCATGCCTTCTATTTTTTTCAAGAGAGATTCCACGTGTATAGCCACGACCGCGACGTGCAAATGCATCAACTACATGATAATAGATTTACTATAATTATAATTATATAGTTATTGAGAAAAAAGTATTAACTATATATATAATTATCAACGACAATATTTCCTTACTGGTAGGTGTCGACTGGCTGTTGTTCTCTTCTGTGTTAGCTTGATCTTCAAGAACGGATTACTCGAGTGGGGAGTCCTCAATGGATTCAGGACTTGGACTTGGCGGAGGCACATTTATTCGTTGTCGTTTTGGCGGCATTCTTTAAAATAATTAATTATATCAAAGAAAATTAATTAGAAGAAATTATGAAAATTCAAGATATTTTATAGTCACCTATATGAATAAAATATTTAGTACTTTTATTCTTCAGATGAATTTTCCATGCTTGTTTCAGAATCTCCATCAATAACATCTTCATCATCATCATGCACCTCTTCTTCATCATCTTTATCCACCTCCTGCCCGGATAGAAATACGTCTTCATCTTCTGACTCGTCTTCTTCTTTTTCCTCCTCACTGACTTGAATTGAATGATCATTTAATACAGACGGGTCGAGATGTACGGGTGGGACATCATCTCTACACAAGGGGAGCAACTCGAGTGCACTGAGGTCAACAAACAAGTTAATACCCTCTCCATCTTCCTGGTATGCCTCAACAATCGGAGTGTCATCTTCATCTCCACTATTCTCGTAATCTGTACTCGTTCCTGCTTCATATATATTTCGAGGAACAAATTTTTGTACGACTCACCAAGTTATCTCCCCACTATCTTCATCAGCACTTTTCATTGGATCAATCAAGTAATAGACTTGGGTAGCTTGACAAGCCAATACGAATGGATCATCTTCGTACCATTTAGATGCAGTATTGACACTCGTAAAGTGATTATCCCTATGTATCGAAACCCGACCACCGCCTAGATCCCACCAATCACATTTAAAGACATATGTTACAGACCCACCCAGATATTTCAATCCGATAATATCACGTATGACACCATAATAGTCAATATCATCTGTTCCATGACTCCCCTCGACCAACACACCACAATTTTGAGTCTTTCTATTACGTTCACGGTCCAAAGTATGGAATCTATAACCTCGAACCGTGCATGCAGTATATCGAAGTGCTCTATTTGAGGGACCACGGGCCAATGCATACAATTCAGAAGAAATTGATCCGGGATCACGAGCACGTTGTTCCAAAATCTATAAATTGAAATAGTATATATTTTTTATTTCATTATCCAGAGTTAAAAATTTCACAATATAACATATATATAATTTTAGTTCATACACGTTCTTCAAACCATCCTGGAAATTCTTCCTCGTGTCTTGCCTCTATATTTTCTACGCCTTCCGTCCTAAGTTTGTCCATGTGGTCACTGTTATAACATGTTGCAAAAGAAGTATATTTTGAGCACAACAATTCTAATTAATTTAAAGAAAACTATAATTATTCAAAGAAATGAAATGACATACCTAAGATAATCATCAATCTCTCGGCAGTTATTTAGCACATACCACCGAACTTTACCCAACTCTCCATCAATTAAATCGTAACCTGTTTGTGCACCCAAGGGTCGTACATTCTGGGAAAACACTGATAGCACACGAGGAGGCGGAGTAGCAAGATCAGCATTTCGCTCTTGACGATTAAATCGTGTCTCAACACCACGAAGATATAGAGAGCAAAATGTTAACCATTCATCGTGTATATAGGCCTCTGCTATTGAACCCTCAGCTTTGGCTTTATTCCCAACAGTGCGCTTCAATCGACCCAAATATCTTTCAACTGGATACATCCAACGGAACTGCACCGGTCCACCCAGAAGTACCTCTCGCGGTAAATGTATTGCTAAATGGACCATGACATCAAAAAATGATGGTGGAAAGATCTGCTCGAATTTACATAGTATAGTAGCAATGTCTTCTTCCAATTTCGACAACACATCTCGATTTACTACCCGAGCGCACAAATCCTTGAAAAACATACATAGTTCAGATATGGCCACACGTACATTAGATGTAAGCTTCCCACGAATTCCCACAGGTAATAACTTCTGCAAAAATACGTGACAATTATGACTTTTCAATCCATTGATTTTCCAATCATCAGGACTCACGCATCTATCAATATTTGAAGCATAACCATCTGGCAACTTCACACCTTGCAACCATTTGCAGAAATCCATCCTCTCCTCTCTCGTCATCGTAAAACATGCATGCGGCATGACCACCCTGTTGCCTTCCACCCGCAAATGCAGATTATGTTTAATTCTCATTCTCTCAAGATCTTTCCTCGTCTTGATCGTGTCTTTCGTCTTTTTGTTAATGCTCATCAATGTACCCAGTATATTATCACAAATATTCTTCTCTATGTGCATTACATCTAAACTATGTCGCAACTTGCATGACGACCAATACGGCAAGTAAAAAAAAATGCTACGCTTTGTCCAATTCAATTCTGGTACGGCTCGTTTTCTCTTGTTCTTTCCCCGACCTTTGCCAAAATTGTTCGCTCTAACATGTTGCAGTTGTTCCACTATCTCTTCTCCAGACAACTCTTTTGGTGCAATCCTATCCTCTACTCTCCCATCAAACTTGGCACATTCTCTTCTCCATGCATGATTTGCTGGTAAATAACGTCGACGACCCATGAAACACAATTTCTGAGAAAAGTTTAGCCACTCACTAGTAGTTTCTTTATTACATGTCGGACACGCTAACTTCCCTTTCGTACTCCAGCCGGAAAGATTCCCATACGCCGGAAAATTATTTATGGTCCACATTACCGCAGCATGCATATGAAAAGATGTCGACTTAGATGCATCATAAGTTCTAACCCCTGTTTCCCATAACTCTTTCAGCTCTTCAATTAACGGCTGCATGAATACGTCAATATCATTCCCAGGTGATCTAGGGCCAGGGATGAGTAAAGTTAACAAAAAGTTTGGCACCTTCATGCACCTCCATGGTGGAAGATTGTAACGGAATCAATACCACGGGCCAAGTGCTATAACTTGTACTCATATTCCTAAATTGGTTGAATCCATCGGTTGTGAGTCCCAGGCGCACGTTCCGAGCTTCTAACCCGAACTCTGGATACTGATTATCGAAAGACTGCCACGCAAGTGAATCAGCTGGATGCCTCATATACCCGTCATTCTTAACTTTTTTCTCCTCATGCCACCTCATATCATGAGCTGTTTTCTTACACATATATAGTCTTTGCAACCTAGGTTTCAAGGAAAAATACCGCAACACCTTAACCGGGACGTTTTTCTTACCTTTCCACCTCGACTCTCCACATACAGAACATGCATGTCATGCTCCAATTCTCATTACCTTTTTGATAAGGTAGTTGGTCCTATCCCATTCGAGATTATATTCTCCATATTGCACAAATCTCGTCACTCTACTAATTTCTACGTTAGTAGAAATTTCGGCAGCACCTCCCCATAATTCTCCAAGTATACATGTTCAAATATCGGGATTGTGACCCTACGAACAGTATACCCGAAGAACAGTAGAAGAAGACACCGAAACTTCATATTGAACATGGAAAGTAGCGAGTAACAAAAATGTGCAATACAGATAATATAATCTCAAACTGTCCACACTGGACAATTCAGGAATCAGTGGACACATAAATGTACACTGATTCCCAAACGGGTCTAAGGGTATTTATGAAATGTCACACGCATCTAGCAAAAAATCATACAACAATATCTCCATATTGTTAAACTAAAGAGGGATGGAAGATTATGTGACCCTACGTATCGTGTCTTGTACACAACGAGGGAGAATGATCTTGAAGAAATGTTTAAATTTTAGTCTAATTACTTAACCGTCACAAATTGTCCGACCTTGACAACTCTCAAGGCCGAAGAGACTATGACAGTCAAGCAATTAGATTAAAATTTAGAGATTATAATTGTTATATATAATTTTAAAGGTTATTATATAATTTTAATTATTATCATTCCACAATTATAATCTTAATTGTTATACTTAATTGAGTGAGTTATTTACTTATATAGACAATAAGTATATAATTTTTATATAAGAATCTATTTGATCCTTATTTCCTTTCTCTTTAGTTTATAATAAATAAGTATATTTACATATTCAAACTCTACTTATTTAGTAGTTTCAAGACTTTTTTATTGAAGAGTATTTTAAAGGTTATATTATAATTTTAATTATTATCATTCTTAAAATATAATTTTAATTGTTATACTTAAATTGTAAAAGAAGTATAATATAATTTTAAATATTATAATTCTTAAAGAGTTAGTTTTATTTGTTATTACTTAATTTCAAATATTATTATAAATATTTAATTATCATTCTTAAATTTCAATGGTTATACAATAATTTTAATTATTATAATTCTTAAAGAGTTACTTTTATTTGTTATTACTTAATTTGAAATATTATTATCATAATTTTTCAAATCCATATCACAATATAATCACAATAACTCACAAACTATTTACAAACTATACAAATAATAATCACAATATTTCAATTGTAAGCATAAAATAACATGCCACATGTATTAATAAAGCTTAAGGACAATATATTTGTAACAATGTAAACATATTCAAACGTCATTCACAAATAATAATTTAAATATTTCAAATCCATATCATAACATATTCATAATAACTCACAATATATTCACAAAATAACATGCCACATGTATTAACATATTTCTAAAGTTGAGTAAGCAATAAACATGTATTAACAAAGCCTAATGAAAATATATTTCTAATAATAAACACAATATTTCAAATTCATATCACAACATATTTACAATAACTCACAAACTATTTACAAACTATACAAACAATAATCACAATATTTCAAGAGTAAGCATAAAATCACAACAACATATTGATAAAGTTTAGAAATATACCTAGCACTCACAATATCCTCTTACAAATCAAAATCTTTCAACTTCCCAAAACAAGCAATCCTTAAAAAAAAATACAACACTAACTTATTAGAAATATTCTATAACAAAAACACATTGTATGAATATCATAAAATTAAAATAAAGACAAGAAATAAAAAATTTTTCTTACCAAAACTCAACTCTCTCTAACTCTCTAACTCAACTCTCTCTCTCTCACTCAAACACCCTCTCTCTCTCTCTCCCTCTCTCTCTCTCTCTCTCTCTCTCTCTCTCTCTCTCTCTCTCTCTGTTGCGCGCACGGGAGAAGAAGAAATGATCCGCTTCCTCCCGTGCGCGTACTGATTAAGTTCTAAAATTATTAGTTTAAACGTTCGAACGTTTAAGTTGTACGTCCGAACGTTATATTCTAAAATTATTCCTGCACAGAACGTTCGGACGTTCACAGTACACGTTCGAACGTACCCTTCTTATTTATAACATAAAATCTAGCGGGAAAGTTCCCGCACTTTCCTCATATATGTTCGAATGTATCACAATTTTTCGTTCAAACGCTCGTAAATTTACAGATGAACGTTCGAACATTTAACTTAAACGTCCGAACGTACATGTCATCAAAGTGTTACAATATTTGAGCGGGAAATTTTTCGCACTAATTTAACTAACGTTCGAACGTTAACATATTTGGTGTTCGGATGTACATAATTTTCTGGTGATTTTCATCAAATAACGTTCGAACGTATAGTATAAACGTCCGAACGCCTGAATAATCACACAGATACCTTAATCGAGCGGGAAATTTCCCGCTCTTAGTTTAACGTTCGAACGTTAACTTGAAACGTTCGAATGTACGATTCCTACTATACTAACTTATAATATAATATATATATACTACATTTTATATATCTATAACTATATATTACATTGTATAGTATGATAGCATAATATACTTTAAATGAGAACATCAACGTATATAATATATAAACTATACCATATATATAAATCAATAATATATATTAAATTGTTACTTATTAAATTCTTTATTATATACTAACTTATAGTATAATATATATACTACATTTTATATATATATAACTATATACTACATTGTATAGTATGATATCATAATATACATTAAATGAGAACATAAATGTATATAATATATAAATGATACCATATATATAAATCAATAATATAATATTAAATTTTTACTTATTAAATTCTTTATTATATACTAACTTATAGTATAATATATACACTACATTTTATATATCTATAACTATATACTACATTGTATAGTATGATAGCATAATATTTTAAATGAGAACATAAATGTATATAATATATAAATTATACCATATATATAAATCAATAATATATATTAAATTGTTACTTATTAAATTCTTTATTATATACTAACTTATAGTATAATATATATACTACATTTTATATATATATAACTATATACTACATTGTATAGTATGATATCATAATATACTTTAAATGAGAACATAAATGTATATAATATATAAATGATACCATATATATAAATCAATAATATAATATTAAATTTCTACTTATTAAATTATTTATTATATACTAACTTATAGTATAATATATATACTACATTTTATATATCTATAACTATATACTACATTGTATAGTATGATAGCATAATATTTTAAATGAGAACATAAATGTATATAATATATAAATTATACCATATATATAAATCAATAATATATATTAAATTGTTACTTATTAAATTCTTTATTATATAATAACTTATATTATAATATATATACTACATTTTATATATCTATAACTATATACTACATTGTATAGTATGATAGCATAATATTTTAAATGAGAACATAAATGTATATAATATATAAATTATACCATATATATAAATCAATAATATATACTAAATTGTTACTTATTAAATTCTTTATTATATACTAACTTATAGTATAATATATATACTACATTTTATATATCTATAACTATATACTACATTGTATAGTATGATAGCATAATACTTTAAATGAGAACATAAATGTATATAATATATAAATGATACCATATATATAAATCAATAATATAATATTAAATTGTTACTTATTAAATTCTTTATTATATACTAACTTATAGTATAATATATATACTACATTTTATATATCTATAACTATATACTACATTGTATAGTATGATAGGATAATATTTTAAATAAGAACATAAATGTATATAATATATAAATTGTTACTTATTAAATTCTTTATTATATACTAATTTATATTATAATATATATACTACATTTTATATATCTATAACTATATACTATATTGTATAGTATGATAGCATAATATTTTAAATGAGAACATAAATGTATATAATATATAAATGATACCATATATATAAATCAATAATATAATATTAAATTGTTACTTATTAAATTCTTTATTATATACTAACTTATAGTATAATATATATACTACATTTTATATATCTATAACTATATACTACATTGTATAGTATGATAGCATAATACTTTAAATGAGAACATAAATGTATATAATATATAAATTATACCATATATATAAATCAATAATATATACTAAATTGTTACTTATTAAATTCTTTATTATATACTAACTTATAGTATAATATATATACTACATTTTTTATATCTATAACTATATACTACTTATTAAATCATCAATAAACACCATAAGCTCATAAACTATTCACAAAATTCACAAACAATAATCACAATTATTTCAAGACTAAGTATAAAATCACAACAACATGTATAAACATATTGCTAAACTTTAGAAATATAACAAACACTCACAAAAAAACCAATAATCTAATTGTCAATAATATTATATAACATCCTAATATATAACATAAATATTTATAATATAATATTAAATTAAAAAACGTTCGAACGTAATAATAAGTACGTTCGAACGTTCTGTGTATATAAGGCCAAAACCGAACGTCGAAACGACATTTCCAATACGTATCATCGTCTACTCCGTTGCAAGCCGCCACGCCTCCTTCACCGCCGCCGTCAACTCCGCCACAACCGTCACTAAAGGTAGGCATTCATCTTTTATTCAAGTAACATGTATTTTATTGAGATTTGGATTGAGATTTGGATTGAGTTTTGTTTAAAACCGGATAAGTGGTTGCCGGATTTTCAACTTCATTTTCCGGCCACCACGGCTAGTCATTGGCCGAATAGTCACCGTAGAAATGTTTATTGAAGTGTATACTTCATTTCCACGGTGACATTTCGGTATTTAGAACCGTGTAGAGAAATTTTTGAGATTTCAATAATGGCTGAGTCGACTCAGCCATTCTGCGTCGAAACGTTCGAACGTTTCACCAAGACGTTCGAACGTATGACGTTTAAATTACAGAGCCGTTACGGCTTCCACGTTCGAACGTTTAATTATAACATCCGAACGTAATGATTTTCTACATTATTCATGCTTTGACGTTCGGACGTTCATATTTATGTTCACACGTAAAACAAATACGTTCGAACGTATTTGTTTTAACGTCCGAACGTACGTCATCCAATATTTATTTACTGCTTATGTTCGAACGTACATTGTTACATTCGAACTTATTTGTTTTACGTTCGAATGTAAATATATTGACATTATTTTACGTGCGAACGTATAAATAAACGTCCGAACGTTTTATCTTTAACGTTCGAACGTTAAAGAAACGTTCGAACGTTACGGCAGAGCATCTTAAAATTAATACAAAAAAATGCATTATTGTAAATAATTTTTTTTTCCTTTTCTATTTTCAGGATATGGCTCTTCCACTGCATACTAGGAAACGAGGGAGGGAAGGAGCCACGTCGGACACTGCCCGTATCGGAGCTCGTACTGTTATGGTAGAGCGAGAGGTCTTAATTAATGAGTTCGACGAACTCTGTTGGCAGCAGACGAACCTGAGAGATGTTTTCCTCAGTAGAGGCTGGGGAAATATCTGCACATTGAGGGGGAAGGTATACCCCTCAATGGTTCAAGAATTCTATATGGGGATGTGTGACATGCCTCAGGATGCATCCTCTCACACCGTGACTGTACGCGGTGTTTCCATTGAGGTATCAGCAGATGTCATCGGCGAGCACTTTGGGATTCGTCGAGGAGTGGAGACATTTGCACACTCGACACCCCGTGAGGATGTAGGCACTTCTACATCATCTACTGGCCGGGGATGTGAGCCAGCATCAGCCAGAGATGCAGGCCAGTCAGAGGCTGAGGATACTGGCGTCAAGGCTCGGGATGATGACCGAGACGAGGATTTCTACATCTTCACCGGGAGGGATCGCATGCAGATTGAGCGGAAGAACGCCTTCAACCAGAACCATCTGCTGCATTTCTTCCGCATGTTGCACCTTATTGTTGCAACAAATGTCGATCCTGTGGCTCATAAAACCACATTTAGTCGGCTTCGGGCACAATTTTTGATACGAGTGGCACGTGGAGATCCTATAGATTTGCCATTGCACATCTTTCAGAGGATCCGTTACGAGGCGAGCATCGTCTCCACGGATAATCTCTCATATGGTGTCCTCATCAGCCGACTATTACTTGCACGGGGAGTGCCGACCCAGCCAGAGGAGCGGGTCAAAGATCAGATGAGCCCCCTCGACATGACCACGCATCGACGTAGCATTGGACAGGCGAGGGGACGTCAGCCACCCCCTGTAGAGGATCTAGTTCCTCCGACGCAGCCTGAGCCAGGTCATGTCGGGAGTAGTAGTCAGCATACGCCGAGTACATTTGCAGGAGATGTGCGGCCTGCTTGGGTTGATGCGGTCATCTCACAGCTGACTGCGCATATCGATCATAAGATCGATCGATCACTCGAGGCTATATCGGCATCTGTTGCCGAACTCACCCATCGTGTAACTATCCTCAACGACAAGGTTGATACCTTGACTGAGGAGGTACGGAGTTCGACTTTTGCGGATAACGTTATCATCTGACTGTTGTTTACTACATTCTATCAAATTTTGTATTTTATTTTTAATATTTGTAACGAAAAATATTATTGAATATTTCTATCGTTTTTTAATTTCAATTTTTAATCTTCTTTGATGTTATATTTTTCAACTTTAATACTAAATCACTGCATTTCAAATATATATAAATCAATAATATATATTTATATATTACAAAGTGTGTATATATAAATATATACAATTCAATTTTTTAGACTTGTTCACAAATTATGCACAATAAAAATCACATAATTTTTAAATTAAAGTCATTTAATTTAAATTTACAATGAACGTTCGAATGTTATTACTTAACGTTCGAACATTGGTGCAAACATTTTACATTCGAACGTAAAATTAATAACATTCGAACGGTTGCGCCAAAACATTTTACGTTCAAACGTAAACAGACATAACGTTCGACCGTATATGTAACGTTCGAACGCATATTTCCCATACGTTGGAACGTAAAAAAATCTCATTCTATCTTTAGTGACGGTTTCCAGAAACTGTCACAGAAAATGCCTTTTAGTGACGGTCTAGGGACTGTCACAATTTCCCAACCGTCACTAAAAAGCAATTGTGTTGTAGTGCCTCAAGTCGTTAATTAAGGTATATTTTGAATCATTTTGGACATTTGGATATGGAAATGGGTTCCCTTCTCGGAATAAACTACAAGATACATAAGAATATTGTACTCTTTTTTCTTAATCATATTTTTTTCTTTTTAAATTTTTGCTTGGAAAAATGTTAACGATAAATATTTCTTGTATATATATGGTCATCCAATATGGGAGAATTATATACGCATACATGTATGTGATGGACAACCATTTAAATTCTACAATTTCTACCTTTTAGAATTCTAGCTCATTCATGCATCAATTCCTAGAATTCTTGAATTCACCAATATATATGTATCTTAATTCGCGTAGCACCTTTTCATATATATTATTTGAGTAATACTACATGTAGTTGTGTAGTGTGTAAGTACTGTGCAGTTGCTTTGAAAAAGAGTGGGGTCTATTATTAAAAAATTAATTTTTTTTTTCATGTGGGTCTTGTATTTATTCACTTTTTTTTTTAAAGTGATTGCGCGGTACTTGCACACTCACGACTGCAACTATCATTTTTCATACTACTTAGATTAAAATGAAGTCATGAGTATCATTTGTAACATACCGGTTAGTTTTTGCATTTTTCTTATAATTTCTTCTACCAAATTATCTCCAAATAACTTTTAACAAAAAAGGAAAAAAACAAAAAACAAAAAACAAAACTTGCATCTTTCATTAGGAACAATTGCAAGAAATAAAAACAAGGTAAAGATCTTATCGACTCTCCGACCATACTTATCATACTTCATTTTCATATTGGTCATCATGCATTTTAATATATGCATGATCATAACCTCGACACCCTTATTTTATAAATCTGATAGGATATATATATACTCCATAGTACATTTGAAAATCAGAATCTATATAAACGTCAGGTTAGCACAATATTGCTTGTACATTTCCATCATCAAATTTTCACCGTTCTTATCATTTCTTCTACAAAATTAACTCCATATATTTTTTCAACAAAAAAGAAAAAGAAGAAGAAAAAGCAAGACACAACTTGCATCATGCAAGGATAAAAAACCATTTGCAACAAATCATGCTTTTCAATTGGCAGGACTTATGATACTTCCTTTTTATACTGATCGCCATATATATATATAATAATACATGGCCATCACTCTCAATAAGCTTATATATATATATATATGTGTGTGTGTGTGTATATATGTATATATATAGATATATGATATGTCTTGCGATTAATGCCCTACGAATCCTATTTGCACGAGTGACTTTTTGCTATTGTAACACCTGGTTCCACTGTGAAACTCAGGCCCAGACCAGATGTAAGCCTAGCCTTCAAGAGAAAACGACGCTTGGGTAAGCTTCATCCCTTTCAAAATTTTTTCTTGACCCTGACGGTTACTGCTCTTATCTCTTCCCATTAAGCTTTTCACACCTCCGAATCCCTCTCCACCTCGAGTTCCACCTCCCAATGCCCCTGTAACCTTTTTTTTTTCTCCTTTTTAAGCTCTCTCTCAACAAACTCTTTCTATCAATATCTCTCAAGCTCTCGGTTCTCTCTCTCAGAGTCTCTCTCGTTTCACTACAAACCTACATGCACTCACCATTATTTGGGTCTTTCGCACTGCTACAACATCGCCAACCTCCCTGCACTACCATCCTCCACTCTCATGCACCATCATCAGCAATAGATGGCGTCGGACATCAAGACTCTGTTGTCGGAAGCAGCCCCGTTGTACTCCTCACAAGGGTCACACATGAAACCACCGTAAGCCACCCCAAAGTAGAACTCCTCCTCCGACGTTTCCTATGAATCAACCACCCCCATGCACGTTCAATAGCTTTAAGCCATAGCGTCGTAACCTCCTCTCTCTAATCACCACTGTGCCAACCACCGAAACCTTGGACGAGTGTACCTTGTTGCACCATGCCGAAACAGGGGAGGTATTTCCCCACTGTAAGACACTGCAACCACCCCCTCACCGAGAACTTCATCACGTTGAGACTCCACAGAAAACGCAGGTGAAAACTTTCCGTCACCCCTTGTTTGCGGCACGCCACCTCAGTCTCACGGTGAGCTGCATCTCTCTTTCTCTCATGCTTGGCTTGCTCATCCTGTTACCTCTCTCTCTCTCATCACATGGTTTCTCTCTCATCACCCTCTCTCTTTCTCTCTCAGTGCTCCACCTCCAAGCTCGCCGATGAATTCATCTCAGTTGTCCATCTCCGTCGACGTCTTGTGAGTCCCTGTCATAGTTGATCTAGCTCTCTCTCGGTGAGCTTAGTTCTTACATATGTTCTGGTCGGTTCTTTTATGTTTCAGAAACTTTGTCTGTAAACTTTTTTTAACTTCCCATTTTATTTCCTAAAACATCCCTTTTGGTGAGTTTTATATTTATAAGTCTAGTGCTCAATTTATGAGAGTAATATATATATATATATATATATATATATATTAAGATATGAATTTTTGAAGTGAACGGTAAGTACAAAATTTTATTTTGAATCATTTTTAAAGAATATTTTTTATTTAACCAAAATTATGATTTTTTTCTACTTATAATAATTTTGATATAATTATGTTATTTAGTTTTATATTTTATAGTTAGACCTCATTAGTAAATGAGTTATAATTTAATACTTTAGTCATAGATTAAGTTGGATATTGAGGAATTTGGGAAGTGATGATATTTTTAGGGATTGAGAATTTAGATTTTTTAGGAATAAAAATAGGTTATTTTAGCATCTTAGGCTTAAATATTGAAATACGTGTTCGATTGAAAATTTACGAAAATTACATGATTATTTTATAGGTGACACGCTAAGAAGTCCAAGTAAGCAGGGTCATATACTAGCTTTGCATAAAAGAAATGAAACAGGTTGACTTTGAAAATATGCACATTTGTTTTTGAAAAGAAATATGAAAACGACCTCATATGTTTGTTCTGCATATGCATAAATTCTATATAAGAGAAAGTATTTTCGGTCATGACTGGTGTAGACATGAGCTAATTTTGTACATTATGTTTCTAAACTATGCAAAAAGAGTGAATATGAGATCAAAAAAGTTTTGTTTTGATTAAATTAAGAAGTTTTGTTTTTGTTATTCTTGAATATTTGAAATGATCTAAAGCTGTTCAATACTTGGTTTTGATATGATGTGAAATCTGAAAACTTTGGCACGAGATTCTGAATTATGATTCTGTATCTGAATATAATCTGGTTCCAATGATGTTCTGTTCGGTTTCTATTACGGTGCTGCCATGGGTAAAATAGTGGCATACGGCCCAGCCACAGGTATAATGGTGGTTTATAAGCCTACCAGGGGTGAAATATGGTATGCGACCCAACCACGAGTATAATGGTGGTTTATAACCCTACCACAGGGGTGAAACATGATATACGACCTAGCCACGGGTATAATGATGGTTTATATCCCTACAACAGGGGGTTAAACATGGACTATGGCTCAGCCATGGGTATAATGGTGGTTTATAACCCTACTACGGGGGTTAAACATGGTATCTATCACGATGTGATGCTCTGATATGATATGAAGATTATGTTTCAGATTTTGATATGCCAAAGGATTTTTGAATAAGAAATTTTTATGAAAGTTTCGCTCTGATATTTTTGATAATATGTTTTGATTAAGCATTCTGTATGCAAATATCCTAATTCTGCATTCTGAAAGAAAATGTTTTGTTCTGCATTTTGAATTCTATAAATGCTCATATTTATATACTAGTATATGTTCTATGCTTACTGAGTTGTTGATAACTCACCCCTTATCTCCATAATATTTTTCAGATATTTTGATGGTTCAGCTGAGGATCAAGATTATGAGGCATTGGGTGAGATGATTTTAAGTATAGTGGATTAAGCATAGAAAGTTTTTATGAGTATTGACGATTTTTATTAAGAAATTCTATTGTATTATCATGCCTTGGTATTTTGGAAAATTGGTTATATGGAGGAAATTAGTTTGAGTCGAAACTTCTATATGATATTGGGAATTTGGAGTCTATTATTATTTTGTTGAAATATGAGTTTAAGTGATAGGAAGTAACTCTCCGACTCGTGTGGGACCGGAGCGTTATAGTTGGTATCAGAGCCATGTTTGAGATTCTGTATACTATAATAAGGAGTTTGATGAAATTTAAGGTTTGAGGTTTTGCAGACTATAAACATATGAGATTTGGATATCTATGAGTTTTATGGAATAATGTTCATATTTGAGGTGTAGAGATTTGATGACTATAAGGATGATTATGTGGATGTCTAAGGTTTGAGATTCTGCAGACTTTATTGGTTTAGTTTTGGAATATGAGGTTTAGAGTTTCTGAATACAAAAAAAAAAAAAAGAAAAAAGAAAAAGTGATTTTGATGAGGTCGAAGGTTTTAGAAATTCTGTAGGTCTAAAATATGATTTTGAGGATATTTAAGGCTTCCGCATTTGCATACTCATGGAAGGTGGCTTACGAAATCTGAGATTTAGAGGATCGGCATACTTTAAAAATGATCTGGATGAGATTTGATGTTTTAGACTTTTCAGTACTTAAGAAATGATTTTTCATGAGATTTAGAATTTTTGATCCGGTAGGCTTATTTTGTGGACTGTAGGAAATGATTTTGATAAGATTTATGATTTAGATTTTGAAGGTGTATATAAGTTTGATCGGAAGTCAGGTCTGACAGTTGTAGACTCTAATATTTGAGATTTTGGACTTCATTTTTATTTTATTTTATATATATATATATATTATATTTTTGCCGATATACTTCTTTTATTCATTTTTGGGTAAGTCCTTGGTCCAACCTAACAAAACTTTTGTTGGCAACTCAAGTTAGCATTTTGATCATAGTACTTTTGAAAATTAATTTTTTTATAAAAATTTTTCTTGTATCTTTTGTAAAAAAAAAAAAGAAAGAAAAAAAAGAAAAAAAAGAGTTTTTCAATGATATGACCAATTTTTGAACCCAATTACATCGTGTGATCCTCCTATTCTAGGTGCGAGTCATTTCCTTCCATAGTCACTTAGTGGAGCACACCATTTGTGCCTAAATTGGGATTTCAATCATTAGACTAATTTCTCTTTCACCAACTACGAGAAGGTCCCAACTTCACTACTTCATCTTTGATTTTCAATCATTCTGTTACGACTACCCAACCCTATCCACCCCGTGGGTTTGATTTGGTATATGGATTTCTGCATTCTCGGATCACTCCAAAACAAAAAGATTGTATTTATGAGTACTAGTGTTTGGTCATCAGACATAAATGTGTACTTAATTGGTTTTGATTGTAGTTGAGGATGAGAGAGGATATCTAAAAGTATAAGTGAGTGTGCATGGATTTTGGTACAGAAGAGATCTTTTTCGTTATCGAAGTGTGGTAAAAGTTATCTTGGTAGGTGCTGAAATGGACTACACTCGGCATTGAGGTATTTATGGATTTTAGTTTTAGAAAGTTTTGTGAAGTTATTAGAGTGCGCAGTGGATGTGTGATTTTTGATAAGATGATGGTTTGAGAGTAAACTTGGTGATAATTGGAAAATGAGTTGTGAGCGAGATCATGCAGGTTTTAAATATCATGGTTATAGATTTTGAGTTCGAGGATTTATAAAAATGATAGATTTTTTTTTTAGGGATCTCGACCTAAGTTGGATTCCTTTGTGAATTGAGTGTGAGATTAAGGACCCCAGACTTAGGAGAGTTTATTTTTACTATCCATATGATTAGGTTAATAATTCTATGTGCTTTTTCGGTTGAAGTTAGGTTAAGAAGTTGGGTGAAAATTTTTAGTAGGTTGTTAATTGAGCCCGTTGTGGAAGATTACACTTTGAAAAGGATTGCACACCAAGGTGTATGATAATTGCTACAATGTCCGCGAGTGTATATGTCTAGAGGGAATTATTCTTATACTTGAAATCCCATAATTGAGGTTTATACTTTAGGATTGAACTGGATCCCTTTATATATGGAAATCGACACTAAGTACGTGAATGTGTATGCTAAGAGGATTAAGAGGTATTTAAGGCATTGGGCATTAAATATTGGAAAAATTATGTTTGACACAATGATTGAGGATAAAAAAGGCATGCAATAGTGGAGGTGACGGTTAAATGTGTAGGTTTTACTTCAGGTACTACTAAATTTCGAGGACGAAATATTTATAAGGAGGGGAGAATGTAACATCCGGTTCCACCGTGAAACCCAAGCCCAGACCAGATGGAAGCCTAGCCTTCAAGAGAAAACGACGCCGTTTTAAGTAAGCTTCCTCCCTATCAAAATTTCTTCTTGACCTCGACGGTTACAACTTTTATCTCTTCCCATTCAATTTTTTACACGTCTAAATCCCTCTCCATCTCGAGTTCCACCTCCCCACGCCTTGGTAACCTTTTTTTTCTCCCTTCTAAGTTCTCTCTCAACAAACTCTTTCTATCCATATCTCTCAAGCTCTTGGTTCTCTCTCTCAGAGTCTCTCTCGTTTCATTGCAAACCTACATGCACTCACCATTATCTGGGTCTTCCGCACTGCTACAACACCGCCAACCTCCCTGCACTACCATCCTCCACTCTCATGCACCATCATCAGCAATAGATGGCACCAGACATCAAGACTCTGCTGTCGGAAGCAACCCCGTTGCACTCCTTACAAGAGTCGCACATGCAACCACCGTAAGCCACCCCAAAGTACAACTCCTCTTCCGACATTTCCCTTGAATCGGCCACCCCCACGTACGCTCAACAACTTTAAGCCACCGTGTCGCAACCTCCTCTCCCTACTCACCACTGTGCCAGCCACAGAAACCTTGGACGAGTGTGCCCTGTTGCACCATGCTGAAACAGGAACCCCCCCCCCCCCAATCGAGAACTCCATCACGTTGAGACACCACATAAAATGCCAGTGAAAACTTCCCGTCACACCCTATCCGCCGCACGCCACCTCAGTCTCACGGTGAGCTGCATCTCTCTCTCTCACGCTTTGCTAGCTCATCCCGTTACCTCTCTCTCTCTCTCATCACATGGTTTCTCTCTCATCACTCTCTCTCTCTCTCTCTCTCTCTCTCTCTCTCTTAGTGCTCCGCCTCCAAGCTCGCCAGCTAATTCATCTCAGCTTTCCATCTCCGTCGACGTCCAACTCCGAGTCCCTGTCACAGTTGATCCAACTCTCTCTTGGTGAGCTCAGTTTTTACGTATGTTCTGGCCGGTTCTTTTCTGTTTCAGAAACTTTGTCTGTAAACTTTTTTTAACTTCCCACTTTATTTATGAAAACATCCCTTTAGGTGAGTTTTATATTTATAAGTCTAGTGCTCAGTGTATGAGAGTAATATATATATATATATATATATTATATATATATATATATATTTAACATATGAATTTTTGAAGTGAACAATAAGTACGAAATTTTATTTTGAATCTTTTTAATAGAATATTTTTTATTTAACCAAAATTATGATTTTTTTCTACTTATAATAATTTTGATATAATTATGTTATTTAGTTTTATATTTTATAGTTAAACCTCAATAGTAAATGAGTTAGAATTTAATACTTTAGTCATCGATTAAGTTGGATATTGAGGAATTTGGGAAGTGATGATATTTTTAAGGATTGAGAATTTAGATTTTTGAGGAATAAAATAAGTTATTTTAGCGTCTTAGGCTTAAATATTGAAATACGTGTTCGATTGAAAATTTACGGGTATTACGTGATTATTTTATAGGTGACGATTAATATTTGTTCGACATTGTTGAGAAAATTTTTGAAAGGCTAAGAAGTCCAAGTAAGCGGGGTTCATATTTTAGCTTTGCATAAAAGAAATGAAACATGTTGACTTTAAAAATATGCACGTTTGTTTTTGAAAAGAAATCTGAAAACGATCTCAGATGTTTGTTTCTGCATGTGCATAAATTCTATATAAGAGAAAGTATTTTCGGTCATAACTAGTGTAGACATGAGCTAATTTTGTACATTCTGTTTATAAACTATGCAAAAAGAGCGAATATGAGATCCAAAAAGTTTTGTTTTGATTAAATGAAGAAGTTTTGTTTCTGTTATTCTTGAATATGTGAAATGATCTGAAGCTGTTCAGTACTTGGTTTTGATATGATGTGGAATCTGAAAACTTTGGCATGAGATCCTGAATTGTGATTCTGTATCTGAATATGATCTTGTTCTGATGATGTTCTGTTTGATTTCCATTATGGCCCTGCCATGGGTATAATAGTGGCATACGGCCTGGCCACGGGTATAATGATGGTTTATAACTCTTCCACGGGGTGAAACATGGTGTACGGCCCAACCACGGGGTATAATGGTTATTTATAACCCTACCACTGGGGTGAAACATGGTATACGGCCTAGCCACGGGGATAATGGTGGTTTATAACCCTACCACATGGGTTAAACATGGTATATGGCCCAGTCATGGGTATAATGGTAGTTTATAACCCTACCACGGGGTTTAAATATGATATTTGTCCCGATTTGATGCTTTGGTATGATATGAAGATGATGTTTCAGATTTTGATATGCCAATGGATTTTTGAATAAGAAAGTTTTATGAAGGTTTTGCTCTGATATTTTTTATAACATGTTTTGGTTACACATTCTGTAAGCAAATATTCTGATTCTGCAATTTGAAAGAAAATGTTTTGTTCTGCATTCTGAATTCTGTAAATGCTTATGTTTACATACTAGCATATGTTCTCTGCTTACTGAGTTATTGATTACTCACCCCTTATCTCTACAAGATTTTTTAGATATTTTGATGGTTCAGCTGAGGATCAAGATTATGAGGCATTGGGTGAGATGATTTTAAGTATAATGGACTAAGCATAGAAAGTTTTTATGAGTATTGGCCATTTTGTTAAGAAAGTTTATTGTGTTATGATGACTTGTCATTTTGGAAAATTTGTTATATTGAGGAAATTAGTTTGAATAGAAATTTTTATATGATATTGGGAATTTGGAGTCTATTATTATATTGTTGAAATATGAGTTTAAGTGATATGAAGTAACTCCCCAACCCATGTCAAACCAGGGCGTTACAACTATAATATTTTATTTAATAAAGTATTTGTTTGTTTGATAATTACATGAATATTGGGCATTACATTTATTTAGTCTGTAAGTTATATTGTATGTAACGTGTCATTCTAACACTTAACAAAAGAAAGGGCAAGATTACTTACAGAAATCGTGGCCCATAAAGCTCCCAAAATAACTTTATTCAAGATTACTCAAGAACTTCACTCGGTTTCACTCTTTTGCTCACTAAGGAGGAGAAATGCTCTCAAGACTCAAAAGAAGGCTTGGAGGAGAGATATGGAGGAATGAAGAAGTGAGGGAGGTATTTATAGGCTTTTAGATGGGAGGGGGACGTTGGTTTTGGCTCCAAGGAAGTGAATGTGAGTGGTGGAGGTGGGAGGTGGAGTGCTTGAGTGCAAAATGCCAAGGGTGACATCACTTGGCTCAGTTCAATAGTGGTCTAAAATTTCATAATTCATCATGGAAGAGAGCTAGAAGATGTCCATAAGTGCATGGGTTGCTTGATTAAGATGTTTGAAACAAAAATCCACAAGACAAGTAAGCCATAGCCAACGGTTTTGGGTTTCCTTCAAAGCTGTCCATATTTTGATCTCTCTTTTGTCCCATCCTCTTGGTCTGTATTGGGGAAATTATGACCATCATTTGAAGGCTTTTTCAGGTGAGGAAGAGAGGCATGAGTGGCTGCCAAGTGATCGTGCTTAGGCAAAAAACAAAGGGGCGAAATGGGTGATGGTTCAACCAAGCGATTTCAAGTGAGTGCCTCTTTGAGCCAATCGGTTGGGCTGCCTTACGGAGGTAATTGGTGCTTTCTCTTGAGTGATTTGAAGTACTTCCAAGGTACAAAAGGACAAGGGAGGTGGTGTGGGGTAGTTACCAAAATAGGTGCAGAAAACTCAATTGAAACCCAAGGCCACTTGGTTTGGTTTCAACTAGGCTTGTAATGGAATTGGTTGGGTTTCTTGGAGCCAATTCGTCCAGTGCTAGAACTGAACTAGGAGGGTTAAGCCATGAAAATGGTGTAAAAGGCGAGGGCTAGGGGCTGATTTGGTGCAATGCACATGAAGGTGCACCTAGGTGCCGATTGATGGTGACTTGGGCATTGACATGGCTTTGCTTCTATTGACATGTGTTGGGTCAAGTATAAACTTCTAAATTAATCTAAGAACAATTAAAATCAACAATAAAAACCAATAATCTCATATTATAAATGGGGAAAATAAATTAAAGAAAAATTAAGCTAAAAACATGGTTTAGAGGTTACTAATCATGTATGAGATGATTAGTGCTTCTTAACTCAAGTTAGAAGCTTAACCATGGTTAGATGGAAACCTTAGGGGTGTGTGACACAACTTGGACTTGAGGGAAACCAATGGTATGGTGTGTGTGGGCTCCAATTGGAAGAATGAAATAAAAGACAAGGCGTTGGGCTTCAAGGATTGGGCTTTGGTTGGGTCAAAAGTGCAAGCCTTGGATGTGCGTTTTGGAGTGGGTTATTATATGGACCTTATGGACTCAAAGGCCTACTAGGTTGGGTCCTAATCTTTAGGTCTTTCCTCAATTGGGCCAAAGTCTTGAATCTTACTAAGTTAGGCCCATTGGCCTTATGCTTACTAAGTTGGGCCCAATATCTTGGGTCTAATAAGCTAGGCCCATAGTCTAGTGTCCAATAAGTGAGGCCTAAAATCTTATGTATTCCAAGTTGGGCCTAAGGCCTTCATTCTTACTAAGTTAGGCCCAATGACTTTATGTCCTTTACATTGGGCCTATTTTCTAGTGTCCTCCAAGAAAGACTTAAAACTTTATATCTCACAAGTTGGGCCCTAAGGCTTTTTAACATCTTATTCTTAGCCCATTACATCCTTAGTGCATTAGGGCCCTAAAGTCTTATGTCCATCAAGTAGGGTCTAAAGTCTTATTGCCTTTATACCTAAAAAGTTTGGGCCCTTAGTATACTACTCTTTGGGCCTTCTCTAAATCCATTCAACGTTTAACATAATTGCTTAGCCCATCAACATGCCATGCGTCATGCTTCCATTGGCCTCTTGGCATTTATCTCAAAATTTATAAATCACTAAAAATTCTCCAAAATAATATTACTAACCAATCAAGCTCAAAAAATTTCATTTTCTTCAAAATCAATATTGCACTAGAATCTTTTAATAATTCTACTAGACCCAAAATATACGGCCTTTTTGCCAACTCAAGTATCCAAAAGTTTTATTATTCTCAAATAGCCAAACTCCTAATTAACTAGGATTAAGGGTACTGAGGTCAAGGCCTAAGGATCTTTTTAGGTGGGCTTTTACATATCAGGATGGCTAGACCACGCTATTTCCCTCCAAGCACCAATATCTCATAGCTAAGCCTATTTGCTAACAGTTTAAGCCTACAAATCTTCACGCATATATGAAAATTCAAGCCTACTTTGTTTATGATACAAGTATTACTACAGATAATTCAAGCCTATCGTAGTAAAATTAAAGCCTATCTCTAGTACTTTACCTATGTGACTTATGGATTTATCAAAAGTCATAAAAGCTTTGATACCACCTATGGCGCCCCCGATCCCTGCTTGTGGTTTGGCAGAAGTCATGACACTGGGATGCTAGCCTCAAGGGTCATACACCCCAAGCGCATAGTGACATCAAGTGTGTGTGCATACATCTAATACTATACTGTGTAGTTAATGTGCAGCGGAAAATAAAGGGAAAATCATTAAATCTAACAGTACCAAAATTTAAAGCTACATAACCAAATAAAAATCCCTAAGTCGCAAGTCTTCCAAATTTCGGCATTTCAATATTATAGTCATCCAAATAAAATTAAACCAACCAATAACACTTAAACAAAAGGGAAAAAAGGTCCCCACATCTTCACTCCTTAGGCGGAGTTGAACCTCCATGCTCATAACTGTCATCTGCATCAAAGTCTACAACTCTGCGGAATGGAACTGCAGGTGGGGATACCACTGTGAGATTTTGCAAAATTATAGTAAGTGAAATCAAACACAATAATACCCGATTCTCATACAAGACACTATGCACCCAAAATCACATTTTATAAATTTGAAAGCATCTGTTTTTCAATTAAGGTATGCACTGTGGTCTCCCCTATGAACCATCCGCACACTCTGGCTGCCTTTGTCACACTACGGGTAATGACCGTGTGTGTGATTTCGTAACAAGCGATGCACAGCTCCACGCCTGGTGAGTACAAGCTCAAGCATCCTTTAGCCTCTGTAACACCCTGTTTAATTAACTCTTGATTAACCCTTAAGTACTCTAGATTAGACTTTTAATTATGAGTTAATCACTTTCATTGAGGTTGATAGTGAGATTAGAATTAATGTTGGTACTTAGTGTTAATGAGCTAAGAGCATTAGCATTGGTTTATTCATATGCATATGCAAAATCACCTTTTTTACATATCCACTTTGCTATTCAAGCAAAATTTTCACATTGGCTTATGCATATTTGAGACAAAATAATAAAAAAATATTATTATTTTATTATTATTAATTTTTTGCTAAAATCAATTTTTTTATATATATTTTGCAATTAACATCCACTACATACATTTGCCATTAATAATACAAATGCAATAATAAAAAATATAATTTTTTTTATATATATTATATTAAAAATATAATAAAATGAAAAAAAAATATATATAATATATTATAATAATAAAATGAATGTGCAAGTGAAGATTTGTTGTATTGTTTAAGGAGAGAGAAAAGAAAAGGATTGTGAGAGAGAGAGTGGGAGGAGAGAGAAATAATGATTAAAATATGATTTGTAGGGTGAATAGTGATTATTCAAATTTGGATAAGCATTGTTCATAAGTAGCTAAATATTTGGATATGCATAAGCCAATGTGTAGGATTTTAGGGTCATATTATGCAAATATGACTTTGCATATGCATATGCATAGACCAATGCTAATGCTAGGATTAAAGAGGCAAGCCCATTAGTAATTTTAGTGAGGCTTTTTAGGACCCAAGTACATTCATGGGCCTAGCCCAAGAAAACCTTGAACCAAACCCTTAGAAAATCAAGACTAGTCTTGGCCCAAATATAGGCAGGCATAAGGCTTTTGGTGTAGATTCGACCCTTGGCCCTTTTCAAGCTCATATGGCCCATAGCCATTTTGGACTCATTTTACCATTCAAAGACCAAAGGCCCAATACACCATACCATTGGTTTCCTTAAGGTCAAATCATACTCAAAGTACCCAAATTAAGTTTTAAAAATTGGCTAAGGCCATTAACCATCATACTTGAGGTTAGTGAACTTTAAGCCATGTTTTGAAGCTTAATCATGCTTAATCTTTTCTTAAATTTTTTAATTCAAATTTTCTTGAATTAATACTCTCTTAAACCATGATTAGACCATGTTAATACCCTAGCTAAACCATTCCACATGTCATTAAAAAAATTGACATAACAAGCCCAAACCATGCTTTAATCGGTTTTTTGCATTGCCCTTTGTAATGATTGGACTGTTTTGCCCTTGGGTCCAACATTTTTATAGTTTATCCTCAAGGGTAATATATTCCTTAAAAACCTCATGAGACCCTTCAAAACTCAGTTTGAGCCTTGGACAAAATTGGTTACATCAACCAACTCAAAGAACCAAACCGGGTGCACCTTGGTCTAGTTTGTGTAGGAACCAATTGAATTGAGTTTGAACTAGCCTCCTGCCATAGTTTGCACCACCACACCAAGCCACCTCCTTCTCCACCCAATCACTAAGAAGTCCCATGACCATCATGAAGGATTTTGAGTCATTTTTGCTGCCCAAAAAGATCCAAAACAGAACTGATTTTCTGCCACCACAAAATCACCTTCATACTTGTTTTCACGGGTGGTTTGAGAGATTTTCTGCCATCCAAATGATGCCCCACGACCTGGAGTCATTTATAGGACCCTTGCAGCTACTGTGGAGAGGAAATGATGGTGGTTTAGGGCACTATTCCATTATGCACAAGTGACCTAAGCTCATGCAAGCAAATCTGGAAATTTTTCAGATTTAAGCACCTCCCACTTCACCTAATCACCAAGCATCCAAGCCAACGTCCCTCACCCCTTGGCCACCTCTAAATAATTTCCGCCCCTTCTCATTTCATCCACACCACAGCTCCAAGCATCATCTTGAGCCTTGAAGCATTTCCCCCTCTTAGAGATCAAAAGAGTGCAAACCGAGTGAGTTTTGGTGAGTTCTTGTATAAGGTAGTCTAGAGAGCTTGGAAGGCCACGAAATTTGTAAGTTTTCTTCCTTTTGATATTAGCTAGCATGTCAAGCTTTTTTCAAGTGTTGGTACGAAATTTGGTTGACTTTTGAGAAGGTTATGATGCTTAATGCAAAACCGGGTCAATTAAAGAAAGGTTTGAATGATTGAATGTTTTTAATTGGAAGTTTAGCTATGGCATGTCCTAAGCATGATTTGATATGATATATAAATATCCTAACATGATTATGGAAGGTTAAATTTATGATTAGAAGCATGTCATGATAGGTTTTAAATCTATCTTGTTTTGATGAACAAGCATGAATCGGTTTTAAGCATATTGGTGATTAAAGATTTCTTAGCTTTGATTAAGTATTGGGATGAACTTGATTACTCAAGGATTAGAATTAATAATGTCCCTAAAGATGTTAGTGATCATTAATGATTAAAGAAAATTTCATATGCATGCATTCATAGGGATCAATAGTTGAAAATACACATAGGTATCAACTAGGATGCATGCCACGGGTTGGGACAAATTGGAAAACTTCCACTTTGAATCTTGAAAATATAAGGGCATATATGGTTTTATAATGCCAAAAATATGAAGTCCATGAAATGTGGTTAAATTTTGAGTTCGTTTGCAATTAGTGAAAATTTAGGGCCTAAATGACAACTTTTGAAAGTCTAGGGGTATTTTTGTACATATCTAATTTTTGAAGCCTTTGATTTTGAACCTATCCATAAGAGTATTAATCCTAACTTAGTATACACACGATTTACGCAGCTACGACACTAATTTCAAATTTCTCCGGAAGTTTGTAATTTGGCCTCTAACTTACACCTTGATAAATTTCTTATGAATTATTGATAAATGCTTCATTTATTCTTCAATTATCATTTTGAGCATAAATTATCATATTATATGAAATATTGAGTGCATACTTACATAACATATGCCATTTTCACCAATTTTGAATATTACATTTATAAATGTCATTTTTGCATGAAATTTACTACATATGCACATGTCATGAAAAATATTTTTTAAAGCATTGCATGAAAATCATTTTTGTCACTACCCCAAAGGCCGGGATGGGAAATTATCCTGGTGGAACTCTTCTGTCCACTCTGGAGTGTTTAATAATGGAGTGGTAACACCTGTGTTGACAAAGAACAGTCAACAGACTTCGAATGTGTTCTTTTTAAAGAACACCGGAGCGAAGTCAAGATGTTATGACACCTAACGCTGGTGGGTGTGCACGTTATGAATTTTATGATGTTATGTTATATTTACCAATGCATTGAGAATGAGTCTATAGACAACGTAGTTTCAACGTAAGTTATACTACGGTCACCGGCAGGTACTCACAGTGCATATGGAGAACTGTGCCACTACCATACGTTATGTTATTAATTTAGGTAATGATGTATGTCTTTGATGAAGAAAATTTATGATGGAATTTTTATGAAGAAGTTATGTTTTGTAAAAAAAAAAATAATGACAAAATTACTTATTGAGTAAGAACCCGTGTCTCCATATTTTGAAAAAAATGTTGAGGAATCTGGATGAGAGACATGCATACTGATTTTACGCATCACATGCATTGCATATTTATCATTTTTCATTACTGATTTATCTTTGTGTCAGTTAGTTGTTTAACTTATTGAGATTTTGAGTAAATCTCACCCTTTTATGGGATCACTATCATTCCACTCGAAATGATAGAAGTTGTGTCAGGAATCGACTAGGACGAGATTGATGGAGCTCTGGGTTTGCATGATTGAGGAGGAGGAGCCGGATTTGGAGAGGAAGCTGGACTTAATTTTGATAATCATAACCCATGTCCTTTATGCTTTAGATCGCATTAAGAGAATGATATGATTTTGTATATAAGTCTATGCTACTTTAATATTTCGAACATGATGATTATCTATTGAAGTTCGGATGTTTTAGTTATTCTTGCATATTTTTCACCTTAACCTTTTATTTTCGCTGCGATTATTGCATACTTCTAGTTGCATACTAGGATGCATTACATATTAACTGTCATGAACGGGGGTATGTAACCTTGTGTTACATCCCGACGCTCTAAGTCTCCATTCCATCCCAAGCGAGGATTAGGGGCATCACAACAGTGGTATTAAAGCAGCTCGTCTTTGGGTAAACCTACATGTCCTTAGGAAACTTATGCCAGAATATAGGTTTGAATCATTAGTCTTGCATAGGCTTAAATCCTGCAGTTAGAGCTGGGTCTGATACGCATATATCGCAGGAGTCGGAAGGATTAAGACGAGATGACACGTGGCAGGTAAGAGAGGAACGCTGATGGATCTAACATCCATAGAGATCAGGATCATTGTTTCGGTGGAGGACGTGAGTTGGCAAACACAATTCCTCAAATGACGAAGACCATGATGCAGCAGCAGGAAGTAATCTTGAGGTAGAACCAACAATGCCCGCTGATTGAGAACCGAGGGTGTTCCTACGAGAAGTTCCTAATATATAGATACCCCAATTTCATGGGAACTGAGGGACCCATGAAAGCTAACAAATGGCTATTAGATCTCGATAGGACCTTCGAGATCAGTGGCTGTAGTGAGGAACAGAAGGTACAGTACGCGGGGCACCTACTGCAGGGTGAAGCTGGAATTTGGTGGGACACCAAGAGGCAACTTCTGATTAGAGAATTGGGAAATACCACCATTTTGACTTGGGAGAGGTTTAAGGAGGAATTTGACAATCGTTTCTTCCCAGAGTCAATGAAGACCTAGAAGGCCCAGGAGTTTGCCACGTTGATACAAGGCAATCTCACTGCTGAGCAGTACGTTGCGAAATTTATGGAGTTGGGAAGGTTTGCCCCACACTTGATTGCTACTGAGAAAATGCAAGCTCAGAAGTTCCAAGCAGGGCTGAATCCTATAATTCGCAGTTATGTGGCTGGATTCCGCATCCACAACTTCCAAGAGTTGGTTAATGTGGCTGCAATAGCAGAGGCGGAACATCGAAATGTGACAGCTCGTATCAACCTCGAGAGAAAGAGGGCTTCTACCTTCACTACTGGCGGGAATAATGCTAAGAGAAGGATTATTCAAGGAGCTAACAAGGGAAAAGGCGTTATAATAGCTCCACCTGTCACCTGCAAGAAATGTGGAAAGACCCACAGTGGTGAATGTCGTGTGGGCCTAGGAGTGTGCTACTGATGCGGACAGTCGGGGCATATGATTCGGGAATGCCCACAAAATGTTCTAGGAGGAAAGAACATTCCTAACAAATGACCCAATCAGAGGCCACCTACTCAAGCCCGCGTTTACGCCATCACCCCTGGTGATATTAGCGAGGAAATCCCCGAGGACGAGGAAACAGACGTTATCACTGGTATTTTCCTTCAATACCCCTTATTTAGAAATTAGCCTTTTAAATAGTTGCATAGTACTCAGTAGTTGATTACACCTTAGGAAAAATCGCGTTATACGAATACACGGCTTGTGCTTTATTTGCCTCCGGCGCCACGAAATTGTTTGTATCCGTGACGTTTGCACGTACGTGTAACTTGCCGACTCAGACACTACCTCAAGCTATAGTAGTATCGATTCCCGACGGAAGCATGATCACTTGCACCCGTATGTTGAAGAAATGTCCTTTGACCCTAAAAGGAAGATTGATGGATGCTGACCTGATCGTCTTTGATCAACTAGGGTTCGACGTTATAATAGGGATGGACTGGCTGTCCAAATACGCTAGGATAGATTGTCGAAATAAGGAGATAATCTTCAATTTGCCCGAGGGTAGACACATTCATCATACAGGAGGGATGGTGAAGGCTACCCCCTCTCTGATTTCAGCTTTGCAGGCAAGGAAGTGCATCGCTAATGGTGCCATAGCCTACTTAGCCCTCATAACGGAGAGTTATGGTGATGATAAGGAGATACGAGGGATACCTGTAGTTGAGCAATACCCTGAGGTTTTCACTGACGATCTACCCGGATTACCCCCTAATAGAGAAATCGAGTTCACTATAGAACTAGAACCCACAGTGACCCCTGTCCATAAAACCCCTTACCGTATGGCCCCTCTAGAACTGAAGGAGCTAAAAGAGCAGATAGAAGAGCTACTGGAGAAGGGCTTCATTCGACCTAGTTCATCACCTTGGGGAGTGCCAGTTCTATTTGTTAAGAAGAAGGATGGATCATTGAGGGTGTGCATTGACTATAGGGAATTGAACAAAGTAACGGTGAAGAACAAGTACCCGTTACCACGTATCTATGACCTACTAGATCAATTGCAAGGAGCATCGGTGTTCTCTAAGATAGACTTAAGGTCTGGTTAGCATCAGCTTAAGATTAGGGAGAAGGATATCCCCAAGATGGCGTTTCGAACCAGATACGGACATTACAAATTCTTAGTAATGTCCTTTGGTCTAACCAATGCCCCTGTCGCCTTTATGGATATGATGAACAGAGTATTCAGACCCTATCTGGATAGCTTTGTTGTTGTATTCATCGACGATATATTGATTTATTCAAGCAGCAAAGAAGATCACAAGCAGCATCTCCGTTTAGCATTGGAAAAGCTGAAGGAAAACCATTTGTATGCCAAATTCAGTAAGTGCGAGTTTTGGATTAAGGAGGTAAAATTTTTAGAGCATGTGATTTCAAGTCAAGGAGTATCAGTCGATCTCAGCAAAATTGAAGCTGTAGTAAGCTGGAAGCGACCGACAAATATGCATGAAATTTAGAGTTTTCTGGGATTAGCTGGTTACAATCGGAGATTCGTGGAGGGTTTCTCTAAGTTGTCAAGTCCCCTCACTACCCTAACTAAGAAGAATGCTAGGTATGTCTGGACAGAGAAGTGTGAACAGAGTTTTGTGGAACTCAAGGAAAGGCTCACAACAGCGCCGGTACTAGCCCTACCTGAACCTCATAAACCCTATGTAGTATTTAGTGATGCATCCAAATCAGGACTTGGGTTGTTTAGATGTTTTATTGTTTTGTTATAGGCCTGTTTAGTTTGATTGTTTTTAGGCTTTTTTCTAGGCCTGTTAGTTTCTGTTTTATTTGTTATTGTTTTTCTTGCTATTTTGGTTCTTAGGTTGGTTTGTATTTGGGAGGTTTTTGTTTTCTCTTTTCTGTAAACTCCCTCATACTTGGCTTGTAACCACGGTATTCCTCCGCCATAAGTGAGGGCTTATTAATAAACTTGGGACGGGGCCACTTCCATATGGCTACCGGCTCTTCTTTAAAAAAAAAAAAAAAATCAGGACTTGGGTGTGTGCTTATGCAAGAGGAACGAGTTGTCGCCTATGCTTCATGACAACTAAAGAACCATGAGCAGAACTATCCCACCCATGACCTGGAGTTAGCAGCCGTAGTTTTCGCCTTAAAGATATGGAGGCATTACTTATATGGAGCAAAGTGTGAAATCTACACCGATCACCAGAGCCTCAAGTACTTGTTTAGTCAGCAGAACTTGAATATGAGGCAGAGAAGGTGGTTAGAAACTATTAGCGACTACCAATGTGAGATTAAGTATCACCCTGGCAAGGCTAATATAGTGGCGGATGCGCTAAGTCGAAAGACACGAAGGGATAATTGCACAGGTCTTGCCTCGGAAGTAGAGTCCCTTCTGCATAGTATGAGAAGGTTGTTGATCAAGGATCTTCCTGCCGAAGTATCCCTAACCGCAGTACAAGAAATTGTACCAACGGAATGGGAAGAAGTGAAGAAGCGTCAGATGGAGGACCCCAAATGGGTAGAAATTTGACCGAAGATAGAGAAGAAGGAAGGACCCGAAGGTTTCACCTTAAAAAATGATGGGTTGCTATACTACAAAGACCAGAAAGTTATCCCAGCTGATCAAGAGATAAGGGATAAGATACTGAGGGAAGCACATCAGACTCCATACACAGCCCACCCAGGGAGCACCAAAATGTATCAAGATTTGAAACAACACTTTTGGTGGGAAGGATTAAAAAAAGGACGTAGCAGATTATGTTAATAGATGCTCAATATGTAGGTGATCATCAGAGGCCTGCTGGAGATTTACAACCACTCCCAATCCCAGAATGGAAATGGGAGGATATATCCATGGATTTTGTAATTGGACTACCAAGGACCTCAAAGGGAAACAACTCTATTTGGGTCGTGGTCGATTGTTTGACGAGAAAAGTGCCCACTTTTTGGCAATTAAGAATACCGACCCCATGGAGAAATTGACTCGACTGTTTGTGGCCGAAATAGTGCGGTTACATGGAGTCCCAAGGACGGTTGTATCTGATAGGGATACACGTTTCACTTCTCATTTTTGGCAAAGCCTTCAAGACGCTCTAGGCACAAAGTTGAAGTTTAGTAGTGCCTATCACCCTCAGACTGAACGGATGATTCAGACCCTAGAGGACATGCTAAGAGCTTGTGTTTTGCAAGAGAAGGACGAATGGGAGAAGCTCTTGCCATTAATAGAATTTGCTTACAATAATAGCTTCCAAGCCACCATCCAAATGGCACCCTACGAAGCGTTATATGGAAGGAAGTGTAGATCTCCCTTATACTGGGACAAAGTAGGAGAATGAAGGATCTGTGGTACGGAGATTCTTCAAGAGATGAAGGATCAGATCTGCCAAATAAGGGAAAGGATGAAGGCTGCCCAGGATAGGCAAAAGAGCTATGCTGATCGTCGAAGAAAGACCCTCGAGTTTGAAGTTGGCGATAGGGTCTATCTTAAAGTATCACCCATGAAAGGAGTCTTTCGGTTTGGAAAGAAAGGGAAGTTAAGTCCAAGATATGTGGGACCATATGAGATTCTGGAGAAAGTAGGAGTAGTCGCTTACAGGCTAGATCTTCCCACTAAATTGCAAGGAATCCACAATGTTTTCCATGTATCTTCTCTCAAGAAGAGTTTCGAAAAGCAAATTCCAACCGTTGTTGACACGAGGGATATTTCACTTCAGCCCAACCTAACCTACGAGGAAGTTCCAATTTGGATAACTGATTGGAAGGATAAGGAACTACGGAATCGTAAAATACCCTTAGTTAAGGTTTTGTGGCGAGATCATGAGGTTGAAGAGGCCACGTGGGAAAAAGAAGCTGGCATGAGAAGCAAATACCCTTATTTGTTTGGCATGTGACTTGTTTAGCATCGTATCATGGCATTCGCATTCATGCATGGCATAGCCCTAAGCTATAGCGCGATGGGTGAGTCAACACTCAAACCCTTACCCATTGCATGTTTTATTTGACCCCGATTTCGAGGACGAAATCTTGTTGTAAGGGAGGGAGGATGTAGCACCCCTCTTAATTAACTCTTGATTAACCCTTAAGTACTCTAGATTAGGCTTTTAATTATGGGTTAATCACTTTCATTAAGGTTGATAGTGAGATTAACATTAATGTTGGTACTTAGTGTTAATGAGCTAAGGATTAAAGAGGCAAGCCCATTAGTAATTTTGGTGAGGCTTTTTAGGACCCTAGTACATTCATGGGCCTAGCCCAAGAAAACCTTGAACCAAGCCCTTAGAAAATCAAGACTAGTCTTAGCCCAAGTATAGGAAGGCATAAGGCTTTTGGTGTAGATTGGACCTTTGGCCCTTTTCAAGCTCATATTGCCCATAGCCATTTTGGACTCATTTTACCATTCAAAGACCAAAGGCCCAATACACCATAACATTGGTTTCCTTAAGCTCAAATCACACTCAAAGTACCCAAATTAAGTTTAAAAAATTGGCTAACGCCATTAACCATCATACTTGAGGTTAGTGTACTTTAAGCCATGCATGCTTTGAAACTTAATCATGCTTAATCTTTTCTTAAGCTTTTTAATTCAAATTTTCTTGAATTAATACTCTCTTAAACCATGATTATACCATGTTAATATCTTAGCTAAACCATTCCACATTTCATTAAGACAAATGACATAACAAGCCCAAACCATGCTTTAATCGGTTTTTTGCATTGCCCTTTGTAATGATTGGACTGTTTTGCCTTTGGTTCCAACAAATTTGTGGTTTATCCTCAAGAGTAATATGGTACTTAAACACCTCATGAGACCCTCCAAAACTTAGTTTGAGCCTTGGACGAAATTGTTTGCATCAACCAACTCAAAGAACCAAACCGGGTGCACCTTGGTCTAGTTTGTGTAGGAACCAATTGGACTGAGTTTGAACCAGCCTCCTGCCATGGTTTGCACCACCAACGCACGCCACCTCCTTCTCCACCCAATGAAAAAGAAGTCCCATGACCATCATGAAGGATTTTGACTCGTTTTTGCTGCCCAAAAAGATCCAAAACCGAACTGATTTTCTGCCACCACAAAACCACCTGTTTTCAAGGGTGGTTTGAGGGATTTTCAGCCATCCAAATGATACCCCACGACCTGGAGTCATCTACAGGAACCTTGCAGCTACTGTGGAGAGGAAATGATTGTGGTTTAGGTCACTATTCCATTCTGCACAAGTGACCTAAGCTCATGCAAACAAATCTGGAAATTTTCCAGATTTAAGCACCTCCCACTTCACCCAATCACCAATCACCCTAGCCAATGCCCCTCATCCCTTGGCCACCTATAAATACTTCCCTCCCCTTCTAATTTCATCCACACCACAGCTCCAAGCATCATCTTGAGCCTTGAAAGCATTTCCCCCTTTTAGAGGCAAACCGAGTGAGTTTTGACGAGTTCTTGAGTGTTCTTGTGTAAGGCAGTCTAGAGAGCTTGGAAGGCCACGAAATTTGTAAGTTTTCTTAATTTTTATCTTAGCTAGCATTGCAAGCTTTGTTTCCAAGTGTTGGTACGAAATTTGCTTGAGTTTTGAGAATGTTATGATGCTTAATGCAAATCCGGGTCAATTAAAGAAATGTTTGAATGATTGAATGTTTTTAATTGGAAGTTTAGCTATGGCATATCTTAAGCATGATTTTATATGATCTATCAATATCCTAACATGATTAGAAGCATGTCATGATAGGTTTTAAATCTATCTTGTTTTGATCATCAAGCATGAATCGGTTTTAATCATATTGGTGATTAAGGATTTCTTAGCTTTGATTAAGTGTTGGGATGAACTTGATTACTCAAGAATTAGACTTCATAATGTCCCTAAATATGTTCGTGGTCATTAATGATTGAAGAAAATCAGATGCATGCATTCATAGGGATCAATAGTTGAAAATACACATAGGTATCAACTTAGATGCATGCCACGGGTTGGGACTAATTGGAAAATTTTCACTTTGAATCTTGAAAATCTAAGGGGATAGATAGTTTTAGAATGCCAAAAATATGAAGTCCATGAAATTTGGTTAAATTTGGAGTTCGTTTGTAATTAATGAAAATTTAGGGCCTAAATAGCAACTTTTGAAAGTTTAGGGGTATTTTTGTAAATATCTAATTTTTGAAGCCTTTGATTTTGAACCTATCCATAAGAGTATTAATCCTAACTTAGAATACACACGATTTACGCAGCTATGACGCTAATTTCAAATTTCTCCGAAAGTTTGTAAGTTGGTCTCTAACTTACACCTTGATAAATTTCTTATGAATTATTGATAAATGCTTTATTTATTCTTCAATTATAATTTTGAGCATAAATTATCCTGTTATATGAAATATTGAGTGCATACTTACATAACATATGCCATTTTCACCATTTTTGCATATTACATTTATAAATGTCATTTTTGCATGAAATTTACTACATATGCACATGTCATGAAAAATATTTTTTAAAGCCTAGCATGAAAATCATTTTTGTCACGACTCCAAAGGCCAGAATGGGGAATTATCTTGGTGGAACTCCTCTGTCCACTCTGGAGTGTTTAATAATGGAGTGGTAACCCCTGGGTTGACAAAGAACAGTCAACAAGCTTCGAATGAGTTCTTTTTAAAGAACACCGGAGCGAAGTCAAAATGTTATGACACCTAACGTTGGTGGGTGTACACGTTATGAATTTTATGATGTTATGTTATATTTACCAATGCATTGAGAATGAGTCTATAGACAACGTAGTTTCAACGTAGGTTATACTACGGTCACCGGCAGGTACTCACAGTGCATATGGGGAATTGTGACACTACCACACGTTATGTTATTAATTTAGATAATGATGTATGTCTATGATGAAAAAAATTTATGATGAAATTTTTATGGAGAAGTTATGTTTTTTTTTAAAAAATGATGACGAAATTTCCTACTCAGTAAGAACCTGTGTCTACATATTTTTAAAAAAATGTTGAGGAATCTGGATGGGAGACATGCATACTGATTTTCCGCATCACATGCATTGCATATTTATCCTTTTCATGATTGATTTATCTTTGTGTCAGTTAGTTGTTTAACTTACTGAGATTTTGAGTAAATCTCACCCTTTTATGGGATCACTATCATTCCACTCGGAATGATAGAAGTTGTGTCAGGAATTGACCAGGACGAGATTGATAGAGCACTGGGTTCGCATCATTGAGGAGGAGCCAGATCTGCAGAGGAAGCTGGATTTAATTTTGATGTTCATAACCCAAGTCCATTATGCTTTAGATCGCATTAAGAGAATGATATGACTTTGTATATAAGTCTATGCTTCTTTAGTATTTCGAAAATGAGATTATCTAATGAAGTTGGGATGTTTTAGTTATTCTGGCATATTTTTCACCTTAACCTTTTATTTCCGCTGCGATTATTGCATACTTCTAGTTGCATACTAGGATGCATTGCATATTAACTGTCATGAACGGGGGTATGTAACCTTGTGTTGCATGTCCCGACGCTCTAAGTCTCCATTCCTTCCCAAGCGGAGATTGGGGGCATCACAGCAGAGAGGCAATAGAGTCGGCCCGAGAGCATTACTGTCTTGCCCGAGTTTGTTGTCGCCCGACAACAACCCAGGGGACGTCACTTAGTTTTATGCGCTCCCGACTGACCAAAGCAGGGCAACTGAGATAATTCTCCATCTTGGCTTGGGGTCAGCCAACAATTTCCAACATCACAACAAACTACATGTTCCATTCCCAACGCTTCACAGCCCTTGGCCACCACACAGATTCACAACCAACAACTATTTAATTCCAACGCTCCACAAGGCCGTTGGCCACTTCACATATCCGCTACCAATGCTACAATTCAACCCAACACTCCTCATCATTTATTCAATCACCATTCACAACTAGACTGCAATTCACCAATAAAAATTTCCAAGGCAATAGGTATGCAATCACATAAGGCATTCTCACAAAAAATAAAAATTTCAAGGGAGTCAAATCTGTGGGGAAATGAATGCAAGAGTTAAACCCACCAAAGACCCCATCGAAATTGAAGGCCCAGTATGCAAGGGTATAAAAGAGAAAGGGATGAAGGGGGGATCTCACAAAGACAAGGGGTTGATCAGACATAAAGTGATGAGGGGATATAAAGCAAGGGAGATGATATATAAAGTTGAAGGATGAGACAAAAAGCAGGGAGATAGACACTAAGAGAGGGAGACTAAAATAGAGATGGGTACTTCCGGTTTTGGCTTCCTTGAAGAGAGAATTCAAATACTAGAGAGAACTCTAAGGGAGTACCTGTAGAGTGCTTTGTGAGGGCGGAGCTAGAGACTGTAACAAACTCGATTTCTAGTTGATTTACAGTAGGACCCGTGGGCGTAGGCCTCGATGTTGAACCATGTAAACACTTCTCTCATTTACTTCTAGTTATATATAATCAAGCAGCCATAATTGAGAGTTTGAGCACATCACCACAATGAACCACAACGAGAGAGGAGAGGAGAGGGTCATCCGACCATACTGTGGGCATTAAACTTTGACTAGAAAATGCATCAATAGTTTGGCACTACTTTTAGGATTGATTCGTTGTTCTCGTACCAAAAGGTTGCATGATACAACAAAAGCTACTTCCATATGAAGGAGGCATTGCACTATAAAAAGGACGATAGCGGGAGAAAAGGAAGTGGACTCTGACAAATGAACGGAGCACATGGATGAAGCATGAGTGGTGAAGCAATCAGTTTTAGCACCACGAGGAAGAGCACTGGTGCTCGACCTCGAGGTCTCACAATCATACATCCTCACGTGCCATAGAGGAGAAGTTTGGGGTGAGTTTCGTGCTCACCTCCGAGATCTAAAAGGTGGGCACACACGTCCACAACCAAGGAGTAGCTCGGGCGAGATTCATGCTTGCCCATCAATGTTCCCCCTGTGGGAATATTCACCAACCGAGGTTATTCTAGTGGGTTTCCTTACCCAAAATCGAGGAACAACTCAAGGCAAGCATCGGGCTTGCCCTCAAGCTTCCACTAGAGGGTACCATAGCCCACCACAAAGCAAGGTCACCCATTATACTTGATGAGAAGACTTGGTAGCCGTGAGGAGGATGGGCTCACGGGTAGATTGAGGATAGCATTTTACTAGCCCACACGAAGTCCCGAGCTCCATGGGCAATAGAGCGATTGGACGGGGAGGAGGCCCCATCCTATACCATCAGGCATGTGGATCAAAGTTTTGAATACCGTACCGGACGCCGTACTAGTCAAGGCACTAGAACAAAATATTTCGGTACTGGTACCGTTTCGGGATAGTCAATATATGAATAAATTATATATAAATATATATATAAATTATATTCCAAAATAATAGTCTGTATATGAATAAATTATATATAAATACAAATATATAAATTATAAATAGCCTAGTCTGAATTGGGGGTCAAAAAATGAAATTGTAGTTTGAAAAAATGAAAAAAAAAGAAGAAAAAGTTAAAGGCTGAAATATCGGCCGGTACGGGCTGAAATACAGGCCGGTACAGGCTGAAATATCGGCCGGTATGAAATATATGTAATACCTGTACCAGACCAATGATCGGTATGACATATATCGGCTGGTACGGTACTGCATTTAAAATAATGATGTGGATGGAAGAGCAACTTGTGGGCTTGAAGCCCGCATCCTTGACGCTCACCTATCCACATCAGGCTAGACTAATTGGATGATTGATAATTCTGAAGAACAAGTTGTGTATGCTTATAATGATATAAGTTTTAGTTGTGTGATAAGGCATAGGCAACACATGGATGGACCGTCAAGATGAAACTTATGAGTTGATTAGTCGACCTATACTAAGCTCTACACAAAGTATTAGGACAAACAAGCAACATAAGAAGATAGGTGAAAACCACTTGAAGATCGACATGCATGACACAGTGTACCATCTCTCACACTTGTGCTTTGCTTCATTTACATTGACAAATGTTTGATTCAGGAAGGCACCACTCTAAGCATGATCAACCATGTCAGCTCGATCCTCCCTCACGTTTGCCTTAGGATGATTGTAGCCTCAGCTGCCCCAGACCCCTCTCAAGTCAACATCCGTGTGACACGCGGCCCAGATTAGTCATTCCTTGAGTTTGCCTTGGGATGACCTACGACCCAGGATGATCCTTCCTTGAGCTTTCTTAGGGATAATCGTTGCCTCGATAGTCCTAATTCCCCCTAGAGTCTACCCCAAGCCGACATACGACCTAGCTCGGTCCTCCCTCAAGTTTGCCTAGGAATGACTTGTGACCAGCCCAATCCTCTCTCGAGGCAAATTTTAACCCAGCCTGGTCCTCCTTCGAGTTTACCTTAGCACGACTAGCGGCCAACTAGATCCTCCCTTGAGTCAACCTAGCTAGGTAGATCACGTGTTGGTATCTTCGAGAGTCAACGTACATTGGTGTACAAGCAAGTTGGCTTGCATGATGTCGATCGGGTAGAAAAGAATTCCCCGATGTTGAGTGGTGTAGCAACTCATCTCCTATTGGAATATAATTCCCCAAAATGTCTGTGTGATGAATATCTATGTTGGTAGTTGTACTGAGTGAAACTGATACAATTTTATTGACTTGACCTACTGGAGCGATGAGTGATTCCTCGCCTAAATAGTACTCATGCTTTAAAAGTACAATGCACGAGAGGGTAACTTCTCAGAGGGTGATGCCTCGCCATGCTTATATAAATATGTGTTTCCCTAAGAGAGTGATTCATCGCCAAAACATACATATACATGTCCTTTCGCTATTTACAGAAACTATTCATTTCATCTTTAGGAGCATTATCTCTCATTAGCAGTTTTGGTCATAGCTGGCTAAGCTACCTCACTCTCGGAACCATAGACTTTGATGCAGTGTTAGAAACAGGAGTGATACCCAAGGAGGAAGTGCCGACCCCGCCTGAACTCTGAAGACTGAAGCTTGTCTCTCTTATCGGCGCCATGAATTATTCTAAGTTGTACTTATGTTTTATGAATATTTTAGGATCTGGTATTGCAAGGTCTAGTTTATCGAATAAACTTCCATCTTTTCTGCTTCAATCTTATACCTATATCCCACACGTGCAATTCCATCCAGATGAGGCACACCAACCTAATTACATCCTGGGTGTTGACAACCTAACTAGCACCTTTGGTACCATGGAACCTCGTCAAGATCTTTACACGAGGGACGAGGCGCCACAGCTTGGTATCAAAGTGTGTTGTGTACGCGACTCTGGGTGAACTTATGAATTACATAGAACAATACCAGAAATGTAGGAGTTGATTTTAGTGTTGTAAGCTTAGAAATCTAGGTAACCTAGGTTTGATCTACATATAGAAATGAGCAATGCGACAGAAAGTGATAGGGTTTGGTTATGTGGCAGGAATGAGTATGGTGCGACCGAGAGCCCTGTGAGAAGAGTAACCCTCGAGTTGTCACGAGGGAGGATTGTGATGGCCATAACTTTCGCTTGGAATGTAACAGAGACTTGGAATGTCGGGACTTGTAACACATGGTTACGTACCCCTTTTCGTGATAGATAATATGAATGCATCCTAGTATGCAATTAGCAATATGCAATAATCACAGCGGACAAAGGGTGAAATATAAAATTCCATGCCATAATGAACTAAACATCCTAATAATTCAAGTAACCAAAGATAGAATCTGCCTTACTAAAAGAGGTCCAAATAGTAAGGCATGAGTTTAGATATAAAGTGGGAGATAGAATCTCCTTATTACAGACAACTTCAACAAGGTTCCATAAAAATGTAGATAAAAAAATCTCTCTAGTACGCTCCATAGTGAACAGGACCAACTCTAAGAACATCACTATTGACTCCATCTTTCGGTCGGGGTTGGGCTCATTCTCAATCATCTGAAGCCAAGGGGTGGAGCTCATCACCATCCTGTTCATCAAAGGTCAGTCCTGACACAGCGTCTACCATTCCGGGGGGAATGGTAGTGGGACTACCACAATGAGATTCCTTGAAATCTTAATAAGTTAAACAACCAACTTGCACAGAGATAATATATGCATGATTAATGATAAACCTAAGATACACGCCAGATATGCTGAAACCCCTAATTGTCTCCCTTCCAGATTTCTGAACATCTTTCAAAAAAACTTTAATACACATTTTCTTAAAAATATAGCATTCCTTATTATTAGAGCCATCATTAATAGAACATAACATATGGCATCATCATAGCTCCTCATTTACACTGTGAGTACTTGTCAGTGATCGCAGTACAACTCACATTGAAACTATATTGTCTGCAGACTCATAACTCAATGCATTGATATCATAACATTTCATCATCATAACATATCATTATAACAGATGCACCCACCAGCATTAATTGCCATATACGACGTCGCTCCAATATTCTTTAAAAAGTATTCATTTGAATCTAGATGACAGTTCTTTGTCAACACAGGGTTACCACTCTATATTTACTCACTCAGAGTGAACAGAGGAGTTCCACTAGGATATTACCCCATTCTAGCATTGGGTCGTGATAAAACATTTTCATGCAATGCTTTACGACAAAATATTTCATGACATATGGTTATTCCGTAAAGTGTAGTATACTTGATGCAAAAATGACATTTTTATATGACATGCTAAAATGGTGCAAACTTCACATGTTATGTAAGCAAGTAATCAAATGTTCAATGATGTATCTATGATAATTTATGCTCAAAATGACATTTATAATATGAATGTGGTGTTTATATAAGAATCATAACTAAATTATCCAAGAGTAAGTTATAAGCTAACTTACAAACTTCTCTGGTTATTAGAAAATGGTGTAGCTGAAATAAGAGATATTTCTAAGTTAGAAATCATATAACTAAGGAAGATTTTCAGATTCAAGAGGGTTCAAAACAATATTGCCCCTATATTTTCGAAAATGCCACTTAGGCATTATACTTTCACTATTTGTATTTTAACCCCAAATTTCACCAAATTGCCCAAATCCCATCTTTTCTATGTTCTAAATCCATATATGATCTTAGAATTGCAAGATTAAAACAGCTACCATGCTAACTTCATCCAACCAATGGCATGCATTGTGACCATATATGATTTAAAGTTTATAACTTTTATGGATACATGTGTGGCCGAGTTTCATCATGTAGCAAATAATAAATCTAGCCCTAAGGAAAATTTAACAATTTAGATTCAGGTCACATGACTTCCTATCAACAGTCATGCATTGATTAACACCAAAACATTACAAAACTTCCAAACTGGGTATAAGCATGATGTATCTAGCTTCTCTTTGACATGTGAACTTTTAAAGCCTAAATAAATCATGTTTTTTAACTCTTCAGATGATGATAATAGGTTTCTAAAGGTTTGTAACACAAACTTTGGGAAAAATAATCATGATATCACATGATAACCTTCATGCAAGTGGAAACCGAATATGCTAGATGATCAACACAAGATACGGACTTATAGACCTATCAGGACGTGCTGTTTTCCTGAAATATAAATCTTCAATTAATTAATCAAGATGTTAGCTAATCTTAGGATATTATATCAAGACATGTCATGGCCAAAAGTTTATACCAAAACTATTTACACATGCAAAACTCAAAATCTGAATCGTATGTGTATTCCCAAGTTCATCCTTATATAACTCAATGAAATCTTCCTTTTCATACCATAAATCAAATCTTAACATATTAATCTATGATCTAACAAAAATATAAGATAGGATCACTCACCAAATTGTGGCTTAGGTGCTCCCAAGATCAACTCACTCCAAGGACTCACTCTCACTACTCAGTTTCACTCTTTTCTCACACCAAGAGAGTTTTGCTCTCATGAACACTAAATAAAAGCTTGAGGAAGGTGAGTTAGGAAGTGATGGATCAATGGGATATTTATAGGAATCAATGGAAGGAGTGAGGGGTGAGGGAGTGCACGACTTGGGCTGAAGGGTTGAAGTCAATTGGTGTGTGTGGGTGGTGGAGTGTTTGGTTGCATTTTAGGTTTGCACAGTTGAATAGTTATCACTTGATTATCCCATGGAAAAGGACTAGGTGAAGGCCATTGGTGCATGCATTGAATGATTTCAGAAGTTAGAACCAAAAATCAAATGATTTTCATGAAAAACCAAGTTGAAGGCTTACGGTTTTGGCTTCAAAGCTGTCCAATTTTCTAATCCTTCTTTGTCCCATCCTTGTGGCCTATTTTTCCAAATAGTAAACATTATTAGGTAGCTTTTCTAGGTGCGTGTGGAGGTAGGAATGATTGCCCTTTGGTTTAGTTTGAGCAAAAAATGAAGGTGGGTTGAATGTGCATAGGTTTCGGCCGAGTGAGCACATGATCACCACCCATTTCATCAATCGGTTTTGTTGTCCAAAGGAGGGGATTGGCGAGCATGCAATTGAGTATTTTGGAGCACATATTCAGAGCTAAAAGGCAAAGGCATTGGTGTGTGGAGACGACTAGCTTTGGTGCAAAAATGTTTTGAAAAATTATGGGCAGTTCGGCTTGGTCAAGTTCAGTTTTCAATTTTAGGTTTGGATCTTTTAGGTTTACGGGACATGATGAGGGTTGAATGAGTTGCAGAAAATCCCACTTGTTGAAAAGTCATGGTTTCAATGGCTTGTTTAGGGGTGCACGTTTTGCACTAGTGTGTGCTGATTGGTGGACTTAATGGCATTTTCATGCCTTCTCCCCAAGTGACGTGGATTGGATTTGTTTTATTATTATAGGGTTGTAGAAGAAATGAAACAAATGGTATGATGTGAGTGGGTCCAATTTGAAATAGTGATAGAAATACTAAGCTTTTGCTCCAAGTGTTGACTTTTCATTGGGCCAAATATTCAAGCCTTTTCTGTGGGCCTTGAAATTGACATTTCGTTGGGCCCCATGTTCAGATTTTTATTGGGCCTTTCCCTGGCCTCAATAGTTTACTAAGTTGGATCTTAGTCTTGGGTCTTACTAAGTTGGGCCTATAGTCTTGGGTCTTACTAAGTTGGGTCCAATAGTCTTGTCTCTACTAAGTTAGGCCTATAGTCTTGTGTCTACCAGGTTAGGCCTATAGTCTTGAGTCTATCCTTAGCTCTCTTATCTTATTAAGTTAAGGCCCTTCTTTAACCAACTCTTGGGCCTTATTCAAATCCATCTAGTATCTTAACAAAGTTACTTAGCCCACCAAGGTGGCAAATCTCCAACTTGCCACTTATCATTCTATTATTGGCCTCTCGGAACCCTTTTTCAAAACTCATAGTACTAAAAAGACTAATTAAATTGATGGTGTAAATTCTTTTTGCCAACTCATGGTCCACAAATTATCTTTTTCTTAAGGATCGCAACTTCTACTAAGCTAGGGTCATGTTTTACTATGGTCAAGTCCTAATGTGCTTTTAAGTGGAGTGTTAGAAGGACCGTCAAAAGATAGGAGGGAAGAGGACCTAGCTAGAGCGTTAAATTGAATTTTGGAGGTGCTGGAGCAGCAGCACGAGCTATATGCCCATCATTTGCAAGTTCAGTCCTTAGAATCTCCACGAGAAGAGCAAAGAGGATGCACGTACGAGTTATTCTTAGCACATGGCTACCTTGGATTCTTCGGTAACGAGGGTCTGATGAAGGTGAAGAGGTGGATGACAAGGGAGCAGCTTGGGTGTTCCCCAAAATTTTGTGTCTAGGATGGGGGACGACCACTAATTACTCCCAGAGTATGCATGGGAGGAAGGATTCCATTTTGCATATTGCCATAGAGCCCATGAAGGAGATGGCCGATAGACTTTGACCATTGTTTTCAATGTAGGATTGCCCCCAGGCGCCACAGGTGTATCGAGCCTGACATTGTGGAGGAGGTGGAAAGCATAGGTAGGCTGTGCAAGCTAGAGTGTACGCACTCCCTCCCAGAGAAGTTGATTAGGATGCCCAATAGACCTAGGACGTAGGGGTCATCACAGGTACATAACCATAGTTTACGACTAGTGAACCATGCTCGTAGGCATATAGTATAAGTAGTAAATCATGGTTGATCGTACAGGGCAATTTAGGATAACACACTTCTATGCAAGCACACTATTTGACTCAGGAGCTTCCCAATCCTTTGTGTCTACTACATTCATCAGAAAGATTGGATTTCATGCGGACCCAATGCCTTAAGGAGTCTTTGTAGCACTACCCAATAGAGGGGTAGTATACTGCCTTAAGGTAGCTAGAGAGTGTCATTTAGAGATAGATGGAACCCCTTTGGAGGCTTATTTGATAGGATTCAACATGTTGGGATTCGATGTCATTCTAGAAATGGACTGGTAGGCATTTCGTGAGTATAGATTGTTGATCGAGGACAATGATGTTCCTCGTACTAGGAATGGAGTATAGGATCTTCCATAGAAGCAAGTTGAGCTCAATGCAGAGGTGATTACCTCTCTTCAAGCCAAAAATGATCTAATGAGTGGGGCTGAGGCTTATTTAGTGCACCTAGTGCTTAATAAGAGAGGGCCCAAGGAAGTTGAGGATTTATGGTGGTAAGGGAATTTTTGGAGATCGTTAGAGAACTGCCAGGGTTACCCGCTTCTAGAGAAATCAAGATTTCGATTGAGACGGAGTCAGGAATTGCTTCGGTGCATAGAGCACCTTACCGAATGGCCCCAACAGAGTTGAAGGAACTAAAGGGTCAACTACAAGAGGCGTTGACAAAAGGATTTACCAGGCCAAGCACTTCACCTTGGGGAGCACCAGTGCTATTCTTGAAAAAGGAAGATGTGACACTTAGAATGTGCATTGACGATCAAGAATTGGACAAGGTGACTATAAAGAATAGGTACCAATTGCCAAGGATGAATGATTTATTTGACCAGCTGCAGGGAGCAACAGTGTTTTGTATGATTGATCTTCGATCAAGATATCACTAATTGAGGATTAAAGAGGGCGACATACCAAAGACAACCTTTCGAACTAGGTATGGCCATTACGAATTTACGGTGATACCTTTCGGGGTTAGCTAACGCCCTAACGACTTTTAAGGACTTTATGAATAGAGTGTTTCAGATGCTTTTGGACTTATTCGTAATAGTGTTGATAGATGAAATTTTACTATATTCCGGAGGTGTTGTGAAGTATGAGAGCCATCTAAGATTGGTGTTGAAGACACTTAAGGACCATCGGCTATTCGCCAAGCTTAGTAAGTGTGAGTTTTGGATGGATGAACTAAGGTCCCTTGGTGATGTGATATCCAAGGTGAGAGTTACGGTTGAACCGAGTAAGATTGAGGCGGTAGTAGGATGGCAACGACCTACCTTTGTGCAGGAAGTGAGGAGTTTCTTAGGATTGGTCGGCTACTATCAGAGGTTTGTTGAGGGATTCTCTAGACTGTCGAGTCCACTCATGACGTTATCTAGGAAGAATGTTAAGTTCTTCTGGACTGATAAGTGTGAACGGAACTTTGAGGAGTTAAAGAGAAGGTTAACTACGACCCCTATTCTAACCCTACCCGTGCCTCATAAGCCATTTGTAGTATTTAGTGACACGTCGAAGTACGGCTTGGGTTACATTTTGTTGCAGGAAGGAAGGGTATAGGACTGTAAATGAACTAGTCTATTCGATAGCCTGCTCGGTAGTCGCCCAGTTAAACTCGAATCAAACTCGACTCGTGGAAAAAAAAAGCTCACCCGTGAAGGTAGATACCCGCTCGATTAGTAAGTGACACATACCCGACAAAACTCGACTAGACTTGGCTAAGGCTTGTTAAGACCTGCTCGTTTATGCTCGATTCGACTCGTTAGCTCGACTCGATTAAAGTTCATTCATATATTGATAAATATATATATACACCTATGTATATATACTTATATATATATGTATTAGCTAATAATATAAGCATAACACTTTTATAATTAAATATATAATATGTAACCTAATTACTTATATCTATATATTGAATATACATTATAGCTATATTTTATAATTTGTACAATAATTTGTCGATAAGATTTAATAATTTCATATACTTGTATGTGGGAACCATATATGAAATAGACATATTCTATCATATTATGTATATGTATTAATAATATATGTAAGCATATAATATATTGTTATTATAGATAAATATCAACTAGTTAAATATTAATTATTTATAAATTTTTAAAATCTTATAATTCAATAGAGGTTCTACTTGTTAGTTGTAAAAATTCAATATTAGATTTTTATTTATCTAATCTATTAATTATTAAATCTTATTCAAAAAATAAAAAAATAAACAAATCGAGCTCGTTTGTAGGCGAGCTCAAGTTGAGAGTTTAGCTTACTGAGTTGAGCTTGAAGAAAGAATAAATAAAAATCTCAAGTTTAGGCTCGAGTATTTTGAGTCGAGCTAAGCTCAGCAAGCCAAAGACCGGCTCGGCTTGATTACAGCCCTAGTAGGGTAGTAGCCTATGCATCCCGACAATTGAAGGATCACGAGAAGAACTACCCAACTCACGACATGGAGTTGGCGGCGATAGTGTTTGCCCTGAAGATATGGTGGCACTTCTTGTACGGTGAGGAATGTGAGGTCTATACTGATCACAAGAGTCTGAAGCATCTCTTCACTAGAAGAACCTTAATATGAGACAATGAAGGTGGTTGAAAGTTATTAGCGACTAATGATATGAGATTAAGTACTACCCGAGAAGGGCCAACTTAGTCGTTGGTGCCTTAACTCTCAAGTCAAAGATAGGAGATACAAGAGGACCTTCGGAGCTGGACTCACTGTTGGAAAGGATGCGACACTTGAGGATATAGGACAATCACCGGAATAGGTTCTCACTGCCCTGCAACATATTGGGGTACTCAATTTTGAAGAGCTGAAGGGCTAGCAAGAAAATGATTCGAAATTACTGAGGATTCGACAGAGAGTCTGAAAATGTGAAGGGCCTATGCATTTCAGCTTGGGCAAGGATGGGACCTTGCTATTCAAAGGGAGGAAATTGGTTCCGACTGATTCAAAGATTTTAGGATGGATACTGGTTGAAGCACATTCCTCGCCATAATCTATACACCATGGAGGAATGAAGATGTCTTGAGATCTTAAGAAAGGATTTTGGTGGGAAGGAATGAAGCGAGATATCGCCCACTTCATCAAGAGATGCGCTATGTGTCGAAGGGTAAAGGTAGAGCACCAAAGGCCGACAAAGAATCTGCAACCTTTGCCTATTGCTAAATAGAAATCGGAAGATATCACAGTGAACTGTGTGGTTGGATTGCCTAGAACCCTAGTGAGAAGGACGTCATATGGGTGATCATAGATCGGTTGACTAAGAGTGCTCACTTATTACTGGTCACCACTACGGACACACTAAGTAAACTCACCTGGCTATACATATGGGAGATTGTTAGATTGCACAGAGTCCCAAAGACTATAATATTGGACCGAGATCCAAGGTTTACCTCCCACTTTTGAAAAAGTTTATAGAAGGCAATGGGCAGCAAACTAAAGTTCAGAAGTGCTTATCATCCTCAAACTGATGGACAATCAAAAAGAATGATACATACATTGAAGAACATGTTGAGAGCCTGTGTATTGGATTTTAAAGGACCTTGGGAAAATCATATCTCACTCATCCAATTTGCGTACAAGAATAGCTACCAGACTACTATCCAAATGGCCCCTTACAAGGCATTGTATGGTAGGAAGTGTAGATCACCAATATGTTGGGGTGAGGTAGTGGAAGCAAATTTAATTGAATTAGAAATCCTCTAGGAGATGACTGAGCAAGTCAAGCACATACTTGAAGGATGGCCATAGCTTAGAGTACACATAAGAGCTACATCGACAATAGGGGAGGGAGTTGACCTTGAGGACGGTGACTGGGTGCACCTTAAGATATCACCAATGAAGGGTGATAAGAGGTTTGGGCTAAAATGAAAGCTAAGCCCAATATATGTTGGACCATACCAAATAATGGGAAGAGTCGACCCATTAGCACACCAAGTGGCATTACTCGTGGAGTATGAGGGGATACACAATATGTTTCACGTTTCCTCATTAAGGAAAAGTTCTAGAAACCAACAATCTCGGGTAATTGAACCAAATCTGGTTCCATTACAACCGAATCTCACTTACGAGGAGAATTCGGTAAGAATCGTTCATTGGAAAGAGCAAAGATTGCGATCTAAAATCATACTGTTGGTAAAGGTGTAGTGGGGAGACATGGGAAACAAAGAGTTCACTTGGGAAAGTGAGCGGGTCATGCAGGAGCAATTTTCACATTTATTCAATCCATAATAATGAGCAGTAACGCACGAGGCGAGGGTGTTGATAAATAAGCCTTTAACCCATAGGGTAGCAATGCCACCCAAAATAACGCATCGATTCCTAGAGGGGCGATGCGAGAGAGAATGATTAGAGGCAGAGCGATGGAGGTTAGAGGAGGAGTGTCGCTGAGACAAAGAAAGTATTCAAAATACTAGAGCCCTGATAATGGAGATGGTGCAACACGATGGCACAATTGTGGCACAACAAAGAGAGAAAAGAACGATGCCAAAACGTGACTAGCAAGATGAGGACAAGGGTGAGCATTCCCCAATGTCCTATGGTATCGAATCCAACGAGGAGTCAACTGGCAGGTCGCCTAGATGGAGTAAGTGAATTAGACTTGAGGAGTCATCTCATATCCCTCTCGGAGATGGTGAAGGTCAGTCTGCTGAACCTGTTGAGGGAAAATCCCATCTGGAATCGAAGATGACCGAAGGCATCGAAGGATCTCCCATTTGAGATCCCTTCCCTTTGAAGGGTAGAGCAAGGGAGAACCCTCACCGATTTTCAGAGAAGGAGATTTCTTGTAAGGATGGGAGAATTTGAGGGTCCCATTAATACCAGGAGATAGACCACCAATGCGGTTGAGTAGAAAGAAAGATGAGGAACACTCCACTAGTGGGTGAAGCAAATTGTTGCGGATGTTGCAAAGTGCCGCTAGTCCATCTTTTGGGCGAGCAAGCACCTTGTAGACGTCCTAGCAAATATATCCCAGAGAGATGAGTGTCTCTTCCCATGGTAGGCAAGCTATAAAAGTTGCCCGCCATGCATGGAAGAACAAGGAGCCGAAGAGGCTAGTGGCTTCAATGAGAGAACAACTACTTGCCTAAGGCAAGCAAGGGTTACTCGCCCGAGGTGAGAACAACGAAGCACATATTGTATCAGATATGAGAGCTTTCCAGAACAAAACATAAGATGCTTAGAAGAGTGGCAGTCTTGTATGCAGAATCCCACACTCCACCAAAATGGTCACATTCGGAGTAGATCTGCTCAAGGGATTACGACTTGGGAAATCATATCATCTGAACCCAGAAGCATGGCTCGATGCCACCTAAGGAGTTGGCTGGTTGTTGGAAAATGTAGACCATGCCTTGGTCATCTAAATCAATCATCCTGCAGTGCGCCAATCGAGGCCAAATGATTCCTATTCAAGTATAGCTGGAGTCAGAGAATGTTACAAGGAAGTCTAACAGTCCTATGCTATAAAATGGATTTCGACATGGGATAAAATCTCACTTTTACGATCTTAGGCACCTGAGACCTCATGGAGCCGAAATCCTCAGAGGGAGCAAGGACGAAATGACGCGATTGAGTAGCGAGCCCGACGATGCGAGGTAGGTTAGTTTCTAAGACAGGACTGAGGAATGTTGAGTGAATGTTGTATGTAAGATTTTTTGTAACTTGTCCCTTTCTAACATAAAAAATATGTTTTGGATCATTATATTTATCTTATGTTCATTTTTTTAAGACTTTGAATGTGTTTTTTGTTTTTCACTGATTTGTGATCCCGATGTGTGAATTTATATCTTTGTGTGGGTAAGTGTACCATCCATCAATCTTCAGGGGGCGGGACAGAGTTCCCCGTGTCCATTCCCAGAGACATCGCCACGAGCCTCAGACGGGTAGAGGGATTCCCCATGAATGATTAGGGTGGGGTGGTATTGTGATGGCCTCACTTGATAGTCAGGATGAAGAATCTCTCGGCATATCATGTGTTGGTATCTTTGAGTTGGTTGGCCGGATAGATGTTCCCCATTGCAACATGTTATCTCCGTGTGAGAGTCGACCTGCGTTGGGGTACATGCGAGTTGGCTTGTACGACGTCGATCAGGTAGAAGGTATTTCCCCGATGTCGAGCGGTGGAACAACTCATCCCCTGTTTGCCCATCAAGCAACAAAATGTTTGTGTGAGGAAACTGTATGTGTGACGAATATCTAAGTGATGAATTTCTATGTCTTGGTAGTTGTACCGAGTGAAACCGATATTATTTTATGGATTTGACCTACTGGAGCGATGGGTGATTCCTTGCCTAAATAGTATTCATGCTTTAAAAGTACAATGTACGAGAGGGTAACTCGTTAGAGGATGATTCCTCGCCATGTTTATATAAATATGTATTTCACTTCGAGGTGACTCATTTCTTTGTTTATTGACCCATGTGTCTATGCCCCAGAGGATGATTCGTCACCAAAGCATACATATATGTGTCCTTTCACTATTTACATGAACTGTTTACTGCATCATAATGAGCATTATCTCTCATTAGCTACTTTTGTCATGGCTGCCTAATTTACCTATGGTTTCACTCTTGAAACCATAGACTTTGATTCAGAGTTAGAACTGGGAATGATGCCCGAGGAGGAAGAGCCAACCCCGCCCCAAACCTTAAGATGAACGCCTGTCTCTATTGTAAGCGCTATGCATTATTCTGAGTTGTACTTAGCATCTTGAAAAGTGGTGACCAACTGTAATCGGTTTGTCACATATTAGGCGATGAACATACCATTTTGGGTTATATGTAACTCTATGTTAATGTTTATGAGGAATGACAGTGATGTTTTCTAAAATGTGTTTTAGATTTTGGTACCGCTAGATCTAGTTTACTGACTAAAACTCTATCTTTTCTGTTGCGATCTTATACCTATATCTCACACGTGCACATCCAACTAGATGAGGCACGACTAACCCGATCAGATCTTGGGTGTTGATTTCCTTGCTGACACCCTTAACACCACGGAACCTCGCCAGGACCTTTACACATGGAACGAGGCACCATAGTAGCAACATGACAACTAGAAGAATGTGGAAATGTAAATTATATGTTTATTTGGGCGGGCGTGTGTGCCTTCAAGTTCTCAAGGTCAAAGAGTCGAACCTAATCTGACTTTTGGTATTCTCTCTTTTACATTGCAACGTACCATTTGCTGTTAATTTTGGTTTATTAACCTTGAACCTCACATAATCTTCTCATTGACCTTGATTCCTTATGTTGGCCTCTCTTTGGAGTCTTTGCAGTTGATTGTGTTGAAAAAATTTTCTTTTCACTTACCACGTGATGTCGAGTGGTTATCGGATGCGGATATTATAGGTCACCTGTGTTTGCCTAGATGGCCAAACAATAGGTGGAGGTACCCTTCCTCCTCTGCTTGGGGTGGTGTTGCGAGGGGTGATGGCGCGATCACCTCCTTTAACTTCAATTTAAAGAAATAAAATAAAATGTTTGTATTTTTATTTTTTGGTGGTAAAAAGGAGTTCCTTACTTATATGAATGTCTTTTATTTTATCTTTTTAATGATATGGAAATATACAAGTGCGCATATCTATATATATATATAATCCTATCGAGGGCTCCCCTGAGTAGAGGTCCCCCTACTTGCTGCATGCAAGTCTCCATTATTTTTTCTTCATTCCAATCGTTCCTTTTGTGTGTGCATGCTATGGATGGTAATTTGGAGAAGGTGTATGAGCGAATATCGTTAACAAAAAAGGAAGAGGAAGTTTTGGTGGTGGATGAAGCATCTCTAGATTGTGCTCTGGATAGAGGTGGAAGATGTTTGTTGTTTAAACTTCACACTATTAAACACTTCTACAAGGAAGCGTTCAAGAGTATGATAAGTAAACTATGGTGTCCTGGTAAGCCGATCTCTATTAGGTATGTAAGTGCAAAATTGTTCATTGCTGAATTCGATGATCCCTGGGATAAAGAGCGTGTTAAACGAGAGGGTCCTTGGGCGTATGATAAACACTTGGTGTTGACAAGTGATGTAAAAGGGCTTCAACAAGTACATCAAGTGTCGTTCTCAAAGGCACTCTTTTGGGTTCGTATCCATGATCTTCCAATTATGGCTAGGAACTAGAAGATGAGGAATATTATTGGTAAGGAATTAGGAAGAGTGGTGAAGGTGGATTTGGAGAAAGATGAATTAGCCTGGGAAGAGTTTATGCGTATTAGAGTTAGCTTGGATGTGATGAAGCCATTGTTGCGTGGAAAAAAGATTTGTGTGGGATCTTTTAATCCTATCTGGGTTCGTTTCTCCTATGAACACCTTCCAAATTTCTGCTACGTATGTGGTACTCTTGGACACAGTCATAAGGATTGCAGTCAGGGGATGCCAACAATGGAGCAGTTATCAGTTTCTGCATTTCCATACGGACCCTGGCTACGTGCAAGTAATTTTGGTGATTTTGGGGGTCCTGTGCATGATAGGCAATTTCAGCAGAAAGATAGCAATATTCCGGCAACTCATGGGAAAGTTCAAGTCACTGACGACTCTACGGTACATTAGAATATGGCAGTTGATGCAGATAATGTCTGTGAGGAGGATGTTGGGGTGTAGATTTAGGTTAATTTTCAAAATTGTGATAATGATCCGAAGTTTCCGTTACAGGGGAGCAGTAAGGTGGAACATATCTCGGGCCAATAGTTGTGTTGCAAGTTTCCAGGAGATGATTTGGGAGAGTTACCTAGTGAAGATTACAATTTTCTTAGTATGGATAAAGATCAACAGAGGGATAATTTTGTCATTTCTACTGGGGGAGACTTTTGTAAATGAAACTGGCAGGAGGAATACGCAGGAAAAATCAGAGGGATCCAATAACACAACTCTTTCACGTAAATGGAAAAGGGTTTTACGACCTTAGGCTCATAAGTCTCTATTTATCAATGATCAAGGGGGGTTCTAAAAGGGCTCTTTGTTCTGATTCTTCTGTGGAAGTGGCTAGAGCTTCCAAGAGACTGAAAAATAAAACAAAAACTCATGGGGAGAGTGAGGACACAACCAACAATTATCGGTGGAGGCTGGTACACAGCCCCACCAAGATCAATAAAGGTCTTAAACTGGAATACACGAGGGCTTGGGAACCCTCGTGGTATTCATGCTCTTTCTGATCTTATCAGAAGAGAAGATCCTGATGTTTTGTTCTTGCAAGAAACAAAACTTAATGCTTCAAAGATGGAATTATGTAGAGCTCGCTTAAGGTTTAATTGTTGTCTAACAGTTAAAGCTATGGGTAGAATTGGGGGATTACCACTGCTTTGGAAAAATGAAGTTCAATTATCTATCCTTAGTTTCTCAGCTTCTCACATTGATGCTAAGGTAACTGATAATTCAAGTAAGTGGTTCTTAACAGGTATTTATGGCCAACCTGAAACTACATGAAGAATGGAAACTTGGAATTTGTTAAGAAGATTGAAAAAGGATCTTGCTGATGCTTGGCTAGTCTTGGGTGACTTCAATGAAATTCTAACGTTAGAGGAGAATTTTGGGGGGGGGGGGGGGGGGATAGATAGACCAAATCAGTAAATGATTGATTTGCAACAAATGTTTCTGGATTGTGAACTAAAGGACCTTGGATTAAGTGGGCCAAGATATACTTGGTGCAATGGAAGACATGATAAAACTCAGATCTTTGAGAGGCTTGATAGGTTTGTTGGAAATAGGTCTTGGTGCAATCTGTTTAATAGGGCCTTAATCATTCATGACTCTATATCTTACTCTGATCACCTCCCAATTTGGATTGAGTTAGAAGGTGCGAACATTAGAAGGGGTGGTTCAAAGCCCTTCAGATTTGAGGCAATGTGGCTTGGGAAAGTTGAATGTTAAAAAAAATCAAGGATTAGTGGACCAAGGCTGATTCTCTGAGTGGCTTGCAAGGTGTTATGAATTGTATTTCTGGCTGCAGTTCATGATTACAAAGGTGGAATAAGTCAACTTTTGGTAAGGTGCAAGTCAAGTTGCAAGAGGCTAGAAACAATCTTTCAATGGAACAAAAGAAAGATCCAACAGTTTTAAACTCTAGTGAGGTTTGTGCTATTGTTGAAGAAGTACAAAAATGGATGGATAGAGAAGAGATAATGTGGAAACAAAGATCGAGAGCACTTTGGTTAGCTAAAGGAGACCAGAATACAAAATGCTTCCATGCTAAAGCTTCCCAAAGGAAGAAAAAGAGTTGTATCTCAAAGCTGATGGATGATGGGGGCAGTTGGAAAGAAGGAGAACACTGTGATCATTTAATTATTAACCACTTCTCTTCCTTGTTTACCTCTGTAGGTTCTCAAGATCAAGAAGTTATTTTTGATAAAATGGAGAGGAAGGTCTCTGCTGAAATGAATGATGGCCTTATTAAAGAATACACAGCAGATGAAGTGCTATGAAAGACATGCACCCTACTAAAACCCCAGGGCCTGATGGCATGCCACCGTTATTCTTCCAAAAATTCTGGTATGAGATTGGTAGTTCTGTCACTTCTGTTGTGTTAAATGCTTTGAATTATTGTGACTTCCCACAATCTATCAACCACACATACATCACTCTGGTTCCTAAGAAGAAATGTCCTAAAAAAGTTAATGACTTTAGACCCATTAGTTTATGTAATGTCATATATAAGCTAATATCTAAGGTTATCGCTAACAGGATCAAGCAAGTATTACCTGCTGTAATCTCAGATTCTCAGTTAGCTTTTTTACCTAGAAGACTTATTACAGACAATGTGCTTGTGGCTTATGAAGTGTTACATTTTTTAAAGAGGAAAAAGAAAGGAAAGAAAGGTTTTATGTCCCTTAAGCTTGACATGAGTAAAGCTTATGATAGGGTAGAATGGAGCATCCTTGAATCTGTTATGAGAAAGCTGGGTTTTCATGAGAAAATAATTCAACTTGTGATAAAGTGTGTTATGACCCCTTCTTTTTCTGTTTTAATAAATGGCTCACCAACTGTATTTATAGTTCCTTCAAGAGGATTGAGGCAGGGAGACCCCATCTATCCTTACCTATTCCTTTTGTGCACTGAATGATTGGTTAGCCTTTTGAGAGAAGCTGAGAGATCAAGATTTTTCCCTGGTATCCAGATCTGTCATGGGGCCCTTAAGCTAATCCATCTGCTATTTGCATATTATAGTTTGATTTTCTGTGCTGCAAATGTGGATACGAATGCTAAACTACAAACTTTGTTGAATCAGTATGAAGTGGCTTCAGGGCAACAGTTAAACAAAGCGATAACATCAATGGTTTTCAGTGCAAATGTGGACATGGATAAGAGGCAGACTATTATGAACCTGTGGAGCTCATCTCAAGTGCAGCTGCCTCCATTAGTAGGCAGGTAAAAATCCAATGCTTTTGCTGATATCAAACATAAAGTCTAGCTAAAATTGCAATGGTGGAAATGTAATATGTTTTCTCAAGGAGGAAGGGAGATTCTTCTTAAGGCTATTGCTTTGGCAATTCCATCTTATGCCATGTGCTGCTTCAAGCTCCCATCTAAGCTTTCTTCTGAGATTGAGAGTATGATGGCCAAAATTGGTGGGGACAAAAGAATGAGGAAAAGAAAGTGCATTGGATAAGCTGTAAGAAAATGTGTCAATCAAAATCTGTTGGAGGGCTGGGGTTTAAGGATCCTGAGACTTTCAATATGGCTATGTTGGCAAAACCAGCTTGGAGATTATTGCAGAATAAAGAGAGCTTATTCCATAAGATATATGCTGCTAGATACTTTTCTGATGGAAACCTATTGGAAGCTTCCATTGGTGGTAACCCCTCCTATGCTTGGAGAGGAATATGGGAGGCCAAAAACTTGCTTGTGAAAGGTGGTTGATGGAATGTGGGAAATGGAAGATCAATTCACATCTTAAGAGATGCATAAATTCCTGGGATTCGAAATCTGAGATATGAACTGTGTGTTGGAAGTAGTAACCATAGGGAGGAGCAAGTTTGTCAATTGGAGGATCAGGTGTCTTCTTTAATTGATCCTAGTACTAACTGGTAGAATCTATCAAAAGTAAGAGCTCTATTCAATCCAAAAATTGCAGATGCTGTTCTAAGACTGCATCCTAGTGCCTCAGGTGACATGGATAAGTGGCTGTGGGAGCATGAAAAGTCAGGTATTTTCTCTGTTAAAAGTGCCTACAGATTCTGTAAGACTTGCTTGGTATCTGATTGTTGTAAGCCTTCAAATTGTGTTATGATGAAAACATTTTGGAATGCTCTTTGGAGATTAAAAATTTCTCACAAGGTCAAAGTTTTCGCTTGGAGAGCATGCAAGAAAAGTTTACCCACTAAGGCCAATCTTATCAACAGAAAGCTGGATATCAGTGGGCAATGCTGCTGCTTTTGTCAACACCAGGTGGAGGATTTAACCCATGCTTTGTTGTTATGCCACCCTGTTTATGAGATCTGGGTTAGAAAATTTACTGTCTTGCAACACGATTTCCATATTAGTTCCTTCAAATCAACTGCAATGGAAATCTTTTTTAAGGGTTCAGCTGATCAGTTGTCCGATTTCTTCTTAATGGCTTGGGGCTTTTGGTTCAGAAGGAACAAGATGGTCCATTACCAAATTTCTTTACCACCACAAAAAGTTATTGGATTTGCTTTCTCGAAGAAATTGAAGACAGATATTGCATTGCATCAGAAGGGAATTCCTATTACAAAGAATCTGCTGTATAGGTGGTCACCCCCTCCTCAGGATTTCCTCAAACTTAATATTGATGGGGCCCTCTTTTTTGAGTTGAGCAAAGCTAGTTTGGGTGCTATCTTAAGGGATCATGTGGGAGATGTTCTTATGACAGTAAGTAGAGCAGAATCTGTGCACTTGGAACCAGAGCAAGTAGAAGCAGTGGCTTTACTGAGAGGCTTACAATTTTGTTTGAATATTGGTATACCTAAATTGATTATTGAAAGTGATTGTTTGTTCTTGGTGGAGGAAGTCAATAAGGTAGCTGAATCAAATACTGCAATCAGAACAGTGGTTGCTAATATTAAAAGTTTAATACAAAGATTTCCTCAATCCAAACTGCAACACAACAATAGATCAACTAATGAGGCTACCCATCAACTTGCTAGACATGCATGGTCCATTGAAGACATGAATATTTGGTGGAATAATGTTTCTCCTTTCATTGAGAAGTAATTTTCATTGATTAACACTATTGTACCCTGTCTTAAGGTTTTTATATCTCGATGAAATGAAGTTTTTCCCTATCAAAAAAAAAAAATATATATATATATATATGATAAGTACTACAAATATAAAATTTTCACAAAAGTAAATCTCACAAATAAATTGATATGATTTCATATGATATTTTAGATCTATTTTACAATAAAATTAGCTTTATATTATAACGTCGTACCACATCAAACTACACTAATTTTTAGGTTTAATTTTATGACTAAAGTATTTATATATATATATATATATGTATGTATATATATGTATGTATGTATAAGGGAGGGAGAAAGAATATGCTCATTACACAGTAGTGGCATCTTGTTTTATGATCAAGTGATGTGTAATGCTCGACTGCGCGCTGGGATATCGCTACTCATTGACAAACCTTATGTACGCGGAGCTCCCATCATTACAGATGTAAGAAAAGTAGACGACAAAACTTGCACTGCAAACGTCACTCTCTTTTCACAATATCAAATTGGTTTATAGCATATGGACAAATCTTTGCCTCTTTTGAACGTTCTAGGGGTAGTACTGTGGTCCTATTCATCTTTTGGGTTCATTGGTACTGTCTCAACATATATGTTATATTATAGGAAAATACTTTGTCACAGAGAGATTATATTAAAGTAAACCTATAAATTGATGTGTCTTGATGTGGTGCGTCAGATTGTAAAATTACTTTTATTATAAAATAGATCTAACGAATTCCATAAAGTCATATCAATTTGTAGATTTACTTTGTGTAATCTCTTTATATATGTAGCAATTCTCTATATTATATTATATTATAATATATGGTACTCTCACAAACAAATTCTCTATATGTTTTATTCTCATATATAATAGTATTAGATCGATGAGATGGTTTAGAAGGGCAAAAATTGTTGGAGGCTAGGGTTGTGCATCTGAGTATCTGGAAGGATCTAGATCCGGCTTTGGCTTTTTAAAAGCGGGCAGATATCCGCCCGGATAAACCAGATTGAAACCCTAGCCTGATTTGGATCCGGATATCCGGTTTGAAACCGAATATCCAGATTTTAGTTTTTTAAAAAAACTTTTTAACACTTTTTAAGAGGCTTTTTTTTGTAGGCTTTTATATTTGTCATTTTTATAGGCATTTTTTTATATAACGAATATTTTTATAGGCATTTTTTGAACTTTTTTATTGCCTATTCAAATTTTTATAAAACAAAATAAATAATAATAAAAATCAACACACACAATACACTATAGATTTTATATTATTGTTTAGATCGTATTGTAAGTCATTAACTTTACAAGGAACAAATAGTGAAAAATTCAAAAAAGCAGCCAAGAAATGTGGAAGAACATTTGAAGTCAAGCCTCCTTGTCATCTTCATTGTGAGCTGTGAGAAACACAGAATTGAAACTGAAGAAATTAGTAAAAAATCATATCCCTAATGGCATTCATATATATAGATAAAAAATGATATGGAGTGTGTCATAAGGAATGGAAGGTTAGAAAAATGGCTTCAGTCACAACATCCAGAGAGATTAATAGCAACAAAAAATAAAAAACAAACTAGAGATTAGAGAAAAGAACAAAACCAAACCAAAACTAGTTCCAAACCAAAAAAGAAGGAAAACAAAGTTTAATGAACGCAGTGGGGAAATAGAGAACTTCAGATTCCTGATATACAACAACTAAACAAATGAATAGCATGAAAAAAAAAAACTGAAAATAGACTAGAGATTAGGAAAATAAAATAAAACTCAAATCCAAACCAAAAAGGAAGGGGACAAAAGTTTAATGAACACACTTCCAACATCTAGAGAGATGAGTAGCAAGAAAAAAAATAGAAAATAGACTAGAAATAAAAAAAAAAAACAAAAAATCCACATACCCAGATCCAAACCAAAAGGAAGGGAAAAAAAATTAGAGAACTTTAGACTCTTGACATACAACAAACATCCAGAGATGACTAGGAAGAAAAAAAAATGAAAATAAACTAGAAATCAGGAAAATAAGAACAAATAGAAAAATACCCGAGACCCAGGTCCAAACCAAAAGGAAGGGAAAACGAATAGAGAACTTCATATTCTTGACATACAACAACATCTTGAGAGATGAATAGAAAGAAAAAAAAATAGACTAGATATTACAAAAAAAAAAAAAAGACCAAACCAAACCCGGATCCAAACCAAAAAGAATGGAAAAAAAAGTTTAATGAACACAATCGCAGCATCTAGAGAGATTAATAGCAAGAAAAAATCGAAAATAGACTAGAGATTAGGAAAACAAAAAAACAAAATCAAACCAGAGCCATATTCAAGATTAGAGAGACATACATAGAGAGAGAGAGAGAGAGAGAGACATACCGGCAATTTTTTATGAGATGAAAATGGACGACGGCAGCTCATAATATGAGTTAGGGTTTCTAGAGAGAGAGAGAGAGAGAGAGAGAGAGAGAGGGTGTTGTGGGGTAACTAAGAAATGAAGAATTACCTGACTTGCCGACTTGGAGAATTACAATTTACCAGACTTGGGAGTTGGGACCTGACATCATTTTGTACAATTGAATTGGACAGGTCTACTCTTTATTGGAAAATGTAATAGTTAATAGCAGAACGAAAGATTTTAAAATCGGATATGGAATACGGATATCCGGCATCCGTAACCGCATCCAGGCAGGTAGAAGAAATTTTCTATCCGCCCGGGTTCATCCAGTTTTTCGAATTTTTAACCGGACCGGAAAAAAATCCTGTCCAGATGCACACCCTTACTCCAGGCCGCCTGTCTCAATGCATGATCATGTTAATTTGATAAATTTGTGTTTATCCTTATTTTGTGATCACTAGGAAATCGTAGGTTCCCATCCGGAATAGACAAAGCAAACGTAGCTAGCACATTTATTTATCTTCAAATTGGCATTTGCCTTCAGCAGAAATATTATTACTCAAATCAGTCAGAATGCCCTCCCTCATGAAGCATACAATCAAAGTTCTTAAAAACAAAACAAAAACAAAAACAAATGTACTATCTTTTTATCAATAGACTGATTCACAGACCTTAGCCAGTGCCACCAAGAATGGCTTTAAGCTTCATAATCTGAGCTTCATCAAGGAATGTAGTTGCCGCTATGATGTCAGTGGGTAAGTCGTTTTTAAACAAAGCGAAAGGCAGAAGCTGGACACCTGGGTTTGCACTGCTGAAGCTAACAAATCCAACAGCCGTAGAACTTCCAGCATTCATTTGGAAGTGCGGTAATCCTTGAGGGAAAACCATAAGATCACCCTTCTCAAGAGTCTGTGTGTAAACTTCATTAGCTGAGGAAACGAACCCGGCAAATATTGTTCCTTGCACAACAAGTAGGACTTCTGAACCTCCAGGATGTGTGTGAAATGGGAAAACTCCCCCGACCGCAATGTCCGCACGAGCCAAGGAAATTCCAAGGCCGTTTACACCCGGAAAGTCTGAGGCAAATGCAGTGGTCACCCCAGCTTTGATTATATTGGAGGTGTTGCCTGGAATGCCTAGGCCAGAGAAAACAAAATCATTCACCGTGACAGCTGCAGGCTTCTTGCATGCGTAGCCTGCAGGGCTTTCAGAAGCTTCGAAGTCAGCTACACAGAAGTCTTGCACAGCAGCATGGGAGGTGGAAAGGAGGAGAGAAAAGATGAAGATAACTGGAGATATGATCCTGGCGGCCATTTTAGGTGGTGTGTTTCTGTGTTTCTTTGACAGTAATCTAGTACCATCTATAGAGAACTTGGATTTCAACCCGTAGGGTTTGGATGCCCCCACACAGTACTACATCACGTGCAAAAGCAAGAAACGACTGATATATATAGTATGTCCGATTTGGTATTTTCTAGCACTACAAAAAATAAAGCTTTTATCGAGAAAAAGTTTGTTGCTAAAAATTAGATTTTCGTCGTAAATAGTTTTTTGTAAGAAAAAAAAATCTTCGCACATTCGTAGGAAATATCTCTTCGTTGAAAGTTATTAATGACGACAAAAGCACACCGTTGCAAAAGATACCACATGTAGCGATGGCAATTTTGTCGCAAGAAAAGTCTCATATTTGCTCCCAAAAAGTCCCCATATAACCAAAATTGTCATAAAAACTAACGTAATTGTGACGAAAGATTTGTTCCTCAATAATATTAGGCAATTAATTCATCACAGATATGAACATTATAGCGACCAAAATAATCGTCACTAATAGAAAACTATTTGTGAGGAAGTATTGTCGTCGCAAAGCTAATTTTTATCGTCAAAATTTATCTATCACAAATAATATAATAAGAAGCTCGAGTCTAGCATAGGGGACGAGTTAAATTTGTCGCTATTGTTTACTATTGGCGACAACTAACCCTTGTCACTACTCACCATGATTTAGAATTAGCGACAAATATTTATCATCATAAATGGTGACATGCATTTACAATTAGTGACAAATATATTTCTTCACGTATGATTGCACAATTCTTCATTCTTTATAAATAAGAGACCAAATAATATCAATATTAAAAAACAATTAATAACAAATTCTAGTGCTACAGCAAAATGCATAAAATTAAAGCCATCATTTAAATCTAGTACCATTGTTCATAAAAACACTCAAATAAAGTTTGTTCTTTGCAAACTAAAATAGAAATGTGAAATTGAATGTCTCTTTAGGACTCTCTATGAGTCTCTAATTTTGCCATGATTTCTGAGAGGTGACGATCATATTCATTTTGTTTCTCTACCATATTGTTGATATTTGATTGCATAGATTATGCCCTTTGCATCGACTCCTCCCTTTTCTCCTTATAAACCTCCATCTCATTATTGTATTTTTCTACTTGTTGAGTGAGTTGGATGACTTTGGATGAACGTGAAGATGATGGAATAGGCATGACATAATTTCCCAATCCTTTGGCATATCAAGATTTATGCCCCAAAACCTCATTGAAAATATCTTCTACAGTTCGTGATGATCCGGCAGCATTTCTCTCATTCCATAAATCTTTCATCCTATGCTGTAAAAGCAAGAACAAGTTTTTCTTAGAAATGTAAGTTAATATATGTATGCATTGTGCTTGTCCAAGTCCAATGCAAAACCCAAGTAAAATAAAATCAATTAACGTTAAGAAATAAAATATCACAAAAGAAAAAGCAAACATCAATAACATCTCAAACTTGAAATTAAGTTTTTATTTTTGTTCATTGTTGTACAGTATAGTTTACAACCATGGTTAAAATAAGTGAGCAAGAGGTGTTTCTAATACATTATTTTAAAATAATCATAATAATTAATAATGCAAGAACATTCTAATTACATGGTGCCATAAAACACCAAATCTAAAAACTAATAAACAACAATGTAAATACCAAACTCTTGCACATAAAAAATAACTTCGCATATAACGTTTAAGTTACCTGTATTAGTTCATCTATGAACTATAGTAAGCAAATAGTACAAGATGGCATATTCTAACTCTAACTCAAAATGGAACTCTATATAATAACTTAGACAAAGACAATGACATATATATATATATATATATATATATATAGATTCCTTAGACCAATAAAAGGAAAAAAATTAGAAATATAACATCTATATGCTGGAGTTACGATAAAAAACCAAGGCTCAAGTTGAAGAAGGTATTTTGCTAAGAAAAATGGATTACTTACATAATTTTCTTCTGCTATAAGAGTCGTGAAAGAGCCATCTTTTGAGTGTGTGAATTTATAAAAATAAATCAGAGTAGTATCCTCCCCACACTTCAACAGATTAAAAAAATTTTAAAAAATTCTCTATTATTAAAAATCACAATATATAAATGACAATTAAAAAATACATTTTCTTCGAGAAGTCGAGCAAATGATTTTGATCCAGCCACGTGATTAACTTTCAAGTTGCTTCTATTCAAAGCATTTTGATCACACAAATTCTATAAAAAAAAACAAACCAAAAAATGCAAGTTAATTCTAGGAGTAAAAACATAAAGAAAAAAAAAAGAACTGTTAGGTTTATGAGTAGGTAACAACTAGCCTCTTTGTCCATCCTAACTAATATTTATTTTATTTAGAAATGGAACTAGCATCAACCACCTAGTTCTACCCTTAACATAGATACGCATTCTCAAACTCCAATTCCATCACAAGCATACTATATATACAACGCGAACCATAAACTCCAAATTTACATTTATTTTCTTATGAAGTTTTTTATGCATGTTTGTTAATGACGAAATTGATACTACCTAATACAATAGCTTATGATTATATACATGAGAAACTTTAACATTACTTAACATTTTAATAATTTGAGATACCTTGTATTTTGGGTCTGCCCATCAATCACACAATATCTCCCAATCAGCTTGATTCAAATCATCTGGGACATGAGCAATCACTTTTTCTTTTGTTGAGTATTTCTTGAATATCTTGTGCAATGTATGGTGATAGTCATTGTAGCTTCTTTGTAACTTTGCTTTAACGCTCTCTTTGACTTCATCTTCACTCCAATCAAGGAGGAACTCTCCCTAAAACATAATTGAATTAAACAGATGTATTACATATTTTTTAAACCAAAAAAGGAAAATAATAAATAAGTACAACGTTTATTTACGCGGACTCGAGCGTACAATTCCTCCTTATTTACTTCAGGGATGTGCCTCCAGCTTTTGTATGTAATGGGAGCAAAATGCCTAGTAATATAGCCTACCCTACTAATAAAAGCAGTACTATTTGTTCTAGTAGCTCCTTTATTGCCCGATTCTATTTTCACTGGAATGGGACTAGTTTTTCTCAGTTTCTCAAATGATATGCACTGTGCTTTACGGCGACCTCGTTTCACCTTAGAAGTGGCTGAAAAATATAGGAAGAAATCATTATAGAATTACTATTTTGTAGCTCTTCTAAAAGATCATGCATATATAGTAATGTTGACATGCAACAACTCATTATATATATATATATTACAACAAAATTTCCCTTTCCCCACGAATTCTTTTTCCACGATATAAACCCTTTAGGATAATGCTAGTAGTACTGATGGTTAACCGACAAAGTGAACCGATGCTAGTAGTACTGATGCTAGTAGTGCCGATGGTTAACCGACGAATTCTTTCTCCCAAGTCGAACGTTGCGAAATTCTTGAACAAACCATTGATGCGATTTATCAAATTCTTTCCAAACCACAAAGTCAGCTGGATGTTTCGAATTATTCAAATACTGAACTCGTTTTTCTCTATGCCATCTCATATCCTCAGCTGTATTTTTTGACATAAATAACATTTGCAATCTTGGCTTCAATGGAAAATACCGCAACACCTTATGAGGAATTTTCTTGTCTTTTTTTTCATTGTCAATCCATCTTGGCTCTTTGCATATAGGACATTTTTTACTACTATCATGCTCTTTCCAAAAAAGTGCACAATCATTTTTGCATGCATCTATCTTATCATAATTAAAGCCCAAACCTCGTCTCAATTGTTTTGCCTCATAGTTTGACTTAGGCAATATCTCTCCATCGGGAAGTGCGTTTCTCAACAGGTCGATCAACATGTCATATGACTTATTACTCCAATTATTAATTGTCTTCAAATGGAGCAACCTTATAATGAAAGCCAATTTTGAAAACTTCACACAACCTGGATAAAGTTGACGTTGAGAATCTTCCCACAACTATTCAAAATTTATATTTCCCAATTCTGGCAATGCGGAACGTTGGCTATTGGAAGATTCTCCGATATTAATATCCATAAATGTTCCCATGTAAACATCATCTAACATTTCTTCAACTTCTTCAACATTTTCCATCCAATAATTCTCATTAGCATTGTCTCGAACCTGATTTTCATTCCATGTTTCATCTTCTCCATGAAATATCCATTGCGTGTAATTCTTATCAATTCCTTTAATGAATATATGATCTTCCACCACATTTATAGTCCTATAATACCCATTTTTACACTTAACACATGGACACCTAATCCTGCCCAGTTTGTCTGCATGACCACGTGCAATACTAATAAATTGGTTTACCCCTTTTACATATGTTGTAGAAAATCTATTAGTAAGATTCATCCAACTTTTGTCCATTTCAAAAGTACCTATAAAAAATTTAACAAACAAATCCAACTCAACGAAAAATAAAATCATCATTGAAAAGTTTTTGTGTGAAAAATTATAAATTTACCATCTCTTAACAATTATATTATAATCTAGATATTAACTTTCATTATCATGGAATATAATACCGTTAAAACCATTTTTTTTTTTAAATTCTAATGCACGTTCTTTTTCTTTTAAAAGAATAAAGTCAAATTATCAATTATATTTGTTAAAATAAAATGAGAAAAAAATAATTATTTCAATTACTTCATTAAAATAAAATTTAAAGTTAAATGAGAAAAAATAATTATTTTGAAATTAGTAAAAATATAATGATTAACACTACTTAATTGTGATAAATGTTTATTTAAAGCATTAAAATTATGCACAATTCCGATAGTATCATTCTCAATTGATTAAAATTATTCAAGATTGTGGCGCCCCCAACCCCTATGTAAGGAAACACAGGAATCGAGACGCCGAGATGATGACAACACGGTCATGCATCCCAACGAAAGTGCCAAGTGTGTGTGTACATGCAACGGTGTACAAAACAACGCAGCGGATTAGTCAACTAAGTACCAGAATTTAAATACAGTCTAAACATCAGTAAAATGGTTTAAATAGTTATACAGTCATCCCAAAATAAAGTTTAACACATGTCCCAAATAACAAATGAGTGATCTCAAATCACTCCTCGGGCGGAGCCGACTCCCCAGGCACACCCTCATCTTCATCTGCATCAAAATTTGCGTTACCATAAAACGGTATCGCAGGTAAGTATAAACCGAACAATCCTCAGGAATAAAATGCATTTAATACAACCAACATGCATGCATACGATAAAATATGATTATTCTCAAAACATCATTTTCCCTGAAAGTGAATATTTTTTCGACACACGCCAAAATCCCAGTTGGCCCAAAAATAATCCGTAAAACATTTTTCCAGAAAATGGTTTACATAAAAATCCAACACATGCTATTTTTCAAGGAAATAGTCCATTTTTAACGTATGCACCATGATCTCCCCTATGGGTCATCCGCACACCCTGGCTTCGTAGCGATGCCCAATTCCGCGCCTAACACGTACGTGGCCAAACATCCACTACACAACGAGCGATGCCCAGTTCCGCGCCCAGCGCGTACGTGGCCAAGCATCCTCTAGTCCCTGCCAGCAGAAGGACCACGGAGTCGGCACGAGACCCTCTCGTGTGATCCCATTGTCGCCCGGCGACAATCAAGGGGACGTCACTCAGTATATTACGCTCCCGAGTGACCAGAGGAGCTCCACTGAGATAATACCCCATCTTGGCTTGGGGTTCGTGATACACACGCACCCAAAAAATCATTTCACATGAAAACCAAGTTTTCAATAAACACATGAACATGAATACAATACACGAAAACCCAGTTTCCTTTACAAACATGATCATGCATGAAATCATGAAATGTACATGTACCGACACTAAACAACAACCATCAATAACCAACCCAATCAAATCCAACCAAACAACTTCATTCATCAATCCATCCGACCCCCGTACTCCTCGGACTCAGTCCGGCAAAACCAATCAACAGTTCAAATACAGTGTAATGTGTTAGTACAAAAATACATTAAATTCACAAGAATTCTTTGAAAAATACTTACAGCATTATATAGAAATTTCCAAAGGATCACCAAGCTGCAAGAAGTGACGTCTAAGCAACGCAACAGTGCAAAAAGCACTGTGGCCGTGGGTCTCAAATACCCACTTTTCAACGGAGACAAACAAAGACCCAAAAATGATAGGGTAGGGCCTAGGGAGGTCGGTGAAACTAGTGGTGGTGAAGGTTGGCCGTGGGTGGCGGCGTGGGCGGGTAGAAGACCCAAAACAGCCAAATCGAAAATGGGGTTGGTTGTGCTTCACCGGTGACGGATCGGAGTTGGGGTTGGGTCCAATGGGTTGCAAAGAGGTCGAGGATGAAGTAGTGAGAAGATGATGGCCAATGGTGGCACGACGGCGGCACAGCGGCGAAAAGAGTGTCGCGGCTTGGAGAGGCTCGTGGTGGCTAACGGCCGCACAAATGGAGTTGAGGTTGGTGGGGTAGTGTCGCCGGCCGGTGGGGAAGCTAATGGGCTGGGCGGTGTCGATCACCGCCTGCTCACGGCGGCGCTGGGTGGAGAAGAAGGAATGGACGGAGAGAGGGAGGGGGAGGTGGGTCGCGAGCGGGAGGGAGAGACCGAAGGAAGAAATAAGGAAAAAGAAAAGAAAGAAAAAAGAAAAGGAGAGGAAAGAAAAATGGTGGGAAAAGAAATGAGGTCCAATCCTCATAACTTGGGTCACAAAAATGATCAAACGGAAACGATTTCAAAACCATAAGTTAAATAAAATAATTTAAACGAAATGGTAAAGTGAAATTGAAATAATTAAATCCCACAGTAATTAATTTAAAATAAAGAGATTTTAAACGCATAACAATAATTAATAATAAGAAAGCACTTCAAAAATAATTTTTATAAACTAAAAAATCATAAAAATAACCCAAATAAAATTTAATAATTATAAAACAAGAGAATAAATTTTCGAATAAATAAAAATAATCCTTCAGTAAAAATATACTAAAATACGGGGTGTTACATCCTCCCCCCTTAATTAAAATTTCGTCCTCGAAATTAGCAAAGTCAAACATTAAAGTTAAGACAGGAATAAGATTCAACTAAGAGCAGACTTAGAACATACCGTCCAGATTAATCGAACAAGTATGGATATTGCTCTCTCATATCGGCTTCTCTTTCCCAAGAGAAATCTTGAGCCAACGGATCACCCCATGACACTTTCACCAAAGGTATTGTCTTGGACCTCAACCTTTGCTCTTTCCAATCCACGATCTGTGTTGGGGCAACTTCATAAATAAGGTTAGGCTGCAGTTGAATGCGTTCAGGGTCAACAAAACGTGGCTCTTGCTGTCTAAAACTCTTCTTCAACGAAGACACATGAAACACATCATGAACATCCCCAAAATAATCCGGCAAGGCAACTCTATAAGCAACAAGCCCAACCTTCTCTACGATCTGAAAAGGGCCAACATATCTTGGACTAAGCTTTCCTTTCTTACCAAAGCGCTTAACGCCTTTCATAGGAGAGACTTTAAGATAAACCCAATCACCTTCTTCAAAGGATAAGTCTTTCCTTCTTGTATCTGCGTAACTCTTCTGGCAACTTTGCGCTTCAGCCATTTTCTTTCTTATAAGCTGAACTTGATCCTTCATCTCTTGAATTATCTCAGGCCCAGACAATTTGCTCTCGCCAACTTCATCCCAACATAAGGGCGATCTACACTTCCTTCCATATAATGCTTCATACGGGGCCATCTGAATGGAGGAATGAAAACTGTTATTATAAGAGAACTCAATAAGCGGCAGGTGATTCTCCCAACTTCCTTGAAATTCCATGACACAAGACCGCAACATATCCTCCAGAGTCTGAATAGTATGCTCTGATTGGCCGTCCGTTTGGGGGTGATACGCAGAACTAAACTTCAACTTAGTGCCTAAAGCTACCTGCAGACTCTTCCAAAAATGGGACGTGAACCGCGGGTCTCGATCTGACACGATACTCTTGGGTACTCCATGCAAATGCACTATCTCCTTGACATATAACCGAGTCAACTTACCCAAAGAGTCGGTATTATTAATAGGCAAGAAATGAGCACTCTTGGTCAACCGATCAACAATCACCCAAATTGAGTTCTTCCCACTAGGAGTCCTCGGCAAACCCACAACAAAATCCATAGAAATATCATCCCACTTCCACTCAGGAATAGGGAGAGGTTGAAGTCTACCAGTAGGTCTTTGATGCACAGCCTTCACTTGACGGCACGTGTCACATTTCTCAATAAACAAAGCTATGTCCAACTTCATTCCTTCACACCATAAATTTTTCTTTAAATCTCGATACATCTTAGTGCTTCCTGGATGAACTGAATAAGGAGCCGCATGAGCTTCTGCCAAAATCCACTCTTTAAATTCAGAATCTCGAGGAATCACTCTACGATCCCGAAACCAAAGAATACCATCCTTATCCAAGCTGTAATGCATGGGTTCTCTAGACTTTCTGACTCTTTTCCTAATAGCTAACAATTTAGGATCCCTTCTTTGAAGAGTCTTCAATTATTCAAAATCCACTACTCGGACATCCAAGATTGAAGATAACAATTCCTCTTGCTGTGAACTCTCGATAAGAAGTCTCCTCATTCCACAAAGGAGAGAGTCCAAATCTGATGACTCTGCTTCGTCCACTTGTTGAGACTTTCTACTCAAAGCATCAGCGACTAGATTCGCCTTTCCTGGATGATACTTGATCTCACATTGATAGTCGCTAATCAGCTCTAACCACCGTCTCTGCCTCATATTGAGATTCTTCTGAGTAAACAGATGTTTCAAGCTCTTGTGGTCAGTATAAACTTCACAGGCTTCGCCATACAGATAATGCCGCCAAATCTTAAGCGCAAAAACTATTGCCGCCAACTCCAAATCATGTGTGGGATAATTCCTTTCATGAATTTTCAGCTGACGAGATGTAGAAGCAACAACCCGTCCCTCTTGCATAAGAACGCATCCCAACCCAAATTTGGATGCATCACTAAAAATCACAAATGGCTTGTGTGGCTCCGGAAGTGCCAAAACAGGTGACGTTGTCAATCTTCTCTTCAACTCTTGAAAACTTCTCTCACATTTGTCAGACCATACAAACTCAGTATTTTTCCTAGTCAAGGGAGTGAGAGGTCCTGATAGTCGAGAAAAACCTTCCACAAATCTTCGATAGTAACCGGCAAGTCCCAAGAAACTTCGTATCTCACGAACTGTTGAAGGGCGAGGCCATGACAAAACAGCTTCTACTTTACTAGGATCTACAGCCACCCCTTCTTGAGAAATCACATGTCCAAGAAACATAACTTCTTCTAACCAGAATTCACACTTGCTTAGCTTAACATACAACTGATGCTCCCTTAATTTCCCAAGTGCCAGACGAAGGTGACAAGCATGCTCTTCCAAATCTCGAGAATAAATCAGAATGTCGTCAAGAAACACCACCACAAAAGAATCCAAAAAGGGTCGAAACACCCGATTCATTAAATCCATAAAAGCGGTAGGAGCATTCGCTAACCCAAAAGACATCACTTTAAATTCATAATGCCCACACCTCGTCCTGAAAGCAGTTTTGGGCACGTCCTTATCCCTTATCCTCAGCTGATAGTACCCTGATCTCAAGTCAATCTTCGAAAAGACAGCTGCTCCCTGAAGCTGGTCAAACAAATCATCAATTCTAGGAAGGGGTACTTGTTCTTGACAGTCACCTTGTTAAGCTCCCGATAGTCTATACACATTCTGAGAGTACCATCTTTCTTCTTGACAAACAAAACAGGCGCTCTTCACGGCGAAGTACTAGGCTGAATAAATCCTTTGTCGACCAATTCTTACAATTGAGTTTTCAACTCTTTTAACTCAGCCGGTGCCATGCGGTAGGGAGCCTTATGCACAGGAGCCGTCCCAGGTTCCAGATCAATAACAAATTCCATATCACGAACGGGAGGCAATCCAGGTAACTCATCCACGAACACATCGGGAAATTCTTCCACCACTGGAATATCCACTAAAGATTTCTTCTCAGATGGTGTAGACACGACTTGAACCAAAAAAGTATCTGCTCCACAAGCTATATCTCTCTTAGCTTGAATTGCTGATATAATTGATGGTCTTGCCTTCAACTTGCTTCCCACGAATTCTAAATAATCCCCATCCGAGAGTTGAAAACCAATTACCCGACTTCTACAATCAATATTTGCAGAATAAGGATACAGCCAATCCATACCCAAAATTATGTCAAATCCAAGCAACTTGAATACAATCAAATCTGCGTCCAGTGTCCTCCCACCAAAATCCAAAGGAAAGCCTGATGCAACTTTGGAGCACCACACCATCTCACCATTTGGAAGAGTCACTACTAGGGATTGTGATAAAGGCTCTGTGACTAGATTACACATCCGTGCAAAAGTGGCGGACACAAAAGATTGGGACACCCCAGAATCAAACAAAGTACATGCATAAAAATCATATAGACGGACTCTACCTGAAGCAAACACATCCACCAGACAAATTCAAAAAACCCAACCACACCAAACATTAAATCGAAATAAAAACAACTAAATGCATACTAGTAATCACCCCAGAGTCGTGGGTTTCTGGAGCCTCATAATCCACATCACCCTGAGTCACTGCATAGACCCGAGCTTGTACCAACTGTCTCTGGCTACCCCTTCCACCTCGTCGACCTCCTCGTCCTCCTTGACCTCCTTGAACTTGACTGGAACACTCCCGAGCAAAGTGACCCGGCTGGCCACACCTAAAACACTGAATTCCCCTTTGACCGCAGTCACCCTCATGGGCTCTATTGCATCTAGGGCACACTGGAGCCCGACCTCCTGCACGAACACCGGAGGTTTCTGTGAACGGGCCACGGTCCTTTGAACAAACTACTTCCTTCACCAAGATAACTCCGCCTTTTCTGACCCGGAGGGGAGCCCACTACAAAGCTATTTTCCCGCTCTGCAATACTTGCCAAATCCACCAACTTCTGAAATTCCATAATCTGAAAACAAGCCACTTGTCTGCATATTTCGGGGCGCAGACCCTCCTGGAAACGCTCAACCCGCAACTCTTCGGTGGCAATGAGGTGAGGAGCGAACCGCCCAAGCTCCATAAATTTCCTTGCATATTGCTCGACAGTCATGTCTCCTTGAACCAAATTATTGAACTCTCGAGCCTTTTGCCGTCTCACGGAAACGGGGAAGAATCGGTCATCAAATTCTTTCTTAAACCGCTGCCAAGACACAGCAGCCAAGGATCCCAACTCCATTTCTAGGTTTGGCCGCTTGGTCTCCCACCAGATTGCCGCTTCACCTTGTAACAAATAGCTTCCATATAAAACCATCTGGGCCTCGGTGCACCCACAGACTTCAAATGTTCTTTCCAGATCTTGAATCCACCTCCTAGCCCGCATTGGATCCTCCTCCCCAAAAAATGCAGGAGTCCTATGCGCTAGGAAGCGCTCATAGGTGCACCCAACTTGGACCGCTCTATTTGGATCTCCTTGCGACGATCGGAAATTCTACTGGAGGAACTCTGTCATCCTATTCAACGCCCTCGCCATGGCATAATTTCCATCACCCCTGGGTAGCTCATCCTCGGGCACATCAGTTTGCCTTCTTGGTCTCACTATATTCTTGTCATAGAGCGATCTCCAACCCCGCTTAAATCCAGATAAAACCAAACTCAACCAAAAGCAACACCAAAAATACAATAAGATAAAATAGAATTAAACAACATCAATTAACATAAAATAACAATAACAATAAACTCATAATATCTCATATTAATTTTTTAATAAATACTTTAACTTACAACACTTTAAAAAATTATTTTAAAACAATAAAATAATTTCTAGTACTATCCTAAGGGACGTGGTTTTACCCAGAGTCGAACTGCTCTGATACCACCTGTGGCGCCCCCAACCCCAATGTAAGGAAATACAAGAATCGAGATGCTGGGATGATGACAACACGGTCACGCATCCCAACGAAAGTGCCAAGTGTGTGTGTACATGCAACGGTGTACAAAACAACGCATCAGATTAGTCAACTAAGTACCAGAATTTAAATACAGTCTAAACATCAGTAAAATGGTTTAAATAGTTATACAGTCATCCAAAAATAAAGTTTAACACATGTCCCAAATAACAAATGAGTGATCTCAAATCACTCCTCGGGCGGAGCTGACTCCCCAGGCTCACCCTCATCTTCATCTGCATCAAAATCTGCATTACTATAAAACGATACCGCAAGTAAGTATAAACCGAACAATCCTCAGGAATAAAATGCATTTAATACAACCAACATGCATGCATATGATAAAATATGCATTATTCTCAAAACATCATTTTCCCTGAAAGGGAATATTTTTCCGACAGACGCCAAAATCCCAGTTGGCCCAAAAATAATCCGTAAAATATTTTCCCAGAAAATGGTTTACACAAAAATCCAACACACGCTATTTTTCCAGGAAATAGTCCATTTTTAACGTATGCACCATGATCTCCCCTATGGGTCATCCGCACACTCTGGCTTCGTAGCGATGCCCACTTCCGCGCCCAACACATACGTGGTCAAACATCCACTACACAACGAGCGATGCCCAGTTTCGCGCCCAGCGCGTACGTGGCCATGCATCCTCTAGTCCTCGCCAACAGAAGGACCACGGAGTCGGCACGAGACCCTCTCGTCCGATCCCATTATTGCCCGGCGACAATCTAGGGGACGTCACTCAGTATATTACGCTCCCGAGTGACCAGAGGAGCTCCACCGAGATAATACCCCATCTTGGCTTGGGGTTCGTGATACACACGCACCCAACAAATCATTTCACATGAAAACCCAGTTTTCAATAAACACATGAACATGAATGCAATACACGAAAACCCAGTTTCCTTTACAAACATGATTATGCATGAAATCATGAAATGTACATGTACCGACACTAATTAACAACCATCAATAACCAACCCAATCAAATCCAACCAAACAACTTCATTCATCAATCCATCCGACCCCCGTACTCCTCGGACTCAGTCCGGCAAAACCAATCAACAGTTCAAATACAGTGTAATGTGTTAGTGCAAAAATATATTAAATTCACAAGAATTCTTTGGAAAATACTTATAGCGCTATATAGCAATTTCTGAAGGATCGATCACCAAGCTGCAAGAAGTGACGTCTGAGCAACGCAACAATGCAAAATGCACTGTGGCCGTGGGTCTCAAATACCCACGTTTCAATGAAGACAAACGAAGACCCAAAAATGATAGGGTAGGGCCTAGGGAGGTCGGTGAAGCTAGTGGTGGTGAAGGTTGGCCGTGGGTGGTGGTAGAAGACCCAAAACACCCAAATTGGAAATGGGGTTGGTTGTGCTTCACCGGTGACGGATCGGAGCTGGGGTTGGGTCCAATGGGTTGCCAAGAGGTCGAGGATGAAGTAGTGAGAAGATGGTGGCCAATGGTGGCGCGACGGCTGCGCAGCAGCGGAAAGAGTGCCGCGGCTTGGAGAGGCTCGTGGTGGCTAACGGCGGCGCGAATGGAGTTGAGGTAGTGTTGTCGGCCGGTGGGGAAGCTAATGGGCTGGGTGGTGTCGATCACCGCCGACTCACGGCGGCGCTGGGTGGAGAAGAAGGAACGGACGAAGAGAGGGAGGGGGAGCTGGGTGACGCGCGGGAGGGAGAGACCGAAGGAAGAAATAAGGAAAAAGAAAAGAAAGAGAAAAGAAAAAGAGAGGAAAGAAAACTGGAGGGAAAATAAATGAGGTCCAATCCTCATAACTTGGGTCACAAAAATGATCCAACGGAAACGATTTCAAAACCATAGGTTAAATAAAATAATTTAAACGAAATGGTAAAGTGAAATTGAAATAATTAAATCCCACAATAATTAATTTAGAATAAAGAGATTTTAAACGCATAACAATAATTAATAATAAGAAAGCACTTCAAAAATAATTTTCATAAACTAAAAATCATAAAAATAACCCAAATAAAATTTAATAATTATAAAACAAGAGAATAAATTTTCGAATAAATAAAAATAATCCTTCAGTAAAAATACACTAAAATACGGGGTGTTACAAAGATCGTGAGAAAATTATGATTAAACCTATATCCATAATTCTATGTCTATCAATTGACTTGGAGCAAGAAAAATTAGTCATTGAACACAAACAATTGGAAAAGAAATCACATCTCATAATAATAAGGTTTCATCTGCAATGTTAGTTAAGAATTCTGATAGACATGTTCTCGAAAATAAACTAAAAAACCTAAATATAAATAAACATTAAAATATTTAATTGGAAGAAAAATAACACTTATAGTGCTTCTAGAACGTAAAGATATCAGCGAGATTGTTGTGAATAATTGTATTTGCAAGTGGACGAATCATACTGAAGCATAGTTTTAGCAATAACGAGGTCGAACTCACAGAGACTTGTAAAAATATAGAAAACTAATTAATTATAAATCAAATAAATTCTAATATAGTTCAGAAAGATGAGTTGTAAAATAAAACAAAAAATTAAGAACTAAACAATCAATTAATCAAAACAAGAAATAGTTAATTTAATAAACTAATCACAATAAAAGAACTAAAATAAATTATATATGAAGATGAAAATTAATCTAAAAAATGAATAAACTATTAATGGATAATGAACTAAAGTTTTGGAATCCACCTTATTAATTCATAATAATACATTTATGAAAATTGATTCTTCCAGAATATTTACATGATAATCTAGAATTCAATTTTGTTATCATGAAAAATAGCATTGTTGAAACCCTTTTTTAAGAAAATATTTAAAGTATGCATGTTCTTGTTCGCTCAAAGATATAAAATCAAATCATCACTTATATCTATTAAAACAAATTACAAAAGATATAAGATTTTATTTTTGACAAAATTATAAATCAAGCTCTCAATTAATTAAGATTATTCTGTATCATGAGAAAAATATGATTGAACTCATAACAAGAACTTTATCTCTTAATTAATATGAAGTAAGAATAATAGATCATTGAACACATACATAATTGGAGAACAAATCAATCTCATAAATAATGCTACAATATAATCATCAATGAGATTTCATCCTCAAACTTAACCAGACATATTGATAAAAATAAATTCTAAAATTTGAATGTAAACAAACATTAAAATAATATTTAAAAAAAATATAGAAAAATAAAAATTACATACATAAACACAGTTGTCGAATTTCAATTTTTCTTCTCTCAAACCCGTAATACTCCTGCGCGGCACAGCTTAATGTTTTTTTTTTGTTGGACTTCGTTTGGCATGCAGGTGCCCTTTTGCTTCAATTGATCTATTTATATATTTTTTTTATTGGATTTCGTTCGGTGTGCAGGTACTGCCCCTTTGCTTCAATCTATTTATATATCAATTAGATCTAAAAAATAAATACATATCTCAAGACTATTAAAAACATAATAAGAATTAATACCACAAAGTTATGATAATACTTTATATCGTCACTAAAACATTACTTTTTGTGAAGATAAATTAGATAGTAAAAAGTCAATTATTAGACTATAATTGACAAAAAATTATAACTTCACTAAAACTTATTATTTATGACAAAATGCAATTCGTTGGCAATACTCTACTGCAGCAAAATTATTAGTGATGATTATAGTCGTTGCTACTTCTATAATTGTCGTTACAATTACTTTCTCATTTGGTGGGAAATTCTCCCGCTCATGTATTTGCGACCAATATAAATGACAGTATAATTTTGGTCATTAAAAATGATATCGGGGACGAATTTAAAGTTTTCCTCATTAAAGATAAACCTTTAGCTACAAGTTTTATATCATAGCTAAAACATTACCTTTTACGAAGATAAATTGGGTCGCATAAAATTAATTATTAGACTATAGAGAACAAAAATTATATCTTCACCAAAACTTATTATTTATAAAAAAATGACGTTTACCTTCTAAAAAGAAATTATTTATGAGAAAATGCAACTCGTTGGCAACACTCAATTGTAACAAGATTGTTAGCGACGATTACAATCATTACTAATTCTATAATTGTTGTAACAATTACTTTCTCATTAGTAGAAAATTTTCCCGCTTATGTATTTTTGGCCAATACAAATGACAGTATAATTTTGATTGTTAAAAGTGATATCAACGATGAATTTAAAGTTTTTCTCACTGAAGATAAACGTTTAGCTACGAGTTTTATATTGTCGCTAAAATATTACTTTTTGAGAAGATGAATTGTGTCACAAAAAGTCAATTATTAGACTAAAATTGACAAAAAATTACAGTTTCACTAAAACTTATTATTTATGAAAAAATGTAACTAGTTGGCAATACTCTACTGCATCATAATTATTAGTGAAGATTATAGTCATTGCTAGTTCTATCATTGTCGTCAAAATTACTTTTTTATTTGGTGGGAAATTTTCCCGCTTATATATTTGCGACCAATATAAATGAAGGTACAATTTTGGTTGTTAAAAGTAACATCAGCGACGAATTTATAATTTTCTTCACTAAAGGTAAACCTTTAGCCACTGTTTTTATATCGCTGCTAAAACTTTCGTCGGTAAAAGTGATTTTTCTTGTAGTGTTATAGGATAAGAACAAGAAGTATCTTTTCGTTTTGAAAGCAGGAGATTGGCGAGAAAAACCCTCGCATATCTCCCATTACAAAAGGAGTCATTCATGCTTTCTGGAGTTTTAACTAGATCAGTACTCATCAAGCTGTCTAGCTTTTTCTCTGGCCACATAATTCCAGTTTCTGATGATCAATAGCAGGCTATGTTTGGACAAGCCACTAGAAATAATCAAGAAAATTAATTCATCTGTTGTCTATTATTGATCAAATTATTACCATCATTAGCGTACAAGTTAAGGAGGTATCCTTACAGTCTGCCAAGGTTGTATGCCTGTTGAGGCGAATCTTAAAGGAGGACTAATATTCTCTTCTAATTCCCTATATTTTAAGTGTTTAGACACTAGAGATGCATCTACGTATAACTTAGGCCCGTTTAGATATAGAAACGGTTTCATCTCATCTCATCAATATTATAATTTTTTCAAATTTTCACATAAAATATAATAAACAATTCAACTTTTTCAAATCTCAAAACAAGAATAATATTAAAAAATAATATTATAACAATATTTTATTCAACTTTCAACTTCTAAAATCATCTCATCTCATTTCACTATCCAAACGGGGCCCTAATTGATATCTCACTATCTCTTATAGTGTTTGGTGGAACAATATTGTTTATTTTATTTTCGACCTGATCAATTAGTTGGCAACCGATACTAATTGATCTAGTCTTCCGAACATGATTATAAAGAATGTGGTCCAACCCAAAATTGTAGGATAGAAATGTGGGCATAAGAAGGCATTTGGACAGCTAAGAGGTGTCAATGATTCAAGTCTCCACAGTACTCTATATGGCAGCCATGCATGGAAATATGTGGATGTCAGGGCTTCCCAATTCTCATGAAAATCAGTCTTTCTCAAGGTAAAACTAATTAAGGATCAACTAATTTACTCTAAAAAGATATATTTGCATACTAATTAAGAGATAACGAGTCAAATAACTATAACATAATATTTGGAAATGACGTCTTTGGACATCAGTACTCTATAACTAAAAAGCTCCCATATATATATATATATATATATATATATATATATATATATGAATTTACAATTAATCATGTATTGTGTAACTCCTCGGTCTCGGAGGTCCGGAGAGTTAACTCTTAATATCTAATATCAATTCCAATACCACAACTATAAAATCCAAAAAACTCAATAAAACATTATTTTATTTACTCAACCCAAATATTCACATTCCTTCACCGAAACAACAAAGAAAACCTCAATAAAATAAATTAGTAACCCCCCAAATACTCGAAATTATCCTTAACCCAACACATCAAAATATCTGAAAATAATCAATTTACTAACTATGACTCTTAAATAAGTACTTGTACCCTCGGACTCTTATTCCTCTACGATCACCACACCTTACTAAAACTTTCTACCCTTGTTCTTTAACTGAACCATCAAAACCAATTGAAAAATGTTTGGAGATAAGGGGTGAGTTATTAGCAATTCAGTAAGCAGAGAACATATACTAGTGTGTAAACTGAGCATTTACAGAGTTTAGAATGCAAAACAAAATAATTTCTTTCAGAATGCAGAATCAAAATATTTGTTTTCAAAATGCAAAGTTAGAACATGTTATAAAAAATATCAAAGCAAAAGTTCGAAAATATTCATAATCAAAATCCCTTTGACATAGCATAAACAGAATGTGAATTTTTCCCTTATTATTCTCAGAGCGTCGAGTGTGTACACAGGAAAGACTACGCAGAAAACTACTTTGCTTCCAAAGTGGGTGCATCGGAAACAGAAAAGTTGGTACCAACCCGAACAAAGGCCACAGTTTTACACCCGTGGTAAGGTCAGAACGATACAAAAACAGAAACAAAATGTTATGCCAAATGTTTTCAAAAATCACATCATATCATATCAGAGTATAGAACATCTTCAGAACAGAACAAAATCAGATCACAAAAACATAATTTATGCACAAAATTTCATATTCACTCTCTTTTGCACAGTTCAAGAACAAAATGTCAAAATAGCTCATGTCTACACCAGTCATGCCAGAAAAATAATTTATTTTTAAACAGAATCTCATGAGTAATGCAGAACAAATAACTGAGGTAGTTCAAATTTCTTTTCATAACAAAACATGCATACTTTTCAAAAATCAACCTCTGTCCATTTTATTTTCATGCAAAGTCTAGCATAGGAACCCTGCTTACTGGACTTTTTACCTTTTCAGAAATTCTCCACAGCAATATTGAACAAAAAATCATTCGCCACCTATAAAATAGTCACGTACTCCCATAAATTTCCAATTAGCCATGTATTTCAATATTTAAACCTGAAATCAACCTATTGTAATTTCTCAAAACCTAAAATTTCCATAATTTCTAAAATACCATAATTTTCCAAATCCATCAATATCCACTTAATTTCTCCGACTAAAACAAAAAATTCTAAATTCTTTTGAACATAATATCAACTAATATAATGTTGTACTATAAAGCGAGACAAAACCCATATAGAATACTAAAATATTTATTGAAAACGATGCATTCCCATGGAAAAACATGTCCTACCGAAAATCACTTGTTTAAGAAACATTTGGCTAAAGGGGTAAAACTGTAATTATAACTCAAATTATTTACTAAACCTATGGAAGTTTACGGGAACAACTAAACACTCAGCGTCGTTGCGGTTGGAGAGTAACGGAGGACTTACCGAGAGAAGTTTCGAGCGGCAGAAAGCGGCTGGGCATGGCGGCTACGGTGGTTACGCCAGCAGGGTAGGCGGCTAACCAATGAGAGGGAGAGAGCAACCGAGAGGGAGTGAGACAATGCTGAGAGAGAATGAGAGAGTGATGAGCAAAAGAGAAAGCGATGGGAGAATGGAGAGAGAGTGATCACGGCATGAGGAAGAAGATAATATCGAGAATAAGAGAGATCAGTAGTACGGTGGCGACGTGTGGTGGCTCCGGACGAGATGAACACTGAGTTGTTGTTGCTCTATTTTTGGGAGCTAAAAGCCTAAAACAGGGGCCTCTTATGATGGTCATGTGATGTAATACCCTAGTCCTACTACGTAGGTCCTTAGGTCATATTATTAATTCTTTAAGTTAAATATTTTGAGATAAAGACTTTTATTACTTTTAATTATTTTTTTTAAGATGAGTATGCTTTATTTTTTAAAAATATGATTTATTAAAATAAATCAAGGGTTTTATTTTTAGACTTTGAAATATTTTCTCTTAAGCCCTTTAATTTTATTTATTTAAGAAATGGCCCAAGTATTCTTTACTATTGGATTGGTAGGTGAAAATCATCCTTGAGGTGGATAGATCTCCACCATCCATCTTCCAAGCTTATGTGATAAGCTTTGACCAAAACAACTAAATCCCTTTTCAACCGTACTAGGCTTCTAAGGCAAGCCATTAAGCTTTTGACCCATAAGCTTCCTAAGGAAGCTATTGAATTGACTTTTCCTTGCACCCATCGTCCAAAGCAACACAAAAGGAGAAAAGAAAAGAAAAGAAAACTAATCCTAAGGCATTTCCCCCCAAAACCCATCGGCTACCCTTAGGAAAAGCAAGAAAAGAGTTTCACCTTCTCCTCCAAGCTAAAGCAGATCCTCTCTTCTTCTCCTCTATTTGTTCTTCAAGAAACCAAACTCCTCTCATCTCCTTCAAGCCAAGCATCCATTTCCCTTATTCTCAATAGGAAAATAGCAAGGTAAGAGTACCCTTAATCCTTCTCCTTTGTGTATTTCGAATTTAGCCATGGTTGATCAAGTGGGTTTTCTTTTAATGATTTGTGATGTTTCAGTTTTGGGGATTAAAACAGTGGTATCGTGTTGCTCTTCATCCACCCAGCTATATCTTTATTTGGTCTTCCACTTGTGTTTTGAAAGGAGCTAAGAACTAAAGGTAAAAATCCTAATTTGACTCATTTATTTTTAATGTGATTTTTGAAGTTAACTAAGTTGTTTTAGCTTGTGTTTTGATGTAGTTAATTTCCTATATTGCAAATAAATATGTATGCCCTGTTTTTGGCCCAGACCGAATGGTATTATAGTTGTTTTGCTATGTATTTTCCTATATTTCGAAAATACTATGTTGTTAAACTTGGTTAATCATAAATGATGATTAAAGTGATTTTTAATTATATATGTTGGTATCATGTGCCTTGTATTGAGGATTGGTTGGTAATCTATTTTTAGGATGCTAGAGGTTTGGTTTAAAGGTTTTACTTGGTTCTATAATTTTACTTCTTGCTTTCAAAAGGTATCAAGTGAGTAAATCATAAGCTTAAGTGTTTAAAGGTTTTAAAGTTTCTTAATGGGTAACTTGCTATACTTTATGCTACTTTAATTTTAATGGTAGGTTTTATCTAAACTAATTAAAATATTGCTTATGTGAATAGGTTATGGCTTAGTTAGTTTAGATATAAGAGATTGTTTGTGCGTGATATATTATGATATGCAAAGCTATCCAAATACCTGTAAGCCCATGTCATGCCATGTCTTGATGTAAAAATAGCCCATTTATATTGTCCCTCGTTTGGTTAAATTCTACCTAACCCAAGAGTCCAAACTATTGATAAGCTTTCCTTTTTATAATATGGGACTACAAGTTGATTTAAAGGGGCATCTTTTCTAAGCTTGTTTAACCTACTTGAGATGCCTAAATCTATTTTAAAGCCCATTGTTGTGAATTTTTCAGATTTTATCTCCTAATGTTCACAACTCAAAGTGAGCTTGAACCAGAGAGACCTAACTTGAAGCCTATGAATTCTTAACTACTTTTCATGTAAGCTTTTAAAATAGCATTCCATGGACAGCTAGCATGTCTTAATATCTAAGTTATTTCTTTTGTAAGTCGAGGTGAAGAGTAGTCATTTGGGTTAATGTTAAGCATAGAAGGGACGTTAGATTGTAATATCGTGGCTTTGTTTTTAAAGGGAGGGCAACGAATATTGTATGAGTATTAACACGCTTATGCTATCTATTGAAATAGGACCTATATTGACGATAGAAGTATCGAGGAGCACAGAGGTAAGTAGCTATGACCATGCTTCTTACACCAAGTTCTCTTTATGAAAGAATGTCTCTCTCTCCTTTCAAATGTTCTTCTAAAGAAAGAGTAAATGTATATGGTATGTACAAGCCCTTTCTTGATAGCCCCTACTAAGCACCCTATCGATTATAATTGTGTGTATGTGTATAAGGTAATGCATGCACGTAGGTTCTAAGTCATGAGATTTCCATACATGCTCTCTCAATAAACTTATTGATTATTCCTATATGTAGTATAGCCTGAAAATGTATCTTATTCATAAAAATGCATGTGCATCGAAGTAAGAAAGATGAGGAAAATGTTTTGATTGCAAAGGAAAGGAAATGAATGCCTCATGCCTTATGCTTCAAGTGATGCTTTAAATGAGTTTTAAAATGCCCCTATGAACTTACACTTTTAAATAATGCGAAGAAAGCGTTTTAAAATACCCTATGAATTGATGTTTTAAAGGATAAGAAGAAAGTGTTTTAAAATGTCTCTATGAACTGATGCTGTAAATGACGCGAAGGAAACGTTTTAAGATGTCCTTATGAACTGATGTTAAATTGTCCCTATGAATTGACGCTTTATGGATGCCATGAAAAATGATATTTAAGCTCATGCTTTTAAAATCATGCTTTTTCATGAATGCACTGTTAAATGAAAAGATGATGTTTAAGTTCATGCTTTTAAATTACGTTTCCATGAATGAACTGTTAAATGATGAAAAGGACTGAACGGACTGAAATGAATGAATGCTTTATTGTATGAAAATACGTAACGGCCATATGAATGAAAAGGGTACCAAAGGAATGGGCAGATTGCAATGTCGGGTAAGTAGTACTGGTAGTGCACCCTGTAAAGCCCCGAATATATCTATTTAATCCATTTAATCAACCCAAATATCTATGTTCCTTCATGAGGACAACAAATAAATTCTCAATAACATAAATTAAAAACTCTCCAAAAATTCAAAAATATCCTTAATTCATCAAATCAAAATAACCGATAATAAATCAATTTACTAACTACGACTCTTAAATAAGTACTTGTACCCTCAGACACTTATTCCACTACGATCATCACACCTTACTAAAACTTTCTACTCTTGTTCTCCAACTGAACCATCAAAATTATCTGAAAAATATTTGGAGATAAGGGGTGAGTTATCAACAACTCAGTAAGCATAGAACATATACTAGTGTGTAAACATGAGCATTTATAGAGTTCAGAATGCAAAACAAAATATTTCTTTCAGAATGCAGAATCAGAATATTTGTTTTCAAAATGCAGCGTCAGAACATGTTATCAACAATATCAGAGTGAAAGTTCAAAATATTCATAATCAAAATCCCTTTGGCATAGAATAAACTGAAACATCATGATGAGTATAGGAAAGTGCACTCTAAATACCCTATTACTGGACTAAAATGCTAAAATGTTAATAGAAATCATTGAAATTAATATGTATTCTTGAATTGAGTTTCTATTTACTTTGGGATACTCCTAAGCAGATTTTTATGTTTAATTTCAGAGTCTATAAAAGCGCAAGTCAAAACTCATTCAAATTCAAAGGAATTTCAAGTGGGCAAGACGTTAGAACAACCTAAGAACTTTCAACGAGTGTTGGACTTTTCAAATAAGAATAATGATGGGGTTTGAGGTAATTCGGATCAGAGTCCAAAATGCGTTAGAAGACATAATGGACACACTTTATTATTTTAATCATAAATTTTCGCTTAGATATCAGATTTATACGATTCTTAATGTGTTGGAAAGATATCTTAAAGGGCTACAAAGTTGTCTCTAATAAGGATTTCCAAATTCGAATTCCTGAAGTGCGTACACGGCTGCCAAGTTGAGTCCTAAAATTTAGGCGATTTTGTGTACGGAAATATGAAGACATTAGGGTTTCTTTCCTACCCCTATTTAAGCACATCATTAGCACGAAATTGGGATGGGAAGAAGAGGGGAGACGGCTCAATTTGAAGGAGGAAGATCTAAACTTAATTTCCATAGCCACCGTTTGCTTTATTTTTCTCTTGAGATTTTTGTTGTCTATTATATCTATCGGTAACTAAATTCTCAAGTAGGGCTAGGGATAAACTTGCACATAAGATGGTATTTTTAATTTATTCTTGATTTATGTATTTGATTTTCAATTAAGAATAATTAAAATACCAGATTTGTGCAAGGGATTCCCAACGCTTTACTGTTTGTCAAATTTGAGTACTTTTTCCGTTAGTCACTTTACTTCACTTTAATTTACATTTAAAATTCATCTTTGTTCTCTATTAATCATTTAATCTATATTAATCATTTAATCTATTTCTTTAGTTTTTTTGTTCCTTCTACAATTCTTTTAATTTGTCTTTCTGTGGAATCGACACCCCGAAGCTGTGCTACAACTACCGCATTATTCTTTAGGCGTAATCGAATTTTGGCGCCGTTGCCGGGGAGACGGTAGAAGAATTGTTATATAGTTTTTCTTTTTAGCAGTTTATAAAGGCGGTAACTTCGTTCCCAATTTTGGCTTGCTGCATTTTTTTTTCTTTTTTTCTTTCTTTTCATAGAATTTTTAGTTTTTAGTATTTTGTTCCCTGGCATGCAAAGATATAGAGATGTCTTGGATAGATTTGCTTATAGGCTTGTGGTAGAGTCATAATCAAATTTTTTAAAATCCTTTATTTGACAATCCATCTAGTCCTGAAGAAATGAGTGAACACGAAAATCAACCCATTAGAACTCTTCTTGTTTACCTCCACCCTACACACACAACCACACCATCATGCATCATGTTTCCAGCTAATACTCGCTAACTGGATTTTAAAACAGGGATGATACAGTTGCTCCCTACTTTTCATGGCTTGGAAAATGAAAATCCATATGTGCATATTAGAGAGTTTGAGGAAGTGGTTGCGACTTTTCATAGTCACAATGCAACTGATGACGTTGTGAGGCTTAAGTTCTTTTCTTTCTCTTTGAAGGATAGAGCTAAGAGTTGGCTATACTCACTGAGACCACGATCTATTGGGTCATGGAATGAGATGACTCAGGTCTTCTTTAATAAATACTTTCCTCAACATAAAACCAACGCTTTAAAAAGGCAAGTCTCCACCTTTGCACAAAAGGACAGTGAGACTTTGTATCAGTCTTGGGAGAGATTTAAGGTGTTGTTGAGTATGTGTCCTCACCATGGGTATGAGAATTGGCGCATAGTGAGCTATTTTTATGAGAGACTTACACCTAGAGAGTGCCAATTTGTAGAGATGATGTGTAATGGTGAGTTTTTACAGAAAAATCCTGATGAGGCCATTGAATACCCTCAATGAGCTTGCTGAAAAAGCTCACACTTGGACTGGACCTAGTGCTACTGAGGGCACAAATAGGTCACGACTTGCAGGAAACCCAAATGGTGGTGGAATTTACCATCTCAGGGAAGAGGATAGCCTAAAGGCTAAGGTTGACATGCTCACTAGGGAGCTAGATGTGTTAAAGACTAAGAACTTAAAGCCAACACACATGGCTAATCATGTAGAGTCTTTTGGACCATGTTTTGTGTGTGGTGGGGTAGATCACCTTGCCCAAGAGTGTCTCACATTTGCTGAGATGAGAGGGATGTATAAGGAACAATGTAATGCCTTAGGTATGTACAAGAAGCCTTTTATACCTTATTTCGATACCTATAATCCGGGGTGGCGCAATCATCCCAATTTTAGCTGGAAGTCTGAAAACCAGCCACCTGCACAACCCCCTAGATCATACCCTGCACCATATCATGCACCTTCATCTTCTAGGAATTCTCTAGAAGACACTTTGCAGCTTTTGTTGAGGCACAGGGTAAGACTAACCAAAAGTTTGAATATTTGATTACGCAAGTTGTTGAAGAAAATAAGGAGATAAAGAGCCAAGTGTCCAAATTGATGAGCTCCTTGAGTGTGAATGAGTGAGGTAAGTTCCCTTCAAAGGCTCAGTCCGCACCCCATGGTCAACACATGGCACAAGAGAATTTGAAGGATGTGAATGCCATTGTGACGAGAAGTGGTAAGTCATTACACATCCCAACAACGAACAAATCAGAGGATGTGGAAAAGGATCAAGATAGTAGTGATGACGAGCTGACCAATGAACCTGAGGTGAGAAAAAGTCCTGTTAAGGTACCATTCCCTCAAGCTTTAAAATCAAGCAAGCGAACTTTGGATCCTAAAAATGAAATCCTAGAGAATCTAAGGCAGGTAAAAATCAATCTTCCTCTATTGCATGTGATTAAACAAGTTCCTACTTATGCAAAAGTTCTCAAGGATTTATGTACAGTCAAGAGAAAACACCATGTGAAGAAGACAACGTTCCTGACAGAACAAGTTAGTGCTCTAATTGAGCAGCGGATTCCTCCCAAGTACAAGGATTCTGGTTGTCCAACCATTGCATGCAGCATTGGAAATCATGAGTTTGGGCAAGCTTTGCTAGATTTAGGAGCTAGTGTGAATCTAATGCCATATTCTATTTATTTGCAGTTGGGGTTGGGAGAAATCAAACCAACCACTGTGGTATTGCAATTGGCTGACTGTTCAGTCAAAGTACCTCGGGGTGTGGTAGTGGATATTCTAATTCAAATTGACAAATTTTATTATCCTGTTGATTTCCTAAACCTTGACACTAGCTCTGCTATTGATACCACTTCTAAAATTCCATTGATTTGAGGTAGGCCTTTCCTTGCAACTGCTAATGCTCTTATTAATTGCAGGAATGGGCTCATGAAGCTACCTTTTGGAAACATGACTCTCGAGGTGAATATCTTTCATATTGTAAAACAGGCAGAAGATGATGACGAGAGCCACCAGACATACATGATTAACTCACTCGTGGATAGGGGAGTTTCTATAGCTCATGATTTTGATCCCCTTGAGTATTTTCTTGTTAATTCTGAGTTTGATTCTATTAGTGATCCATCTGATATAGTTGATATTTGTGCTATTTTTTATAGAACTCAGGATTACGACACTCGGGCATGGCAACCGAAGTTTGAGGAGTTGCCTGACAAAGGTGAAAAACAAATTCCTTCAAGTGTGGAAGCACCCAAAGTTAAATTGAAGCCTCTGCCTAAGGGTTTAAAGCATGCTTTCCTTGGTCCAGGTGATACTTTTCCTGTTATTATCTCATCTGAATTGTCTCAGTCTCAAGGTGAGAAATTAATTCGGACCCTAAGTGAGCATAAGTCGGCCTTAGGTTGGAGCATTGCTGATATAAAGGGTGTTAGTACCCTAGTTTGTTCTCATAAAATTAATTTAGAGGAAAGAACTAGCCCTCTTAGAGACCCCCAGCGTAGGCTTAATCCTACTATGAAAGAAGTGGTGAAAAATGAGTGTTGAAACTATTGGATGCAGGAATAATATATCCTATTGCTGATAGTAATTGGGTAAGTCATACACAGGTTGTTCCTAAAAAGTCAGGTGTTACTGTGGTGAATAATGACTTGGGAGAGTTAGTCCCTACAAAACTTGTGACTGGGTGGTGGATGTGTATTGATTATAGAAAATTGAATGCTGCCACCCGGAAATACCATTTTCCTCTCCCTTTTATTGAACAAATTCTTGAGCGTGTGGCTGGTCATCCTTTCTATTGTTTCTTGGATGGTTATTCTAGTTATTATCAAATTGAAATTGCATTAGAAGATCAGGATAAAACCACTTTCACTTGTCCATTTGGTACTTATGCTTTTCGTAGAATGCCATTTGGATTGTGTACTGCATCTGCTACTTTTCAACGTTACATGATGAGCATTTTTAGTGACGTGGTTGAAAATTGCATGGAAGTTTTTATGGATGACTTGACTGTTTTTTAATCTTCTTTTGATGCATGCTTATTGAATTTAGAGAGAGTGTTGACTCGTTGTGTGGAGAATGAATTAGTTTTGAATTGGGAGAAATGCCACTTTATGATACATTCAGGTATTGTCTTAGGGCATATTATTTCTTCTAGGGGGATAGAGGTTGATCAATCTAAGATTGAATTAATCTCTAAGTTTCCTACACCTAGGACAGTAAAGGATGTGAGATCCTTTCTTGGACATGCGGGCTTTTATAGGACGTACATACAAAATCTTTCCACCATTTCTAAACCGCTATGTGACCTCCTAGCTAAAGATGCCCCATTTGAGTGGACACAAGCTTGTCAAGAGGCCTTTAAAATGCTAATTCGCACGCTTACCTCAACACCCATAATGCAGCCCCCTGATTGGGCTTTACCTTTTGAGATCATGTGTGATGCTAGTGATTTTGCTATAGGTGCTGTTCTTGGACAGCGAAGGGAGGGGAAGCGTTTTGTTATTTATTATGCTAGTAGAACTCTAAATAGTGCTCAGATAAATTATTCCACCATTGAAAAAGAGTTGCTAGCTGTAGTATTCGCTTTGGATAAGTTTTGTGCTTATTTGATTGGTTCTCCTATTATTATTTTCACAGATCATGCAGCCCTTAAGTACCTTCTTACAAAGAAGGATGCTAAGGCGCGACTGATATGGTGGATTTTACTTTTGCAGGAATTTGACATCACCATCAAAGACAAGAAAGGAGTGGAGAATGTAATGGATGACCATCTCTCGAGGCTCACATTTGAGGACACATCTGACCACCTACCAATCAGGGAGGATTTTCTCGATGAGCATTTGCTTTCTATTACTTCTCTACCATAGTTTGCTCACATTGTGAATTATTTGGCTGCAGGTGAGATACCGGTGGATTGGAACGCTCAGGACAAGAGGAAGTTCATGACTGAGGTACGTAATTTTTATTAGGATGACCCTTTCCTTTTCAAATACTGCCCTGACCAAATTTTTAGGCGTTGCATCCCTGATGATGAGATTGCTAGCGTCTTGGAATTTTGTCACTCTCAAGCTTGTGGGGGCCACTTTTCAATGAAGAAAACCACTGCAAAAATGCTGCAGTGTGGATTTTATTGGCCCACCTTGTTTAAGGATGCAAACATCTATTGTCGCTCATGTGAAAACTGTCAAAAGTTAGGAGTTATGTCCCGTCGTAATATGATGCCCTTAAACCCAATTTTGGTGATTGAAATTTTTGATTGTTAGGGCATTGATTTTATGGGACCATTTCCTCCTTCTTTTGGATACCTGTAGATTATATGTCAAAATGGGTAGAGGCAGCAGCTTGTAGGAGTAATGATAATAGGATGGTAATTAAATTTCTCAAAGAGAATGTGTTATCTCGATTTGGTACACCACGTGCTATCATTAGTGATCGGGGTACACATTTTTGCAACCGTTCTTTTGAGGCTTTGATGAAAAAATATGGGGTGGTACATAAGATCTCTACTGCCTACCATCCCTAGACAAGTGGACAGGTAGAACTTGCAAACAGGAAAATTAAGCAAATTTTAGAAAAAACGGTCAACTTGGATTGCAAAGATTGGTCTTTGAGACTAATTGATGCGCTTTGGGCATATCATACAGCTTTCAAAACTCCCTTAGACATGTCACCTTATAGGCTTGTTTTTGGAAAGCCTTGCCACTTACCTGTGGAGCTCGAGCATCGAGCTTATTGGGCCATCAAACATTTCAATTTTGACATGGGAGAAACAGGTAAGCTTAGAAAATTTCAGTTGACCGAGTTAGAGGAGTTGAGAAATAATGCTTATGAGAACTCTAGAATCTATAAGGCTAAAATGAAAGCGTTTCATGATAAAAATATTTTGAGAAAAACGTTTAAGCCTAATGATCGAGTGTTGTTATATGATTCTATACTCCATAAGCACCCAAGAAAACTTAGGTCTAGGTGGAATGGCTCTTTTCTTGTGAAGAATGCTTTTGCAAATGGGGCGGTAGAAATAGAGGATCCTAAGGATGGTCCGATCTTTAAAGTAAATTGTCAACGCCTTAAAATATTAAATGATAGACAAGTTCCGGAAGTGGAAGACATTCCACTTGTGGATCCGGTCTATCAACCTTGACCACACCACGCAGGTATGTTTTTCTTTATCTGTTTTGTTTTATTTTTGTTTTCTCTTATTTTCTTTCTTTTCCTTTTTGTTTGCTGTTGTTTTCTTTGTTTTTGTTTCTAGGTTAGTTTCATTTTGTCATTTCAGGTTACCATCTTTGGTGCTTAGCGAGCTACCCATGTCACTCATCAGGTGTATTCTACCCTTTTTAGTTATTCTCCATTCAAATTTGAATCTTAAACATTGAGGACAATGGTTCATTTAAGTTGGGGGTGGTGGTGCAAATTCAGTATTGAAAATGCTTGTTGGAACTTTGTGGCATATTTTCATGTGTCAAATGTTTTTTTAAATTTTGCATCACACGTCATCCTTTTCACATGTGTACTCATTCTCATTTATAGCCATCTTCATGAATTCATCAAACCCACCATAATCATTTTTTGCTGAGGCATTCACAGAATCTTTAATGCACTCATCCAAGTTTTGTGGTAAGATGGTGGTTTGACACATGTAGCTAGAGAACTCTTTTGCTTAAGTATTAATGTGTGTTTTGGAGAGGATTGAGAGCCTACAAATGCAATAAATTGTGATAAACGTTCATTGATATGTTGAATTAGACACTTTTTTTGAGAATATCATTACATGGTTTGTGGTAAGATGGTGGATATACTTGGGATATGACGAAGGTCAACTTAGGATCAACGTTTGAACCTTTCAAGCTAACCCTTTCCATTATAGACCCCTAGTAGCCAACTTTGAGCCAATAAACACATGTAACATTTTCTTTTCATATGCCCACATGCATCTCTCTCCACCTTCGAATATAGTTATACACTAATTTTTCCTATCCTTGCTACTTCCAAGTGTGTACTAGATGTGGAATTCTTCTTTTTGAAAGGAATAAAAAAAAAGAGAAAAAAAAAGAAGAACACGAGTTACAAGGTGTTAAAGTGAGTGAGTTTCAAAGGCAAAAATACCAATGTTGGGTAGAAATAGCAAAATACCAGGGTGACATGTAATTAATCACCAAATTATAAAAAGAAAATGATGAAAAAAAAAGGAAAAGGGAAAAGAAAAAGAAAAGAAAAATAGGCATTATTTGATGATTTGAAAGGTTGAAGAGTACATCAAGTGATAAGTGTGGTTTACTGAGATATTTAATAAGATTCCCTTTGTATGTACTTGAAAGTTTTTGAATCATTTTTCAATTTTTTTCATATAGCCCCGAACCTAAGCCACGTTACAACCTTTTGTGTTTACCGTTTTGATCCTAAGTAAGCTTTTGGAAAGAATGGTTGAATTCTCATTTGTTAGTGTTCCTATCATAAGATCAATGCTTGCTTGTTGCTTGTTCATAATTACCTAAATCTCTATGTGATTGTGTGTACACCATTTGTCAACTCCATAGAGAGAGCTCTTACACGAAACACTATTATACCTGTGAGTTATGGAGTTGAACCTTTTGCTTGAGACGTTCTTGATATTGCATGTGTCAATGTTAGTGGTAAGATGATTATAGCTTGGAGAATACACACACACTCTGTGAATTGCTATAAGTAGATTGATCTTGATGAGTTATTGGATTCCTTAGTTTGTTTTTGATATGTGAATTTGGAAAATGTGAATTAGTTGCCTATTTTAGTGATTCTCATCTCTTTCATCTCTTTAGCATAGACATTGCTAGGGACTAGCAATAAGCAAGCTGGGGGGTGTGATGAGTGTACGAAAGTGCACTCTAAATACCCTATTATTAGATTAAAATGCTAAAATGTTAATAGAAATCATTGGAATTAATGTGTATTCTTGAATTGAGTTTCTATTTACTTTGAGATACTCCTAAGCAGATTTTTATGTTTAATTTCAGAGTTTATAAAAGAGCAAGTCCAAACCCATTCGAATTCAAAGGACTTTCAAATGGGCAAGACGTTGGAACAACCTAAGAACTTTCAACAAGTGTAGGACTCTTCAAATAAGAATATGATGGGGTTTGAGAGTAATTCGGATCAGAGTCCAAAATGCGTTAGGAGACATAATGGACATACTTTATTATTTTAATCATAACTGTTTGCTCAGATATCAGATTAATGCGATTCATGATGTGTTGAAAAGCTATCTTAAAGGGCTACAAAGTTGTCTCTAATAAGGATTTCCAAATTCAAACTCCTGAAGTGTGTACACAGCTGCCAAGTTGAGTCCTAAAATTTAGGCGATTTTGTGTACGGAAATATGAAGACATTAGGGTTTCTTTTCTACCCCTATTTAAGCACATCATTAGCACGAAATTGGGAGGGGAAGAAGAGGGGAGACGACTCAGTTTGAAGGAGGAAGATCTAAACTTAATTCCATGGCCACCGTTTGCTTTATTTTTCTCTTGAGATTTTTGTTGTCCATTATATTTATGGATAACTAAATTCTCAAGTAGGGCTAGGGATGAACTTGCACATTAGATGGTATTTTTAATTTATTCTTGATTTATATATTTGATTTTCAATTACTAAAACTCTTTTGTTTTATCATTCTCAATTCATCGTTAATGTTTTCTTCTCCAAATAATCATAGAATCTATTCTATTTATGGATTCAGTCATGCTTTTTCTATTGAATGGGTTGACTCTTTGATTATGTTTGGATCAATTATCTTTCTATATTGATTTAATTATTTGCTGCAATATCGCTTTTTGAGTATATGGTCGTCGTTGGAATTTCTCAATAGTGATAATAATTTACATATTTTAAAAGTGGTGAATGATTTTTTATAAGGTTACTTTTGGTTTAATCTTGGTTTATAAATCTATACCTTCCAATTGGAAATTTTGAGAATAAGAATAATTAAGAATAATTAAAATACCAGATTTGTGCAAGGGATTCCCGACACCTTACTGTTTGTCAAATTTGAGTACTTTTTCCGTTAGTCACTTTGTTTCACTTTAATTTGCATTTAAAATTCATCTTTGTTCTCTATTAATCATTTAATCTCTTTCTTCAGTTTCTTTGTTCCTTCTACAATTCTTTTTGTCTCTCTGTGGAATCGACACTCCAAAGCTATGCTACAACTACCGCATTATTCTTTGGGCGTAATTACATCACATCTTATCTTATCATATCAGAACAAATACCATGTATAACCCTTGTGGTAGGGTTGTGCAAACCCCGGTAGCTAACCGAAAAGAAACAGAATGTGAATCTTCCCTTTATTCATTGTCAGAGTCCCGAGTGTGCACATAGGAAAGACCATGCAGAAAATCATTTTGTTTCCAAAGTGGGTGCACTAGAAACAGAAAAGTTGGTACCAACCCGAACAGAGGCCACAGTTTTACACCCGTGGTAAGGTTAGAACGGAGCAGAAACAGAAACAGAATGTTATGCAGAGGTTTTTAGAAAACACATCATATCATATCAGAATACTGAACATCTTCAGAACAGAACATAATCATATCACAAAACATAATTTTATGCACAAAATTTCATATTCGCTCTCTTTTGCAAGGTTCAGAAACAAAATGTCAAAAATAAGCTCATGTCTACACCAATCATGATAGAAAATACTTTCTTCTTAAACAGAATCTCATGAGTAATGCAGAACAAATAATTGAGATAGTTCAAATTTCTTTTCATAACCAAACATGTATATTTTCCTAAAATCAACTTCAACTCATTTTATTTTATGCAAAATCTTGCATAGGAACCCCGTTTACCTAGACTTCTTAGCTTTTTCAGAATTTTCTGAAAAAATGTCGAACAATAATTAATCATCACCTATAAAATAATCACGTAATTCTCGTAAATTTTCAATTAATCACGTATTTCAATATTTAAGCCTAAGTTTCTAAAATAACCTATTTAATTCTTCAAAACCTAAAATTATAAATCATCACTTTCTAAAATCATCAATGTTGATTTAATAACTTTGACTAAAACATTGATTTAATAACTTTGACTAAAACATTTAAAAGTCTGACCTATTTATTATTGAAAACAAACTATAAAGTTTAATACTAGATAATATAATTATCCCAAAATATTTGAAAATAAACCATAACTATTTTTTAAATAGACTAAATCATATCTAAAGTGTAAAAATAACATTACACCAATATTGTTTACTCTTAAAATAAATCTTTACATAATAACATGTTAAAATACTTAAGTGATTTTCTGTAATCATAATTAAATAAGAGTCTACTAATACATAATAAAAGTTTAAAAGCAAATTAATACAACATGTAGTAAAGGGTACTAATGTAATTTCATTTAATTCTTTTAAAACAAATACAACCTGCTTAAAAAAATAAACTTTGCATGGCAGGGGCTTACTCATGGAGAAATCACGCGACAGCGTGTGACGGCTGGACTGGATAGGAAGTGGCGACGCGGCTGGAGGGCAGGCGAGCGATGGAGATGCTGTCAAGCTGGGCTAAGCACTAGAGAAAGAGAAAATGGAGAGTGAGAGAACGAGGGCCATGACGTGCGGAAGGAAACGGAAACTTACCGTGAGACGAGAAGGAGGTGTGCGATGGAGGCTCACCATGAGGGAAGGTGTGCGGCGAAGAAGGATGCTGTCCCGAAGGTGTCGTACTGAGAGAAAAAGTGAAGAGTGAGAGAGAGAGATATGAGAGCACCGAGAAGGAGACGGTTAGCTCCTTATCGAGAGAGTTACGTGCTGCGACGGCCTGGGTGACTATCAATGATGGCACGGCTAGGCGTGGCTGAGATGCTGGACTATGGGTTCCCTTTGCATCGCCAAGGAGACGTCCGAAAGGGTTGGTAGCACGAAAATTGTCGTGCTTGGAGGAGCAACCAATTGCTCTGTTTTTGGGACCCAAAACAGAGAAGTTTCAGTTCACTAAGCAGGTGGTTGTTCTCGGCACTTTGGTGGTGGTGCAGTGGTAGAGAGAAATAGACAGTAGAAACGGGGTGGCTCCAGTACTTTTTAAGTGTTGCAGAACCGCCATTGGTGACAGGTACGTGTGTTGCCGGCTTGGGGTGTGTTTACATGACCAAGTCGTGGAGAAGTTTTTTTTTTTTTTTTTTTTTTTTGCAGTGGGCTATCTTTCGGTGTTGGTGGTTTGTGGTGGAGGGAGTCTGGCTCACGGTTGATCTACTCTGAGGGTGGTGCAGAGACAGCTTGTGAGAAACCAAGAGGAGAGGGAGAAAAAGAAGAAGCGGCTATTCAAGGTTTTCGTTGAGGATGATCAAAAGAAAACCCTAAAGATGAGAGACTAACGTGCATGCGGATGGGAATAGAGTCGTGCGGATGAGGAAAACTACTCATAAACTGATAGGTTTTCCATGGTTTAAACAAACGGGTGTGGCCTTGTTCCGCAAATTGTTGGGCCAAAAGCTCAAAATAATCATTACTCGATCCATAACATAAAAACCAAAAACAATAACCTAAATATCAAGCTCAAATAAAAAGAAAAAGTCCATAGTCCAACCATACAAATTCTGGGTCCGGGTGTTACACACCCAGTGCTGCCCCCTGACTGAAAGAGATTCCCAATCTGTGGCCATGGGCGGAATCCAGGTCCAAAGGAAGATCGCTAACCCCAACACATGGGGCGTAATAGTGTGTACCGGCCAAAGAAAGTGAAATTTGAAAGTATAGTTATTTCTTAAAATGTTTATGCATGAAAGCATAGTTTTTGCTTATTTCTTAAATGTTTGTGCATGAAAGTATGACTTCCTTAAACTGTTTATGCATGAAAGCATTGTCACGATTAGCAAACATTTATTTATGCATGTTTTCAAAAGAAAAGAATAGATGTTTAGTATGTTCACTGCATGGTGTACTACTTACTGAGTATTCGACTCACTTTTGTTTTAAATGTTTTAAACGTTCAGGTAATGATGAAAAGGCTGGGGAGCAAGGCACTACTGCAGACGGAGAGGCAGATGCTTAGGACCTTCCCTAACTAGAACTATTATGTTTATGGATGATGGGTTATGTCTATGGTCGAACATTCTATTCGACCTGTTACGGATGATGGGTTATGTTTATCTATAGACGTTTTATGTTGGGATGGACTCTGAGAGTCTTTTATGGATGAATGTTCGAATAGAACGCCTATCAGGGTTCCCCTTATTTAAATTAAAAATTTAGGGTACACGTGTGTCATGTTCATGCCAATCTCATGTTAGTAGAAAATAAAAGAAAAGAAGGAAATTAAAAAAAAAGAGATGAAAGAAAGAAAGAAAAGGACAGGCACGTACGTCGGGATCCTGCCCTTCCCAAGGCGGGGTTGTGACATGCGAGGGCTGGCGGCTTGGTGCACGGCGGTTTATGGAGTTGCGCAATGGCTGAGCAAGGGGAAGCTACAGTTTCACGTGGGTGGTGCACTGGCAATGGAGTACGGCGGAGCAAGGTCTGTTCATAGTGGAACTACTCCAATGAGAATGATGCTGCCATGAAAGGGGCTTCCCGTGAGGTTGGGGTGGTGTTTTCCGAGTGGGTGAGGACCGGGCTGGAGGGTGGTGCGCTGTTTGCAAAGAGGAGTTGCTGGCTACGGTTTCGTGTGGCAGGGCAGCAATGTGAGGTTTCTTTGTGCAGGAAGTATGTGTGTATATATATATATATAGGTGATTGAACATAAAAAGAAAACCCTAGAGATGGCACCCTAATTTGGGTTTTCTTCATGAACGAAGGATGTGTATATATAGGTGATTGAAAGACCAAAATAAAACCCTAGAGCTAAGAGAAAGTGGCGTGCATGCTTAGGGATAAAACGAACGTGAAACCGTGTATAATGTGGAGTCTGAAATAAGGTAACACGGGCTTGGCTTTATAAAAAAAATACTGGGCCATTTCAAATATTTGGCCCATGTTTCACGGTGAAAAAATAAACTATTAATAAATGGGCTGCTCTATGAGTTTTGGCTCGACTCATCTTAAAAAATATATATACTCATTCCATAAATTTCTCGGCCCATAAAAAGATTTTTCATCCGACCCAAAAAAAATAATACTCGAAAATTAAATGGGCACTTTCTACGTATAAATCCAAAAATAAAAGTCTTAGAAAACCGCTTGTTGCTAGACTCGGATGTTACATATTGACTTCTCACAGTCATGTTTGTAATAAACGTGAGACAGTATTTTATATCATCACACATAGTATATATATAATGCTATTTTTCATTTTAAATTTTGTAACCCTAATCAGTCGCATGAAACTTAATTCTAACATGATACATTCTAAGTGGCTTCATATCATGTCTAAACGAATAGTCTTAAAATGTATCTAAATCAATTAGTCATATGATTGAACATAACAAAATTTAGATTGAAAAATTTAGTGTACTCGTTTATCAAGAAGAGTCCAACACTTGCGTGAATTTATAGCCCATATTAATAGGAATAAGAAAGAATTAAGAATCCTATAAAACCAGTGTCCAATAAGGGTGTGCATACGAACCGGATTTTTTTTCTGTTCGGCTAAAAATCTAGAAAACTGGATGAACCTAGGCGGTTACCGCCCGGATTAATCCCGGGCGGATAGAAAATTTCTTCTATTCACCTGGATGCGGTTACGGATGCCGGATATCCGTATTCCGTATCCGGTTTTAAAATCTTTCGTTTTCTCTCTCTCTCTTCAGAAACCCTAACTCATATTATGAGCTGCCATGGTCCATTTTCATCACAGAAAAAATTGCCGATATGTCTGTCTCTCTCTCTATGTATGTCTCTCTAATCTTGAATCTACGTTTGTTTTGATTTTATTTATTTTTTCCTAATCTCTAGTCTAATTTTGATTTTTTTTTGCTATTAATCTCTCTAGATCAAGCGATTGTGTTCATTAAGCTTTTTTTTCCATTCTTTTTAGTTTGGATCTGGGTTTGGTTTGTTTTTTTTATTTTTATTTTGTAATCTCTAGTCTATTTTTTATTTTTTTTATTTTTCTTGCTATTAATCTCTCTAGATGTTGTATGTCAAGAATATGAAGTTTTCTGTTTTTTTTCCCTTCCTTTTGGTTTGGGTCTTGGGTCTTGGGTCAAGAATATGAAGTTTTCTATATGTCAATAGTCATCTCTGGATGTTGTATGTCAAGAATCTAAAGTTCTCTATTTCTTTTCCCCTTCCTTTTGGTTTGGATCTGGGTATGTGATTTTTTTGTTTTTGTTTTTTGTTTTATTTCTAGTCTTTTTTCCATTTTGTTTTATTGCTAGTCATCTCTCTGGATGTTGGGACTGTGTTCATTAAACTTTTGTCCCCTTCTTTTTTGGTTTGGATTTGAGTTTTATTTTTTTCCTAATCTCTAATCTATTTTCAGTTTTTTTTTTCATGCTATTCATTTCTTTGGATGTTGTATATCAAGAATTTGAAGTTCTTTATTCTTTTCTCTAATCTCTAGTTTGTTTTTTATTTTTTCTTGCTATTAATCTCTCTGGATGTTGTGATTGAAGCCATTTTTCCAACTTTCCATTCCTTATTGACACACTCCATATCATTTTTTCTCTATATATATGAATACCATTTGGGATATGATTTTTTACTAATTTCTTGATTTTTAGTTCTTTGTTTCCCGCAGCTCACAATGAAGATGATATGGGGCTTGACTTCAAATGTTCTTCCATAGTTCTTGGCTGTTGTTTTTGAATTTTTCACTATTTGTTCCTTGTAAAGTTAATGACTTGCAATGCGATGTAAACAATAATATAAAATCTGTAATGTATTGTGTATGTTGATGTCTATTACTATTTATTTTGTTTTATAAAAATTTGAATAGGCAATAAAAAGGTTCAAAAAATGCCTATAAAAATGACATATAAAAGCCTACAAAAAAAGCCTCTTGAAAAGTGTTAAAAAGTTTTTTTTTTTTAAATGCGTGTAAAAACTAAAAGCATAATTTTTCTAAAAAAAAAAGTATAAAATTTGGATATCCACGCGGGTTTCAATATCCGTTCGCTTTTAAAAAGCTGGATCTAGATCCTCTCGGATAACCAGATACGGATCCGGATGCACAGCTCTAGCCTAGAGTGGCATGTTTTTGTGGAAAAGAACTGCCCAGTACTGGTCGTCAGTATTTTGAACGATAATGAATTATTAACACCTACGAGCGAGGATTTCATTTTAAAATCATTCACCATCAATATAATTAATTATGATAAGCACAACCTTATCATCTATATACAATATTGTAGGGTCCAAATTTTTTGACGGGTCAAGGGACAAAAACTGATCAATATTCCCTTCCTCATTCCATTTCGATATCAGATCAAGATATATTTCGAGCGGCTCAAGATCGAGTTTAACAGAGACAAAAGCCTATCTTGTTTAATTTGGCATAATTTGCAAGTTGTGTCCGAACTTTTTTTTTTCTTTTCTAAAATCAAGAAGCTATATAGGTTATATTAATAATAATAATAATAATAACAACACAAGACCAGTCAAGCGGGTCCCTTCTATATATATATCAAAGAAGTAAAATGATCCGGTTACAACTATTTTACTACTACTTTACAACTCTACATAAAATGATTGAAGGTAATTTTGTATTATTTTTTAAATTTATTTTTAATGGTCTATCATAATTGTATCAGTTGATTGAAAATGAAAAAAAAATTGTAAATATATTCTTACTCTTCTCATAAGTTGACCCCCCAAAGACCTATTGTGCCGCAATAGGCCGTTTCTCCCGCTGCTACTGCTGCAATATCAGTACAACCCCTATTGTAGATCCTGAAGTATCAAAAAATAAAGTCCTTGCCAAATCATCTGTAGACAGCAATTTTAAGAGAACATGAAGTTGATCATTTAAAGAAATAATTGGAAGACAAGAAAGAATCCACTTATTATCAATATGAGAGGAGAAAACATCGCAAATTGCATCTAAACCTTTGAATGTTGTAGCCCCAGCAGAGTAAACAACTTGGCTGACTACTTATTTTCCTTCACCTAATAGGAATAGATGACAAATTAAGAAGATTTGAAGTTGCAACCACAGCTGAGTTCGTAGGTTTTGTATTGGCGAGAAGAAATTAGAGCTGTTTCTAGAAGCGACAAGTGGGTTTTGCACGGATTGTGACTTCAAATGTAATACCTGCCCAAGCTTGGCCCAAGCCCATGAAGAAGCCCTACTCACTTGTAGGAACGACGACGTTTTGGTAAGTGGGTTCCCTCTTTTCTCCGCCACCCCCTGACGGTTTCTCTTTTCCCCCTTTAGTTTTCTCTCCCTTGTTATCCTCCTCTCCCCATGCATCCCTTACATGCCAATTCTGTTCCTCTCAACAAATTCCACCCTTGTAGTTTTCTCCTTCCCTCTCTCCATTGTGCATCGTCTACGCCCCTCCATCTGTCTGTTTCTCCATGCCATACTCAAACTGATGGGAATCAAAGTGAGCCTAGTCTTAAAGATCATTTGCAAGTGTCAGATAGGCCAATCACAAAATAAAGAGCCAAGAAGATCAAGGAAGCAATGCAAGGATTATTGCAACCCATTTGGGATGAAACTAGCAAGAGCATACCCACTTTGGTTCCCATCATTCGCCCTCTCCTCAAAAGGATTCGACCTCGAATCTCCACCTGCATCAAAGGGAAAAATGTTAGTAACATTGAAAAAAGCAGAAACATGATACTTACCTGGAAGATCCATTTGATATGCATTATCATTAATTTGTTCAAGAATTTGGAAAAGTCTATCTAAGCTACTCCTGTCATCAACAAGTAAAAGCATTAAATCTAAATGAGTAAATGGATTAAGTCTATAAACAATTTCAAAATGTGAAAATTTAGTAGTAGCATGAACACTACAATTATATGTAAACTCAATAAATGGCAAACAATACTCCCACAAATGTTCATGAAACACATCAAAAGTCTTCCTTATACCAAAATGACCACTCCATTTATATGCAAACTCAATGAAAGACATATGATACTCCTGCAAACATTCATACAACATGTCTAAAATCTTCTTTACACCAAAATGACCAAACAAACCACATCCATGCACTAGCATCTCACGCATAAGACTACTAGGCTCACAAACTTTATTCTCTCTAAACAAATACCAATCTAGTCTATAACACTTACCGAATGATGCCTTCTCACACGCTCCATACACATTTGCAAAGTCATCATCATTAGTATGCAATTCCTTATCATATTTATATCTCAATAATTTTGCATCTAAAATGATGACAATGACATACTTTCTTGTTAAAGCATCAATCACAAAATTTTTCTTACCTTGTGTGTATTTGATTACATGAGGAAAAGTCTCAATACAGTCCTCCCACTTAGCATGCATTCTAGTCAACAACTTACCTTGTCTCTTTAAGTATGTCAATGACTCATGTTCTTCAAAGAAAGGTCGGGTAGGAATTGTCGCACCTGGTACAAAATCAATGTAGTGCTCTATCTCCATAATATGTGGCAATCCACTAAACACACCGCTAGGAAACACGACCTCATATCCCTACAACAAAGAGACAACAACACTAGGTAAAGATACGTTAAGTTCGTTAGTATTAAAACTTGCCTTAGCATAAAAACTTACTTTTCTCTTTGTTTTTCTCCCACTTTCTTCACTCTCTCCTTTCTTTCCACTCTCTTTTTCTTTTTCACTCTATTTTTTCCTTTCACTCTCTTTTTTCTTTTCACTCTTTTTTTTGTCACTTTCTTTTTCTTCATCTTTTTTTTGAACTCTCAACTTCACAATTATTTTTGAACTCATTCTCTCTTTTTCTTGAGGTCTTAGCGTCATCATCATCTTTTTCTCTCTCATTTTTTTCTCCCTCTCTCTCTCCTTTTCGACCTCAATATTTCCTTTTTTCTCAATCTCATCTTCACTCTTACTTTTTAGCTCAATCTCTTTTTCACTTTTTCTTTTTTGAGCAACCTCACTTTTCAGTTTCAGTTGCTTCTCATGGACCTGTGTTGGAGTTAAAGGAGCAAATTTGATTGTTTTTTCATCCTTTTCAAAACTGTACATATTCCTTAACCCATCATAGATCATCTTCCTATCATACTGCCACGGCTTCCCCAACAAAATATGACCAGCATGCATAGGTACTACATCCCAAAGCACGACATCCTGGTATTTTTCAATTGTAAAAGAAACTAGCACTTGCTTATTTACCCTAACCTCCCCACAATCACTCAACCACTGCAACTTGTATGGTCTAGGGTGTTTCAAGGTAGGTAAAGTCAATTTCTCAACTAAAGTAGTGCAAGCCAAATTTATACAACTCCTCCCATCAATGATCATACTGCATACCTCGTTGTTGATGTGGCATCTAGTATAAAAAATGTTCTCGCTCTGCTACTCTGTATCATCTATCTTAATTTATATATTGAGTGCACGTCTGGCAACAAGAGAATCACCATACTCTTCATTCTCATACCCATTTTCAACACTAGACTCACATCGCCTTCTATCTCTCATGCCCAGTAGATTTCTAATTACCGCTTTTTAATCATCCATCCTATCTCTCACTTCACCCAACACCAAGTTCAACCTCTCAAATTGTTGTTGCATGGCTTGTAACACAAATGATGAGTTATCTGCCATCCACTTTGGTGATGAGTCACTCATATGAGACATCATAATGTGCTACACAAAAATAATGTTAATGGAAAACTTCACACAGTCCCTTACGTGTTTATACTTGAATAATGACACTTCACTCATGTTTCACTCTTAATTGACTTTTTCCCGATAAAAGTCTCACACTCTCTTGCCTTTTACCTCAATAGTTTTCCCACTCAAGTTCTTTAAGAACTAGTTGAACTAAATCAAGACAATACAATCTTGTATTATTCCAACCAGTAATATAGATCCAAGAAACAAGAATAGGAAATAAGGAATGAAAAAAATGACACGAGACTCAAGGAATTAATACAAGGGAAAGAGTAATTATAAAACAAGATACAAACTAAAAAGATGTATTCAGCCCCTTTGATGATAAAACTCAATCAACAAATGTCTTTCTTTCTCTTTGTTGTAACTATGTAGGAACCTTTGAATATGCTACATTTTCTTTTCTTCTTCTTCTTCTTTTTTTCCAATATTTTTTCTTTTCTTTTTTTCTTAACTTTCTTTTCTTTTCTATTCTTTTCCTTTCTTTTATTTTCTCTTCTTTTCTATAATTCAATCACAAACAATAATATTCAATTGTGAAAATCAAGCAATTGAATTCAAGCACACAAGAATTGACAATGAAGTAGAAGAGAAACAATGAAACGGTACACCAAACAAGTGACAAACTTAGAGATGTAAGAAACCCTAGAATTTTGAAACCATAGGTGATGAAAATTTTAGCCAAACCAAAAACCCTAAGAATTTCGGCAGCCTACTTTTTGCTTTTTTTTTTTTTTTGCGACCTTAGAACATTGAAACCCTAGAATTAAATTTAAAGATGCAAGAAATAAAAGATAGAATCAGTCGTGATTGGAAACCTTGCTCTGAATACCAAATGATATGAACCCGTGGGAATGGAATCCCTTGAATCCACAATTAATTTGAAAACTCATCCAAGAAAGCCAAAATTAAGTCAAAGGATGGAGAATCTAGATCTTTTGAGAACTCGTTTCAAGAACTTAGATTATATTAAAATCTAGACGCATTGAATAACCCGTCTCAAGAACCCAAATTACAAGGAGGAACACCACAAAGGTTGTGATTTACCTTTGATAAGTTCAAAAGTTCAATCAAGAACAAGAGGAGTAAACTCAACTCACAATTAAAATTTAATATTGCCTAACTCTTAAAATGAGGCTATAAAGAGTATTTAAACCAAAACCTAGTTAAAACCCTAACCAAAATAAAGCTCTTTCTCCCAAAAATAGCCATGAATGAATAGTGTCGTGCTACAGTAATTCGGCTACAGTAACTTCTTGAAACCCTAGTTTTTAAAAAGTAACTTTCCAAATAAGCCCTTGGCCACAGTACAAGGCCTTCACAAAATCCTAGTTCATAAGAGATAAGATATATGTGGGTCAAGCATCCTCAAGCCCAATTATTCTAGAATAATTCCTATAACTAATAAAATAAGCTCCTTTAATGAAATAAACAAGTCCAAGGCCTTCAATCACATAATCATAATAATAGGCCCTAATTTATGTTGCACTCTTCCAAAACTTGTATCACGTGAATGATCACTGGATCTCCTTCTCTCAAACCCATCTTGAATATTCGGCTCTTGCTAGACTTGTCCCAAGAGGATTGCACCAATCCTTACATTCCTCCTTGTAATCTGGGTTCTTGAGACGAGTTCTTCAACGGTTCTAAATTTTAATATAATCTAAGTTCTTGAAACGAGTTCTCAACAGGTCTAGATTCTTCATCATTTGACTTGATTCTGGCTTTCTTGGGTGAGTTTTCAAATTGATTGTGGGTTCAAGGGATTCCATTCCCATGGGTTCATATAATTGGTACTCAGAGCAAGGTTTCCAATTAGGTCTGATTCTATCTTTTAATTCTTGCATCTTTAAATTTAATTATAGGGCTTCATTATTCTAGGGCTGCAAAAAAAAAGAAAAAAAAAAGAAGCAAAAAGTAGGCTACCGAAATTCTTAGGGTTGGTTTGGCTGAAATTTGCATCACCTAAGGTATCAAAATTCAAGAGTTTCTTGCATCTCTAAGTTTGTCACTTGCTTGGAGTGCCGTTTCATTGTTTCTCTTCTACTTCATTGTCAATTCTTGTGTGGTTGAATTCAATTTTTTTATTTTCACAATTGAATATTGTTGTTTGTGATTGAATTAGAGAAAAGAAGAGAAAAGAAAAGAAAAGAAAAGAAAGAAAAAGAAAAGAAAAGAAAAGAAAAGAAAGGAAAAAAAATTCAAAAAAAAAAAAAAGAAGAAGAAGAAAAGAAAATGTAGCATATTCAAAGGTTCCTACATAGTTACAACAAAGAGAAAGAAAGACATTTGTTGATCGAGATTTATCAACAAAGGGGCTGAATACATCTTTCCAGTTGGTATCTTGTTTTATAATTACTCTTTTTCACCTATAAATTCCTTGAGTCTCGTGTCATTTTATTCCTTCATTGTTTCTTGTTCTTGTTGATTGGATCTATATTACCGGTTGGGATAATACAAGGTTGTATTGTTTTGATTTTGTTCAACTAGTTCTTAAAGAACTTGAGTGGGAAAACTATTGAGGTAAAAGGAAAGAGAGTGTGAGACTATTATCAGGAAAAAGTCAATTAAGAGTGAAACACAAGTGAAGTGTCATTATTCAAGTGTAAACATGTAAGGGAGTGTGTGAGGTTTTTCACTAACATTCTTTTTTTGTAGCACATTATGATGTCTCATAGGAGTGACTCATCACCAAAGTTGCAAGCCATGCAACAACAATTGGAGCGGTTGAACTTGGTGTTGGGTGAAGTGAGGGATAGGATGGATGATCAAGAAGCGATAATTAAAAATCTACAGGGCAGGAGAGATAGGAGGCAGCGTGAGTCTAGTGTTGAAAATGGGTATGAGAATGAAGAGTATGGTGAGTCTCTTGTTGCGAGACGTGCTCTCAATGCACAAATTAGGGTGGATGAAACAGAGTAGTGGAGAGAGAACATTTTTCATACTAGATGCCGCATCAACAACAAGGTATGTGTATGATCATTGATAGGAGGAGTTGTATTAATTTGGCTAGCATTACTTTAGTTGAGAAATTAAGTTTACCTACCTTGAAACACCCTAGACCATACAAGTTGCAGTGGTTGAATGATTGTGGAGAGGTTAGGGTAAATAAGCAAGTGCTAGTTTCTTTTTCAATTGGGAAATACCAGAATGTGGTGCTTTGTGATGTAATGCCTATGCATACTAGACATATTTTGTTAGGGAAGCCATGGTAGTATGATAGGAAAGTGGTCCATGATTGGTTAAGGAACATTTACAGTTTTGAAAAGGATGGAAAAATAATCAAACTTGCTCCTTTAACTCCAACACAGGTCCATGAGGACCAACCAGAGCTGAAAAGTGAGATTGATAAAAAAAGAGGGAGTAAAAGTGATGATAAAATTGAGAAAAAAAGAAATAGTGAGACCGAAAAGAGAGAGAGAGAGAGAGAAAAAAAAAGATGAGGGTAAGGCTGAAACCTCAAGTAAAAGAGAGAATAAGTTGAAAAATAATTGTGTGGCCAAGAGTTCAAAAAAGAGGAGAGTGAAGGAAAAAAACAGAGTGAAAAGGAAAAAGAGAGTGAGAGGAAAAAAGAGAATGAGGCCGAAACATCAAGAGAAAGAGAGAGTGAAAAAGAAAATAAAGAGGTGGCTGAGAGTAAAAAAAAAAGAGTGGCGCCACGAGAGAAACAAAAAAGAGAGAATGCAAAGAGAAACGAAAAAATAAAAGTGAGTTTTTATGTTAAAGCAAGCTTTTATACTAACGAATTAACGACCATTTGCCTAGTGTTGTTGTTTTTTTATTGTAAGGATATGAGGTCATGATTCCTAGCGGTGTGTTTTGTGAATTGCCACTTATTATGGAGATAGAACACTACATTGATTTTGTGCAAAGTGCGACAATTTCTACCCGACTTTTCTTTGAAGAACATGAGTCCTTTACACACTTGAAGGAACAAGGTAAGTTGTTGACTAGAATGCATGCTAAGTGGGAAGACTATATTAAGACTTTTCCTCATGTAATCAAATACACACATGGTGAGGAAAATTTTGTGGTTAATGCATTAGTAAGAAGGTATGTCCTTATCTTTATTTTAAAGGAAAAGTTATTGAGATTTGAATATGATAAGAAATTGCATGCTAATGACGATGACTTTGCTAGTGTTTATGGAACATGTGAGAAAGTATCGTTTGATAAGTTCTATAAACTAGATTGGTACTTGTTTAGAGAGAATAAACTTTGTGTGCCTAATAGTTTTATACGTAAGTTGCTTCTGTGTGATAGACATGGTGGTTTTTTGGGTAACTTTGGTGTAAGAAAGACTTTTAATGTGTTGCATAAATGTTTGTGGGAGTATCATTTGCCATTCATTGATGTATTGCATGAACGTTTGTGGAAGTATCATTTATCATTCATTAGCATGTTGCATGAACGTTTGTGATACCAAATGATATGAATCCATGGGAATGGAATCCCTTGAACCCTCAATCAATTTGAAAACTCACCCAAGAAAGCCAAAAATCAAGTCAATGGATGAAGAATCTAAACTCGTTGAGAACTCGTTTCAAGTACCTAGATTATATTAAAATCTAGACCTGTTGAATAACCTGTCTCAACAACCCAGATTACAAGAAGGAAAGCTACAAAGGTTGTGATTTACCTTTGATAAGTTCAAAAATTCAATCAAGAACAAGAGTAGTAAACTCAACTCACAATGAAAATTCAATATTGTCTAAGCCTTGTGTTGGAGGGTTACAAGTATTTAAATACCTAAACCCAATTAACCCTAGGCCAAAACAAGACCCCTTTTACCCCCTGGATGAATAGTGCCACAGCTATAGTAACTTCTTGAAACCCTAGTTGTAATAGCCCACTAGAAATTCACTGGTAGAATTTCTATTGACTTTAGGAATTTCGTGAAAACCCCATAAGGTTTTACGAATCGACCAATCGCTCAAGTTTTAGTGTATCAACATAGTCAGTGTTATCACTCACTATGGTGCTAGAATTATGAGTATAATTATTTGAGGTGGTTAGAAGTGTCAGAATTCGTTATGGTCTACGCCATTAGACTCGGTGGATTATTTAGGATTTTATGGTGCTTTAGCCCATTTTCATAATTTTGGACGAAACGCCTGTTCGAAATTGTGATTTTATTTTTAGGGGCACTTCGGGAGTGAATTTCGGTAAACGATTTTCACTATATGTTAATATAAATATTTAGAATTTTTTAGTACTAAGTTTATTATGTTTTTTTTAGAGTGAATAGAAACCTTGATAAGCGCACCCATTAGTGTTTTCAAAATCACAGTGTGGAATGTCCAAATTAGGGTAGAGAAGTTTTATTTGGACACTTGGCAAGATCTTAGCCACATATAGTAAATGGTTTTAGACACTTGGCACAAAGAGGAACCATTAGATAGATTTGTGAAGGAATCAAGGTGTGAAATCATGCCACCTAAGCAAAGCTGTGTTTCATCTGTTCAACCAAATTGTGCTTGACCAAAGAGGGTTTCAATCCTAGCGAAACCCTAAAAGGTTGGAACCCAATTGAAACCCCAAATGCTTGATTGAAACTAAAACCCTAAACAGTTTCCCAAACCCTAAAGTTGGCCTTCAAACCCTTTTTAATCCGATTTCTAGTATTGTGTTTAATCACTTGAATAAATTACTTCCACATGCTATTAATTAATCAAATCCTTGTTATGACATCATTTTCCAACCTTTTAAGCTTTGGAAATTTTATTAGGCCAATAAAAATTGGTTTTGGGCTTGATAGCATCTCAAACCCTAACCAAACCCCCTTTAAACCCCAAATTGAAGCCCACTTGGTTGGGGCCCACCAAGGCCCACGAAATTGGCCACCTTGGCAAAGCTTCTTGGACAAGTTTCCTCCCCCACATGGCAGACCATCCACTGCCATTGGCTGCACCCAATAGTGCCTTGATGTGAAGGAGAAATCCACTCCATCAACCTCCATCTTTCACAGCTGCTGCAGGCAGTCCATTCCTCTCACTATTCTCCACTTTATGTCACATAGCCACCTCCAATCAAGGGTCATTCCAGCCCACAACTTCCCCCTCCAGGAGTCTATAGTCGTGCAAGGCACTTTTCATTCCATTTTATCACTTCTTTTCCCCCTTTCTTAGAGAGAAACCCAAAAGAGCTCTCTTGGGCAGATTTCTAAGTCTTTTTGCGTGGCCATTTTATACCTTTTGTATGTACTTTCGCATGATGATTGCTTCACATAAGTTGTTCATCTTTGAGTTTAGTTTTCGTGGATATATTATTAGTCTCATTCCATGCTCATTTTATTGGTCAAAAGTATTTTTAACCATGGAAAGGTCATTCTGGGTGTGAAACTGGAAAGTATGTTATGTTTTGGAAGTTTTGACCAAGCTAATGGACATATCTTTGTCCGAAAATTTTATGGAGTGTTGTTAACATGTGTTTATGAATGTTCATTGAGGTTTTGTTGCATGAATAAAGCTTTTGATGATTGATTTTCTTAGAGTTAGAAACTTGAAAACTGGAAGTGGAAAAACAGTTTATGTTTTGTGAAAGTTTAAATATTTCGTGGTTTAATCTTATTCCAAAGGCTTTGATATTTTTATATGATAATCCTAAGCCTCTTATATACATGTTAGGATGTTATTTCGAAGATCTTTAGTATTAGTTTTAAAGATATGAGTTTCTATGCAAGAGGATTTCGGTTAGGCCTAAAATTTGATATTTTTGAGTTAGATCCATGTTTTACTAAATTTTAGCCATTTGATTTTAAGTTTGATGGTTCGGTCTTCTTTAGGACACATTTTTAAACTATGTGATATGTTAGTTTGAAGATCACATGTCTTTAAGCCATGGATCAAGAGTTGATTTGTGATTTTTGGTGAGTTTTGTTTGATGATTTAAAGCATGTTTGATCTTAGGATGATGTTATGAATATGTTAGAAGTAAGATATGATTTTTTTTAGAATTCTTGGAGATGTTTTTATTAAGGTCAAAACTTGTGATTTAAGGTTTACTTTTTGTTAAAAAGTTTGGGTCTTTTTACAAAAAGTTTGGTGTTGATAATTAGCTTTTCTTAATGGATATATTTTTAAGTGTGTTTCTAAACTTAGGATAGGAAGATCTTTGTTACAAGATTTTGGTTTAATCATGAGTTTTGAAACTTGAAAGAATTGCAACCAAAATAAGATAAATGGCCTATGTAGGTTTCGGTCATAGTGATTTTTTCATAGTTGTGATTGGTTTTAAATTTTTCTAAGTTAATATTTGAGTTTGGGACAAAATTTACATGAGGAATGTAAATTTTGGTAATTTTTGGAATTAGGATGTGAAATCCTTAAAGTTAGGGGTAAAATGGTCATTTGCCCACATGTATAGGGTAAAATGGTAATTTTACTCTAAGTTGTCTCTTTTCACATTTCTAATTGTTAGTAGTTAATTTCTAACTTTTAGAATACCCTCTTACAGTTCCTTGTGTTTCGCGCTTTATTCTAGTAGAACGCGACGATCGAGGTAAGTTAGTTTTTAACTTTATATCAGTTTAATGTGTATGAGTGATAAGTAAGGGAACTAAAGTGTATGTATGCATGTTATCATATGTGTCATGCCAAGTCATTACATATTTATCTGTTACACAATATATTCTGTCATGAATTATTTATCTGTTACACAAGATATTCTGTCACGTATTTCTATACATTGTTATGCATTGCAAGTATGCCATGTTAAGTTAAGTATGCTATCTGTTACATGTATTTTATGTCACGTAATATTCATTGTCACATGTTATGCCATGTTATGGAATATTGTCTGTTACATATATGCCATGTTATGAAATGCTGTCTGTTATATTTATGTCTCAAGTATGTCATGTCTGTCATCTTACGTTCACGTCAAGTTACGCTACGTCAGGACTTCTTTCTTTTCGTATTCATGTCATCCCATCTCGAATACAGTTTGTGTATCTCGAGAATAATCTTGTTAAGTTATTCATGTCAATCACGACCCTAAGCGCTAGGATGGGGTAATATCCTAGTGAAACTCCTTTGTTCATACTGGAGTGTCTAAATAGGTGTGAAATTCCCTGGGTTGACGAAGTACAGTCAACAGGTTGCGAATGAGGCCTAACTAGTTGGTCACCGAAGCGCGCCAGGCACTAACGCCGATGGAGCCAAACTTTATTTTACGTGTGTCCACAACAAGTGTGGCACAAACAATTCATGGGGCCACAACAACTGTGGAGCATACACTACGTGAGACACAGCAATTGTGACACGTAGGATACGTGAGGCCACAACAACTGTGGAGTACGTATTAACGCACTCACAGCTGGTATAGACACCTGTGTTGTGATGCGGTAATCGGCAGGGACACACGGCTCAAGGGGACCTGTGTAGCACCCGTATGGTCACTTTTTAATTAAGTCTACCGAGAAAGATTCCAAGTTCATGTATTTCACGTTCAAGTCATGTTTCTCGTTATGTTATGTTCAAGTTTACATTCATGTCAAGTTTCAAGTTTATGTCACGTCAAGCTAAGTTTCAGTTCCAGTTCAAGTTATGTCAGCTCATGCCATGTTATGTCAAGTTACGTTATGCTTATTATTCCATGTCATGTTATGTCAAGTCACATTATGCTTATTATTCCATGCCATGTTATGTCAAGTCATGTTATGCTTATTATCTCATGCCATGTTATGTCAAGTCACGTTATGCTTATTATTCCATGCCATGTTATGTCAAGTCATGTTATGCTTATTATTTCATGCCATGTTATGTCAGGTTATGTTATGTTTACTATTGACTTTGATTGTGCAATCATGCATTTAGTGTCATGCATGCATCATTAACCTGTGTGAAGTTTTTTGTTAACTTACTAAGATTTGTAATCAAATCTCACTGTGGTAGTCCCAACTACCATTCCCTCCTAATGGTAGATCTTGTTTCAGGATCTGAAGGAGAACCGGGAAACGACCAACTGGAAACGGTCGACTAAGCGACGGTGTGACTTAGATGTAGTTGCCTTAGGTTACTACTTGTATTTTGTGGAGTTCAATCTTCAGCACTCTTTTGTTCACAACCAATTTGGACTAGTGTTGTGATCTCAGTTGTTTAGTATGTCTTTATATATGAAGTATGTTGTAAGTATTTGGGATATCATAAGTTTGGTGCATAGTATTGCTTAAAAAAAAAAATTATCCGCTGCGAATATTGCATAATGCTAGATGCATGTTAGGAACATTGCATCTTATATGTCATGAACGGAGGCAAGTAACCTTGTGTTGCATGTCCCGACGCTTCAGATGTCCGTCCGATCCCAAGCGGAATCTGCGAGCGTCACACTAGTTCCTAAAAAGTAACTTTCCAAATAAGCACTTGGCCAAAATACAAAGCCTTCCCAAAAACCCTAGTTCATAGGAAATAAAACATATGTGGACTAAGTATCCTCAAGCCCACTTATTCTAAACTAATAGAATAAATCCTTGAACAAATTGAAAGCCTTCAGTAACAATAGGTCCAAACAATAACCACAGATTTTGACCTTCTCTATCTCTCACGCAGTTGCTTCTTCATTTCTCTCCCCTCCCTTGCAATTTTGTTGGTGTGCGAGTTTGTTGGTTGTTCCCAGATTCTTGAACACCGGTAAGTTCTCTCTCTCTCTCTCTATCTCTCTCTGCCCGAGATTTAAACTTTTTCCTTGTTGTTCACAGAGTGTCGACGCCACAATCAGTGGGTTTGTTGCCGACTCCTTCGTCTGTGATTCGCAACTCTGACGCGGGTGTGTCTCTCCTATTTCTATTTTGGCTTCTCTATCCCTCTATCATTTTTTGTCGCTCATTGGTTCTCACTCTCTCTAAGCCCAATATTTTTTCCCTCTACAGTGCCTTGTGTAGCCTCTATTCGAAGTGCTGCCAAGGTAATGCCTTTGTCCAATATTAGATTCATTGTCGTGTATTTCCCAGTGTTTAAATTCGGTTTTAACATCATTGCCTTGTATCACAGAATGTCTCCAACGCCCTAGATAGTATCACATTCCTTTCTAATTCAACCGCACAGGATTATGTGTGATATCCCAGGGGTTAGTCACATTTTTTTGCACTATTACGTGTGGGAAATGTTTTTTTATACTATGCTAAAGGACTTTTGTATATGAATATTTCTAAACTATAGCTCTGATATGTTGATAATACGTTTTGTTCTGAATTATGTAACTGACTCTTGTTTATACACAAGTATATGTTCACTACTAACTGAATTGTTGATAACTCACCCACTTACATTCAATATTTTGGATGATTTTGATGATTCAGTTGGGAATCAAGAATAGGAAGTGTGGACGAGACTAGTTGGACATAGTGGATTAAGTACCAAAGAGTACTAATGATTGTTGGAGAGTCTACCTTGTTTGTTTTCACATATAAAATGAGATGAGTTGAGATTAAAGTTAAAAGTTGAATAAAATATCGTTAGAATATATGTTTTTAATATTATTTTTGTTTTGAGATTTAAAATAGCTGAATTGTTTATTTTATGAGCTTTGCTACACAACCTCCACCACACTCCACACTCCACATTTTTTTAAATTTTTTAAATTTTTAATATTTAAAAAAAAAATTTTGTGTTTATTCTTTTTAAATTATTTCAAATTTTTTATTCATTATTCATATAATAAATATTTAATAAAAGAAAAAAATAATAAAAATTATAAATAATGTGGAGTGTGGAGTGTTAGGAGGTTGTGAAGATTTTTTGTTATTTTATTTTGTGCGAAAATTTGAGAAAGTTATAATAATTAGATGAGTTTAGAGGAGTTGTGATAACAAACGAGACCAATAGATTTGATTTACATTTGGTTGATATTTGGGATGTTGATACGTTTATTAGAGGCTTTAGAGTTGTTGATTTATTTTGTCAGAATGTTCCCTTGATGTCCTTGTAGAAGAACATGTATGTTTGGTTTGAACAAACGTGATTATGCTTTACAGAGTCTTTGGAGTATATATATGTATTGTTGGGAGATGATTGGGACAAGAAAATCATGTAGAGATGGAGAAAACAAGATTTTAGATCTACAAAATGATAAAAAAAAAAGTTAGAGAAGATAGACTTTTTCACTTTAGGCTAGCAGCCCGGTCCATTCATAAGAGTTCAAATTAAGAGCATCTCACATACAATTTAATTAACCTTCATCATAACACATAAAATTTCTTAATTAAAATCGCCAATACTCATAAAAATTTCTATGCTTAATCCACTATACTTAACTCATCTCATCCAATACCTCATAATCTTGATCTTTAGCTGAATCAATAAAATATCTAAAAAATATTGCGGAGATAAGGGGTGAGTTATCAACAATTCAATAAGCAGATAACTTATACTAGCATGTAAACATGAGCATTTATAAAGTTCGGTATGCAGAACAAAACATTTACTTTCAGAATGCAGAAACAACATATTTACTTTTAGAATACATAAACAAAACTTGTTACAAAATATCAGAGCGAAACTTTCAGAAAAACTTTCTTATTCAAAAATCTTTCGGCATATCATAAACTAAGACATTATCTTCATATCATATCGGAGCATTGTATCAGGATAAATACTATGTTTAACCCCCGTGGTAGGGTTATAAACCACCATTATACCTGTGGCTGGGTTATAAACCACCATAAAAAACAATAGTTTCCTATAACAAGACACAGTTCCAACATAAAAGAAAATAATCCACTGAAATATAACTTTTAAACAACATGTTTTAAAACTACGGGCAAAACTGTAATTCCATAGAACTAATCCCTCCTGCAACCTATGTAAAGGGTCTTGCGTAAAAAAAAAACATAAACAAAGCTTAGTTGCAGGGAAGTATTCGCTAGAACTAGGGTACTCGAGCGGTAGAGACTCACCGTGATAGTAGCTGCGAGGTGGCGGAGACACGGGCGGAGCTGGCGGCTGAGCACTGAGAGAGAGAGTGATGAGAGAGAAAATGAAGAAAGGGAGAGAGAGTAAACCGAGAGAGGGAGAAACGGAGAGGGTTCCGGTGGCTTACCGTGAGGAAAAAACGGCGGACCTGGAGTGGCAAGACCTGCGTTTTCTGGGCCTCTACTGATCGACGTCGCTGTGTTTCTTTTCCGTTACTGGTGGCTCCGAAAAGAGATTGCGGACTAGGCTTGTTGTTGCTCTGTTTCATGTGGCTAAAACAGGGGCTGGTTTTGGTGTGGGCTGGGCACAGTGGTGATCTCAGGGGGAAGCAGCGGCGTGGTTTACTTGACTTCGGGGTGGCGAGGCTAGTGGACGTAACGGAGGCTGTGGCCTGCGGGGAGGTCGTGAGGGGTGATCTCGGCACGTTGGTTTCCATCCAGAGTTTTTGTGCTGCAAGATGGGGGCGGCGTTGCCGTTTATGGCAGGGGACAAGGTGGTAGCAATTTCTCAAGGGGATGGGCAATGGGGTACTTGTTTCCCACCATGGTGCATGGCTCTGACGTGAAGGGGTTGGAATGGTGGCTGTGTGCATGGTTTGGTTTACGGTGCTGTGTGGACAGGATGGGCTACGTTACACGGTTTGCATGGGACGAAAAACACTTCTGTGTTTCTTAGCAGTGAGACTAACCGAGAAGGGCTTGAGCAATGACTGGATCGTGGGGTGGTGAGAACTTACGGAGAAAAAGAAGAGCGCGAGAGAAAGTTTGGAGAATGACTTGAGCATCTGGTAGTGAAACGAACTAATGGTGCCGTGGGTGAGTGCGAGTCTGAGTGTGTGATGGAAAAGAAAAGGAAAGGAAAAGAAAACTGCAGACGTGGGGAAAAAAATGGATCTGAGGTGGAGGGATTTTTGGAAGTGAAGAAACTGAAGGGAAAGCAAAGAAAAAAAAAAGAAACGGTACCGTCTGGCAAGAAAGCTACAGTAGGAAAGAAGACACCTACAAAAATGACATCATCGTGGGCCTGGCTTGCTTCGTCGTGGGCTTGGCCTCCCTTCTAGTTTGGGCTTAGGCTCTAGGTATTACAATCTCTCATTAGCTATTTTTGTCATGATTGTCTAACCTATCTATGATTTCACTTCGATGCAGAGTTCGAATTGAGAATGATGCCTAAGGAGGAAGAGCCAACCCCGCCCCAAACCTAAAGACGAACGCTTGTCTCTGTTGTAAGTGCTATGCATTGTTCTGAGTTGTACTTAGCATTTTGGAAAGTGGTGACCAACTGTAATTGGTCTGCCACATATTAGGTGATGAATATACCATTTTGGGTTATCTGTAACTCTATGTTAATGTTTATGAGGAATGACAGCGATGTTTTATAAAATGTGTTTTAGATTCTGGTACCCCTAAGTCTAGTTTACTGACTAAACCTCTATCTTTTCTGTTTCAATCTTATTCCTATATCTCACACGTGCACATCCATCTAGATGAGGCATGCCTAACCCAATCAGATCTTGGGTGTTAACCTCCTTGCTGCTACACTTAACACTACGGAACCTTGCCAGGACCTTTACACGACGGACGAGGCAACACAGGAGCAACATGACAACTAGAAGAATTTGGAAATGTAAATTATATGTTTACTTGGGCGGACGTGTGTGCCTTCAAGTTCTCAATGTCAACGATTCGAACCTAATATGACTTTTGGTATTCTCTCTTTTACATTGCAACATACCATTTGCTGTTAATTTTGGTTTACTAACCTTGAACCTCACGTAATCTTCTCATTGACCTTGATTGCTTAAGTTGGCCTCTCTTTGGAGTCTTCGCAGTTGATTGTGTTGAAAAAAATTTCTTTTCACTTACCATGTGATGTCGAGTGGTTATCGGATGCGAATAATATAGGTCACCTGTGTTTGCCCAGATGGCCAAACAATAGGTGGAGATACCCTCCCTCCTTTGCTTGGGGTGGTGTTGTGAGGGGTGATGGCACGCTCACCTCCTTTAACTTCAATTTAAAGAAATAAAATAAAATGTTTGTATTTTTATTTTTTGGTGGTAAAAAGGAGTTCCTTACTTGACTGAATATCTTTTTTTTTTTTTTAATCATATGGAAATATACAGGTGACATCTATATATATATATATGTATATATTATATATATGACAAGTACTACAATTACAAAAATTTTAACAAAAGTAAATCCACAAATAAATTGATATGACTTCATATGATACTTTAGTTCTATTTTACAATAAAATTAACTTTATATTCTAACGTACCGCATCAAACTACGACAGTTTATAGATTTAATTTTATGACTAAAGCATTTATATATATCCCCATTATACTTAAAAGCCGCTATAAACGTGAACAGTAATGAATAGTGACATGAACAGTAATGAATAGTGATACGTGTTTTACGCATTTCTTCTTCCACCTTACGTCCCTCTCTGCATTCGCATCCCTCTCTACATCTTCACAGCAAAACCACGGCAAAATCACCACAAAATCACAGCAAAATCAGCAAAAAACCACAAAAATACCACAAAATAAAAAAATCATCACACAAATCACCACAAAAATCACCAAATCACCACACAAGTTTCCACACAAATCAGGGTCGTCGGCTGGAGGAAAGGAGGAAGTGGAGGGGTCTTCGGCGAAGGACGAGTCTGCTGGTGGTGGTGCGGTGTCGTAGGGGTGGCTAACGGCAGCGCTACGGGGAGAAACCCGTGTGTGTAGAGGAAGAGAGAGGGCTACGGGCTTCGGCCTGTTGCGGTGGGAGAGAGAGAGAGAGAGAGGTCTGTGGGGACGAGCTCGGTGGGCTGGTGGTGGTGGTGCGGTGCCATAGGGGTGGCTAATGGCGGCACTACAGGGAGAAACTCGTGCTTGTAGAGGAAGAGAGAGGGTAACGTGTAATACCCTGCATTTTAGCGTATTTATCTTTTTTGTGGAAGATTATTTTTTTATTAATTTAAATATTATTTTTCTTGTTTTAAAATTTATAGGATTTCTCGTTGGATTTATTTTATAATTTTTAAGTTGTAAAATTTACTTTGATGTGCTTTCTTGATATTAATCAGTGTTTGCTTTTAAATTTACTCTTTGCTTTAATGAATAATTTTATTGTTGGACTTTAATTAGTTTATTTTATTAATATTGAGTTGTAGTGTTTTTAATTGGCTTCTATTTATTTTTATTGAGTTCTATAATTATCATAATACTTATTAGATAAATTTTCGTCTTCAGTACGAAGTCGATTAAATGGATATTGATGGTATTTTAAGGTTATGAAGATTTTTAGGTATTGAAGGATTAAAATAAGTTATTTTACAAGTTTAGGATTAAATATCGAAATGTGTGATTAATTGAAAATTTACGAGAATTACGTGATTTTTTTATAGGTGACGATTAATTATTGTTCAACATTTTAAGGAAAATTTTGAAAAAGCTAAGAAGTCTAGGTAAGCGGGATTTCTATGCTAGACTTTGCATTAAAATAAAATGAGCTGAGGTTATTTTTGGAAAATATACATATTTGATTTTGAAAAGAAAGCTGAACTACCTCAGTTATTTGTTCTTCATTATTCATGAGATTCTGTTTAAGAAGAAAATATTTTCTGTCATGACTGGTGTAGACATGAGCTTATTTTTGACATTCTGTTTCTGAACTTTGAAAAAAAGAGCAAATATAAAATTTTGTGCATAAATTATGTTTTGTGATCTGATTCTGTTCTGTTCTAAAGATGTTCTGTACTCTGTTATGATGTGGCATCTGAAAAACCTTTGGCATGAATTTCTGATTCTGTTCTGACTCTAATTCTGATTCTGATATGGTGATTCTGATTAAGAAATCTAAAAACAACCTCACATATTTATTCTGCATTATACATGAGATTCTGTTTCAGAAGAAAGTATTTTTTGCCATGACTGGTGTAGACATGAGCTTATTTTTGACATTCTGTTTCTGAACTTTGAAAAAGAGAGCGAATATGAAATTTTGACCATAAATTATGTTTTGTGATCTGATTCTGTTCTGTTCTGTTCTAAAGATATTCTGTACTCTGTTATGATGTGGCATCTGAAAAACCTTTGGCATGACTTTCTGATTCTGTTCTAACTCTGATTGTGATTCTGATATGGTGATTCTGATTCTGTTTTGCTATGAAATGTGGCCCTGTCACGGGATACAATAGTGACCTCTGGCCCTGTCATGGGATACAATAGTGACCTCTAGCCCTGTCACGGGATACAATAGTGACCTCTGGCCCGCCACCGGAGATAATAGTGGTTTTCTGTTCTGAGTGCAATCGCTTTGGTAACATGGTGATTTATGTTCTGCTTAGCTTTCCGCAGGATGCACAACCCTACCACGAGGGCTAAACATGGTCTTTGTTTTGATATGATGCTCTGATATGATATGATAAGATGGAGATGTTCAGTCATGTTGTGCCAAATGAGTCTTTGAATATGAAAAGTTGGTTTTTGAATATGAAATGTTCGAAAAGTCGCTCTGATTTTCTGATAATATATATTTTTGAGATTTTCATATTGATACTGAAATGTTTACTTTCTACATTCTGAACTCTGTGAAAATGCTCATGTTTCACACTAGTATATGTCCTCTGCTTACTGAGTTGTTGATAACTCACCCCTTATCTCCAATTATTTTTCAGATGATTTTTGAATAGTCCAGGTAAGGATCAGGATTATGGAACATCGGTGAGATGATTATTTAAGCATAGTGAATTACTCATAGAAGATTTCTAAGAAGTGGCAGATTTTATTAAGAGATTTTGTAGTATTCTGATGACTTTATATTTTGGAGTCTATGAATACATTGATGAATTGTGAGTTTTAAGTTATAGGTTGTAACTCTTCGATTCCTGCGAGACCGGGGCGTTACAGTTGGTATCAGAGCTAGGTTAGAGATTCTGCATACTATAAATCTTGGAGGTTTAGATATTTGTGGGTTTAGGAATAAACTTCATATTTGAGGTGTAGAAATTCTAGGACTAAGAGATGATGAAATTTGTATTTAAGGTTTTAGAATCTGATAGGCTTTTGGGAATATATTCTAGGAAATTTGAGGTATTAAAGTTTGTAAATTTCAAAAACCGATCTTCATGACGTTTAAGGTCTTAGATCCACTCGGTTTTTAATGGAATGTAGAAAATGATTTTGATAAGATTTAAGGTTTAGATTTTGTAAGTGTAAATAAGCTTGATCAAAAACCAAGTTTGAAGTTCCGTAGACTCTGATATATGAGGTCTTGAAATTTTGGACTTTAGGAAATAAATTTTTGAATTGGGGTTTAGAATTCTACGAACTACAAGAAATAGATTATTGATTCGTGATTTATAGATTAATTGGTAGTTATATTTTTCGCGCAGTTATTACTTTATTATTTTTCTTCATTTGAAACGTTTAACCAAGGATGAGTCTTCCAGGATGGCTGCTCGACGTCGTGTTCGAAATCTTGGGCGCTTATATGCAGGAAATGAAGAGGACGGATGCACCATAGAGCAGTTCAATCAGATGCACCCTCCCACTTTTGATTGTCATGGCGACCCGACCTTAGCTGAGGATTGGATCCAGGACATTGAGGAGGTACTCCGTGTCTTGAATTGTACTGACAAACAAAAAGTATTGTACTCCGCCTTCAAGCTGACTGGTGAGGCTAAACGATGGTGGATATCAGAGAGAACCATCAGGGAAGCTGATGGGAGGGGAGTGGTTAGCTGGCCCCACTTCAAGCAGATTTTCTTTAACTGTTTCTTTCCAAGATCGATTAGGAACGCTAGGGCCAAGGACTTTGCCGATTTAGTATAGGGTACTATGACGGTGCACTAGTATGCGACCAGATATATTGAACTATCATGCTTTGCCTTATATCTTATACTCGATGAGGAGAAGAAGATCTGAAAATTTGAGGAGGGACTAAGTAACCAGATTTATGAGCGAGTGGTGGCCCTTCAGATCCAGAACTTCTCAGAATTAGTAGATAAGGTGACAATAGTCGAGCGAGGCCTCAAGAGAAGTGTTGAACTTCAGGAGCAGAGGAAGGGGTCGACGCTATTGGGGTTTCTCTCGAGTGAGAATCAAGGACCATGGAAGAGGATGAAGTTAGTAAACAACCCAGGCCAGAGACAGGTGTAGGACAATCAATGGAATAACTCCTGCAAGTCATGCAACGTAGTACACTTTGGGGATTGCAGAAGGAGATCTGGATGATGTTTTCGATGTGGGAAGCATAGCCACCGCGTCAGAGACTGTCCAAAGCAACCAGATGGGAGCATGAACCCCGACCTGCCTCAAAGGACTGATTTCACGGCACGAGGCAGGAATCAACACAACGCAGTGTAGCCTCAAATTCAACTCAAATCAAAGTGGCGCAGTGGAAGCGTGATTAACCCATTGGAAGTAGCAGCGATCAGCTAAGCAAATTTCGAGGATGAATTTTTTTTTTAGGGGGAGAGGATGTAATACATTACACTTTAGCGTATTTATCTTTTTGTGGAAGATTTTTTTTTTTATTAATTTAAATATTGTTTTTCTTGTTTTAAAATTTATAGGATTTCTCGTTGGATTTATTTTATAATTTTTAAGTTGTGAAATATACTTTGATGTGCTTTCTTGATATTAATCAGTGTTTGCATTTAAATTTACTCTTTGCTTTAATTAATAATTTTATTGTTAGACTTTAATTAGTTTATTTTATTAATATTGAGTTGTAGTGTTTTTAATTGGCTTTTATTTATTTTTATTGAATTCTATAATTATCATAATACTTATTAGATAAATTTTCGTCTTCAGTACGAAGTCGATTAAGTGGATATTCATGGTATTTTAAGGTTATGTGGATTTTTAGGTATTGAAGGATTAAAATAGGTTATTTTAGAAGTTTAGGATTAAATATCGAAATGTGTGATTAATTAGAAATTTACGAGAATTACGTGATTATTTTATAGGTGACGATTAATTATTGTTCGACATTTTGAGGAAAATTTCGAAAAAGCTAAGAAGTCCAGGTAAGCGGGGTTCCTATGTTAGACTTTGCAGTAAAATAAAATGAGCTGAGGTTATTTTTGGAAAATATACATATTTGATTTTGAAAAGAAAGCTGAACTACCTCAGTTATTTGTTCTGCATTATTCATGAGATTCTTTTTAAGAAGAAAGTATTATCTGTCATAACTGGTGTAGACATGAGCTTATTTTTGACATTCTATTTCTGAACTTTGAAAAAGAGTGCGAATATGAAATTTTGTGCATAAATTATGTTTTGTGATCTGATTCTGTTCTGTTCTGTTCTAAAGATGTTCAGTACTCTATTATGATGTGGCATCTGAAAAACCTTTGGCATGACTTTCTGATTCTGTTCTGACTCTGATTCTGATTAAGAAGTCTAAAAACAACCTCAAATATTTGTTCTGCATTATACTTGAGATTCTGTTTAAGAAGAAAGTATTTTCTATCGTGACTAGTGTAGACATGAGCTTATTTTTGACATTTTATTTTTGAACTTTGAAAAAGAGAGCGAATATGACATTTTGTGCATAAATTATGTTTTGTGATCTGATTCTATTTTGTTCTGTTCTAAAGATGTTCTGTACTCTGTTATGATCTGGAATCTGAAAAACCTTTGGCATGACTTTCTGATTCTGTTCTGACTCTGATTCTGATTCTGATATGGTGATTCTGATTCTGTTTTGCTCTGATATGTGGCCCTATCACGGGATACAATAGTGACCTTTGGCCCTGTCACGGGATACAATAGTGACCTCTGGCCCTGTCACGGGATATAATAGTGACCTCTGACCCTGTCACGGTAGACAACAGTGACCTCTGGCCCTGTCACAGGATACAATGGTGACCTTTGGCCTGCCATGAGATATAATAGTGGTTTTCTGTTTTGAGTGCAATCGCTTTGGTAACATGGTGATTTATGTTCTGCTTGGCTTTCCACAGGATGCACAACCCTACCACGGGGGTTAAACATGGTCTTTGTTCTGATATGATATGATATGACGAAGATGTTCAGTCATGTTGTGCCAAAGGAGTCATTGAATATGAAAAGTTGGTTTCTGAATATGAAATGTTCGAAAAGTCGCACTGATTTTCTGATAATATATATTTTTGAGATTTGCATATTGATATTGAAATGTTTTCTTTCTACATTCTGAAGTATGTGAAAATGCTCATGTTTACACACTAGTATATGTCCTCTACTTACTGAGTTGTTGATAATTCACCCCTTATCTCCAATTATTTTTCAAATGATTTTTGAATAGTCCAGCTAAGGATCAGGATTATGGAACATCGGTGAGATAATTATTTAAGCATAGTGGATTACTCATAGAAGATTTCTGAGAAGTGACAGATTTTATTAAGAGATTTTGTAGTATTCTGATGACTTTATATTTTGGAGTCTATAAATACATTGATGAATTGTGAGTTTTATGTTATAGGGAGTTACTCTTCTATCCCCGCGGGACAGGGGCGTTACACTACGGGCTTCGGCCTGTTGCGGTGGGAGAGAGAGAGGTCTGTGGGGACGAGATCGGTGTGGGGAAGGTCGCCGGTGATTGGGTTGGTGGTGGCGCGGTAGCGGCGGCCGGTTGCGCTCGGCGGAGCCTAGGAGAAGAGATCGAGAGGGAGAGGGGCGTGCGGATGGAAGGAGGGAGGAGAGAGAGGGAAGAGGAAAAAATAAAGGAAAAAGTTAGGGTTTGAGATTTTAAATCTCAACCCTTCATCTTGAATCTCCAGAATTGGTCCAACAGTAGAGGTTAAAACATTAAAAATAAAGTAACTTAAAATAGATAATTAAAATATAAATTCAACTTTAATTTATGAAATACTAATATTTCATCATTAAATAAATGATAGAGATTTGTTAAATATTTTTAAAAGAGTAAAATCATATAAATAATTATAATTTTTAATATAATTTAAATCTCATAATATTCTTAATTAACTAAAATCATTTAAATAAAATAATTTTCTACCATTATAATATTTTTGGAGTTTCCAAAATAGAAGAGACTTACTTTAATGATAAAAAAATGTGAAAACAAAATAGAAATAAAAGACTCTGTATTTTTCAGTGCTCCCTGGGTCATTGAGTAGTATGGTTGAATTCTACAATTCATATATTTTGCTAAGAAAACTATTACTAGAATATAAAAAACCTTTTAATTTTCATATTACTAATGCTTGTTAAAATTTATTTTTCTGCTCCTGTGCATTAAATTATTGACTAATTAATTTTATTTAAAAAATTGCACGTCACTCCACAACTAATATATATATATATATATATATGTATGTATGTATGAATGTATGTATAGAAGGGAGGGAGAAAGAATATGCTCATTACAAAGTAGTGGCATCTTGTTTTATGATCAAGTCATGATGTGTAATGACGTATCCTGGCTGCGCGCTGAGATAATATCGTTACTCTCATTGACAAACCTTATCTTCGCGCAGCTCCCATCATTACAGATGTAAGAAAAGTAGACGACAAAACTTGCATAGCAAACGTCTCTCTCTATTCACAATATCAAAATGGTTTATAGCATATGGACAAATCTTTGCTTCTTTTGAACGTTCTATGGGTAGTACTGTGGTCCTATTCATCTTTTGGGTTCACTGGTAGTACTGTCTCAACAGGGCAATTGTTGGAGGCTGGTTTTATAGGATTCTTAATTCTTTCTTATTCCTAATAAAATGGGCTATAAATTCACGCAAGTCTGCTAGCTTGAATTGATGTAACCATTGGAGTACTCTTCTTGATAATGCACGATCGAGTACACTAAATTTTTCAATCTTTATTTTGTTATCTTCAATCACATGACTAATTGATTTAGATACATTTTAAGACTATGCGTTTAGACATATGAAGCCACTTAAAATGTATCATGTTAGAATTAAGTTGCATGCGACTGATTAGGGTTACAAAATTTAAAATGAAAAATAGCATTATATATATACTATGTGTGATGATATAAAAGACTGTCTCACGTTTATTACAAACATGACTCATGTGAGAGGTCAATACATGATTAATTGTAAATTCATATATATATATATGGGCTGAAGCTTTTTAGTTATAGAGTGATGTCAAAAGATGTCATTTCCAAATATTATGTTATAGTTTATATTTGACTCGTTATCTCTTAATTAGTATGCAAATATATCCTTTTAGAGTAAATTAGTTGATCCTTAATTAGTTTTACCTTGTGAAAGATTTTCATGAGAATTGGGAAGCCCTGACATCCACATATTTCCATGGCTGCCATATAGGGTACTGCATGTGGAAGACTTGCATCATTGACACGGCCTCTTAGCTGTCCAAATGCCTTCTTATGCCCACATTTCTATCCCTACAATTTTGGGTTGGACCACATGAGTTCTTTATAATCTAGTTCGGAAGACTAGAATTAATATGAAACAACAAGCTGATCAGGTATCGGTTGCCAACTAATTGATCAGGTCGAAAATAAAATAAACAATATTGTTCCACCAAACACTAGAAGAGATAGTGAGATATCAATTATGTCCCGTTTGGATAGTGAAATGAAATGAGTTGGCCGGATTGTTTTAGAAATTGCAAGTTGAATAAAATATTGTTAGAATATTATTTTTTAATATTATTCTTGTTTTGATATTTGAAAAAGTTGAATTGTTTATTATATTTTGTGTGAAAATTTGAAAAAGTTGTAATTATGATATGAGATAAGATGAAACCGTTTCTATATCTAAATGGGGCCCAAGTTATACGTAGATACCTCCTTAACTCGTAAGCTAATGATGGTAATAATTTGATCAATAAAAAACAACATATGAATTAATTTTCTTGATTATTTCTAGTGGCTGGTCCAAACATAGCCTGCTATTGATGATCAGAAACTGGAATTATGTAGCCAGAAAAAGCTAGACAGCTTGACACTACAAGAAATAAAGCTATTTCCAGCGACTTACATCACCGTAAATACTACCCAATGTCACCGCAAATGAGTAATTCCGGCTACATATATTTGCCCAAATTTTGCCTCTTCTGAAGAGCCAAGTAAAACATTTTGTGCCGATTTTTGCAAATGGGCAGAAATACTACACATTTTCGGTGATGTATAATTGCCGCAAATGTCATACATATATTTGCTAGTAAAATGTTTGACAGTATAGATCTACTAGTCGCTAAAGTCTATTTTCGGCGACTATTAATCGCCGGAAATAGAATACAATAGTAGGTGAGGCGGCGCGACGGCAATCAGAAACAATCGTGCGAAGCCTCGAGCCAGAGAGAAAGAGAGAGAGAGAGAGAGAGAGACAAAAAGTCGCAGGGGGGAAATAATTGGGAAATTAGGCGCGGGGGGGGGGGGGGGGCGGTAAATTTAGGTTTCTGTCACTGTGTAGGACTTATTACGGCGATTTAGATGTTGTCGTAATAACTAAGATGAGATAGAAATTTATGTTTTGCGGCAAGATCAATTTCAGCCACATAAAATCACCGAAAATAATAATTTGTAGCGGCGACATTTTTTAATGACAATGGCTGAATTGCGTCATACAAGTGTTTTTACGAGAACATCATTAGCGACGGCATAAAATCGATGGAAATAATAATTTGTAGCGGCGACTTTGTTAAAACATGAAGAGAAACTCGAAATGCATAAGCAGTGTAGAGAACAATCTCATCCTCATTGATCTTATTTTAATGACACATAATCTACTGCTATTTATACATTACAAAAGTTGAAAGAAAAAGCTCTAAAAACTAACTTTAAATCTTCTATACAATTACAAGTAATAATCTGCAACTTTTATGGGCAACATGGTTTAGACAGTGCTTTATATCAAGTTCTTGACACTTCATGTGTGTAGCCATGCTTTTCACAAATCCTTTCAGACCCAAAGCTTTCTTCCTTTTTGTTGATGCCTTCTGCTTCTTGTGTGCTGTCGTATGCTTTATTTGCTTTTGCTGCTGCATGTATTTCTTGAGTGTTGCAGTGTACTTCATGTTTCCTTTTGCTGCTGTTACACCCCGTATTTTAGTGTATTTTTAATTGAAAGATTATTTGTTATTAATTTAAAAATTTATTCTCTTGTTTTAAAATTGGTTGGATTTTTAGTGGGTTTATTTTTATGATTTTAATTTTATGAAAATTATTATGAAGTGCTTTCTTATATTTGATTATTGTAATACATTTAAATTATTTTTCATATTAAATTAACTTATTGTTTGGTTTAATTATTTAGTTTCATTTTAATCATCACGTTTGAATTATTTTATTTTACTTGCTGTTTTAAAATCGTTTCCGTTGGATCATTTTTGTGACCCAAGATATGAGGATTGGACTTCATTTCTTTCCCTACATTTTCTCTTTCCTCTTTTATTTTTCTTTTCCTTCTTTTTCTTTTTCTCCTCTCCTCTTTTCTCTCCTCTCCTCTTCCACCCAGCCCCGCCGCCTCGCGCCGCCGTGCGCGACACTGCCTGGCCCACTGTCCTTCCCAGCCACCGGCGACCACCCCCTGTAATCTCAGCCCCAACCGCGCCGCCGTTAGCTCCCACGCGCATCACCAAGCCGCGACACTCCTTGCGCCGCTGCGCTGCCGTCACGCCACCTCCGGCTACCATCTTCTCACCACATCATCCTCGACCTTCTAGCAACCCAATGGACCCAACCCCACCTCCGATCTGTCACTGGTGAAGCCCCACCATCAACATTTCCGTTTTGGGTGTTTTTGCACTTCAACCGCCTATTGTGCCGCCACCCACGGCCAACCACCACCACCATTAGCTTCACCGACATCCCTAAGCCCTACCCTATCAATCTCGGGTCTTCGTTTGCACCCGTTCAAAAGTGGGTTTTCGAGACCCACGGCCACAGTGCATTTGGCACTGTTTTGTTGCTGCATTGCCGCTTCTAGCACCTCCGTGATCTTTCAAAAATTATATTATAGCATTGTGATGATTTATAGTCGACTCGACATTTTTTAGGAAAATTCTGAAAAGTTAAGAAGTCCAGGTAAGCGGGGTTCATATACTAGTTTTGCATAAAAGAAATAAAATGAGGTTGACTTTGAAAATAAACGTGTTTGTTTTTTAAAAGAAATGATCTGAAAACAACCTCAGATGTTTATTCTGCATATGCATAAATTCAATATAAGAGAAAGTGTTTTCTGTCATGACTGGTGTAGACATGAGCTAGTTTTGTGCACTTTGTTTCTGAACTATGTAAAAGAGCGAATAAAGAATTCTAAAAGTTTTGTTATGAACAAATGAGAATATTTTGTTTATGTTTATCCCAAACATGTGAAATGATCTGAAGCTTTTCAGTGTTTTGTTTTGATATGATGTGTCATCTGAAAACCTTGGCATGAAGTTCTGATTCTGTATATGATTGTAATCGGATTTTCGATGAAATCTGTTCTGTTTCTGTTAAGGCTCAGTCACGGATATAATGGTGGTTTATAACCCTACCACGGGGGTGAAACATGGAATATGGCCCAGCCACGGGTATAATGGTGGTTTATAACCTTACCACGGGGGTTAAACATGGTATTGTCCCAATGTGATGCTAAGAGATGATTTAATTATAATGTTTCAGTTTGGAAATGCCAACGGATTTTCTTTTTTGGAATAAGTTTATTTTTCTGGAAATTTCGCTCTATTGCTTTTGTACAAAGTTTTGTTTCTGCATTCTGAAAGTAAATGTTTTGTTCTGCTTATCAAATGTTATAAATGCTCATCTTTACATGCTAGTATATGCTCTCTGCTTACTGAGTTGTTGATAACTCACCCCCTTATCTCCATAATATTTCAGATGACATTGATGGTTCAGCTGATGATCAGTATTAGAGTTTATGGAGAAGATTAACAGTGAATGGTTGTTGGGTATTTCGTGGTATTAGTGTTGATGTTGGAAGTTATTTATATTTCTTAAGTTTGCTTCAATGGATTTAGACGGTTTATGGAGACTTATGTTAGTGTTTCATTATTTACAGTTTGTTATTTGAGACATGAAGAAGAGTTGATTTTATTTGAGTTGCTGTATTGAAAATTGGATAGATGAGTTTATATGGTTTATTTAATTGAAGTATCTACGTTTGATTTAAGGTTTAGGAAAATATATATTCTTGAATTTGGAAGTACTCTAGCCTTGTTAGAGTTGATTATCAGGTTATATGAGTTAACTTTCCGGACCCTCGGGGACGGGGCATTACAGTTGGTATCAGAGACAAGTTTGAATTATGTATACTATAAACCTTGGAGGTTTAGATTTCTGTGGGATCATAGGATGTAAAGATTTCAGTGTAGGAACTTGAGGAATTTAAGAATGATCATGTGGATATTTAAGTTCGAGATTCTAAAAACCTTATGATTGATTTTGATGGGATTTGAGGATTTAGATCCGGTAAGTTTATTCTGTAGGATGTAGGACATGACTTGGAAATAATCTTTATAAGATTTAAGGTTTAGATTTTTGTAGTTTGGATTCTAAAGATGTACTGGAGTTTAGAGCAATGTTGGGTTTACAATATAAGATGATAGGAATGACTATATGTGCTGGTTAAAGATATGGCTAAGAATGGGTAAAACCATGTGTGCAGTACCATAAAAGTTTAATGGTTTAATTGTAAGTTATTGTTTTTATTTAAATTGAATTTATTTGGTTTTGTTTGATTTTATTTTATTTGAATTGGAATTATGTTATTTTTATTTATTAAGTTTATTTTATTTTATTCGTTTCGTTCGAAGCTGAAAAACGGGTCAAGGATTAAGTTATGGCAGGAAGATGGTACGACTGAGAACGCTATTGTTCTATTTAACAGAGTAGGCTTGAACTTTTATCGACTTGGTGTGCTTTTATAATATCAAGGTTTGAAAGGAACGGCATGGTCTGGGTGATCTATTCGGGGAGTAAGATATTTGAGGTTTCGATTTTATGGAGGTATGACACGAGGCTTTAAAATAGAAGATTGTAAGTTCAACAAACTTTAAGGATAGATTTATGGAAATCTCACCAAAAGTTTAAGGTTTTGCAGACTTTAGGAAATGATTTGTTATCTTTTAATATTTTAGATTTTGAAAGCTTCGGGAGTCGATTGTTTTATTATTGGATATAAATTCATCGATCTTACAGATTTCGGAAAATGATTCCGGTATAATTTAAGGTTTTAAAATTACAGATTTGAAGGACTGAATTGAAATAAGATTTAAATTTTTTAATTCTGCAGGCTTGGTGTGCTAGCTTGATTTATTTTGGATGTGACCATTATTATGGGGTTGATCGAAGTTGAGTTATTGATATATGAATTTTCAAGGGGATTATTTCTTTGAGGATTGAAGGTATTGGTCTAGTTTGGATAATAATTGTTATTAGTTCGAGGTTTTAGTGGCAGGTTTTGGGATTAGATCCATATCAGATTTAAGGATGATAATTGGTATAGATTCAAGAAGGCATTCTTAGTGATTTTGAGGGAAAAAGTGTAATAATTCATGGTTTTGGGAGATCAAGCTTTTTTCTATCAAAATGTGATAAGAGTTTTCTGGTCATTAGATATGGAGCTACCTTGTACTCGATGGTGTTGTTTTTTTATGAGGACATAAATTTTATGCATGTGGCGAATTATCAGAATGCGCAGCAGAAGCGTGATATTTTGGTTGTAATTAGGAATTCAAATTTTGTGTTGATTTTGAGAAATTAGTCGTGACTTGAATTTTTGAGACGATACTTGTAGTTGGAGACTAACCGCTCAGTTGTACCAATTATGTTATTGATGATTAACTTTGGAAGTGACCATTAGGTTACCAAAGGTAGAATACAATGAAGATTTGGAAGTTATACCGTAGGAGTCAATTGGGGTTAATATAGATTATCGAATAGAGCTATTAATCTTTGGGATTCATTGGATGTTGTATTAAGGCTCTTGTGGAAAATGAGATTTTGGATATCATAGCCACCCTAGGAATACTGGACGTGTTGTGCCACTGGGGGACTAGTACGAGTAGGATGGAATTGCCTATGGAAGGTTTAGCGTGTTTTGTGTTGTATCTTCTATCCTGCTTTAACGTCATGTTTGACCTTTCAAATTTCGAGGACGAAATGTTTTTTAAGGGGGGAAGGATGTAACACCCCGTATTTTAGTGTATTTTTAATTGAAAGATTATTTGTTATTAATTTAAAAATTTATTCTCTTGTTTTAAAATTGGTTGGATTTATAGTGGGTTTATTTTTATGATTTTAATTTCATGAAAATTATTCTGAAGTGCTTTCTTATATTTGATTATTGTAATACATTTAAATTGTTTTTCATATTAAATTAACTTATTGTTGGGTTTAATTATTTAGTTTCATTTTAATCATTACGTTTGAATTATTTTATTTTACTTGCTGTTTTAAAATCGTTTCCGTTGGATCATTTTTGTGACCCAAGATATGAGGATTGTACCTCATTTCTTTCCCTACATTTTCTCTTTCCTCTTTTCTTTTTCTTCTTTTTTTCTTTTCCTTCTTTTTCTTTCCTTTTTCTCCTCTCCTCTCCCACGCGCCGAACGACTTTCCCTCTCTCTCACCGTCCGTTTCTTCTTCCACCCAGCCTCGCCGCCTCGCGCCGCCGTGCACGACACCGCCCGGCCCACTGTCCTTCCCAGCCACCGGCGACCACCCCTGTAATCTCAGTCCCAACCGCGCCGCCGTTAGCTCCCACGCGCATCATCAAGCCGCGGCACTCCTTGCGCCGCTGTGCCGCCGTCGCGCCACCTCCGGCCACCATCTTCTCACCACATCATCCTCGACCTTCTAGCAACCCAATGGACCCAACCCCACTTTCGATCTGTCACCGGTGAAGCCCCACCATCAACATTTCCGTTTTGGGTGTTTTTACACTTCAACCGCCTATTGCGCCGCCACCCACGGCCAACCACCACCACCATTAGCTTCACCGACATCCCTAAGCCCTACCCTATCAATTTCGGGTCTTCGTTTGCACCCGTTCAAAAGTGGTTTTTGAGACCCACAGCCACAGTGCATTCGATACTATTTTGTTGCTGCGTTGCCGCTTCTAGCACCTCCGTGATCTTTCAAAAATTATATTATAGCATTGTGACGATTTATACTCGACTCGACATTTTTTAGGAAAATTATGAAAAGCCAAGAAGTCCAGGTAAGCGGGGTTCATATACTAGTTTTGCATAAAAGAAATAAAATGAGGTTGACTTTGAAAATAAACGTGTTTGTTTTTTAAAAGAAATGATCTGAAAACAACCTCAGATGTTTATTCTGCATATGCATAAATTCAATATAAGAGAAAGTGTTTTCTGTCATGGCTGGTGTAGACATGAGCTAGTTTTGTGCACTTTGTTTCTAAACTATGTAAAAGAGCGAATAAGGAATTCTAAAAGTTTTGTTATGAACAAATGAGAATATTTTGTTTATGTTTATCTCGAACATGTGAAATGATCTGAAGCTTTTCAGTGTTTTGTTTTGATATGATGTGTCATCTGAAAAACCTTGGCATGAAGTTCTGATTCTGTATATGATTGTAATTGGATTTTCGATTAAATCTGTTCTGTTTCTGTTAAGGCCCAGCCACAGCCACGGGTATAATGGTGGTTTATAACCCTACCACGGGGGTGAAACATGGAAAATGGCCCAGCCACGGGTATAATGGTGGTTTATAACCCTACCACGGGGGTGAAACATGGAATATGGCCCAGCCACGGGTATAATGGTGGTTTATAACCCTACCATGGGGGTTAAACATAGTATTGTCCCAATGTGATGCGAAGAGATGATTTAATTATAACGTTTCAGTTTGGAAATGCCAACGGATTTTCTTTTTTGGAATAAGTTTATTTTTCTGGAAATTTCGCTCTAATGCTTTTGTACAAAGTTTTGTTTCTGCATTCTAAAAGTAAATGTTTTGTTCTGCTTATCGAATGTTATAAATGCTCATGTTTACATGCTAGTTTATGCTCTCTGCTTACTGAGTTGTTGATAACTCACCCCCTTATCTCTATAATATTTCAGATGACAATGATGGTTCAGCTGATGATCAGTATTAGAGTTTATGGAGAAAATTAACAGTGAATGGTTGTTGGGTATCTCGTGGTATTAGTGTTGATGTTGGAAGTTATTTATATTTCCAAGTTTGCTTCAATGGATTTAGACGGTTTATGGAGACTTATGTTAATGTTTCATTATTTATAGTTTGTTATTTGAGACATGAAGAAAAGTTGATTTTATTTGAGTTGCTGGATTGAAAATTGGATAGATGAGTTTATATGGTTTATTTAATTGAAGTATTTACGTTTGATTTGAGGTTTAGGAATATATATATTCTTGAATTTGGAAGTACTCTAGTCTTGTTAGAGTTGATTATCAGGTTATATGAGTTAACTCTCCGGATCCTCGGGGACGGGGCGTTACTGCTGTTGTATGTGTTGCTTTGTGTGTTGCAGCTTTGATGCGTAGTGTTCTCATGTCTTTCTTGCTTGCAATCCTTCTCATTACATTTTATTTTGTGAGAGACTTTTTTAATGACAACGGCTGAATTGTGTTATTCAAGTGTTTTTGCGATAAGATTATTAGAGGTGACAAAAAATCGCCGAAAATAATCATATATTCCGGCGATTCTGCTGATCGACACAAAAAATTTACCGTAACAGTAAAATAGAACACATTAGCGGAAATATATATGTTGCCGGAAATAAAAATAGGCACAAATCCTACATTTTCTTGTAGTGTGATGAGTACTGATCTAGTTAAAACTCCAGAAAGCATGAATGACTCCTTTCGTAATGGGAGATATCCCGGGGTTTTTCTCGCCAATTTTCTGCTTTCAAAACGAAAGGAGACTTCTTGTTCTTATCCTAGAAAATACCAAATCCGACATACATCACAGCTATATATATGAGCCGTTTCTTGCTTTCGCATGTGATGTAGTACTGCGTGGGGGCATCCAAACCAAAAGGCCACTTGCTACGGCTTGAAATCCAAGTTCTATATAAATGGTACTAGATTACTGTCAAAGAAACACAGAAAAACACACCTAAAATAGCCGCCAGGATGATATCTCCAGTTATCTTCTTCTTCTCTCTCCTCCTTTCCACCTCCCATGCTGCTGTGCAAGACTTCTGTGTAGCTGACTTCGAATCTCCTGAAAGCCCTGCAGGATACGCATGCAAGAAGCCTGCAGCTGTCACGGTGAATGATTTTGTTTTCTCTGGCCTAGGCATTCCAGGCGACACCTCCAATATAATCAAAGCTGGGGTGACCACTGCATTTGCCTCAGACTTTCCGGGTGTAAACGGCCTTGGAATTTCTTTGGCTCGTGCGGACATTGCGGTCGGGGGAGTTATCCCATTTCACACACATCCTGGAGGTTCAGAAGTCCTACTTGTTGTGGAAGGAACAATATTTGCAGGGTTCGTTTCCTCAGCTAATGAAGTTTACACACAGACACTTGAAAAGGGTGATCTTATGGTTTTCCCTCAAGGATTACTGCACTTCCAAATGAATGCTGGAAGTTCTACGGCTGTTGGATTTGTTAGCTTCAGCAGTGCAACCCCAGGTCTCCAGCTTCTGCCCTTCGCTTTGTTTAAAAACGACTTACCCACTGACATCATAGCGGAAACTACATTCCTTGATGAAGCTCAGATTATGAAGCTTAAAGCCATTCTTGGTGGCACTGGCTAAGGTCTTTGAATCAGTCTATTATAAAAAGAGAGTACTGGTGTGAGTTGTCTTTGTTTTGTTTTTAAGAACTTTGATTGTATGCTTGATGAGGGCATTCTGACTGATTCGGGTAATAATATTTCTTTTGAAGGCCAAGGCCAGTCTGAAGATGAATAAGGCCTTGTTTGTTTTCACAACTAATCTCACATCATTTAATAATTACAATTTTTTTAAATTTCCACACAAAATAAAATAAATAATTCAACTTTTTCAAATCTCAAAACAAAAATAATATTAAAAAATATATTCTAACAATATTTTATTAAGTTTTTAATTACTTTAATTTTAATTCATCTCATCTCATCTACGAAACCAAACGAGACCTAAATGTGCTAGTTAGGTTTGGTTTGTCTATTCCAGATGGGAACCTACGATTTCCCAGTTATCACAAAATAAGGATAAACACAAATTTATCAAATTAACATGATCATGCATTAATGAGACAGGATTATTAACACCTACGAGCGAGGATTTTATTTTAAAATCATTCACCATCAATATAATTATGATAAGTACAACCTTATCATCTATATACATTGTAGGGACAAAAACTATCAATATTCCCTTCCTCATTCCATTTCGATATCGATCAGATCAAGATATGTTTCGAGCGGCTCAAGATCGAGTTTAACAGAGACAAAAGCCTATCTAGCTAGCTTGTTTAATTTGGCATAATTTGCAAGTTGTGTCCGAATTTTTAATTTTTTTTTTCCTAAAATCAAGAAGCCATATAGGTTACATTAATAATAGTAATAATAACAACACAAGACCAGTCAAGGGCGTCCCTTCTATATATATCAAAGAAGTAAAATGATCCCGTTACAACTATTTTACAACTACTTTACAACTCTACATAAAATGACTGAATGTAATTTTGTATTATTTTTTAAATTTATTTTTAATGGACTATCATAATTGTATCGGTTGATTTAAAATGAGTTGTCTAATAGTTGTAAAAAAAATTGTAAGTATATTCTTACTCTTCTCATAAGTTGACCCCCCAAAGACCTATTGTGCCGCAATAGAACATTTCTCTCGCTCCTACTGCTGCAATATCAGTACAACCCCTATTGTAGAACCTGAAGTATAAAAAAATAAAGTCTTTGCCAAATCATCTGCAGATTGCAATTTTAAGAGAACATGGAGTTGATCATTTAAAGAAATATCTGGAAGACATGAAAGAATCCACTTATTATCAATATGACAGGAGAAAACATCGCAAACTCCCTGTAACACTCGGGCCCAATCTTAGCCCAGGCTCATAGAGAAGTTTTGTTGCTAAAGAAAAACTGCTCCATTTATGACTAATGTGTACACTTTTTATTTTATTTATTTATTTTATTATTATTACTATTATTTTTATCTTCTTCATTATTATTTTATTATTATTTAATTTTTCTCCCTCTCTTCTCTCCCCCACCAAACGGTTTTCCTCGACAGTTTTCCTTCCCCGTTACCAGCGTTCGAATTGCTCTCAACAACCGCTCTCCCCCATCCTTTTTTTTTTTCCCTCTTTCGTGCGCCTTCGATGCCATTTTTTTTCCTCTCATAAACTTTACCTTGTAAATGCTCTCTATCTCGCTGATCTTCACCGTCAGTTTATTTTTTTTCTTTATCACTACTCACATCTCGTTTCAAACATGCACTGTGGCGCCCCCAATCCCCCTTATAAAAATACACGGGGATCGAGACACCAGGATGGTGACAACACGGTCACACATCCCAACGAAGTGCCAGTGTGTGTACATGCAACGGTGTACAATTAAAAAAAAATAACGCAGCGGATAGTCAACTAAGTACCAGAATTTAAAATACAATTTAAATATCCGAAGAGGTTTAAAAGCAGTTATACAGTCATCCCAAATAAATTACAAAAGGCAATATATAAATTGATAAAATAAGAAACTTGATAAATAGGAGCAATCCCAGATCACTCCACCAACGGAGCCAAGCTAAGGCTCAACATCCTCATCTGCATCAAAATCTGCGATACCATAAAATGGTACCACAGGTAAGTATAAACCAAATAACTCTCAGGATAAAAACATATTAATGCAACCAACATGCATTCATATGACAAAATACACTTAGCCATAAAATACCATTTTTCCAGAAAATGATTCACACAAAACAAACCCTTTATCGGACACTGTAGGCGGGAATCACAGGCGGGACTCTACCACCGTCCCTGCTTACCACCATCCCTACCGCGTGCACCGTAGGCGGGAATCACAGGCGGGACACAACCACCATCCCTGCTTACCACCATCCCTATCGCGTGCACCGTAGGCGGGAATCACAGGCGGGACTCTACCACCATCCCTGCTTACCACCATCCCTACAGTTCCTTTCCACACAATGAATACTTAACACACACAACGAATACTTAACAGAGCACTGTAGGCGGGAATCACAGGCGGGACTCTACCACCGTCCCTGCTTACCACCATCCCTACCGCGTGCACCGTAGGCGGGAATCACAGGCGGGACACAACCACCATCCCTGCTTACCACCATCCCTACCGCGTGCACCGTAGGCGGGAATCACAGGCGGGACTCTACCACCATCCCTGCTTACCACCATCCCTACAGTCTCATTTCCTTTTCTCAAACCAGTCAAACCAATCGTTTCAAACACCCTCAAAAAATCATTTCTCGCATGAAAACCCAGTTTTCTTTACAAACACATGAACATGTATGCATTCATGCGAAAACCCAATTTTCAGTTACAAACATGATCATGCATGAAATAATGAGATGTACATATACCAACAGAAATCCACAACCAGTTCACAGTTAAAAAGAGTTAGTGCAAAAAATATATTTAAATCACAAAAGTTCTTTGAGAAAATACTTACAGTGCAATATAGCAATTTCCGAAGGATCACGAAGTTGCAAGTGGTGATGTCTGAGCAACACCACAGTGTAAAATACACTGTGGCCGTGGGTCACAGATGCCCACTTTTCAACGAAGACAAACGAAGACCCAAAAATGGTAGGGTAGGGCCTAGAGAGGTCGGTGAAGCCAATGGTGGTGGTGGTTTGCCGTGGGTGGCGGCGCAAGGGGCGGTTTTAGGCCAAAAAAGTGCAAATCGGAAATGGACTTAGTGTGGCTTCACCGGTGACGGATCGGGGCCGGGGTTAGGTCCAATGGGTTGCCAAGAGGTCGAGGATGAAGTGGTAGGAAGATGGTGGCCGGAGGTGGAGCGACGGCGGCGCTGGAGCTCAAAGTACGCCGCGGCTTTGGAGGGTGCGTGCGGGCTACCGGCGGCGAGATAGGGGCTGGGATTTGGGGGGTGAGGTCGCCGGAGGGAAGGGGTGCTAGTCGGCCGGGCGGTGTCGCACACGGCGGCGCGACGGCGGCTGGGCTGGGAGAGGCGACGGACGCACGGGAGAGAGAGGGAGGGGGACGTCCGCGCGGGAAGAGAGAAGGAGAGGAGAGAAAAGAAAGAGAAAAAGAAGAGAAAAAGAAAAGAAAAGAAAAGGGAAAAAGAAAAATGGAGAGAAAGAAATGAGGTCCAGTCCTCATAACTTGGGTCACAAAAATGATCCAACGGAAACGATTTTAAAACCACAAGTTAAATAAAATAATTTAAACGTAATGGTAAAGTCAAATTGAAATAATTAAATCACACAGTAATTAATTTAAAGAAAGCACTTTGAAAATAATTTTTGTAAACTAAAAATCATAAAAATAACCCAATTAAAATCCAATTATTTTAAGATAGGAGAATAAAATTTTGAATCCATAAAAATAATTCCTTCAGTAAAAATACACTAAAATACGGGATGTTACATCCTCCCCCCCTTAAAATAAAATTTCGTCCTCGAAATTTGTAAGGCCATACATCACGCTAAAACAGGATACATAATACAACCAGAACACGCTTGAGACAACATACCATCACCAAAACCCAAAAGCGTAAGTAATGCTCTCTCAAGTCTACTCCCATAGGCAATTCCATCATACTCAAATTAGACTTCCAATGGCATCTCACGTCCGTAATCCTAGGGTGGCTATGTTATCCAAAATCTCTCTTCCCCAAGAACCTTAATACAACATCCAACAAATTTCAATGATTAATAACTCCATACAATAATCAATGCTAACCTCAATCAACTCCTATGCTACAACTTCTAAACCTCCACAGAATTCTACATTTGGTAACCTAATGACACTCTCAAAGTTAACCATCAATAACAAATTTGCACAACCAAAAGATTAATCTCCAATTACAATAATCTTCTCAAAATTTCAAGTCACCACTAATTACTCAAAATCAGCACAATCTGAACTCCTGACTACAACAAAAAATACCACGCTTCTGCTGCGCACTTTGATATTCGCCATATGCATAAAGTTCATGTCCTCATAAACTAACACCATCGAGTACAAGGTGGCTCCATTCCTACTAACCAAAACACTTATCACAAGAACTATTGTCAACCATGATTCCATTGAATAACCTGCTTCGACTGCACACTCCAAGCAACTCACTAGAAAAACTCCGAATCAAAATCTCTTGAATTTAATACTATTGTATTTATTCATCTTCAACACCTACCCAAGACACTTCTTCCAAGCCAAAAATGAGACAAGAACCCATGTACTACACGAAATGCATACACACTCACCACTACTACGCATTGATCTCATTCACCCTTAGTCAAAACCAAAAAGCCTCCAAACATGCAAGTGATCCATCGTTACCATTTCCATTAATTGAACCTATATTCTCGAAACCAACAAGAATCATTTCCTAAATTCGTACCATCTATTATCCTTAAAATTGATATGGATTGAATCCTTAACCTATCACTGTAACCTCGAGCTAGAAACAATTATTACCTTCCATCTCCAAAGAAGTTCTCTCCTAAAAATTCTCATATCAGTAACTCAACTCAGATCGATCCTATTTAATTCAGCCCTTCAACTCTGCAATTCTAAAACCTTAAACCAGATAAGAATCGCTTCCCGAAATCTTGAAGATCAATGACCTTACTTCTAAAACATTCACTTTATAAAACTTTTAAATTCTGAAACCCCAAATGTTACCAAATTGCTTAACAAGGTCGACAAGATCGAAAACTTCTAATCTAAGTAATCACTCAATTGCTTGTTGAACCTACCACCGTAAATCCCATAAACTCATTTCCTAAAAAAGATTATAAGACCTCAAACCTTAAATAAACTTCTCATAAATCTAACCTTGAAGCTTGTTGAACTTACAACCTCCTATTCTAAAACCTCATGTCCTATTTCCACAAAACCTAAAATCTCAAATATCCTATTTCCCAAAGAGATCACCCAGACCATGCCGTTCCCTTCAAGCCAATCACCAAGAGTTCAGGCCTACTACACTAAATGTTCAAGCCTAACAATAACATTCTTGATCGTATCACCTTCCTGTCATAGCGTAACCATTAACCCACTTTCAATTCAAGCAAATTAAAATACAACTGTAGCAAAATAAATTAAAATACGACAATACAACATAAAATAAAATAGAATAAAACTAACAATAAAAAATCATAAGACAAATGAATAAAACAAATGAAGTAGTACACAATAAAATGATTAAAACAATAAAATAAATAAGTAAACAAATAGTATACAATAACTAAATAAAACCAATAAAAACCACATTTTAAATTAAATAATTTCAAATCACAACTTTAAAACTTTCTGGTACTGCACCTACAGGACATGTGGCTTTACCCAGAGCCGAACTGCTCTGATACCACCTGTGGCGCCCCCAATCCCCCTTATAAAAATACACGGGGATCGAGACACCAGGATGGTGACAACACGGTCACACATCCCAACGAAGTGCCAGTGTGTGTACATGCAACGGTGTACAATTAAAAAAAAATAACGCAGCGGATAGTCAACTAAGTACCAGAATTTAAAATACAATTTAAATATCCGAAGAGGTTTAAAAGCAGTTATACAGTCATCCCAAATAAATTACAAAAGGCAATATATAAATTGATAAAATAAGAAACTTGATAAATAGGAGCAATCCCAGATCACTCCACCAACGGAGCCAAGCTAAGGCTCAACATCCTCATCTGCATCAAAATCTGCGATACCATAAAATGGTACCACAGGTAAGTATAAACCAAATAACTCTCAGGATAAAAACATATTAATGCAACCAACATGCATTCATATGACAAAATACACTTAGCCATAAAATACCATTTTTCCAGAAAATGATTCACACAAAACAAACCCTTTATCGGACACTGTAGGCGGGAATCACAGGCGGGACTCTACCACCGTCCCTGCTTACCACCATCCCTACCGCGTGCACCGTAGGCGGGAATCACAGGCGGGACACAACCACCATCCCTGCTTACCACCATCCCTATCGCGTGCACCGTAGGCGGGAATCACAGGCGGGACTCTACCACCATCCCTGCTTACCACCATCCCTACAGTTCCTTTCCACACAATGAATACTTAACACACACAACGAATACTTAACAGAGCACTGTAGGCGGGAATCACAGGCGGGACTCTACCACCGTCCCTGCTTACCACCATCCCTACCGCGTGCACCGTAGGCGGGAATCACAGGCGGGACACAACCACCATCCCTGCTTACCACCATCCCTACCGCGTGCACTGTAGGCGGGAATCACAGGCGGGACTCTACCACCATCCCTACAGTCTCATTTCCTTTTCTCAAACCAGTCAAACCAATCGTTTCAAACACCCTCAAAAAATCATTTCTCGCATGAAAACCCAGTTTTCTTTACAAACACATGAACATGTATGCATTCATGCGAAAACCCAATTTTCAGTTACAAACATGATCATGCATGAAATAATGAGATGTACATATACCAACAGAAATCCACAACCAGTTCACAGTTAAAAAGAGTTAGTGCAAAAAATATATTTAAATCACAAAAGTTCTTTGAGAAAATACTTACAGTGCAATATAGCAATTTCCGAAGGATCACGAAGTTGCAAGTGGTGATGTCTGAGCAACACCACAGTGTAAAATACACTGTGGCCGTGGGTCACAGATGCCCACTTTTCAATGAAGACAAACGAAGACCCAAAAATGGTAGGGTAGGGCCTAGAGAGGTCGGTGAAGCCAATGGTGGTGGTGGTTTGCCGTGGGTGGCGGCGCAAGGGGCGGTTTTAGGCCAAAAAAGTGCAAATCGGAAATGGACTTAGTGTGGCTTCACCGGTGACGGATCGGGGCCGGGGTTAGGTCCAATGGGTTGCCAAGAGGTCGAGGATGAAGTGGTAGGAAGATGGTGGCCGGAGGTGGAGCGACGGCGGCGCTGGAGCTCAAAGTACGCCGCGGCTTTGGAGGGTGCGTGCGGGCTGCCGGCGGCGAGATAGGGGCTGGGATTTGGGGGGTGAGGTCGCCGGAGGGAAGGGGTGCTAGTCGGCCGGGCGGTGTCGCACACGGCGGCGCGACGGCGGCTGGGCTGGGAGAGGCGACGGACGCACGGGAGAGAGAGGGAGGGGGACGTCCGCGCGGGAAGAGAGAAGGAGAGGAGAGAAAAGAAAGAGAAAAAGAAGAGAAAAAGAAAAGAAAAGAAAAGGGAAAAAGAAAAATGGAGAGAAAGAAATGAGGTCCAGTCCTCATAACTTGGGTCACAAAAATGATCCAACGGAAACGATTTTAAAACCACAAGTTAAATAAAATAATTTAAACGTAATGGTAAAGTCAAATTGAAATAATTAAATCACACAGTAATTAATTTAAAGAAAGCACTTTGAAAATAATTTTTGTAAACTAAAAATCATAAAAATAACCCAATTAAAATCCAATTATTTTAAGATAGGAGAATAAAATTTTGAATCCATAAAAATAATTCCTTCAGTAAAAATACACTAAAATACGGGATGTTACATGCACCCACCTCGCACCCAATGCTCTCCCTCTCCCTCTCTTTTCTTCTCTGTGAATCTCCTCCACGAACCACCTTCCACCTCCAAACCATGCAGGACGCACGACGAAAGCAACCAACTGCGCCTTATTGCAACACCTTGGGACTGCCCCCACGGCCCAGCCTCTCTGTGTCATCAAACGGGAACTAGCTCCACTCACACGACAACAACACCACAAGCCGCCAGACCCGCCCGTTGACCCATACTCCTCGGCCATTCAACACATAAACGCCACCATCACCAACGTCCGTCGAAAGCAAAAACCAGAGTTGCTCTGTTTTGGAACCATGGAAACAGAGCATCGTCGCCCAAACTGGCAACCATGCCTTGCCACAGTTGGGCAACGACGCCACCGTCAGCATCAACAAACGATGCCGAAAATCAAGCATCCACTGCCCAGAGATGTCCAGCGCCACTACTCAAAGTCCCCATGCACGCCGCATGATACGTAAACTCCTCTCTCATCACTCTCTCTCTCTCTCTCTCTCTCTCTCTCTCTCTCTACACACACACAACTCTCTCATCACCCACTCTCTGCCTCTCTCAGTGCCATGCTGTCGCGCCGACCAACTTCAAACTCCGCCCACCACACTGCCCGTCGCGCCTCTCCTTCTCTCTCGGTGAGTAGAGACTCTTCTCTGTAGTCTGTCACACGGTTTTGGTCTGGAAGTGTTGAAATCTCATATTTCTTTTTGGTTTACTTGTTTTGTTTATGGTTTTTTCCCAAAACGTCCTTCTCACTTAGAAGATTTCATGATATTTATAAAGAAATTGTTTTAAGTATATTTATATTACTGCATCTAGTTTATAAGTCAGTATGCTTTCTTGCCGTTTGATGTTTATTTTGATATTGAGTTTCATTTATTTGAGATGTTTCTTGTAAGTCATGTTTAGCGTGAAATTATAATTTTATGTAGATAGTTTTTTTTAAAGATCTAAAATTTTAGTTATATAGTCATAATGGTTATAACTATTTTCAGTAGTGAATTAATAATAAGATTTTATTTTATTCTATATGTTTCAAAATTGATTTGAGTATATATATTACTAAATGAGTTTTTTCGCTTTTTACATTATTTGAATTTGACATAAATATTTTAATAAGTTGTAAATTGTAAGTGTAAATTGGCTTTTAAATTTTAGAAATTGTTGAAATTTGTTTAAATGAGCTAACTTCTAATGAGTTTGATGTTTAAAATAGAGTTGTTGTATTTTACGTTAATGATTTTTTAATGAACTTTATTTTATGTATTACTCCTGTTTAAGAAACTTATGATGTTCTAATACTTTGTTTGTTGGCAGTATTAAATTATCGTTTTAATAATAATTTATATAAAGATTAGTTTTAAATATAATTAAGTTAATTTTTTATATGAATTTAAGTTTGTTTTGCCATATTTGATAAAACTATATTATAATAAGTTTATAATACACTTTGAACGACGATAGTATTTTGTTAGACTTCTGATAGCTAATAATTATTTTTTTAAAAACTATTTCCGTAGTATGAATTTAAGTAAATAGAGGGTTTTAGCAAGTCCTTTTAGAAGTTTTGTAACGCTTAATGCTTTGTATAGGTGACGATTGACATTCATTCAGCATGATTGTGGAAAGATTCAGAATACAAGTCCTTAAGAAGTTCGTGTAAGCGGAGTTCATATACTAGTTTTGCATAAAAGAAATGAAATGAGGTTGGTTTTGAAAATAAGCATGTTTGTTTTTGAAAAGAAATCTGAAAACGACCTCAGATGTTTATTCAGCATATGCATAAATTCTATATAAGAGAAAGTATTTTCTGTCATGACTCGTGTAGACATGAGCTAATTTTGTGCATTCAGTTTCTGAACTATGCAAAAAGAGCGAATATGAAAATCTAAAAGTTTTTTCTATGAATAAATGAAGATGTTTTTGTTTCTCTTTATTTCGAACATGTGAAATGATCTGAAGCTATTAAGTATTTTGTTTTGATATGATGTGTCATCTGAAAAACTTTGCATGAAGTTCTGATTCTGTATATGAATGTGATCTGATTCCGATGATGTTCCATTCTGTTTCTGTTAAGGCCCAACTACGGGTATAATGGTGGTTTATAACCCTACCACGGAGGTGAAACATGGTATACGGTCCAACCACGGGTATAATGGTGGTTTATAACCCTACCACGGGGGTGAAATATGGTATACGACCCAACCACGGGTATAATGGTGGTTTATAACCCTTCCACGGGGGTGAAACATGGAATACAGCTCAGCCACAAGTATAATGGTGGTTTATAACCCTACCACGGGGGTGAAACATGGTATACGGCCGAACCACGGGGGTGAAACATGGTATACAGCCCAGCCATGGGTATAATGGTGGTTTATAACACTACCACAGGGGTGAAACATGGCATACGGTTCAACCATGGGTATAATGGTGGTTTATAACCCTACCACGGGGGTGAAACATGGTATATGGCCCAGCCACGGGTATAATGGTGGTTTATAACTCTACCAAGGGGGTTAAACATAGTATTTGTCCCAACGTGATGCTAGGAGATGATATGAATATAATGATTCAGTTTGGGTTTGGCAAAGGATTTTCTTTTTGGAACAAGTTTGGTTTTCTGAAAATTTTGCTCTGATACTTTGTACCAAGTTTTGTTTATGCATTCTGAAAGTATATATGTTGTCTCTGCATTCTGAAAGTAAATGTTTTGTTCTGCATACTGAATTTTATAAATGCTCATGTTTACATGCTAGCATATGCTCTCTGCTTACTAAATTGTTGATAACTCACCCTTATCTCCTTAATATTTTTCAGATATTTTGATGGTTCAGCTGAGGATCCAAATTATGAGGCATTGGGTGAGATGATTTAAGTATAGTGGTTTAAGTATATGAAGTTTTTAATGAGTATTGTTGATCTTTATTAAGAAATGTTATTGTGTTATGATGACTTGGCATTTTGGAAAATTGGTTATATTGAGGAAATTAGATTGAATCGAATTTTCTATATGATATTGGAATTTGGAGTCTATTTTTATATTGTTGAAATGTGAGTTTAAGTATTAGGAAGTAACTCTCCGACCCGTGCGGGACCGGGGTGTTACATTGCATCTAAACCTTTGAATGTTGTAGCTCCAACGAGTACACAACTTGGCTGACTACTTATTTTCCTTCACTTAATAGGAATAGATGACAAATCAAGAAGATTTGGAGTTGCAACCACAGCTGAGTTCATAGGTTTCGTATTGGCGAGAATAAATTAGAGCTACTTCTTGAAGCGACAAGAGGGTTTTGCATGGATCCTGGCTTCAAATGTAATACCCAGACCCAAGCCTGTGAAGAAACACTACTCACTTATAGGAACGACATCGTTTTGGTAAATGGGTTCCCTCTTTTCTCCGCCACCGCCCGACGGTTTCTCTTTTCCCCCTTTAGTTTTCTCTCCCTTGTTATCCTCTCTCCCCATGCACCCCTTACATGCCAATTCTGTTCCTCTCAACAAATTCCACCCTAGTAGTTTTCTCCTTCCCTTGCTCCGTTGTGCATCGTCTACGCCCCTCCATCTGTCTGTTTCTCCATGCCACACTCAAAGCATAGATTTTGACTTCTCAATCTCTCACGCAGTTGCTTCTTCATCTCTCTCCCCTCCCTTGCAATTTTGATGGTGTGCGATTTTGTTGGTTGTTCCCAGATTCTTGAACACTGGTAAGTTCTCTCTCTCTCTCTCTCTCTCTCCCTGCCAAAGATTTAAACCTTTTCCTTGTTGTTCACAGAGTGTCAACGTACACCACAATCGGTGAGTCTCTCCGATTTTTGTTTTGGCTTCTCTATCCCTCTATCATTTTTTGTCTCTCATTCGTTCTCACTCTCTCTAAGCCCTAGATTTTTCCCCTCTGTTAGTGCCACCATCGTGACTGGTGGAGGCAGTGATATTGCATAGCCTCTATTTGAAGTGCCACCAAGGTAATGCCTTTGTCCAATATTAGCCCCATTTTCGTGTATTACCTAGTGTTTAAATTCAGTTTTAACGTCATTGCCTTGTATCACAGGATGTCTCCAACGCCCTAGACAGTGTCACATTGCTTTCTAATTGAACCGCACGGGATTAGGTGTGATATCCCGAGGGTTAGTCACATTTTTTTGCATTGTTACGTGTGGGAAATGTTTTTTATGCTATTCCAAATGACTTTTATATATTAATATTTCTGAACTATAGCTCTGATACGTTGATAATATGCTTTGTTCTGAATTATGTAACTGACTCATGTTTATACACAGGTATATGTTCATTACTAACTAAGTTGTTGATAACTCACCTACTTACATTCAATATTTTAGATGATTTTGATAGTTCAGTTGAGAATCAAGAATAGGAAGCGTGGACGAGACTAGTTGAAAATAGTGGATTAAGTACCAAAGAGTACTAAGGATTGTTGGAGAGTCTGTCTCGTTTGTTTTTATAGATGAGATGAAAGTTAAAAGTTGAATAAAATATTGTTAGTATAAGAGGATTTTTCCACTAGGAAAGGCCCACCGGGCCTCGGCCCAGAAACCCGGACCAAGGTGTTTCCCATCCAAGAAAGAGACAAACCGTCAACCAAGGAAGGGCGTCATTCAGTCGACAAGACATATCGACCTGACACACTGCGGACGCCCTCAAGAACAATATATGCACAAAACGCACGAAAAACACAAAGAGCCCTCGATTCATCAACAACAAGTCATCTACAACTTGTATAAATCTGATCAGGGGTCAGGAAACTACACCGCATTAATGACGTTGCTGATTAAATCACACGCTGCATTAAAGGCAATCTGATAGCAGACACATAAAGAGAAGCATGGACTTTGTGGGAAAAAGACAATCTGCACCCTCCCCAAGCACGGTAATAATAGCAAGCTCCAGGTACCGAAAAACCCTTTCTGATCTTTAGACTCTCTTACTTATTTGCTACATTCCAAGAATATTTACTAACTTTGGTATCAGAGATTACCAGGCCCCGAGGCCGCCTCTCAAACTACAGTCTTTTCTATCTTGTGCAGTCCCCATTTTCGAAGACCTGAATTGTTGGAGCTCGACCCAAAGGTGTGCGAAACACGATGTTAACAGTTAGAATATGTTTTTAATATTATTTTTGTTTTGGGATTTGAAAAAGTTAAATTGTTTATTTTATTTTGTGCGAGAATTTGATAAAGTTGTAATGATTAGATGATATGAGATGAGAAGAGTTTAGAGGCGTTGTGAAAACAAACAAGGCCAATTTTGTAGATTTGATTTACGTTTAGTTGATATTTGGGATGTTGATACATATATTAGAGGCTTCGGAGTTGCTGATTTATTTTGTCAGAATGTTCTCTTGATGTCCTTGTAGAGGAACATGTATGTTTGGTTTGAACAAACAAGATTATACTTTACGGAGTATTTGGAGAATATATATGTATTGTCTGAAGATGATTTTTAAGTGATAGGAAATACCATGACCCTTAAGGTATGGGCCGTTATATCAAATCCCTAGACAATGCAAAACAGGGACAAGAAAATCATGTAAAGATGGAGAAAACAAGATTTTAGATCTACAAAATGATTTAAAAAAAAAAAAAAAGGTTAGAGAAGATAGACTTTTTCACTTTAGGCTAGCAACAAGGTTCATTCGTAAGTGTTTAAATTAAGAGCATCTCACATACAATTTAATTAACCTTCATAATTTATATATACATAAATATATATATATATATATATATATTTACATAAATATATATATGTAGATATATGTAGAATTATCAAATTTTCGTTCTATCAGAATTAAGTCGACAAACAATTTGAGCTACGTACTAACGTGCCAAGCCACGTGGTGGGATATATTCGATAGATATATATTTATATATATCATAACTCTTACAACCACAGAGAAAGTTGAAAAGCATATGCATGGAGCAATTTAAACTTAGGGTCAAACTATATATGGGAATCAATTTAACTCTAGTATTTATCTTTATACGGTACTATTATTTTCAGTATGGCCGTTATAATATATAAATTAGACAAATTTAAAAAATATATCAAATTTAATTTAATGTGAAAATATACAAACGTAGTACATGCATATATATATATATATATATATATATTTATATATATATGTTGAAGGGAGAAAGGATATGCTATATGGTTAATTGTGACGCCCCAAATTCCCCGCTTGTGAGTAACGGAGTTTCGAAGCGTCAGGACATACAACACAAGGTTACATACCTCCGTTCATGATAATTAATATGCAATGTATCATATAATGCAACTAACAGTATACAATAATCGCTGCGGAATAAGGGTGATTAGTTATAACTCATGCCAGAATGAACTAAAACATCCCCACAGTATTAATAACCATCATAAGTTCAAACTTAAGGATGACATTTCCTTAATATAAAATACTTAATCCAAGTTCCATAGTTAGATCAACTATTTCATGCACTCTGAAGTATGACGAGTCAATTCTTATGAGCATTAAAATTATATCTAATCTTCACTCAAGGTATGGCTCCTCTTCAACAACCATCTGTATCCAGCGGTCCTTCTTGTTCTTCCTCTACTGGTCCTGACAGAACTTCTATTATTTCAGGGGGAGTCATAGTTGGTCCACAAGGGTGAGATTTACTTGAAATCTCAGTAAGTTAAACAACCAACTTGCATTGAGATAAGATATGCACGATTAATGATAAACATGAGATGCATGGAATGATATGCAAAAAAAAGAAAATCCGTATTTGTCTCCCATCCCAGTTCCTCAACATTTTCAAAAAAAAACTTTGATGCACTTTCTCTTTCAGAAAACATTTTCACTTTGTCATTTAAAAAACATGACATTTCGAAAGAGAACATTTCATATCTCATTGCTTACAAAAATCATAACATTTCATCGTTATTAACATCATTAACATACGTATGGTAGCAACACGGTTCTCCATATGCACCGTGAGCACTTGCCTCTGACCGTAGCACACAACTCATATTGACACTACGTCTTTGTCTACAAACATCGTTCTCAATGCATTGGTACCATAACATTTCATCATAACATTTAATTATAACGTATGCACCCATCAGCATTAGGTGCCATAAATGACTTCGCTCTGACATTCTTTAAAAAGAATCCATTCGAAACCCATTGACTATTCTTTGTCAACTCAGGGGTTACCACTCTATTTTTACTCACTCCAGAGTGGACAGAGGAGTTTTACTGGGATAATTCCCCATTCTAGCCTTTAGGGTTGTGACAAAGTTTGTTTTCATGCTCTGCTTGAAAAATGTATTTCATCACATGTGCATATGTAGCAAGCTTTCATGTGAAAATAACATTTATTTGCAATATGCTAAAAATGGTAAAAATTTCACATGTCATATAAGCAAATAATCAAATGCTCAATGTATCATATAACATTTCATGCTAAAATGACATTTATAATATGAATGTGGCGTTTATACATAAATCATAAATAAATTATCTAAAAGTAAATTAGAAACTAACTTGCAAACTTGTCGGATGTTTAGAAAATTGGTGTGACTGTAATAAGAATTGTTCTAAGTTAGGAATTGTATATGTAAGGAAGATGTTCATAATCAAAAGGGTTCAAGAGCTGATATTTTTAAAACTGCCTCTATACTTAGCAAAATTTCACCAAGGCCCTAAATTTTTACTATTTGCAATTGGGCCCCAAAATTTACCAAACTTCACAAACCTCATATTTTCTATGTTCTACATCCGTATATGACCTTAGAATTTTAAGAATCAAAGTGCAACTATACTAATCTCACTCAACCCGTGGCATGCATTTCACTAAGGCCCTAATGTGATTTCAACTATTCTACCTTTATGAATGCATGTGTGCTCAAATTCATCAAGTGTCAATAGTAATTATAACCTTAGGCATCAGGTCATACAAGTCCATCCCAACAAGACGTTAATTCTTACTAAACCATCCATTAAGCATATGCATGACGTTTCTAGCTTTCCTTACCCAAAGATGTTTCAAAACTTAGTTAAATCATGCATTTTTGTTCTTGTTCCAATCACAAGGCTTTTTCTAAATGCACATTATTCAAGCTTAGGTAAAATAATAAAAACTTCCATAAGTTAATCATAAACTAATCACATGTTAGATGATAAACACATGATAGAATTAAAGCTTATTATGGCATGCTTCCAACCTCGAAATTAAACTTTCAAAATTCATTCCAAGACATTAGTAAATCATATAAAATTATATCAAGTCATTCCATGGCTAAACATTTGTCCTAAAGTAATTTATTTCATCAAAACATCAAATCTGATTTGACATTAGCATGCTAAACCTTAATTAAAATTAATCAAAAGCTCATTCTCATGCCATAAATTAAAGCCTAACATGTCATTCTAACACTTAACAAAAGATAGGGCAAGATTACTTACAGAAATCTTGGCCCTTAAAGCTCCCAAAACAACTTCACTTAAGAACACTCAAGAACTCTAAACAACTTCACTTTGTTTCACTCTATTGATCACTAAGAGGAGAAATGCTCTCAAGACTCAAGAGAAGGCTTGGAGGAGAGGTGTGGAGAAATGAGGAAGTGAGGGAGGTATTTATAGGCTTCAAGAGGGGAGGGGGACGTTTGTAACGCCCCGTCCCCGAGGGTCCAGAGAGTTAACTCATATTACTTGATAATCAATTCCAACATTGCTAATACTATTCCAAAAGCTCCAAATCAAACGTAAACACTTTAAATTTAATTAACCACACATACTCGTATATAAAATCCTCAATACAGTAACCCCAAAAATTACCAACTTCTCTACATGTCAACTTAAACTCACATTTCAACAATATAATTATAAAAAATCACCAATACTCATCGAAAGCTTTCTATTCTTACTCCAATATTCTTAAGTTATCTCACCCAATTCTTCATAGTCCTGATCCTCAGCTGAAATATCCAAAAATCATCTGAAAATATTGGAGATAAGAGGGAGTGAGTTATCAACAACTCAGTAAGCAGATAACATATATTAGTATGCAAACATGAGCATTTACAGAGTTCAGAATGCAAAACAAAATACTTTTTCTTTTCAGAATGCAGCGTCAGAACATGTGATCAAAATATCAGAGCGAAAGTTCAAAAATATTCTTATTCAATATTTCCTTCGCACAGCATAACTGAAACATAATATCAAAACAGAATTCCATGTTTAACCCCTGTGGTAGGGTTGTGCAAAACCCGGCGGCCAACCGAGCAGAAACAGAATGTGAATCTTCCCCTTATCATTCTCGGAGCCCCGAGTGTGCACATAGGAAAGACCACGCAGAAAGTCACTTTGTTTCCAAAGTGGGTGCACCAGAAACAGAAAAGTTGGTACCAACCCAAACAGAGGCCACAGTTTTACACCCCGTGGTAAGGTCAAAACATAAACAGAATGTCATGCCATATGTTTCATAATTCACATCTTATCATATCATAGTACAGAACAGAACAAAATCAGATTACAAAAATATAATTTATGCACAAAATTTCATATTTGCTCGGAAGCAAAATGTCAAAATAAGCTCATGTCTACACTAGTCATGATAGAAAATATTTCTTTCTTATATAGAATTTCATGAGTAATGCAAAACAAATAACTGAGGTCGTTTCCAAAATTTCTTTTCATAACAAAACATGCACATTTTCAAAATTGACCTCAGTCTATTTTATTTTTATGCAAAGTCTAGCATAAGAACCCCGCTTACCTGGACTTCTTAGCTTTTCGAAAATTTCCTCAAAATACCGAACAAATATTAATCGTCACCTATAAAAATCACGTAATTCCCGCAAATTTTCAATCAATCACGTGTTTCAATATTTAAACCTAAATTGCTAAAGGAACCTATTCCTAAAATTCTCATAACTCCTAAAATACCATCATTTTCTAAAACCATCAATATCCACTTAATCGAATTCATATCGAATAAGAGATTTAATCGAACAAGTGTTAAGACAATTACGGAACTCAATAAAAAGTAATATTTAAAATATCTAAAGTACCGAAAACGTACTATAAATTAATAGAATACTTAGACTACTTTAAAAATCTTATAAAATACGCCATGAAAAAATCCTCTCTTAAAAAAATAGTTTACTTCCTTTAATTAACAATATTATTAAAATATTATCTCCACAAAAATAATATTTTATGAAACTTAAGATAAAACCAATTTAAAGTACATAACCCAAAACGACCTATCATCCGAAAACAAATATCTGGAAAGTACACTAAGGTAAATTGGTGATAGTAATCAGCTATTAATTAAGTTAACATTATATATATATATATATATGTAATATATATTATGCACTTATATAACTTATAAGAACAAGACCGAATGAACAAACACACGGAATAACACCAAGTATGCGGCGGCAGGAGCTTACCCAAGGGAAACCGAGGCACGCGTGGAGGGGTAAGGTGCGACTGGGCTGGCTGGAGGGGCTGTGGTGGCGCGGCAAGAGAGCAGGAGTGCGGCGGAGCTTCTGTCGAGTTGCGCTGAGCATGAGAGAAAGAGAAGGAGAGGTAAGCGAGAGAGAGAGGGCGAAAAGAAGCAGATGCTCACCGTGAGGGTTTGCTACGGGCTGAGGTGCTCTATGGGTGCCGAGCATCCTCTTCCGTGCAGGTGGTGATAGCTTGGAGCGGCTGGCGAGGTGTGGTTGTCCGGTGGCAAGAACTCCCTGTTTTGATTGAGAAAAACAGAGGTATGATGTTCTACTTTTCGGAAGTGTAAACAAAGGTGGTGTTTTACGTAAAGTGGGTGGTGGCACACGGCTAAAGTGGTAGACTTGAGTGGCTGAGGTTCCATGCATGGACTGAGTTAAGGGAAGTAGCAACACGTTGGCTTAGCTGTGGGAGTGGTGGAGCTGCTGAACGGCACAGAGGCTTGCAGTTTTTTTTTTTTTTACAAAGACTGGGCAAAGGCCAGCGACGACGGGGAAAGGGAGGGTTGGAGCGTCCGTGCACGGAGTTGTAGTGGCTTGGTTGTCACTACTTGGAGGTGGTGAGGCGGCTAGAGTGGAGGTATCTGTTTAATATGGATGGCTGAGAGCGTGAAGAGAGGACAGTGGCACATAAACTAGGGTTGAGTATGTTTAACATATATATATATATATAGAAGATATAAATAGTAAAGAGAAAACCTAGAGGAAGGGGATGAAAAGGTCATGCATGAAAATGGAAAACGGGTGCGAAACCATGCGAGGACGGGCTCTTAAGTCTAAAAAGAAAAGAAAATAAAATAAAATAAAATAACATAAAACAAAAACATACTTAGGCCCAAACTCTCTTCTAAAAAATTTTACTAGTAATCCCAAACGATTTTTTTTTTGTTTCATAACTATAAACCCAAAATTTTATAATGCAACTTGACTGGCTCGGGTGTTACAACATTGGCCTTGGATGAAGATGAGGCTTTGGATTTGTGGAGGTGGGAGGTGGAGTGATCAGTGAAGTTTTCAGCTTTGTGTCATGCTTGGTCTGCTGAATAGCGCCCTATATTTTCATGATTTCTTCATGGTCAGGTGTAAGACTGAGTCTATTGGTGCTAGGGCTACATTGGTACAGAAAATAAAACCAAAAAAAATCAAAAGAGAAAAACACAAGGGAGGCCAACGATTTTGAATAAAAGTTGTCCAGATTTTGATTTCCTTCTTGTCTCTTCTCCTTGGTCTGAATTGGGGGCATTATTTCGACCATTGAGTGGCTTTCTCAAGTGGTCAAGGGACCTGGGTGGTGGCGTGGGGAGTATCTCAACCAAGAGTAGAAAATGCAATTGAAAACCTAAGGCTGCTCGGTTTTGTTTCAACTAGGCTTGTAATGGAATTGGTTGGGTTTCTTGGAACCAATTTGTCCAATGCTAGAACTGAACTAGGAGGGTTAGGGTGGGGGTGTAAATGATAAATCTTTCCTTCAGAAAATGGTGTAAAAGGTGTGGGCTAGGGGCTGATTTGGTGCAATGCACATGAAGGTGCACCTAGGTACCAATTGGTGGTGACTTGTATATTGACATGACTTTGCTTCTATTGACATGTGTTGGGTCACATCTAAACTTCTAAATTAATCTAAGATAAATTCAAATCAATAATAAAATCAAAAAATTTTAGATCAGAAAATGTGGGAAATAATTTGAAAAACAAAGAAGCTTAAAACATGGTTTAGGGGTCACTAATCATCTGTAAGTTAATTAATGCCCTTAATTCAAGTTAGAAGCTTAATTATGGTCAAGTGAGAACGTTTGGGGCATGTGGCACATCTTGGGCTTGAGGAAAACTACTGGTATGGTGTATGCGGGCTCCAATTGGAAGAATGAAATAAAAGACAAGGCGTTGGGCTTCAAGGGTTGGGCTTTGGTTGGTCCAAAAGTGCAAGCCTTGGATGTAGACTTTGGAGTGGATTATTATATGGACCTTACATTGAGCCTATTTCCTAGTGTTCTCCAAGAAATGCTTAAAACTTTATATCTCTCAAGTTGGGCCTAAGGTTTTTTAACATCTTATCCTTGGCCCATCACATCCTTAGTGTATTAGGGCCCTAAACTTTTATGTCCTTCAAGTAGGGCCTAAAGGCTTATGTCCATCAAGCAGAGCTTAAAGTCTTATGTCCGTCAAGTAGGGCTTAAAGTCTTATTGCCTCTCCTAAACCTTTATATTCAAAAAAGCTTGGGCCCTTAGTAAACCACTCTTTGGGCCTTCTCCAATTCCATCAAATATTTAACCCAAATTATTTAGCCCATTAATGTGGCAACCCTCCAATATGTCATGTGTCATTCCCTTATGGGCCTCTTGGCTTCTTATCTTCAAAATTAATAAAGTACTAAAAATTCTCCAAAATAATATTACTAAACCAATCAAACTCCAAAAAAATTCATTTTCTTCAAAATCAATATTGCACTAGAATCTTCTAATAATTATACTAAACCCAAAGTATACGACCATTTTGCCAACTCGATTATCAAAAATTGCTCTTATTCTCAAATAGCCCAACTCCTAGTTAACTAGGATTAAGGCTACTAAGGTCAAGGCCTAAGGAGCTTTTTAGGCAGGGTGTATGGTAATTGATGATTATGCTTTAGGTATTATCATGTTATACGAATTTATGACATGTGCCTTATTTGACTCTTGCACAACGAGGTCTTTCGTGTCTGCAATGAACGTGTAACCAATATAAGAATCACTACCTCTAACAGAAGTAGTTATGATTCCAGATGGAAGTATTTGATCAAGTCATCAAGTACGAAGCACAAGAAATTAGCATTATCAAAATTAGTATTTTTCTTTTCGAAAAAAAAAAACAACTCTTCAAGAGTGCCTAGAATTGTGCAAGATCATGAGAATCTATGTTGCAAAATGATCAAAGAATTGAGAATGAATAATACTTCCATTCATTCTCCACTGCCATGGACCTATTTTTAGTGATTCAACAACCTTACGTTTAGATATTAGTTGACAAATAGAAGAAAGGAAAATGATACTATGCTTCCTGAGTTTATCACCAAGGATCGAATTCCCCCATGCTTGGTTTGCACTTTGCAGCCCATCATGGCATTCACCAGTGTTAGCTAAACCTTGCCTATCTTTTTTCCAAATTTTTTGGGTCAAATAGTGAAGCCAAGGTCGACAAGGCTGAAATTATCCATGAATTAAAAGATTAAGGCCATACATTATTTAAAGAAAAAGTCACTTCTTTTCCCTTGAATATGCTCTTAGTACGTAGGTGATGGAGTTAAAGGTCCCCACTGCAAAGCTGCTAAGGACAGGAATGCGAGATATATGGAACATAAGTATTGTCGAGATTTGTCTTTTGTGACATTGGATGGGGCATAAACAAACTTGAGCAACTGTATAAGGACAACTTAGTAGGATCAGGGTACACTAGAAAATAGGGGTGATACCCGCATGGTGCGGGGCGGGGGGTACCCTCCCCCGCACCCCGCCCCGCACCATGCGGGTGTTGGGGGTTTTTCCCCCGCCCCCCATCCCGGTGCCGGGGGGCGGGGGAAAAAATCCCATCCGCCTCGCCCCCAGCCAAGGCTCTACATTGTGTTTAAAAAAAAAAATAGTCTAAAAATATGTTTTTAGACCCAAATTATAATATAATTTAAATAATAAATTAAAATTTATAAATATAAAAAAAACCTAAACTCATTAGAGTTAGATTTTGGATTGATTTGGCCTCCTAGACCAACCTTTATATAGGAGGCCAAGGCAATACAATAATCATTCTTAAGAAATGTGGGACTTAGTAGTAAGTCCCACATTTCTTAAGAATGATTATTGTATTGCCTTGGCCTCCTATATAAAGGTTGGCCTAAATGGCCAAGGCAATCCAATGACTTGAATATAATTTTAAGTATTTTATAAATTGTATATATCTATATACAATATATTGATTTATAAATATATATAAATAAAAAAATCTTTTATATGTAGAGCGGGGGCGGGGCGGGGCCCCGCTGAGGTCATCCCACCCCCTGCCCTCGCTAGGCCCTCTCTATGCGGGGCGGGGCCACGCTGCCCACCCCTACTAGAAAAGATGTTGCAATACAAACTGCCGGCCTCCTTTGCTACCAATGGTAGGGATATTTACGGAAAGCTAAAATATAAAACTACTTTCAACAAAAAGAATCCTAAAGTCTAAGGCCAGTTTGGATGTTGAGCTGAGCTGAGGTATGATGAGATGAGTTCTTTATGAATAGTTGTAAGTTGAGATGATGAAGTGAGTTTTGTGGAGCCCACCTAAGATGAGTTTAGATATGTTTATGGAAAGTTGAAAAAGGTTGCATTTGGGTCTCACGTATAAAGAGGTGTTAAATTGAAAAACATTGTGAGTCCTACATGTAAAGAGATTTTGAGTTAAAATGAATTTTGTAATTTGAGAGTTGGGTGTTTGGATATTAAATCAAACGAAGCCTAAGTGTCTGCTTGGGATTGTGATGGGAATTGAGCATTTTATAGTAGAGTTTTTAATTGTAGAGCTTTACTAAAGAGCTGTACTATTAAAAAAAACTGTTTATTGTTTGGTAAACATAAGTTAAAGTGTTTTTAAAGTTAGGTACAATAGTTTGTAGCATTATCTGCAGGTGTTTTTTGACAAAATTTTCAATGTGTATTTAAAAAAAAAAGTAGACTTTCAGGTTTTTTTTTTTTTTAAGTTCTTAAAGCAATTTTTATAAATTTACTAAACATATCATTTTTTTCAAAACAAATTATAAACACACAACACTTTATACAACACTTTATACAACAATGTTTTAAAAGGACGGATATTTTTGTAAAATACCTTATAAAACTAACATCATTTTACAAAAATACCCTTATTTTATAACATGTGTTGTAAAAAGTGTTGTGTAAAATGTTGTGTATTTATCACTTCTCTTTTTTCAAAAGGTTATAGATACTTTTTAAGCCTCTAAACTGAAACCTAAACAAGCACTAATAAAAGGATATTTTAGCAAAAAAAAAAAAAAAAAGCAACGGCGATTTTAGACTTGATTATGTGTGCCCTGAGACTTTTTTTTTATTTAAAAAAAAAAATAGAAAGGTACTCCAAATTTTATTGATTGCCCTCGTTTATGGCGGAGGAATACTGTGATAACAAGGACACTTGAGATTTACAATTATTCAATAAAATCATCCCAGGAATCAAAAAAACCAATAAATAACACAACTTATTCAATAAGCTAAAGAAATAAAACAATTCTAAGCATGCCTATTTATAAGCCAACAAAATAAAGTAAAACTTAAAACCTGAAACTAGGACAACCCAATTTATCAAGACGAAGTGTACCTCTCAAAACCCGAGGCAAATTTTGATGTCTTTCGTAAATAAAATTCCAACCCAATTCACCTTGCAGCGTTAAAAAATCTACCGCTTGATTACCTTCCCGAAATTGATGCACTATGAAATATTGAACCCCTTCAAGAGCAGTGCACAATTCTTCCCTATAGTCCCATAAATACCACAAAGTATACCTCCCCGCACGAAGCAAATCTACTACAACCTTAGAGTCACTCTCAATAATCACATTAAAAAGATTGTTTCTTTTACACAAAACAATCTCCTCTGTAATTTACCGAACTCATCTCTTATCACTGAGAAAGCCAAAATGAACTGAGAAAGCTCCCCGTACATTACCGAACTCATCTCTTATCACTCCCCCTCCCCCAGAGCTTCCCGGGTTTCCATGGCAACTCCCATCGCAGTTTAATTTAAACCAACCCGCAGGAGGTTTCTTCCAAGATACCATAGAGTGTCATCGCTGCCGCTTGGCTGGAAATTCAACCTGAAGCTCCTCCAAAATCTGCATGTCCTGGGTAGAAAGCGGGCTAGAAAGATTTATCTCCCCAACAAAAAACCGAAGCCAATATTTCATAGACCACCATACTCGTGTATCACTATCCTACACCCCTTCCATCCTAGATTTGCATCTTCTCATCCAAAGTTGCCAAGTGATCAAGCAAGGTAATAACCCAGTAAGAATACCTTTAATCGAACCTTTTCTAGCACAACGGAACCACACCATTAATCTAGCCCTCCAAGTCACTTGACGCATACAAGGAATGCCAAAGGTGGTGCTAGCAGTCTCCCAGACCTTCGTAGCCAAATCTCTTAAGCATAATATATGATCAAGTGTCCCACACAATTTTCAAATACAACAATCACAAGATGACGCCAGTGCAACTCCTCTAGCCTTCACCCTCTCGTCTACAGCAAGGCAATGAAAATAAGCTTTACAAACACAAATGAAAATTCGTTTCGATAACAAACGATGCCAAATCCACTCTTTCCATTGCATCTGATCACCCCTCTTATGAATCACTTCCCATGTGGTGGCTGTCGAGAAAAGGCCATCCTTGGATGGCTTCCTCACAAATACATCAGGCCCTGTTTTACCTACATGAGTGTTCTAGATTATTTCCATGGTGGCCTCCTCTCCAACTAGTACCGTTAAATGTCCCACGTCCCAACAATTCTCTAGCCAACATTCATTCATCCATAGCTTGGAGTTTGCAATATCCTCCACCCGCACCGAAAGTGGCCTCGACACAAGCCATCTATCATACCAAAAAGAGGCATTCCCTCCTCTCACCAACACTCTAACATTTTCGGAAACCTCAAGTAACACTGAAAGGATTGATCTCCATAGACGAGACCCCTGGTAATTTGCAGTAGCTAAAAAAACATGGCCATCCTCGAGATATTTTGCCTTGAAAAAATCAATCCATAAAGAATTAGTGGACATCATTCTAAATGCAGATCTCACGTGAAGTGCACGTTGAACCTCCTTGAAGTCTCTCTGACCCAATCCACCCTCCTCCGTAGGCATACACAATTTCGGCCAAGCTCTACATTTCATTTTCTTTAAGCCATTAACACTCCCCCATAAAAAACTTGACAAAATAGAATTAATGCGAGCACTAGTAGCCAATGGCAAATTTATCACGGAAAGGAGATGAATAGACATGCTCGATAAAACATGTCTCTACAGAATCAACCTTCCCCCTTGAGAAAGTAGTTTGAATTCCCACCCTGCAACCTTTTTCCTAACTTTTTTCACAAGAGGTTCAATAATTCTAGTCATTAGTCTCCCTGACAAAAGCAGTGCACCCAAATAAGTAGCAGGAAAATTTCCTTCCCGAAAGCCAGTTAGTCTCAATAGTTGCACGTACCTGAGTTGAGGAAATATTCTTGTATGGATAAAGAGTAAACTTTTCTTTGCTAATCAATTGCCCCGACCACCTTTCATAAATTCCATAAATTTTAACAAGTCTCCTAATAGAATGCTTCCCACCATTAACAAAAATTAGGAGATCATCTGCATACAATAAGTGGAAATCAAAGGAGCCCCAGCCAAATGATAGAACCTTCCAATCCTACCTTCTTCAAAATTCTTTTTTAGTAGCCGCGTCAAAAATTCTTCCATCACAATATATAAATGAGTAATGCTAGATACAAGCTCCAAATAGACAAGCTCCAAACAAGCCTTTTGTAAAAAAAATGGGTCCCATTAATAAATAATAGTTTTTTTTTACACTTTTTTAAGGTGGAGTCCACTTTTTTACAAGGGCTTGTATGGGGCTTGTACAAATTATTTCTCTATATAAATATGGAGATAAGGGGACTCCTTGCCGTAAACCACGAGTTAGTTAGAAAAAACCTTTAAAGGTCCCATTCATTATCACTGAAAACCATGGAGACTTCATACACTCCCCTACTAATTAGGAGAGAATCCGAAAGCTTTAAGAACCACCAATAAGAAACCATAGTCCACGCGATCAGAAGCCTTAGCCATATCAATTTTCATCATCACGTTGCCACCCAAAGTTTTCTTATTCAAAGAATGAACCATTTCCTATGCAAGCGTAATATTTTCAAGGATACTTCTACCTGGTACAAAAGCACCTTGTTCTGGAGAAACCAGCATGTGAATAAGACGATTCATTCTTTTAACAAGAATTTTCAAAAAAATCTTAAAAGCCACCGAGAATAAACTAATAGAACGGAATTTATCAAAACTCGAAGAATCTTGCACTTTCAGAATAAGAAGAATAAATGAGGAGGAAAAAAACCTGGGTAGTGGCACCCCACGAAAGAATTCTTGTGCCGCCTCAATCACATCATTTTTAACAATATCCCAACAAGCAATATAGAAAGTCGAACCAAACCCATCAGGACCTGGACTACTTTGCTTAGGAATGGAGAAAATTGCTTCTTTGACCTCCTCCTCAGACCATACAAAGCATCTCATTATCAACGTTTGAAATGACTGGGTCAATTAACGAATATAAATCTGCAACATCCACCCCCGTGTCCCCTATAAGAAACTCATGAAAATAGCTAGTGGCACCTTTATGAATAGCCTCGGCATTCTCCAACACTTTCCCATCCAAAAGCACCATATAAGAAATAAATCCTTGCTTGTGTCGTTGATTGATCACCGAGTGATAAAAACTAGTATTCTGGTCTCCTTCAAATATCCATGTTTTCTTAGCAATCTGGCTAAGACGTGTTGCCTCTCGATGCTCCCAAATCTACAACTCAATTTTAGTCACCAAAAATTCTGTCTCAACTTCCTGTGAATACCCAAGCTGGAGTTGGTGTTCAAGATTATCCAAGCGAGCCTCCAGTTCCTTCAAAATAACGTCCACCTGTCCAAAAATGTTTTTGTTCCAAGCTCGTAAGGCCAATTTGGTTCGTTTAAGACGGAATGCCATCTTCAATAGCCCCATAGCCAAGTCGGGCCTATTCCAAACCTCTTCAACACAAGCCAAAAATCCTTCATGCAAACACCACATATTCTGTAAACGGAAAGGAGATGGACCATAAGACGTGTGTGGTCTATCGAAATGTACAACCATCGAACAATGTTCCGAGGTTTTCCTTCTCAAATATTCCAGTTGCACAAACAAAAATTGAGAAGAGAAAGCATTGTTGATGACCACTCTATTCAATTTTGCCCAGCTTCTAGAACTCCCTTCGTGCCCATTACACCAAGACATGTGATTCCCTCCACCAGAGAGATCCAAGAGACCACACTGATCTAAACAATCATTAAATTCCACCATAGAAGCCAGCGGCTGAGGATTGCCACCAATGAGTTCCGAATCATAACAAATAGAATTAAAATCCCCCACTACTACCCACATATGATCCACCACTTGCACCTCTTCTAAATCCTGCCAGAGAACTCTTCTTTCAATTTGAGTACATTTAGCGTAAACAAAATAAACGAGAATTCTTTTATTATCCATCTCAAACCAACCGGTAATCATTTGAGTTGAGCAACATAAAATCTCAAAAGCGTTAGGGACCCTCCAAAAAATCCATAGCTTTCCCCCCTCTACCTCGTTGGAGCAATAATGAGGAAAATTAAGAAAAATACCAAGTATTGACATATGAGCAGCCTCAGCAAAAGGTTCTGAGATCGCAACCAGAGAAGCATTATTCTTTGAAACTAAACTCTTCAATCTTTTACTTGACCTGCCGAACCCCCTCACATTCCAGAAAAGAATGTTATCAATCATAAATTAATTTTTTAAGGTTAGGTATGAACCCGTAGAGACTTGTGCACTGTCTTACATAAACTCTCTTTCGATTTTTCGGAAGTTTGACACGGCTTGTAACACCCCGTATTTTAGTGTATTTTTAATGAAAGAATTATTTTTGTTGATTCAAAAATTTATTCTCTTGTTTTAAATTGTTGGATTTTTAGTTGGTTTATTTTTATGATTTTTAGTTTACGAAAATTATTTTTGAAGTGCTTTCTCTAAATTAATTATTTTTATGCGTTTAAATTTTTTCTCAAATTAAATTAACTTATTGTTGGGTTTAATTATTTATTTTCATATTAATCACTGTGTTTGAATTATTTTATTTCACTTGCCGTTTTAAAATTGTTTCCGTTAGATCATTTTTGTGACCCAAGATGTGAGGATTGGACCTCATTTCTTTCCCTACATTTTCTCTTTCCTCTTTTCTTTTTCTTCTTTTCTTCTTTTCCTTTCTTTCTTTTTTCCTTTCTCCCTGGCTTCTCCCGCGCGCGACGCTCTCTCCCTTCTCTCCAGTGCGTCGTTCTCTTCTCCCCCAGCCCCACCGCCTCGCGCTGCCGTGCGCAATACCGCCCAGCCCTTCAGCTTCCCCACTGGCCGGCGACCTCACCCCTCCATTTCCAGCCCTTCTCGCGCCGCCGTTAACCACCACGAGCTTCTCCAAGCCACGACACTCCTTGCGCCGCTGCGCTGCTGTCGCACCACCATTGGCCACCATTTCTTCACCACATCATCCTCGACCTCCTAGCAACCCATTGGACCCAACCCCACCTCTGATCCGTCACCGGTGAAGCACATTCATCAACATTTCCGATTTGGGTATTTTTGGTCTTCTACCGCTGCCCACGCCGCCACCCACGGCCAACCATCACCACCACTAGCTTCACCAACATCCCTAGGCCCTACCCTATCAATCTCGGGTCTTCGTTCACATCCGTTCAAAAGTGGGTCTTTGAGACCCACGGCCACAGTGCATTTGGCACTGTTCTGTAGCTGCATTGCCACTTCTTGCAGCCTCGTGATCCTTCGAAAATTACTATATAGCGCTGTAAGTATTTTCCAAAGAACTCTTGTGATTTAAATGTATTTTTGCACTAATACATTACACTGTGAACTGGTTGGTTTTGCCGGACTGAGTCCGAGGAGTACGGAGGTCGGATGGATTGGTGGAGGAAGTCTGTTTGTGTGATTGGGTTGTGTTGACACTTGTTGGTTGTTGGTTATTGGATATTGTGTTGTTCATGTACATTACATATTTGCACGCATGATCATGTTTGTAAAGGAAACTGGGTTTTCGTGTATTGCATTCATGTTCATGTGTTTATTGAAAACTGGGTTTTCATGTGAGAATGTTTTTGGGTGCGTGTGTATCACGACCCCAAGCCGAGATGGGGCATTATCTTGGTGGAGCTCCTCTGCTCACTCGGGAGCGAAAAATACTGAGTGACGTCCCCTGGATTGTCGCTGGGCGACAGTGGGATCGGACGAGATGGTCTCATGCCGACTCCGTGGTCCCTCTGCTGGCGGGGACTAGAGGACGCTTGGGCATGTACGCGCTGGGCACGGAACTGGGCGTCGCTCGTTGCGTAGAGGATGCTTGGCCATGTACGCACTGGGCGCAGAACTGGATATCGCTACGAAGCCAGGGTGTGCGGATGATCCATATGGGAGATCATGGTGCAAACGATAAAATGGACTATTTTCTAGGAAAATAGTGTGTGTTGAATTTTTGTGTAAACCATTTTCTGGGAAAATGTTTTACGGATTATTTGGGCCAACTGGGATTTTGGCGTGTGTTGGAAATATTCATTTTCGGAGAAAATGATGTTTTAGACATAATGTATATTTCATCATATGCATGCATGTTGGTTGCTTTAATGCATTTGTATCTCGTGGTTGTTTGGTTTATACTTACATGCGGTACCATATTTGGTAATGCAGATTTTGATGCAGAGGAGGATGAGGACGAGCCTGAGGAGACAGCTCTGCCCAAGGAGTGATCTGGGATCACTTGCTTATTTATTTTATTTTACTGTTTTGTATTTTTATTTTGGATGACTGTATAACTTTTTAAACCTTTTACTAATGTTTAAATTGTGTTTAAATTCTGGTACTTAGTTGACTTAATTTATCCGCTGCGCTGTTATTGTACACTATTGCATGTACACACAATTAGCACTATCGTTGGGATGCGTGACCGTGTTGTCATCATCCGGGTGTCTCGATTCCCGTGTTCCCGTACATGGGGGTCGGGGGCACCACACGGCTCCACATCCGAATCATAGCCTTTTTCTTTCTGCAAAACTGACGAACATTCCCCTTCCTCCCTATCAAAAACAAGCCCTGCATGACATCTACTCCTTGATCCTCCTCAGCCTGAATAAACTCGTCTGAAGCCACTGCATTACTATCAAGCACACTATTTGTTAGAATCACTGGAAGAGACATTGTGGCCACAATCTGAGGTACCAATGTTTTACTGGATGTGCCAGGGTCGACATCGTACCAAACTTTCTCAAAATTATCCTCACTACTCTGAGAATCTTTATCACCATTGTCAATCAAATCATTGCCATTTACAATTTCCTACGTTGATCCTCCCTTATTTTCTTCCTCAAGCAAATGCATATCCTGGCCATCAGCCGCAGGATTCATCACAGCCTCCCCCACAATTGTTTGGCTGGGTCCCTCTTGTTCTGAACTGAAAGCATCTGAGTGATATTTAGATCGCCCCCCCCCCCCCCCCATGTTGCACTTTCAGCTGCCACATTTTTTTTCTTTTTGCTTAACTTCTTCCTTGTGCCTCTCACCAACCTTGCAAACCATGGAAGGGTGTCCCTGATGGAAGCATTTGTGACAATAGAACCCTACTTTTTCATACCGTGCCTCTTGCCAAATATGCTTAGTGGAGGATAAAATAATTGGGAATCCCTGCACCGGTTCCATCTATAAATCCACTTCAACATAGATTCTTGCTCCCGATGCTCTAGTCCGGTTAAGTGTAGCATTATCCGATCTAAGATAAAGGCCAAAACGAGTGGCAAGAATTCGCAAACAATCCTTTCTCTATAGATGCATCGGCAACCCTGGTAAATAAATCCATTGAGGAGCCAACGGAGATTCTTTAGACAAATCAAAATCTTTCGTCCACTTGAAAAGCCTAAAAACATAACCCTCCATCATTCGTCCTTCACGTGCCTATCCATGCACAAAATCACGTTCATTTTTCATTTGAATAAGCACATGACACTCATCCATAAAACTGATCGTGAGGATCTCCACCAAGCGCCATGTCTTCACAACTGCCAGTCAAATATTATCGATTGAAGGGTGTGCACGCATAAACTTCATGAAAAGAGCAAACCGGAAATCCTCTGCCGCCTTCACCATCTCAGGCTCTGTGCAAATAAACCCCAATTCACCATTAATATCCATTGGAAAACACATAGGAATTTTAAAACCAGAGGACTCAGCTGACTTGATCAATGCCTAAGCATAAGAAGAAGAATTCGAAACACCATTCATTGTTGGCCTCGCCGACGACATTGCCGTTAAAGGGGCAACAGGCGCCAACATGGCCAACTCTAGGAGCAAAAATTCAAAAACGATCACAATAAGGCAATCCCGATAAAAGCAGAACTGCCAAAAATAGACTTTCCAAAGCCTCCAAAATCACCTCACAATCGCCTCGTGTGGATGACATGTTAGGCCTGATAAAGTGTGCCTTGAGACTTGATGAAACTTTTATGCAAATGTGGGGCAAAGAGCAACCTTTTACCTCTTAAGATAGGATACATTCCCAAGCATTGTATTGGGCTCTCATCCATAACCAGTATTGTTCCCGAAGAGCACGACGGGTTCACAGTCTTTAATTTCAATGTATGTTTAAAACATTCTGTTATGAACCCACTAGGTAGAACTCACCCTTAATTGAAAACCGGCTAACAAGAGAAGGGTGCCTAGAGGCTTATAAATTACCAACCAATCTCATATTTAGTTGAGATTGCCGATGTCCACGGCGGTCTTGTCGCTCACACGAGCTAGCTGTGCGCTAGATCTTTCCTAGTCCTAGACGAACACTATCATACCTACATCACCCTCCACGCTGCACGATTGCAACCGTGTCAACATGGACTGTATACGTGGAGTGGCTCCGATACCATTTGTTATGAACCCACTAGGTAGAACTCACCCTTGAAAACCAATCATGATCATTTATCACAAGGAATTGGCTAAAAAGATGGACAATCTTGGAGATATATTATTCCCATACGTACCCACTCATGGTGATATATAGTAGTTTGCGTACTGCCTTATTATGTACTTAGTTACTAAGATCAATTATATTGAATCTTCTATATATTAACCCCATTAATTAACTATCTGGAAGGAACGAGAAACCTTAATTTCAGTACTATTTCTTAAGTCCAATAATAATAAAAAGTTGTTTAAATTTTGTTTTCTAGCTACAGCTAATTCTCTTTTATGTTGAATATAATAAGGAAAATGCTACTTGGCCTCCTCAAGGTTACCGTTCGGATATTTTAATTTATTTTAATAGTTAAAAAAGTGACTATTAATGAAATTGTATATATTTTTTTTAATGGTTAAAGTTGTTAAAAAAATATTTTTTTAAAAAATTAAATGCATGGACACACCTAGCAGTACATGATGCTTCGCGGCCCCCTAACATTGTCCATATAATAATTTTATGCCGGTCGAAGGTATTAATGTTTGTTCACTCCAATTTCCAACGGGGAGAATAATGCCGGTCCAACTCGATGTGCATTAATCTTGAAATTAACAAACAGTAAATTAACAATCGATTGGAATTTGTTGCTAGGGATGTAATCGGTCCGATTCAGTCCGGTTTTGGACAAAAGTTAGGACCGAATCGGTATGCACCAGTTTTGTATTTTTCAAAACCGATTACACACCAGATATGTATCGGCTTCCAGTCCAGTTTGGTCCCTTTTTTTGGTTTTAATAAAATACAAATTAATCATAAAAAATCTATTTAGAAAGAAAAAACTGCTTTAAAAAAATATGTTTTACCAAAAATCTGCTTTATAAAAAAACTCTGCTATGTAAAAAAAATTTTGCTGTAAAAAATCTGTTTTATAAAAAAAATCTGCTATGTTAAAAAAATTCTGCTATGAAAAAACTGCTATAAAACAAAAACTGAAACAAGAAATCTGATGTAAAAAAAAAAATCTACTATAAGCCTATAAATATAACTTCTACAAAAACTAAAAACAAAAGAATCTGCATAAATGAATACTATATAATATTATTATATATATTATATATAATATTTAAAAAAATTATTTAAATATATATTATAATAAATCGGTCTAGTCCGATCCTAAAAATCATGGAAACGGAACCAGTATATAATATATCTTTTTGCTTTTAACTCTTTTTTTTTCTTCCTAAAAACTAAAAAGAGAAGTCCCTTACAGCTTGGGTCGTTCGCTATGTATTTATACTGGGTTTTGCTATACATCAACTACTATTCATTCCCTCACTCCACACCTAACAATTTTTTTTCATAGTGTGGGGTGTGAGGTAGTGAATAGTGGCTGATAAAAAGAATTATTCTGGTATTCTCAGGTATTCTGTAAATATTAGTGAAAAATTAATGATAGAATATTGAATAGTTGTGAATATTAATGAAAAGTAAGTGAAAAAAAATAATAAATAGTAGTAGGTATTATGAGAATATGTCAAATACTCTCAGTACTCAAACTAATACTAAGCAGGATGGAGGACTTGTGTTTATTTTTTTATTGTTTGGAAAGCCGTGGATTGTTCCCTTTAATTCCGGAATCTGATCATATATTCCACCTTCTCCCTGAATGCTTGATCCCCAAATGCTTCAGTGTACCCAATTCGATCTCTATTGATCCCCAAATGCTTGATCCTCCAAATTCTCGGCCAAACAATGTTAAATGACAAGTATTAAGTGTGACCATATCCTGCAATATTATTAGTAATGTTCATAATTATGAGTTGGTCCAAACATAGCCTCATGCGTGGTTCTTCATGATCAGCAGAGCTTCATTAGTATTGTTAAGAGATTTTTTCATCAAAAGTATTATATGGTGCACGCGTATAATAGACCCAACACTATAAGAAAAACTGGCATTTTTCAGCGCTCAAAATCGTCGCAAAAAGTCCTAATAATCGCTGCATTGATCATTTGCGGCGATTTTTAATTCTCTGCATTTTCGACGAAATTAAAGTGTCATTTCTGACCAAATTCAGCGACTAGAAAAAATAGTCACAAAAACTAGTATTTCCAGCGATATTTTTCCGTCGCTGAAAAATGTCTATTTTCTTGTAGTGCAACAAGGAAAAAAAAAAAAAAAGTGACTTCTATAAGTACTGATCAGGCAAACAATATCTAATTTGAATTACAACTAAATAGAGCTAGCATTGCTTGAATTTAGTCGGGGTTATGCCTATTTTAACAAGTCCAAATTAAAGTTCCAAAGTAACCTACCCCATATATGACATTTTCACCTTAATTTGACTTTTAGAGTCCTGCTGCTGGCCTGGTCAAAACAAGCACCGTCAGTAGTATTGTCACGTTGGATATTAATTGCAGGCTATACCATTCCTAATTATATAATATTAGACTACTTGTCTGCAAGCTAGATTGGTTAGTTGAAGATGTACCTTGCTCAACCGAATTAAAGCTTCCTTAGACTTACCGCAAAATTGCAAATTCTCTTTTCTTCATACCAAAAAAGAATAGACCTTACATCTCATCTCTCTTTCGTCGATCATCTCTTAATATATATCTCTATATATGTCTGTGTACAGATCGGTACGTACCGACACCAACACCCCAACCTACAAACCCAACCAACCACGCCACCGGCCTCCAACCCTTCTGAATATATATGTAGGAGTGTAAATTAACGTGCTAAATTTGATTGAGTTGTGGGTCATGATCAAGTCTTATTTTTGTTTAATTTTTCGAAGAGGCCGACTTATTACTAGGTCTCGTTTGGATAAAGAAACAGTTTCATCTCATTTTATTTCATAATTATAACTTTATCAAATTTTCACACAAAATATAATAAACAATTCAACTTTTTTAAATCTCAAAACAACAACAATATTAAAAAATAATATTCTAACAATATTTTATTCAACTTTCAACATTTATGTATAATCATCTCATCTCATTATACAAACGGGCCCTAGTTACATTTTATGTTCCCAAACAATTCGTTTATTATTTGAGTGAATTTGAGCTTATAATTCATATGTTACTTAATTTTGTAAAATTAAATTACTTATATTGTATCTCATAACATTATATACACAAATTATGACAAATAAAATTTTGAGTTTTTGTAAATATCTTTAGGTAATTATATATATATATATATTCATATATTCATATATCAATATATCAATATTGTATTTTTAAGGATTCAAGCAAATTACATGCATATATAGTATTAGGAACATAATTTCCTCTTATAGTTGTAAGTACTTAAGATATTCTCATTAGAAAGTTAAAGATAATAAATATATTGATCTTACTCAATATTATATATATAGGAGATTATAATTTATATGAGTTGAACTGAATTTTATACGACTTGTATAGTTTAAGAATATTTAATGATAATTTTGTTTCCATAATCGAGTTTATCTAAGTTGCTTATCAAAGTAATGTTATTTATTTACAAAGTTACTTCTCAATATAATCACAATGCTTGCACCAACTAACACGAAGCCCGCCATACCCTGACTTCTCAATATTTCAAGGCCTGTCACTATGTTTTCATCACATTAATTTACTTCATCCGATGACCCTTTTCGCCTTTCCTGCCTTCCAAGCAAAATGACACTTCTTGTTCTTACTGTAGAAAATATCATCACATCCGGCACGATCGACGTGCATCGATCACATTCGACGTTTCTTCTTGAAGTTGCACGCGATGCATGCATGTGGAAAACCTGGCCGCTAGAAAGGGACCAAGTTCTATATAAATAATGGTACTAGATCACCATCGATCAAATTATATAGAAACCACCACCCTACAACCTAAAACATACACCTAAACGAGGCGAGGATGATATCTCCAGTTATTTTCATATTTTCCCTCATTCTCTCGTCCTCCCATGCTGTGCAAGACTTCTGTGTAGGTGACCTCACAGCTCCTGAAAGCCCTGTAGGCTACGCTTGCAAGAATCCTGCAAATGTGACGGCGGATGATTTTGTTTTCACTGGTCTAGGCGTTCCGGCCAACACCTCTAATAGTAACAAAGCTGGGGTGATCCCGGCCTTTGCCCCACAGTTTCCTGGTATAAACGGCCTTGGAATTTCTTTAGCTCGTGCGGACTTTGAGGTTGGAGGAGCTATCCCATTACACTCACATCCTGGAGGTTCAGAAGTCGTACTTGTTGCGGAAGGAACGATATTTGCAGGGTTCATTTCCTCAACAAGTAATAAAGTTTATACAAAGACTCTGAAGAAGGGTGATATTATGGTTTTCCCTCAAGGATTACTGCACTTCCAAGTGAATACCGGACCTTCTCCAGCTACTGTATTTGTTAGCTTCAGCAGTACGACCCCAGGTGCCCAGCTTCTGCCCCTCGCTCTGTTTCAAAATGACTTACCCACTGCCGTGATAGCGGCAACTACCTCCCTTGATACTGCTGAGATAAAGAAGCTTAAAGCAATTCTTGGTGGCTCTGGTTAAGATCTCTGTCGAGATAAGAATTATATATAGGATATTCTTTGATCAGCCAGCATGCAGCGAGCGCCGTATCTACGTACGTAGTGTTCTAATAAAAAAGAGTCGTGCATGTGAGTTGTTTTTGTTTTGTTTTATTTCTGTCAATTACTTTAATTATATTCATGCTTGATGATCAGGACATTCTGACTGATAAAGTAACAGTACTTCCGTTGAAGGCAAATTAATGCCATTTATAAGGAGAATAAATGGGATCTGTTTGGTTTGTCTATTCCAGATGCATGGGAACTATTCCTGTTGTGAAAAACGATGACAATAAAGTCAAGGCAAACACGAAAAACAAGTAATCACACAGGACATAGTATTTACGTGGTTCGACAAATTGCCTACGTCCACGGGAGCTGCAGAGAATTTTTATTTCTTGAGGAATCACAATACAATGTATGTAGGACGACTACTGCATGTTCACTCTGATAATCACGAGTCAAAATACAAAACATATATATACGTTGTGTGGCAGAAACCCTAAAGAATTCAGAAATAGTCATGTTCGCTCGAGCGGCATGTCGAGCCGCATCGAGCGAACCTGTTTCCCACAATCGCTCAAGCCATGTGTCGAGCGGCTCTTTAAGCGAACTCTCTGACTTCCCTCCGCTCGAGCGGTATGTCGAGCGGTGTCTAGCGAACTCTCTGACTTACGTCTGCTCGAGCTGTCTTGAGCGAACTCTCTAACTTGTCTTCTCTCGAGCGGTATGGACCAGACTCCACAAAACTCAACAATTCCAAGTCATCACCAAATAATTATAAGAATAATTGAATACGAACTTATCATCAAACTCTATTACAGTGATCGGCAAGTGTACATATTTGTGTAACAAGTGCCCATGCAGTGAGGATTTGATTTCAATAATATTTCCATGCAAAGTTTAACGGGGAGTCTTCCACATGCTGACGTGGCACATACATGTACGTGTGCCATGTCAATCAAAATAGTAATTATTATTGTTTGACCTTCGTAAAAAATAATAAATAAATAAAAAAATATAAAAAATATTTCTTATTTAAGATCTAGTTTGATATGTCCCCTATATTTTATTTCAAGTTCGACTCTTCTCATTAAGACCCTCTCTGTTACCATATCGCCATTGGCACTTGCCGATCTCCGTTTCTACTCACCACACAGCTTACAACATTACGAGTCCACAAAGGTCTCCACAAAGGTTGAAATCCTTTTTGGTTTAGCACAAAAATGGATGGTTGGATGGAATAATGTTTGGCTTAAGAGGCATGATCACAAACTTGATTTTCCTTCCTTTCCTTTACATTTTCATCTCATGGTTCCTTTATTTTCACCATGTATGCAGTTAAAACTTATGTAGACTGATTTGGACAACCCACACTGTGATTTGAAAATGACTAGGCTGAATGCTAACACAGGTGTTACTATTCACTACGAAAATGGTGAAAATAAATTTCGACCATAGTGTCCAAAATAATCCTATGAAACTAGAGTGCAATTCATTTCGACATTTTCGACTCCTTAGTGCCTTGAATGAATCGAAACGGGTTTTTGAATAATTGTTGTCCGAAAAAAGAAAATTGTGCCATAAAATCCTAAGTATTTATCTGAGTCTAATGGGGCAAACCATTTCTCATTCTCATGCTCTTAACTTCCTAAAATAAATAAAATCGCATTTTTGAAACCAAAGTGAGTAAGAAATTGATTTTGCTTACAGATTAAAACCTATGCGATTACTCAATTTGTGCGACATTTTTGGATTTTTCAAGATGTTCTTAAAGCCTAAAGAAATTAATCCACTGAAATTCTTATTGGCTGTTACATATTGTGTCCAATTCAATTAAATATGAAGACCTCCACAACGGGCTCGATTAAAAGCCTAATATAAATTTCACCCAAATTCTTAGCTTCGCTTCATATGAAAATAGTAAATAGAACTCTAAACATAAAATATTAACCTCGTATACAAAGTAAAATAAACTCTCCAAAGTCTGGGGTCCTTAATCTCATACTCGATTCATGAAGGTGTCCAACTCGTGGTCCTTAAGAATTGTTCCTAATAATTCACAAAAATTAAAATAATTCAAGGGCATGATTTTTAAGATCTTACAATATTTTCTCTCAAGCCCTCTAATTTTGTATATATTCAAAAAATGGCCCAAGCTCTCTCTACCATTGAATGGGTAGGTGAGAGAAATATCTCCCAACATTCAATCTCCACCATTCATCTCCCTAACTTATGGGATAAGCGTTTGACTAAAGCAAAAATTCCCTCTCACCCCTTGAATCTGTCGGCTTCCTAAGCAGCAACAAAATCCCTTCTCCCCTTGAATCCCTCGGCTTCCAAGGCAAGCAAGTAATTTTCCTTTTTTCTTTCCTTAAACGCGTCGGTTCTAAGGCAAACAAAGAGAGAAAAACTTCTCAAACCCTATCCAAGTGGAGTTCCTTCCATTACACGAGAGACCGAGACAGTTTCCTCTAGTCCGCACGATTTCTCTCTTTTCATCAAGCCGGTTCCTTCCATTTCCTAAGCTTAAGATCCAACCGAAGTTCTTCAAGGAAAAAGATTTTGTAAGTGAGTTTCTATGATTCTAGCTTCTAGTTTGGGATCTTGGATCTATGGACCTAACCTAGGATTTTTTTTTTTAAAGAAATTTTCCTTCTTGTGTTCCAACTTTGAATCTTCGGATTTCCTCTCTCTCTTCTCCTTTGATGCTTGTTTCCGTAACTTGAAAGGGAGCCAAGTTAGGTGATGCTCTTATCCTAAAGATTTATTGCGATTGAAATCATGCTAAGCAAACTCATGCCATGTATTTGGGGGTTTTCGAATTTTCTGTGCTAGCCGATTATTGTGTGGTAGTCTCTAGACTAATTTCTGATTTTTTCCTCTAATAGTTGTTCTAATTCGGTGGTAACCGAGTAGAGGAGTGATTGCTTTTATGTGTTATGCTCTGTTTTGTGTTCCAGCCGTGTGTTTTGCAAGGTATCTTGTTGTAGTCCTTCCTTGTATTTTCTTGTGTTTAAACCATGTTTTAATTATGTTAAGTCTTGCCTTTATGTGTTAAATTAATGAAGTTAAGGTTTATAATTTTAGACATACTTTCCACAAGGTTATGGCCTAAGTAAGCCACTAAGAATTTTAGTTCAACTAGTAAGCTTGCTTTAGGAATTCTGAGTTGCCAAGTGATGTACCTATTATTTATGCTATGTTTTCAGAAAAAATGTAATGTTTTTCTTAAGTTTTCTACAACTCTATTAGTGTTTAATTATGTTGTTGAGATTTTGGTTAAGTGAGGGATGTTTAAGACCATGAATGTACTAAGACTTGCTAGCTGCCCGTGCACTGCAGAATGTTCTGCACTATGTTCTGTTTTAGGGCTTAAACCAGCCCGTTTCATTTCCTTGTTCAGTTTCACCCTTTTGTTCAACCAAAGATAAATTTTAGTATGAAAAACCATAGAACAACAAGTGACAAAATCAACCCTCTTGTGAGAACTTTTGTTGGATTTATATTCCATACGATATTACAAATTTATCAAATTTTCTCTTTTATGAAAGTTTCAGACTTGTAGCAATTCTTTGTTCCCTTCCACACTTAAATAAATTCCTACCATCTATACATTCCTAACCTATGATTTCCATCTATTCTTCATATGGAAAACGATGGCTTTTAAAGGGGACAGCAAGTAAGTTATGTACTCTCATGAGTTTCTTTAAAATGTTTGGAATGAGGATATTAATGTTTGGCTTAGCATCATGTATGGTGGGTAGCTAAATGGGTTAAGGAAAACACTTTAATTCCAATTTGGAATTTAATTGAGCGTGTAAGGGTGTCAGATAGTAACGCTTAAAGTGTGATGAATATTAATGCGTTTATCTCATTTCATTGAATATGAGTTTATTTTCAAGACTCAAGGAACCTACTAGTAAAGCATCGAAGTAAGTAGCAATGACCATGCTCCTTACACAAAGTTCTCCAATGAAAGAATGTCTCTCTCTTTTCAAATGTTATTCTAAAGAAAGAATAAAGATTTTTATTATGCACAAGCTCTTCTTGGTAGCCCATGTTAAGCACCCCATTGATTATAATTGTGTGTATGTGTATAAGGTAATGCATCATGAGATTTTCATACATGCTCTCTCTCAAATAGCTACGTCTTACTTATATGTAGCATGACATGAAATGCTCTTTTTCAAGAAACACATATGCATTTGGACTAAGGAAAGATAATGAAAATGTTGACTGCAAAGAAAGAAAAGAAATGACATGAAGGTTAAGTTTTGAGCAACGTAACGGCCATATGAATGAAAAATGGTACCAAAGGAATGGGCAGATTGAAATGCTGGGTAAATATACTGGTAGTGCACTAAGTGCTGCCCCCCATGAAAGGGATTCCCACCCTGTGGCCATGGGCGGGATTCAAGTCCAAAAGATCGCTAACCCCAACACATGGGGCGTAACAGTGTGTACTGACCCAAGAAAGTGAAATATGAAAGTAAAGTTATTTCTTAAAATGTTTATGCATGAAAGTATAATTATTTCTTAAAATGTTAAGCATGAAGATATGGTCTATGCCTTAAACTGTTTATGCATGAAGGCATTGTCAAGAATTCACAAATGTCTATGTATGCATGTTTTCAAAAGAAAAGCTTACGTGATTAATAAGTTAACAGCATGGTGTATTGCTTACTGAGTATTAGACTCACTTTGTGTTTATGTTTTAAACATCCAGGTATTGATGGAGAGGCTGTGGAGCCGGGCACTACCGAGGAGGGAGGGGCGGATGCTTAGTGTTCCCCTATCGGTTCGACCTTTTGATGATAATGGTTTATGGTTTTTATGCTTTGGGATGGGTCCCGTGTTGGGACGTTTTGTTGGATTAACTTTAAAACAATATATCTTTTGAGAATGATGTAAATACTATGGTGGGGATGCTAATGGTGTAACTTCTATGGTGGGGTGATGGTAACCCCTCTACGATGGCTTAACACCTTTTGTATGTATTGTAGGGACTGAGTCCCCTCTTATTTAGAACTAGTTTTGTTTTGATGAATGGATGATAGACTCTGAGAGTCCTTTATGTAATATGTGAACAGATTGTCTATCAGGTGTTTCCTTTTTAAACTAGAAGTGCAAGGTACATGCATGACATGTTCACGCAAATCCCTTATCACCTTTGTAGAGAAAAAAAATATATTATAGATATATATATAGTACTAATAATAATAATAATAAGGAAGGAACAGGTAAAGGGTCACGGCCTCATACTAGGTTATGGACAAATCTTGGTATCAGAGCAAAGGTTAAGGAGTCCTGTAAACTTTAGGGGTAAACTAGGCTGAAGCCCTCTCTCGAAAGCATGCCAAGCTCCGCAACAAGTTCAGATGGTACTTCTTACTGCATGTTATGAATTTTGTAAAGAGGTTGCAAGTCATGTATGTTTATTTCGTACGAGTTATTGCTAATGCTATTGTCATACATGTTCCAGTATGGCAACACAGAACAATAATAATAAGCATCGAGGGCGGCCCGGCGCCCGTAATCCTGAGGACCAACAAGAGGCCCCTAGAGATTCGGGAGACCTCATCGATGTTGTGACATGCCTTATTGAGGCCTTTACTAGCGAGCAAATCACGACACAAGTACAGGTCCCACACCTGACTGCCTTCGACCGTTTGCACCCTCCGCTGTGTGATGGCAAGGGTATCGAATTGGATGCTGACAACTGGTTGGAGTGCCTAGAGAAAATCTTCAGCGTGGTCGCTTGTATAGAAGAGCAAAAAGTAGAATTTGCAGCATACAATCTGGCAGATGTGGCCAACGGGTGGTGGAAGGCCACTCGTGGGCTTATTCAACAAGAGCTGGGTGAAGCCACTCCGATCTCCTGGAACAAGTTTAAAGAGGTTTTTAACGACCAGTTCTTCCCCCTATCGGTTCGAGAGGCTAAGGTTCGAGAGTTTGCAGACTTAAAGCAAGGATTGATGACGGTGAGGCAGTATGCTTCTAAATTTGTGGAGTTATCAAGGTTCGCTCCGCATTTGGTCCATACCAAGTCACTCAAGGCTGAAAAGTTTGAACAAGGCTTGAATCCCAGGATCATGGACTCCCTTCTTGCATTAAAGATTAGAAAGTTTGCCGACCTTGAAGACCAAGCGATAATCCTTGGGGAGAATTCGTGAGTCAGAGTGGGAGAGTTCAGCAAGAGGAAGAGGCAGTTTCAAGCTCTTGATCAGAAGAAAGGCAAGAGGCCAATGTACATTAATGCACCCAAGCCCTTTCAAATAGTCAAGTCATCTCAGCACGGTACAGTGGCATCTCGTCTTGCATGCCAAACCTGTGGCAAGCCTCATTCTGGGAAATGTTTGATGGGGACGAACACTTGCTTTAAGTGTGGTAAGGCGGGTCATGTGGTACAGGAGTGCCCCATGCTTGTGGCTCCTAATGCTCAAGCGCCTAACCCAGGGCAGAAGAACCTGGTGCCAGCTCGAGTCTTCGCTCTTACAATGGAAGATGCTGATGCTTCTCCTGATGTGGTGACAGGTATTCTTCCCCTATTCTCACATCGTGCATTAGTGCTATTTGATTTTGGTGCCACGCATTCATTTATATCCCGTAAGCATGCTTGTTTGAGTGAGAAAGCACCTGAACCCTTAAAATCTGTGATGTCTGTTTCTTCACCCCTTGGGAAATCTGTGAATTGTCAGTCTGTGTTAAAGGGTTGCGTGATAGAGGTACAAGGTCGACACCTCCTTGCCGATTTGATTTTGTTCGACATGGAGGAGTTCGACGTGATTTTGGGCATGGATTCGTTGTCTCAATACCATGCTAGTGTGGAGTGCTTTAAGAAGGAAGTGGTCTTAAGACCACCAGGCGAGTCATAGTTCCGTTTCTATGTTGTGGGTAAGAGTCCTATGCCGAAGGTGATCTCTGCAATAAAGGCCACCACTATGCTGAGGAAGGGTTGTGCATGATTTCTGGCTAGTTTAGTGATCCCACAACCAAACGAGCCTAAGCTGCAAAATATTGAGGTGGTGAAGGATTTTCCTGATATCTTTTCAGATGAGCTGCCTGGCTTACCTCCGAATATGGAGATTGAGTTCTCTATAGACCTCATTCGGGGAACGACGCCCATTTCTAAACCGCCATACCGGATGGCGCCTATAGAGCTCAAGGAGCTCAAGGATCAACTGCAAGAGTTGTTGGAGAAGGGCTTTATTCGCCCTAGTGTATCACCATGGGGTGCGCAAGTTCTCTTTGTAAGGAAGAAAGATGGATTGTTGTGACTTTGTATTGACAATAGAGAACTGAATAGGGTAACCATTAAAAACTGGTATCCTTTACCATGGATCGATGATTTTTTCGATCAACTTCAGGGATCCCAAGTATTTTCAAAGATTGATCTCTGCTCAGGGTACCATCAGCTGAAGATTAAAGTGGAGGATGTCCCGAAAACAGCTTTCAGAACGAGATATGGGCATTATGAATTTCTAGTGATGTCCTTCAGATTAACCAACGCTCCAGCAGCTTTCATGGACTTGATGAATCGAACCTTCAAGGAATATGTTGATCGGTTTGTGGTTGTGTTTATTGACGACATTCTCATTTACTCAAGAACCCCGAAGGAGCATGTGTAGCATTTGGAGGTTGTCTTACAAGTGTTGCAGGAGAAGAAGTTTTATGCCAAATTGAATAAGTATGAGTTTTGGCTACAAAAGATTTCCTTCCTTGGCCATATAGTGTCAAAGCATGGTATCTCTGTAGATCCCGTAAAGGTGGAGGCCATAGTAGAATGGCCTAGACCAAAGACAGTTCCAAAAATCAGGAGCTTCCTCGATCTTGCGGGGTATTACCGAAGATTCGTTGAGGGGTTGTCTCGCATCGCAGTTCTTTTAACGAAGTTGACTAGACAAGGTGAGAAATTTATATGGACTGCGGAATGTGAGAAGAGCTTCCAGGAGCTCAAGGAGAAACTTGTGACGGCGCCTGTTCTCACTATACCTTTGGGTACTGGTGGATTTATGATATACAGCGATGCCTCACACAAGGGGTTGGGATGTGTTCTTATGCATCATGGAAGAGTTGTAGCATACGCTTCGCGTCAACTTAAGGAGTATGAGCACAACTACCCAACCCATGATTTAGAGTTGGCTGCCGTGGTGTTCGCCTTAAAGATATGGCGACATTACCTTTATGGGGAACGTTGCAAAGTTTATACGGACCACAAGAGCCTAACATATTTCTTCACTCAGAAGGAATTAAATACGAGGCAACGTAGGTGGTTGGAGCTATTGAAAGATTATGACTGCAGTATCAACTACCACCCCGACAAGGCCAACGTAGTTGCAGATGCCCTTAGTCGAAAGTCTTCTTCTGGCATTCTTATGAGTATAAACACTCCCCAAAAATTTATTATTTTGGATATGGAAAAGCTAGGACTGGAGATGGTGAAAGATATGCAAGCAAGGCTGGGTAGCCTATTTCTTAGCCCGACAATATTGGACCAAATTAAAGCTGCTCAGGGCGAAGACATTGACCTCCAGAAGATCAAGATAGAGGTCTCAGAAGGGAAGCACCTCGACTTCATGGTTTCTGATGATGGATCCCTACGGTTTAGAGGAAGATTATGTGTGGCAGCTAAGAAGGGGCTACGAGACCTAATACTGAGGGAGGCACATAGGTCTATATACACAGTGCATCCAGGTAGTACCAAAATGTACCAAGACCTATGACGACACTATTGGTGGAGTGGGATGAAACGAGATGTGGCCAACTTTGTACCTCAATGCCTGACATGATAGCAGGTTAAGGCCGAGCATCAAAGGCTCTCGGGAGCACTTCAACCATTGCCAATTCCAGTTTGGCCATGGGATGAAATCAGCATGGATTTTGTAATGGGCTTTCCCAAAGCCCAGGGAGGACAAGATTCGGCATGGGTGATTGTCGACAGATTATCGAAGTCAGCCCATTTTATACCAATTCAGATGACCTACTCGATGAGTAAGTTGGCAGAGTTATACGTCAAGGAGATAGTCAGGTTGCATGGAGTTCCGTCCAAGATAATATCGGATAGGGACTCACGGTTTACATCAGCCTTTTGGAGGAGCGTGCAAAGGAACCTAGGAACATAATTGATTTACAACACTACCTTCCACCCTCAGACTGACAACCAGTCCGAGAGGACAATTCAGATTCTTGAGGATATGTTACGGGCATGTATCTTGGATTTAAGGAGAGTTGGATAAAATACTTGCCACTAGTTGAGTTTGCCTACAATAAAAGCCACCAGGAGAGCATTGACGCAGTGCCATATGAGTTTTTGTATGGACGCAAATGTAGAGTGCCCCTTTATTGGGATGAGGTTGGTGAGAAGAAGATGTTGGGCCCTGATTTAGTTCAGAATAGGCAAGAAAAGGTGGCTATCATAAAAAAATGGCTTGCTTTGGCTCAAGAGAGGCAGAAGAAATATGTCGATCGTAGAATAAAGGAGCTACACTTTGAAGTAGGAGACAAGGTGTTCCTACGGGTGGCTCCGATGAAGGGAGTTATGAGATTCGACAAGAAGGGCAAGTTAACCCCAAAATATATCGGCCCATTCGAGATTCTTGAAAGGATTGGAGCAGTAGCATATCGGCTTGCACTACCTCCACAGTTTTCAACCATGCATGATGTCTTCCATGTCTCAATACTTCGAAGATATGTGCATGACCCTACACATGTGTTGGATTATGCGCCTCTCCAGGTGCACAAGGATTTCTCATATGAGGAAGCGCCAGTCCGAATCTTGGATCGGGAGATTCGAGTACTTCGCAACAAAACAATCCCAATGATCAAGGTGTTGTGGAGCCACCACACGGAACAAGAGGTAACCTGGGAGCTGAAGGACGACATGAGGGATAAATATCCCACCCTTTTTCCTTGAGGTACGTTCAATCTCGAGGACGAGATTGTTTTTAGGGGGGAACTTTGTAATACCCGAATCCTACTACGTAGGTCCTTATGTCATTTATTAATTCCTTAAGTTAAATATTTTGAGATAAATATTTTTACTATTTTATTATTTTATTTTAAGATGTGTGTGCTTTTACTTTTATGTGGGTTATTAAAATAATTCAAGGACATGATTTTTAAGACCTTACAATATTTTCTCTCAAGCCCTCTAATTTTTTATCTATTCAAGAAATGGCCCAAGCTCTTTCTACCATTGGATGGATAGGTGAGGGAAATATCTCCCCACATTCAATCTCCACCGTTCATCTCCCTAGCTTATGGGATAAGCTTTTGACTAAAGCAAAAAGTCTCTCTCACCCATTGAATCCGTCGGCTTCCTAAGCAGCAACTAAATCCCTTTTCCCCTTGAATCCCTCGGCTTCCAAGCCAAGCAAGTAATTTTCCTTTTTCATTTCCTTCCACCCGTCGGTTCTATGGCAAACGAAGAGAGAAAAACTTCTCAAGCCTATCCAAGTGGAGTTCCTTCCTTCACACAAGACACCGAGACATTTTCCTCTAGCCTGCACGATTTCTCTCTTTTCTTCAAGCTGATTCCTTCAATTTCCTAAGCTTAAGATCCAACCGAAGTTCTTCAAGGAAAACGATTTTGTAAGTGAGTTTCTATGATTCCAGCTTCTAGATTGGGATCTTGGATCTATGGATTTAACCTAGGATTTTTTTTTTTTAAGAAATTTTCCTGCTTGTGTTCCAGCTTTGATTCTTCGGATTTCCTCTCTCTCTTCTCATTTGATGCTTGTTTCCGTAACTTGAAAGGGAGCCAAGTCAGGTGATGCTCTTATCCTTAAGATTTCTTGCGATTGAAATCATGCTAAGCAAACTCATGCCATGTATTTGGGGGTTTTCGAATTTTCTGTGCTAGCCGATTATTGTGTGGTAGTCTCTAGACTAATTTCTCATTTGTTCCTCTAATAGTTTTTCTAATTGTGTGGTAACCGAGTAGAGGAGTGATTGCTTTTATGAGTTATGCTCTGTTTTGTGTTCTAGGCGTGTGTTTTGCAAGGTATCTTGTTGTAGTCCTTGTATTTTCTTGAGGTTAAGCCATGTTTTAATTATGTTAAGTCTTGCCTTTATGTGTTAAATTAATGAAGTTAAGATTTATAATTTTAGACATACTTTCCTCAAGGTTATAGCCTAAGTAAGCCACTAAGAATTTTAGTTCAATTAGTAAGCTTGCTTTAGGAATTCTGAGTTGCCAAGTGATGTACCCATTATTTATGCTATGTTTTCAGAAAAATGTGATGTTTTTCTTAAGTTTCTACAACTCTAGTAGTGTTTAATTATGTACTTGAGATTTTGGTTAAGTGAGCGATGTTTAAGACCATGAATGTACTAAGACTTGCTAGCTGCCCATGCACTGCAGAATTTTCTGCACTATGTACTATTTTAGGGCTTAAACCAGCCCGTTTCATTTCCTTGTTCAGTTTCACCCTTTTGTTCAACCAAAGATAAATTTTAGTATGAAAAACCATAGAACAACAAGTGACAAAATCAACCCTCTTGTGAGAACTTTTGTTGGATTTGTTTTCCATATAATATTATAAAGTTATCAAATGCCCTCTTTTATGAAAGTTTCAGACTTGTAGGAATTCTTTGTTCCCTTCCACTCTTAAATAAATTCCTACCATCTATATATTCCTCACCTATAATTTCCATCTATTCTTCAAATGGAAAGTGATGGCTTTTAAAGGGGGACAACAAGCAAGTTATGTACTTTCATGAGTTTCTTTAAAATGTTTGGAATAAGGATATTAATGTTTGGCTTAGCGTCATGTATGGTGGGTAGCTAAATGGGTTAAGGAAACACTTCAATTCCAATTTGGAATTTAAGTGAGCGTGTAAGGGTGTCGGATAGTAAAGCTTAAAGTGAGATGAATATTAATGCGTTTATCCCATTTCATTGAATAGGAGTTTATTTTCAAGACTCAAGGAACCTACTAGTAAAGCATCAAGGTAAGTAGCTATAACTGTAACGCCCCGTCCCCGAGGGTCTGGAGAGTTAACTCATGTCACTTAAAAATCATTTTTCTTCCACATAGTACATACTCTAATTTTTCTCTATCGTACAAAATACTCATATATTTACATCACTTACTCCATAATAACTATTCTAAGACAATACAAAGTCTTAATATAAACATCAATCTCCCAACAAATCACAACATCAGAACACAGCAAGCTTACTGAATGAAAATTTTCAATACCCATATAAACCTTCTATGCTTAAACCATTATTCTTAACTCTTCTCACCCATGCTCCATATCCTTGATCCTCAAATGAAATATTCAAATCATCTGAAAAAGATGGTGGAGATAAGGGGTGAGTTATCAACAACTCAGTAAGCCGAGAGCATATACTATTTACATGAGCCTTTTCAGAAAGTTCAGTATGCAGAAACAAAAACATTTTATTTTTTTATATGCAGATCTCATAAAATCGTATTATCGGAAAATCAGAGTGACTTTTCAATCTTTTCATACTCAAAATCAACAATTAATATTTAAGGATCCATTTCACATTCAGAAACGCTTTGGCATAACATAACTGAACATCTTTATCTTATCATATCATATCATATACCATGTTTAACCCCAGTGGTAGGGTTGTGCTATCCCCGGTGGCCAAACCAGGCAATATCATATGGTGAACTTCTCCTTTTTCAATCTCGGAGCCCCGAGTGTGCACACAGGAAAGAACACGTAAAAAGACCACTTTGTTTCCAAAGTGGGTGCACTCATATCATATCATGGTGGTACCAACCATATCACGTGAACAATATCATCATATCAGAACCATATTCAGAACATATAAGTATGCCAAAATTTTATCATATCCATATAATATCAAAACACGTGCGAAACATATTCATATCATTTCTATTGGATCAAAAACAGATCCAAATCATTTCATATCACATGCATAAAAATTTCAATGATATCATATTCGCTCTTTTGCATATTTCATAAACATGTCAAATATTGCTCATGTCTACACATTTCATGTCAAAACCATTTCTTTTCTCTTTCATACGTATCTCATGAGGGAATGCAAAACATATACTGATGTTGTTTTTCACTTTTTCTTTTTAAAACAACATGCACATTTTTACAAACCGACCTCAGTTCATTTATTTTTATGCAAATCTAGCATAGGAACCCCGCTTACCTGGACGACTTAAATTTTCCAAAATTTTCCTAAAAAATGTCGAGCCGACTATAGATCGTCACCTATAAAAATAATGACGTAATTTTCGTAAGTTTCCAATCAATCACGTATTTCGATATTTAAGCCTAAACTTAAGAAATAACCTATTTTAATTCCTCAAAACTTAAAACTCTCGTAATTCTAAAAATATGTCATCACTTTCTAAAATCATCAATATCTGCCACAACCCACGTCTTACACGAAACACCAATATTTAAACCCGAATAGCCAACAAATCTCATAGTCTAAACCAATCATACTAACAACTCCATCACCCAATCCAATCAACCCCGTTACTCCTCGGACTCATTCCGGCAAAACCAATCAGCAATTAAATACAGTGTAATGTGCTAGTGCAAAAATACATTAAATTCACGAGAATTCTTAGGAAAATACTTACAGTACTATATAATAATTTCTGGAGGATCACGGAGGCGCAAGAAGTGGAAAAACGGCTGCAGAACAGTGCAAAATACACTGTGGCCGTGGGTCACAGTTACCCACTTTTCAACGAGTGAAAATGAAGACCAAAGATTGATAGGGTAGGGCCTAGGGATGTCGATGAAACTAGTGATGGTGGTGGTTGGCCATGGGTGGCGGCGCAAAGGGTGGTTGAAGTGCAAAAATACCTAAAACGAAAATGGAGTTGGATGTTCTTCACCGGTGACGAATCGGAGGTGGGGTTGGGTCCAATGGGTTGCTTGGAGGTCAAGGATGATGTGGTGAAGAAATGGCGGCCAATGGTGGTGCGACGGCGGCGCTGGAGTGAAGAGAAGGTCGCGGCTTCGTGTGGCGTGTGGAGGCTAACGGCAGCGCCGGGGAGGCTGAGATCGGAGGGGGAAGGTCGTCGGTGGGTGGGGGAGCTGCTGGGCTGGGCGGTGCAAGTCAGGCGGAGTGGTGGCGGTGGGCTGGGCGGACGAAAAAAAATGCACGAGAGAGAGGGAGGGGCTGGGTCGCGCGGGAGGGGAAAGAAGAAGAAGAAAGAAAAGAAAGGAAGAAAAGAAAAAGGAAGGAAAATGAAAAGAGGAAAGAGAAAATATAGGGAAAGAAATGAGGTCCAATCCTTATAACTTGGGTCACAAAAATGATCCAACGGAAACGATTTTAAAACAGCAAGTGAAATAAAATAATTCAAACCCAGTGATTAAAATGAAAATAAATAATTAAACCCAACAACAAGTTAATTTAATTCGAGAAGAAATTTAAACACATAACAATAATTAATTTAAAGAAAGCACTTCAAAAAAATAATTTTCGTAAACTAAAAATCATAAAAATAGCCTAATTAAAAATCCAATAATTTTAAAACAAGAGAATAAATTCTAAATCAATAAAAATAATTCCTTCATTAAAATACACTAAAATACGGGGTGTTACAATAACTATGCTCCTTACACAAAGTTCTCTTATGAAATAATGTCTCTCTCATTTCAAATGTTCTTCTAAAGAAAGAATAAAAGTATATATTATGTACAAACCCTTCTTGGTAGCCCTTGTTAAGCACCCTATTGATTATAATTGTGTGTATGTGTATAAGATAATGCATCATGAGATTTTCATACATGCTCTCTTTCAAATAACTATGTCTTACTTATATGTAGCATGACATGAAATGCTCTTTTTCAAGAAACGCATATGCATTTGGACTAAGGAAAGATAATGAAAATGTTGACTGCAAAGAAAGGAAAGAAATTACATGAAAGTTAAGTTATGAAGCTACGTAACGGTCATATGAATGAAAAAGGGTACCAAAGGAATGGGCAGATTGCAATGCCAGGTAAGCAGTACTGGTAGTGCACCCAGTGCTGCCCCCCATGAAAGAGATTCCCAACCTGTGACCACGGGCGGGATCCAGGTCCAAAAGATCGCTAACCCCAACACACGGGGCGTAACTGTGTGTACTACTCCAAGAAAGTTAAACATGAAAGTAAAGTTATTTCTTAAAATGTTTATGCATGAAAGTATAGTTATTTCTTAAAATGTTATGGTTGAATATATGGTCTATGCCTTAAACTGTTTATGCATGAAGCCATTGTCAAGAATTAACAAATGTCTATGTATGCATGTTTTCAAATGAAAAGCTTATGTGATTAATAAGTTAACAGCATGGTGTACTGCTTACTGAGTATTAGACTCACTTTGTGTTTATGTTTTAAACGAGAGGCAGTGGAGCCAGGCACTACCGAGGAGGGAGGGGCGGATGCTTAGTGTTCCCCTATCGGTTCGACCTTTTGCTTTTATGGTTTTTATGCTTTGGGATGGGTCCCGTGTTGGGACGTTTTGTTGGATTTACTTTAATACAATATATCTTTTGGGAATGATGTAAATACTATGGTGGGGCGATGGTAATGGTGTAACTTCTATGGTAGGGTGATGGTAACCCCTCATACGATGGCTTAACACCTTTTGTATGTATTGTAGGGACTGAGTCCCCTCTTATTTAGAACTAGTTCTGTTTTGATGAATGGATGATGGACTCCAAGAGTCCTTTATGTAATATGTGAACAGATTGTCTATCTGGTGTTTCCTTTTTAAACTAGAAGTGCAAGGTACATGCATGACATATTCACGCATATCCCTTATCACCTTCGTAGAGAAAAAAATATATATATATATATATATATATGTATAGTACTAATAATAATAATAATAAGGAAAGAACAGGTAAAGGGTCACAGCTCATCCTTGGTTAGGGCGGGGTTGTGACAGATCACAAATCAACTAATTTCAAAACCTCATGAAGTTTACTCTCAACCCATTATACTACTAAGTGCCAACTTCAGTTGCACACTCGGATAAATTCACCAAAATGCCTAAGGCCAGGATCTCATGAATGTATCACTGTTGTGTCTAATCTATTTCAACACCTACCAAGGCAACTCTTACCAAGTTTTGAAATAAAGACTACACACTCACATGAATTTCTATATGGTGTCTTTTATCCTTAGTCGTAATCAATGCACATTCTCCTCAACCCAACCTTTCATCTTCTAAGGTATGAAACTTAGCATAATTTGTTGAAATGAAAGAATGAGTAAAGTAACTATGATCACATCATTGTTTTCCTCAGCCCCTCCTGGCGTCGGTGCATAAACTCATGCAAGTGCAGTGTTAGACTGATTACTATCTCGAATCGTCAGATTAGTCCTCCGAGGTAGTTGATTGCTTGTTCCACTGTTACCCAGCTGCAATGGGCAATCTTTGGTGTAGTGGCCTGACTTGTTGCATCAGAAGCACAATCTAGGCTCTTTCCTGCACTCTCCAAGATGTACTTGGTTGCATGTTTTGCACTGATAATTTTGTTGGTTGCTCTGGACTTCTCTCTAACCGAAGCTACTGCCTTCATTCGTCTTTTTCCACGGGCCATGATCCATGCTAGGATAAAATCCCAATGGCATAGTCCTCTTCCTCTGATCTTGAAGCTCAACGCTTCTTTTGAAGCTTTGCTCAATTATAGTGGCCTTATCCACTAACTCTGAGAAATTTTGAATTTGAAGAGCCACCACTCGTTCATATATCTTGTGGTTCAACCCCTCCTCAAACTTTAGGATTTTTTTCTCCTCATCAAGGACCAAATATGAGGTAAAGCGCGACAGTTCTACAAACTGAGCAACGTAATGGTGTACAATCATGGTCCTCTGCACTAAGTTGGCAAATTCCCTAGCCCTAGTATCTCGGACCAATCTTGGGAAGAAATACTCAAAGAAAATTTGTTTGAAGTGAGGCCAGTTAATGACTCCCCTCCCATCAGCTTCCCTGATGGTTGTCTTTGAGATACACCATCTCTTAGCCTCCTTTGTCAACTTGAAGGCAGAGTACAATACCTTCTGTTTGTTTGTGCAACTTTGGACGCAAAGTATTTTTTCTATGTCATGGATCCAATCCTCTGCCAAGGTCGGGTCATCCCGTCCATCAAAAGTGGAAGGGTGTATCTGATTAAACTACTGCACAATGCAATCGCCTTCATCATTAGTTGTGTTCAAGTCCGCAAGGTTTTGAAGGGGGTACTCATAAAATTTAGATGTAAATGTTACTACAAAACAATATAAATATAACAAATCAACATTCCATGTTCTACCCTTTCTTACCCATATAAATCACAGCGCTTGATCAAAGCCTCCAAACTAAGATTCATAGAATCTGAAACCTCCAATCCTATCCAAATTCCTTCTTACAATCATTAGTCAAAACCCTCACATCTTGTTAAACTTATGTATGTTTTCAAAATCTAATCCTCTGCTCTTTTTTATTAAAAATAATTCATACAGTCTGCAGAACCTCAACCTAGGATTTGATCAAACCTATGTACGTCTCCGGAATTTGAAAATTATTTTGTAAAATCCTTAGAAGTTCGAAACTTCATATTTGACCAACTCATATTAAAGTTTACTGAATTTAAAACCTATCGATTTAGCTTATATAAGCCTCCAAAATCTAAATCTTCAATCTTATCAAAATCATTTTGTAAAGTCTACAGAATGAGCCTAAAAATCTAAAACCTCAAAAATCATGAAATCAGTTCTTAAAATCTGCAAAAGCTAAAACCTTAAATTTCATATGACACATTTCCTAAAGCCTGCAGATTCTAAAACCTTAAATACATATTATTTCTTAAACAACGCGGAATTCTAAACATCAAATCTAAAAATTATTTCCTAAAGTCCTCATACATCCAATTGTAACACCCCGTACCTGGAGGGTCAAGGAGTTACTTCCTGTCATCTAGAAAATTATCTCCCACATTATAAATATAATTTCCAAGAACTCCATAAGCATAAATTCATCTATTTCCACCAAATATACATATATATATATATATATATATATATATATATATATATATACAGGGTCATAAATGAAATAATCCAACAAATAAATCAACAACTCCTCAAAGTCTTAATAAAAGTGTCAACATCCCAATAAACCAAATCAACAGAATAAATCAAATCCATTGAAAAATAGTCTCCCTTAGTACTTATCCCCTACACAAAACAATCTTGTCCACGCTTCTTATTTTAAAACTCAGCTGAAACATTCGAATCATCTAAAAATATTGTAGAGATATGGTGTGAGTCATCGACAACTCAATAAGTAGCGAACATATACCAGCATGTAAACATGAGTCATTTACATAAATGCAAAATAAAAAATATAATATTTACAGAATCCAGAACCAACATGATATCAAAAATATCAGAGCGACAGTTTAGAAATATTCATATTCAAAAATCCTTTGGCATAACATAACTGAACATTATCATAACAGAACAAAGGCATCATATCATAATAGAGACCATGTTCAACACCCGTGATAGGGTTGGATTATCCCCGGTGGCCAAACTAGATAGGAACAAAAGTGAATCTTCATCTTATCATTCTCGGAGCCCTGGGTGTGCACACAGGAAAGACCACACAGAAAAATCATTTTGTTTCCAAAGTCAGTGTGCTTAGAAACAGAAATGTTGGTACCAACACCATAACATAATCAAAATTAGAGAAGTCAAATCGGAAACAGAAATATAATCAAAAGCAAAATTAGAATGTCATGCCAGAGGCTTTTCAAATGTAACAATTCATATCGGAATTAAAGTGCTGAAAAGATATAGATGACATAATCATATACAAAATTTCATATTTCACATTCGCTCTTTTTACATTATTGAGAAACAAAATGTCAAAAATTTGCTCATATCTATACCAATCATGACAAAAAATCTATCACTTTTCTTATTCAGATACAATGAGTAATGCAGAACAAAATGACCAAGGTTGTTTTTAATGTTCCATAACAAAAGCATGCACATTTTTTTTCACAAAATCAACCTTAGTGCATTCTTTTTATCCAAAGTGTAAAAAAGGAGCACCGCTTATTTGGACTTTTTAACTTCTATAAATTTTCTCATAACAGTGTCAAGCGAATAGCTAACTTGCATTAATTTTCAATCATGCGTAACTCTCTAATTAAGCACGTACTTTACAATTAAAAACCTGAACCCAAATATCCTAAACCTAAAAAATTCTCTTTTCAGCCAAACCCACTACAAAATCTTATAGTGGTGTTCTGTCACAATTAAAATCCGTCCAACTTATAAATCTAACGCATCAGAAAATCGGCCTGATTAAGATATTTTATTTTATTTTATTATTTTTTTAAAATCATATAGCCCAAGCCCAACTTAAAAAACATGCTTGACTTAATAATTTCTTAACAAAATATCCAACTCAAATACAAGTCCAATTTATATCAAGCCCAGCCCAATTTAAAACAAAACAGCCCAACTTAAAATACTAAAGCAGTTTTTGAAATAAGAACAAGCCCATGCGAAAGTTTTTTTTTTTTTTTTTGAAATAAAACCTCCTCAATTCATTGAAATATCATTGACTACATTGCAAAAATCTCTCAGTAAACAATCCGAGATACAAACTGGTATATCTTCTAGCCATATCTTTTCTATTCCTATCTGTAATGCTTCTTTAGCAAGAGTATGTGCTACTATATTTGTATTTCTATTTGCAAACTTCACTGACCAGTTAGGCCACTCCTTCAACTGAACCTTCAAGTCTTCAATAATGCTGCCAAAATAAGATAAGTCTTCAATCTAGCTATTTACTGGATTAACAACAACCTGAGCATCTCCCTCCATTATCACTTTGTTAAACCTTAGATCCTCGCATAACTCCATGGCTTTCCTTAGTGCCCATCCGTCAGCTATAGCAGGTTGTTCCACAAAACCTTTCAAATCACTACAAGCTGCCATCACCTGCCCCCTATCATTCCTGATTACCACCCCTAAACCCACCTTTCTTGACTTCAAATCCAAGGCTGCATCCCAATTGGCCTTAAGACAATCCACACTAGGTGGATTCCAACTTTGAACCCCAATGGTTTGCTGTTTCTTTTCTGTCATCTTCAAGTTTGATGTCTGATACTCTTCCAAGCTGTCTCTGGCTACACTAATCAAATAGTTATGACTTAGAAATTTTCTTTCAAAAACAAAAGTATTCCTCCGAAGCCATAACCCTCTCATAACTACTGCAATTTCCTCCATATCAAAGTGTGAGAGCTTCTCTGCCATCACTTCCAGCAAACCAATTAGATCCCCTTCTCCCACTCTCCATTTCTGAGCTGATTTGACAGATTTTGACCAGACATCATTTGCAGCAGGACATTGCCAAAGTACATGTAGGACTGTTTCTTCCTCTTGCAAACAGATAGGGCATCTAGCATCTTCAACAATCCTCTTAGACATCAGATTTTTCCTGCTAGCTAAGAGATTATTCCCTGCCTTCCATAGGGAATTTTTTGTTACGCCAGGAATATTCAGGCCCCATATCCTCTTCCAAAACTTTCCCAGTCCATTATGCTCTGAGGGTTCACCTGTTGAGTCTCTTGATCTTGATTCCTCCAAGTAGTAGGCAGACTTGACACTAAAAATGCCTATCTTTGAAGGTCCCCAAATCAGTCTATCATCCACAGTCCTCTTACTTAAAGGGATGCTACTTATCAGGTCAGCCTCTTCCTTAGAAAAGATTGATTTTATAAGACCCTCATTCCATTCATTCCTCTCCTCAATCATTAGATCCTTAACCTTAACATAAGTGTTCAGAAAAGGATTAGGAGTTTGGACTCTAAAAGAAGATGGTGTTGGCAACCACCTTTGACCCCATATTTTAATCTTTTGGCCATCCCCCACCCTCCATCTTAGTCCTTCCTTAAGTAGGTCCAGAGAACTCCATATACTTCTCCATATATAAGATGGAGCTCTGCCTAACTTTGCTTCCAGCAGAGAAGAATTTCTAAAATATTTTTCTTTAAAAATAGTGGCAACCATAGTAGAGGGGTTATGAAGTATTCTCCATGCTTGCTTAGCCAATAGTGCTGTATTGAAACTGGCAAGATTTCTAAATCCCAAGCCTCCAGACCCTTTTGACTGGCTCATTCTCTCCCAACTTCTCCACAGTATACCACTGGAATTCTTCTGATCTTTCCACCAAAACCTGGACAGCATTACATTAATCTCTTTGCACGGCCCTTTTAGCAACATGAAGAAACTCATCGTGTAAGAGGGAATTGCTTGTAGAACAGCTTTGATCATTACTTCTTTTCCTACCCTCGAAAGAAAAAAGTTCTTCCAATTGCTTATCTTTTGCCAAAATCTTTCTTTTAAACTTCTAAATGTGTTATATTTTGATTTACCTACCATAGTAGGTAGACCCAAATACTTATCATAGCTTCCTTGCATAAGAGCTCCACCTTCCAATAGAATCTTCCTTCTATCTTCCAAAGGAGTATTAGAACTGAAAAACACTATTGTCTTATCCTTATTTAGACATTGACCCGAGGTCTTATCCAACATCTTCCTCCATTCTTCCACACAGGCTCTTCCAAATAGGATACAATCATCTGCAAAGAGCAGATGATTTACCCTTAATTCGTGCCTCACTACTGAGACTCCTTTTGTATTCCCCCTAAGATCTGAATTGTTGAATAAGGAACTCAAGCCCTCTACACATAAAATGAATAGATAAAGGGATAGGGGATCCCCTTGTCTAAGACCCCTTGAGGGAAATAAAACATCTCCTGGTGTGCCATTTATTAACAAAAAAAAAGACACTGAGCTAATGCACTTCAAAATTAAGTCTACCCACTCATCACAGAACCCAAGCCTTTTCAAAACAACATTCACATAAGGCCACTCAATCCTATCGTAGGCTTTGGACATATCCAACTTGATAGCCATATTGCCTGCTTTACCCTTCTTCCTCACCTTCATCGAATGTAAAACCTCATAAGCCACCATAACATTATCATTTATGATCCTACCAGGAATAAAGGCACTTTGATTGGCTGAAATTGTTACTGATAGCACTTCTTTGAGTCTGTTTGCTATCACTTTGGAAGCCAAAGGCTAATAGGCCTATATTCAGTAACCAACTTAGGTTCCTTAGTCTTGGGAATCAAAGCAATAAACGTATGATTAACTGAAGAGAAAGGGATTTTACCATTCAGCAAATCTAATATTGTCCAACACACCTTATCCCCCACTGTTTCCCAATGATTTTGGTAAAAACAAGCACCAAAACCATCAGGGCCTGGTGATTTCAAAGGAACCATACTTTTAATAACCTCTTCTATCTCCAACCTGCTAAAAGGTCTTCTTAATTTATCATTCATCTCACTTGTCACCCGAGGTGCTATATGCTGAAGACATTCCTCCATAGCAGCTGTGTTAGGACTTGAGGTAGAGAATAACCTCTCAAAATAAGATCTGAAAGCTTCATCAACTTCCACCTGACCCCTGAAAACTCTACCTTGATCATCCCTCACTTGACTGATGCTATTCTTCCTTCTTCTCTGGTTTGCACAAGCATGAAAAAACTTTGTATTCCTGTCACCCGAGGCATACCAGTTCCTTTTGGCCCTTTGCTTCCACTTCAGGTCCTCCTTCTCAAGCAAAATCCCAACCTCTCTGCACCCTTTTAATCTCTGCTGAGTTGTGCCTCCCCTCATCATCTTGTAGCTTCTTAAGGTATTCAGTTTTCCCTTTAATATCTTTCACACTGTTCACTCTGTTCTGGTTATTACACATCCCAAGTGCCTTACTACAATTTTCCAACAATTTTGTGAGATTCATAGTCTGTTCACTCCTTTCCACCCTTCTTTCCCACTCTCTTCTAATAACTTCTTCACATTCTTCATCTTTGGCCCAACCAGCTTCATATCTAAATACTTTCTTGCCTCTCCAGATTTTTCTACCTTTCTTATACACTATCAGTAGCAAAGGCCTATGTTCTGAGCATCTTCCTACCAAAACCTCCACCCAGTAATCTTTATGCAATTGTGCCCAACTTGGATTGGCCACTGCCCTATCCAACCTTTCTTTAGTAAAAGTGACATCCCCATGTTTATTGCTCCATGTGAACTTGTTCCCTCTCCATCCAAGGTCAGAAAGATTCCTTTTCTCCAAGGCCAACATAAATCTCTTCATTAGCTTTTCCAGTCTTGGATTTCCACCCACCTTCTCATCATTGGTTGCAATTTCATTAAAGTCACCAATTACACACCACCCTTGATTCACCTTAGGTTTTAAGGACTCAAAAATATCCTAGGCTTTAGCCCTCTTAACAGTTTCTGGTTGCCCATAAAAACCTATAAGAATCCAACTATCCTTATCTTCTTCCTCTAAAATCTTCACATTTATATGCCTTTGTGTGTAATTAATAACTTCAACTTTAACCACATTGTTCCATAATAAGGCTAAACCACCCCTTCTCCCTACCGACTCCACAACAAAACACCCTTCACATTTTAATTTTTTCTTCAAATAGTCAAATATTTCTGCTTTTAGTTTAGTCGCCATCAAAAAGACTAAATCAGGTCTCTTATCCTCCACCAAATGGTAAAGGTCCTAAACTGTCCGAGGGTTCCCAAGCCCTCGGCAGTTCCAAGCCCTCCATCAACTCTTGGTGAAATTCCATCCCTCTTCTTTCATTATCAACTTTGCCTTTCTTATACTTCCCACTCTCCCCTTCTCCTTCTTCTACCTCATCTTTTAATCTTTTCCTAGACAACAAGTCATCCTTCTTACCAACTACCTGCTTCTTTTCTCGAGCTTTCCTCTTCCACCCTCCCCTTGTCAAAGGTTTCCCAGCCAAAGGTTCTGGTCCACCCCCAACCCACACAACTTTAGGCCCCTACTCCTTCTCCCTCTCTATCACTTAAGTGTCTTTTACAACTTCCACCTCTTCCCATACACTACCCTCTCCCCCAACTCCTGCAAAATTATACCCTTCTCCCATCTCAGGTAACATGCCCCCACTAACTTCCTCTCCTCTATCTTTATTATGTCCCTTCCCATTCCCTTCATCTCCCACATTTGTATGAGCACTACTATTCCCCTTCCTTCTGTCAAAGAGACCCTCTCTATCCTTCCCTCTAAACCCTGATTTAGCCTCAACCCTCAGCCTTCAGCCACGACCCATATTGCTCCTTTCCTTCCCCTTTCCCTCCACACCCAAAGCTACCATGAACCATACATCCACAAGCAAGACAAATTCTAGGCAATTTTTCGTACTTGGAATCCACATTTTTTCGCCTTTTACATTTATAAATCTACCTCGAGCCAAAGGTTTGTGGATATCTAACCTGATTTGAACCCGCAGGAATCTACCACATCCACTACCATCTGAGTTCACTTCAACTTCCTCCACCTTGCCAATAGTCTTCCCTATCTTCCTCCCATGGTCCTCATTCATACAGCCAAGAGGCATATCATGCATTTGGACCTCAAAGCTCTCTTGCTCAAACTTCAGGCTCTGTGGTGGTGTAAATTCCTTGAACATCTTCAATACAAGCAGATGAGAATCAAATAACCACGGTCTCCCACTCCATACCCTTTGCTTATCTACATGGTTTGCAAAAGTAAGGGTGAACAAGTTATTCCCCACCTCAATAAATTTTGTTGGTTTACTGATTCTCCAAATTTTCATCATTGTTGTTTCTAGAACTTCCCTCCTAATACTACGCTCCACACAGACCTTACCAACCAAGCTACACTCCCCTTTATATTGGATTTCCTCTGTAACCGATTCATCAATGGCTATTTCTACCCCTTCCTCCTCCGTCAAACAGAATCTCTCCCATTTCTCCTCTACCTCATTCATTCTTTGCCACCCTATTTCTCCTCCGATACGATTCTACCAGGAATCCCTTGAAATTTTCCGTTCTACCACCACATTTCTAGGTACCAGCAATGTCCCCATACCTTTCCTCCTGCTACGACCACCGTGATCACCGTACCATCCCCTGCACCCCAGCTAAGTACCACCTGCTTCCCACTACAAAACCGTTAGGAACTCTACATGGTCCCCCCTATGCTTCACCTCATGCTCCCTCCTGAGAGTAGAGAGAAGAATTTTCGTATTTCTTCAGTGCCTATGCATCTTTACAAACCTCTTTACATTGAAGCCCATGTGAAAGTTAAGCCCAGCTGAAGCAATCATGCCTAGTCCATGTAAATGAGACAAGCTTAAAACATATAATCTGCCATATTCACTTAAGGGCACAAGCGTAATTATACTTAAACAATTCTTCAAACAATTCTTCAAGATGCTTCACGAAACACTACAGAGCAAAGGATTTAAAATGGCATTTGTGTAATAAATCTAAAGCTGTAGGTGTACTATGGGAAAACTAAAGATAAGAACCACTCTGCTGATGAATAACGAGATGCTCACTTGTTACTTGCACAAAGGGACCGTGTGATAAGTGATAACTCATCGAGAGAGACGTGGAGAGCAGAGAAATGGTGGCTGGGCTAAGGTCCTAGGTGGTGAGCACGACGGCAGAGCATGAGAGAGAGAGAGAGAGAGAGAGAGAGTGCTTAAACGGTGGCTACCGTGGGGCTGTCGGCTTGGGAGGCATTTTCTATAGAGTTCCCGACGTGAAGCGGTGGTTGGAACCGATAGCTTGGGAAGGAATTTCCTGCTCTGTTTTGAGTGGGTTAAAAAAAAAAAAAAACAGAGGCGGTTTGATTTATAGTGGGTGGTGCAAGGAGGTGGTGCGCGATGGTGCTTTGGGATTACGGTTAGGCTATTCCAACGAAGGTGGTGCTTCTCATGCCTGCAGACGCTGGTCTGTGTTGTTTGCAATATCTTCAACAACAACAGCTTGATGTTGCGGGATGGGGGGGGGGCGGCGCAGAGATGTTGGTACTAACGTAATAACATAACACTTTACAGCCATGGTAAGGTTTGAACAGATGCAGAAACACAATGTTATGCCATAGGATTTTCAAATACAATACAATAATTGAACAGTGTGCTGAAATAGATAATTTCACATTAAATACACTTAAGCCGAATTCACCAATGACCCGAATTTAGCAAGACCCATCCACCCTAATCTATTTCTTCTGAGTACCTTAACTAATTAGCTCAAAGGTAACACTAACCATTGTACAACCCAAATCCTCTCCTTTTCAAAAATAGTCAAGTTAATATAAATTCACAAAAATCAACCTTATTTTACACGTAAAACCTTACCTCTTCAAAATCTCAAGTTGACCACAAAATCATGCCTAATATACTCCACTCCAACAGAACTCTATCTCCACATATTGAACTCACAGTTATTCTCCACACACACGGTTCCACCAGATAAAAAGGAAGCACAGTAATATTGCACGTTGTACATTCTGTTAGAGTTGTTTTCATAATTTGTTATTCTTTTAGCTCATTCTGTAATCTATAAATAGCAGCACACGTCGTGCATGTACAGAATAATCAAGGGAATATATTTCTGTTACTCTCATTTTGCGCCTCTGGTTCATCTTCTTCCCGAGTCACTGTTAATATGGTATCAAGAGCATGACAACTCCAACCTCTGATACAGACTCAGATTCAGAAACATCAGCAAGCACAAATTCAAGTATGTCAAACACAGCATCAAATATGCTCACCAATCCCAACACCAACCCCCATCACCCGGCCAGTCCTTATTTCATCCAACCAGGAGAAGGAGCTTCTTCTCCTCTTGTTCCCGATCTCCTAACCACCGAAAATTATGTCACCTGGGCTAGAACTATGCGGCGAGCTCTAAACATCAAAAACAAACTAGGATTCATCAATGGCACAATAGTTAAGCCTACAAGCAATTCTGATCCTTTCTATGCGCCGTGGGAACGATGTAACGACATGATAATTGCCTGGATCCAGCACTCTGTTGGTTCAAAACATCGCTCAAGCATTGCTCATGCAGACACAGCTACTCACGTATGGAATGATCTACGTGAGAGGTTCTCCATCCAAAATGCTCCTCGCATTTTCCAGCTATCCAAATCCATTTCTTCTCTTATACAGGAGGATGATTCTGTAAGCCAATATTACAACAAACTCAGGTGTTTTTGGGATGAGTTGGAAATCTATGAGCCCATGCCGATATGTACATGCGGTTCTGTGAAGACATTACTGGAATACACACACAGGAACAAAGTCATGCAGTTTCTCATGGGTCTCAACGACTCATTTGATTCAATCCGAGCTCAAATACTACTTCACGATCCACTTCCTACATTAAATCGTGTTCTCTCAATGGTACAACAGGAGGAGCGACGTTGGCAGCTTCACTCTTCCTCCACCCCACTTTCTATGGTTATCAGAGGACCAGATCATCGCACCACGACACCATCTCGCAAGGATTGAATACATTGCTCACATTGCAACATCCCTGGACACTCTTTGGAACGTTGTTTCAAAGCCAACCCCAATCTTCCTGTGTGCTCTCACTGCCGCATACCAGGGCATACCAAAGAGAAATGTTACAAACTCCATGGCTTTCCTCCTGGCCATAAAAATGCCTCAAAATTTAAATCATATGCTAATCAGTCTACTCTTGAACAGGAGCAAATCAACAATGGACCGCTTATCACTCAGGAGCAGTATAGTCAACTAATTGCTTTGCTTCACTCTTGTAACAGCCCGCTAGAAATTCATTGGTAGAATTTCTATTGACTTTAGGAATCTCGTAAAAACCCCATAAGTTTTTACGAATCGACCAATTGCATAGGTTTTAGTCTGTCAACATAGTCAGTGTTATCACTCACTATGGTGCTAGAAATATGAGTTTTATTTATTTGAGGTGGTTAGAAGTGTCAGAATGCATTATGGTCTACGCCATTAGACTTAGTGGATTATTTAGAATTTTATGGCGCAATAGCTTATTTTCATAATTCCGGACGAAACGTCTGTTGAAAATTGTGAAATTATTTTTAGGGGCACTTCGAGGTTGAATTTCTGTAAAAGATTTTCACTGTAGGTTAATATGAATATTTAGAAATTTTTAGTGTTAAGTTTATGATTCACTTTTTTTAAATGAATAGTAACCTCGATAAGCCATCAATTGCAGTGTTTCAAAATCACAGTGTGGAATGTCCAAATTAGATTAGAGAAATTTTATTTGGACACTTGGCAAGATCTTAGCCACACTTAGTGAATAATATTAGACACTTGGCACCATAAGGAGCGTTTGATGGATTTGAAGGAATCAAGCTGTGAAATCATGCCACTTAAGCAAAACTTTGTTTCATCTGCTCAACCAAATTGTGTCAGATCAAAGAGGGCTTCAATCCTAGTAAAACCTTAAATGGTGGGAGTCCAATTGAAAGCCCAAAAACATGGTTGAAATCGAAACCCTAAACGGTTTCCCCAAAACCCTAATGTTGGCCTCTAAACCTTTTCTAATCCGATTTCTAGCATTGTGTTTAATCACTTGATTAAATCACTTCCACATGCTATTAATCCTTCAAATTTGTGTTAAAACATCATTATCCAACCTTGTTAACCTTGAGAAATTGATTGGACCAAGTGACATTGGATTTGGGCTTGATAGCAACCCAAACCCTCTTTAAACCCTAAAATTTAGGCCCATTCGGTTTAGGCCCATTAAGGCCCACGAATTTGGTCACCATAGGATTGCTTCATGGCTAAGTTTTGTACCCCCACTTGGCTGGCCAGATCTTTACAAGAAGGGCCTATAAGGTTCTTGAAAGACAAAGCTAAAGGGCCACCTCACTCTTTCACTCTCACACTCCACCTTGAGAAAAGATCTTGGTCTGATTTTTATGAGAAGAAAAGGCCAACACTCAACCATTCCTTCAGTCCTATCACTTTACATAGCTTGTGTAAGAAGCTCTCCAGTCCACTTCCCACGAAAAGCAACTCTCCTTTACACTTTTCCTTCATAAACCACAAAAGACACTCTCGGACAGTTTTTCTTACCTCTTTTGAACGCCCGTTTCGAAGCTTTTGTAAGTGTTTTCTCGCAAAGTATCCTGCATGAAAGTTGTTTCTTTTGGAGTCTAGTTTATGTAGATATCTTATTCGTTCCATTTTGAGATCATTTGATTGGTAAAAAGTTGTTTATACCCCACAAAGGTCATTCTGGGCGATAAACTGGAGAGTGTGTTATATTTTTGAGTTTTTGACCAAGCTAATGAATAGATCTTGGTCCGAAATTTTTATGGAGTACTGTTAACATGTGTATATGATTATTGGTTGAAGATTTTTTGCATGATTAAAAGTTTGGGTGAAATGTTTTCTTAGGTCTAGAAACTTAGAAACTGGAAGAGGCAAAACAATTTCTGTTTTGAGAAAGTTTAAATCTTTTATGGTTTAATCTTATTCCAATGGCTTTGATATTTTTATTGGAAGATCCTAAGCCTCTTATATACATGTTAAAATGTTATTTTGAAGATATTTTATGTTAGTTTCGAAGATATGAAATTTTATGCAATGAGGTATTCAGTTAGGCCAAAGTGATGATGTTCTTGGCTAAATTTATGTTTTGGTTGATTTTAACCATGTGATCTTGAGTTTGATGCTTGGATCTGTTTTAGAACATATTTTTAAACCATGTGATGTTTTGGTTTGAAGATCACATCGTTATAAGTCATGGATCAAGAGGTTGATCAAAACAAGTTAGAAACAAAATTCTGTTTTGAACTTAGAAGAAAAACCAAAAAGTTCAAGTATGGTTTTAGTGATTTTGATGACTTTTGTTCATGATTCAAAACATGATTATTCTTATGAATATTTTATGAGTATAGTAGAAGAAAAATTTTGGTTTAATCATGAGTTTTGAAATTTGAAAGAATTACAACAAAATCAAGGGAAATAGCCTTGTAAGTTTCGGACCTATAGAGTTTTAATGGTTGTGTTTAGTTTTAAATTTTTTTTGAATTGATATTTGAGCTTAGGACAAAATTTACATAAGGTATGTAAAGTTTGGTGATTTTTGGAGTTAGGATGCAAAATCCTTAAGTGTAGGGGTAAAATGGTAATTTTACTCGAAGTTGATATTTCTCCATATTCCTAATTGTTAGTGATTAAGTTCTAATTTTTAGAAATCGCTACTTTCAGTTTCTCGTGATCGCACTTGAGTTTTGTCTCGAAGCGCGAAGATCGACGTAAGTTAGCTTTTAACTTACTATCAATTTAATGTGTATGTGTGATAAGGGAACTAAATTGTATGTATGCATGTTATCATATGTGCCATGCCAAGTCATTACATATTTTTCTGTTACACAGAATTTATTCTGTCATGAATTATTCATCTGTACACAAGATATTCTATCACGTATTGCTATACCTTGCAAGTATGTCATGTTAAGTTAAGTATGCCATATGTTACATGTATTTCATGTCACGTAATATTCACTGTCACATGTCATGCCATGTTACGAAATGTTGTCTATTACATGTCATGCCAAGTTATAGAATATTGTCTGTTACATGTAAGTCATGTTACGTAATATTTTCTGTTATATTTATGTTTCAAAGTATGTCATGTATGTCGTCTTACGTTCATGTCACGTTACGCTACGTCAGGATTTCCGTCTTTTATGTCACGTTTATGTCATGTTCATGTTACGTCATGTTACGAAATGCCATGTATGCCAGTTAAGTTATTCATGTCAATCACGACCCTAAGCGCTAGGATGGGGTAATATCCTAGTGGAACTCCTTTGTTCACGCTGGAGTGTCTAAATAGGTGTGAAATTCCCTGGGTTGACGAAGTATAGTCAACAGGTTGCGAATGTGGCCTAATTAGCTGGTCACCAGAGCGCGCAAGGCACTAACGCCGATGGTGCCACACATTATGTTACGTGTGTCCACAGCAAGTGTGGCACAAACAAATAAGTCATGGGGCCACAACAATTGTGGAGCATGAAGTATGGGGCCACAACAACTGTGGAGCATACACTACGTGAGACACAGCAATTGTGACACGTAGAATACGTGGGGCCACAACAACTGTGGAGTACGTATTAACGCACTCACAGCTGGTATAGAAACCTGTGATGTGATGCGGTAATCGGCAGGAACACACGGCTCAATGGGACCTGTGTAGCACCCATATGGTCACTTTAATGATTAAGTCTATTGAATAAGATTCCAAGTTCAAGTCATGTTTCACGTTATGTTATGTTCAAGTTTACGTTCACGTAATCATGGTAATCCCATGAGACAAGAATATGTTTCAAGTTCATGTTATGTTATGTTCACGTTTACGTTATGTTCCAAGTTCACATTTATGTTATGTCATGCTCAGGTTCATGTTATGTTTCAAGTCCATGTTATGTTTCAAGTCACGTTCATGCTAAGCTTCAGTTTCAGTTTAAGTTATGCCAGTTATGTTATGTTGTATGTCAAGTTATGCTATGATTACTTATGATTTCATTATGCATTCATGCTTTTACTGTCATGCATGCATCATTAACCTATGTGGAAGTTTCCTGTTAACTTGCTGAGATTTGTAATCAAATCTCACTGTGGTAGTCCCAACTACCATTCCCCCCGAATGGTAAATCTTATTACAGGATTTGAAGGAGAATCAGGAATCGACCAACTGGAAACGGTCGACTAAGCGACGATGCGACGTAGGTGTTAGTACAGTAGTTACCTCAGATTACTACTTGTATTTGTGGAGTTCAATCTCCATCACTCTTTTGATCACAACCATTTTGGACTAGTGTTGTGATATCAGTTTTTGAGTATGTCATTATGTATGAAGTATGTTTTAAGTATTTGGGATATTTCAGTTTGGTGCATAGTATTGCTGAAGAATAAAAAAATTATCCGCTGCGAATATTGCATTTTATTTGTCATGAACGGGGGGGCAGGTAACCTTGTGTTGCATGTCTCAACGCTTCAAATGTTCGTCCGATCCCAAGCAGAATTTGGGGGCATCACAACTCTCATCAAACCCCTACCATTGCACCTGCAGTCAACACTGCCAGCGCATCTAACTCTTCTATGTCTGGTAACTCATACTGCAATTCGACTCACTCACAACACACTCTCACAACCTCCCACACCCTTTGGATCATTGATACCGGAGCTATAGATCACATGATCTGTAGCCCTGCTCATTTTTCTCACAATATCACCACTATTTCACACACTATCAAACTTCCAAATGGATCCACAACAAAAACTACTCATATTGGTGATGTTCGGCTTAATGCATGTTTGATTCTCAGAAATGTTTTGTGTGTACCAGCCTTCTCCTTTAATCTAATTTCGGCAAAATCATTAGCAACTCATTTTCATTGTTGTCTAATTTTTTTTTCGAATCTATGTTATATCCAGGACCTTTCATCTTGGACGACGATTGGACTAGGGAAGGTGCTTAATGGCTTATATCATCTTCAACTTTCAAGACCACACCCGACAGCTTTATCTCATTTTTTTCATGGTTTTCCTTCTAGTTCTGTGAACAATTCCAATGCCTCCAAATTTGATGAATTCACATTGTGGCACTACCGATTTGGACATAGTTACATGACAAAACATATTTTGAAAGACATTCTCAAAGATGATTCTAAAGCTACGGCATCCCCTCAAAATCCTTGTGATATCTGTCCTATTGCAAAACAACATCGATTGCCATTTCCTAAATCTGAAATCACGGTTAGCAAACCATTTGATTGAATATCAATAGATATCTGGGGGCCCAATCAAACTCAAGCTTACAATGGTGCAAAATATTTTCTCACAATAGTAGATCAATACACTAGATGTACTTGGCTTTATCTGCTGTCAACCAAATCAGAAGCTCGACAATCACTTCAAAATTTATTTTCCTTGGTTGTAACTCAATTCGATACCCAAATAAAAACCATTCGGTCTGACAATGGCGCCGAATTCAACATGCCATCCTTTTATCAATCTAAGGGTACCTTACACCAGCTCACATGCATAGCCACACCCCAACAAAATGCATTGGCTGAACTCAGACACCAGCATATACTTAATGTTGCCAGAGCCTTAAAATTTCAGTTCAGCCTCTCATTACAATACTGGATAGATTTCATCACCACTGCTGTGTACATAATCAACAGAACCCCTACTCCCATTCTCCATTACAAAACTCCTTTCGAACTTCTTTTTAACAAAAAACCATCATATACTCATTTCAAAGTCTTTGGTTGCCTATGCTATGCCTCCACAATTTCCTCTTCTCGCACCAAATTTGCCCCACGAGCTTGAAAATGCCTCTTCCTCGGCTACCCTTATGAAGTCAAAGGATACAAACTACTCGACCTCCAAACCAAACAAATCTTCATCTCACGAGATGTCATATTCCATGAAGCCATTTTTCCTCTAAAACAACCCATAAATACACATCTCTCAGACTCTTCCATGCACTTCATTACCAACCCTCCCGGCAACACCACACTTGTACAGCCTTACCTCGACATGAGCCACGACCCTACTCCCATCATCTCAGACATAACTCCATCGCCCCAATGTCTTACATCTGACCCATCCCAATTAGACAGCACCACCAATACACCTCAATTTCTTCCAAGACGTTCCACTAGAACTCCCAAAGCCCCAGCTTACCTCAAAGACTTCCACTGTAATCAAGCCATTACACACAACTCACTCCAATCGGCATCCAGGCAGAAAGGAAGTGGAACATCTCATCTCTCAGATTCAAAGGTACATTTCCCTCTCTCTTCTGTCATTTCATATCAGTTACTCTCACCATGTTTTAAAGCCTTTACCACATCCATCTCTACCCACATTGAACCCACTTCATATACTCAAGCCATCAAACAACCTATATGGCGTGAAGCAATGCAACAGGAACTCACTGCACTTGAGCTTAATAAGACATGGTCCATAGTTGATCTCCCTCCCAACAAGAAACCGATAGCATGCAAATGGATTTATAAATATAAATTCAAAGCTGATGGGTCTATTGAACGTGCCAAAGCTCGCTTGGTTGCAAAAGGGTTCACCCAACGTGAAGGAATTGATTTTCATGACACTTTTTCTCCGGTTGCAAAATTTGTTTCCATTCGCTATCTCCTTGCTGTGGCAGCCATCCAAGGTTGGGATCTCCAACAATTAGATGTCAACAACGCCTTCCTATATGGAGAGCTAGATGAAGAATTGTATATGAAGCCTCCACTTGGTCATTTCGCTGCCAAACTAACCAAGTCTGTCGCCTGCACAAAATCCTATACGACTTACGACAGGCCTCTCGTCAGTGGAACCACAAATTGTCCTCATCTTTGGCTGAATTTGGCTTCAAACAGTCCAAAGCCGATTACAGCTTATTCACTAAGCACACATCTGTCTCTTTTGTTGCTCTTCTCATCTACGTCGACGACATCATTCTTCTCAGCTCCAACGTTGCTTCCAATGACGTTGTCAAAGCATTCTTGGCAACCAAATTCAAGATCAAAACACTCGGATCTCTCAAATACTTCCTTGGCATGGAAGTAGCTCGACCCAAGACGGGTATCCAACTATGTCAGCGCAAGTATGTACTCGACATCCTCGCTGAAACTGGGTTACTTGCAGCTAAACCTTCCCCTTTACCTATGGAACCCAACATCAAATTGGCAAAAGATGATGGTGAACTATTTCAAAACCCAGCCTTGTATAGAAAACTCGTTGGGAAGCTGATCTATCTCACAAATACGAGGCCTGATCTCACCTATAGTGTGAATTTGCTCAGTCAATTCATGGCAACACCTCGGGTCCCTCACTATAATGCTATTTTGAAAGTCCTTCGATACATCAAGGCCACCCCTGGTCAAGGACTGTACTTCCCTGCCTCTTCCACACTTAAACTCGTGGCATACTCTGATGCAAACTAGGGAAATTGCCCGGACACACGTCGGTCAACAACTGGCTTCTGCATTTTCTTGGTCATTCCTTAATATCCTGGAAATCGAAGAAACAAAATACCATCTCAAGATCCTCCGCCGAGTCTGAATATCGAGCCATGGCAGCAGTTTCTTGTGAACTCACATGGTTCCGATACTTTCTTCAAGACTTATGCATCTCCATCACAGACCCAGCCACCTTACATTGTGACAACCTAGCAGCTTTGCACATTGCTGCGAACCCAGTGTTTCATGAACGCATGAAACACATCGAACTTAATTGCCATCTTGTTCGTGAAAAGATATTGGCTGGTCAGATCTCTACTGCACACGCTCCATCTTCTCATCAGCTAGCTGATTTGTTCACCAAGCCACTCCATTCTCCCACGTTCAACAGGTTATTATCCAAGATGGGAGTAATCAACATTTACTCTCCATCTTGCGGGGGGATATTGAACTCACAGTTATTCTCCATACACACGGTTCCACCAGATAAAAAGGAAGAGCAGTAATATTGCACGTTGTACATTCTGTTAGAGTTGTTTTCATAATTTGTTATTCTTTTAGCTCATTTTGTAATCTATAAATAGCAGCACACGTCGTGCATGTACAAAATAATTAAGGGAATATATTTCTGTTACTCTCATTTTGCGCCTCTGGTTCATCTTCTTCCCGAATCACAGTTAATACCACAATCTAATAAAGCATCAACCTGAGACATTGAAAAGTCAAAATCCACTCCATTAAACAACCATAACAAATAACCCAACAAACCATTTTCCCTCTCAGTCTGAATACACTTAAAAAAACCAACCTTTGAGATCTTAAATTTCCACCAATCAACCAACTCCATTAATCCAATAAGTAGAACAACCAAACTCCATATCAAACTCTTAGAACTATCAAATTAATAGACATTCCACACTAGCCATATGTGCAACAATTACGTCACTACAAGAAATATGGCCATTTGCCATGAATTTTTTTTCCAAGATATACAATTGTGGGAAATACTTGCCTTATGACACGAAATCTGTTCATAAAAAAAAAATATGCCTTTCTCCATGAGATTTTGTCCAGCGAGGAGGACTTTGTGTTGCCGCAAATAATGTTACAGAAATGTCATCTGCTCGTGTGTTGATACTTTTTGCGACGAGCTTATTATCTTTTTTGCGGCTAATTGTTATCGCCGCAAATAAACTTACCTGAATTAATTTTCCTATTATGTGTTATTTGTTTTTGCGGCGATATTATAAGTTTTACGGCAATATTGTATCGCCACAAAAGATAATAACATATGTACCCGCCTTTCCCTTTTTTCCTTTCTTCCCCTACCCCCCACCCCGCGATACTCTCGTATCTCTCTCTCTCTCTCCCGGTGACTGCAAGCACCAACCTCATCTCTCTCTCTTGGCAACTTCGAGCTTCTCCCCCCCGCTGCGACCTCACTTTGTCACACAGAGCTAGTCCGCCCCCTGTGCGACCTCACCCAGTCAGCCACCCTTTCTCCAACCACCTCCGCCTGCCGCAGTCGAGTACATGTCCTCTCAAAATTAAATGGGACACGGTAAGCCTTTCTTTCTTCTCCCTTCGTATTCTCTCTGTATAATTTGTGATGATATGATTGTGTAATTTGTGAATCTGTGTATTGTGAATCTGTGAAATTGGTGATGATATGATTGTGTAACATTTTGTGTAATTTTGTGTGGATATGGTTGTGCAAAATCTGTGTAATGTTGTGATGATATAGTTGTGTAAAACATATTTCCATAAACATATGGTTGTGTAATTTTATTTGCCTTGCCATCATGCTCTGTTTCTACATATTTCTCCTAAAGACAGATCCTTGTTTTTAAGCCTAAACCATTTGGCCAATAATAGTTTAGAGCCCACCATCAGTCTGAACTGGTTTTGAATATAGGATCTAGGATACTAGCATTATAATAATAGAATGAAACTTGGCATGTGAGATATATGACTTTGAGAAGCTTATTACTTGGAAATTTGATAAGATGATCCAAAAAGGGTTGACCCAAGCTTATTACCTGTAACTTTGAAAATAAACATTCATTTTGAGCCAAACTAGCTGAGCCAAAAACAGAAAGCAACAATAAAATGAATCATTCTTCATGTTTGTTTACTTTTATAGAGTCCATGATCTACTAGCTAGCTAGGGTTGGTTCATAATGATAGATCAGGTTCCTAATGTAAGGGAAAAGAATATGATATATTAATAAATACGTGGACATGAGAACTCCACCATATTTTCTAAATTTAGTCCCCCGGACCCAACAGTACCAAATCCATCGATCTTGCTAGCTAGTGGTTTATAATGCAACTGGTTAATGGGTGATGGTGCCAAAATAGAAGCTACATATATATATATATGAATACTGTTGGCTTTTGTGTTTATTGGTAAAAACTCTCCATTAATTAGAAAGACAGATCAAGTTTTCCATGCAACTTTATTGCCTTTTGATTTTCTTACACCCCAAGCCCCACGAATCTGGATGAGCCACTGTGTCGATGTTGACTTTAGACTTTAACACCCACAGCTACAATCCTTGTCATGCCTAGTGCTTCCCCATTATGGTGTAAACTTACAATCATGTGGCCTGGATTTTAGTGTTTCCACAAGCTTCATAGAACATGACACCAAAACTGCATTCACCCCTATTTTTTTACCTGTGCCCGTGCAATATATTGGTGTCATGTTGTCCAGCATGCTTAGAATTTCTAATGACTTACCCAATATATAACATTAGAAGAAAGATCACAGTTGGTGAGCAGATTTGCCTAGCTGTTAATTATAAAGTGATGATTGGATCATGATAAAATTACTTGTGACAACCTCAATGGATGCGAGAAATCCGTCAAAATTAAAGTGATGAATGGGTCATGATAAAATTACTTGTGACATCCGGAAAGTGTTGAATATACTAGTATTCTTCCTCTTTTGCCTTGTTATCATGCCCAAACAATGATGATATGCACTGGCAATATCATAAAGCAGTAGTAAAAATGGGTCCTCTTCAGCTTGTACATGCAAACGAAAAACTCCCACAATTATAAAGACCAAATCTATTCACATGCAATCTATTATATACATATATAAAGCAACATGCTTTTATATAGTACAAATATTATATGGTGCAGCATGAACCAGAAAAAGTTTAAAATATAAGAACAAAAATTTCCGTGATTTATAACTTAAAGAATATCAGACCAAAAAACTCCATGACCACAAGGTTATAAATTTTCATCAAAACTTCGGTGCATTTATAACTCCATTAATCAAAACCTAGAGATATGTCTCCTTAGCTTACATGTGTCCCTAGTATACAAACCAATACTCCAAGCAAATTCCCAGCTTCCAGCCACGTATGCCAACCCAACCCACAATTAAGACCAAATCTATTCACATGCAATCTATTATATATATATATATATATATATATATATATATATATATATATCTAGTATGTTAACCCCGGGGTGCACTTGACATAATGATTTAAATAAAAAAAAATGAAAAAATCAATAACTTATTTGTCTGGGAAAAGAAAATATAATGTTAAAGAAAGACAAAAAATCAAGATTAAAAAAAATCTAAACTTCAGCAAAGTATGAGCATTGGTCTACATCCATAGTGGATTATCTATTTACTCTCTATATAATAAAAAAATATTATTAATTTTTTATTTAAAAAAATTGAAACAAAAAGAAAGGAAAATGAGTAAACTGTCAGAACAAAAAAGACATGAAAAAGAGACGTCAATTCATGTGCGCCGCGGGACTATTAAAGGCCTTTTGGTAAAACATGATCCATTATTAAATTCTACAAGGGAGCTACACGTCAAATGTTCAAGGGTTTTAAGAGCCGTTTGGTAAAACAGGACTTAACGGACTTAACGGAAAAATAACAAAAGTTAACGAAAAAATAACAAAAGTTACTATTCATAGTTAGATAGCTACTTGTTATAATAGAGTATATATATATATATATATATATAAAGCAACATGCTTTTATTTAGTGCAAATATTAAATGGTACAACATGAATCAGAAAAAGCTTAAAATATAAAAATAACAATGTCCGTGCATTTATAGCTTAAAGATATGTCCAAAAAACTCCATGACCATAAGGTTTTAGAACAAAAAAAGTTTCAAAAAAATTTGGTGCAATTATAAGTCCATGAACCACCAGAACCAAATCTCGCCTAACAATCTTAGAAATATCTCCACATGAATCCACAAGTCCCCACAAAATTAAAACGCAGGATTTTAAGAATGGGGAAATGTGAACTAGCGGGATCTCTGAGGGTACAGTGGTTACATCAGTAGCTCCTAGTTACCTCAACTTACTTGTGATGTCGTGCACAAAGGATAAGTAGGCTAAAGAAGCAATTGGCTGAGGATTCTTTAGATACTCCAGAGGGTTGCTGAAAGTGTGAGAGTACCATAGCTGAGTGTACGCACAACCCAGTCCTTTCTGGAGTTGAAGTGGTGCATCTAATTTGTTCTTCATCCACTGTGAGCAGAGTCAGTTTTGAAAGAAGGAAAAGGTAGATTTTTTTTACTCAGCCTCATCTTATTTCCTTGCCTATTTCGGAGCCTTTAATCCATGGTATTAATGTGTGTTTTAACCTTATAAAAATCAATGCTTTCATGAGGCATGGAACGAGTGTGAAAACATGTGAATGTTTACCTCTGGGTAAAAAGTCTTAGGGACTGTTGTTGTGGGTTTGACAGTCAGTGAAATATTTAGAATATTGGTTTTGTTGGAGATAGTAGTAGCCCAGATATTTTCAGCTTGTTTGTTTGCTTTAGCTTGAAGAAGGCTCATGTGATGTTCAACGTCAAACCAGAATTTGTACCTTGTTTGAAATAAATCTTTTAGCTATCTCACTTTCATAACAGTGTTCACCAGCTGACTTTACTCCCAGTGCAAGTTTTATTTTATTATATCATTAACTTTGATCAGACCATATTTTGTAATACTTTTGTTTGGATTCAGATTTATTCAAATATATGTGCCTGTATTCCCTGTTTATTTTAATATTTGTACATTGCATATTAAAGTGTTGAATCATATTCATCTTAAAACTCTAACCTGAGGAAGTATCATATCATATTCCTCTTGTCGTTTCATTACATAGATCAATAAGTTGCATCGTGCGACCTTCCAGCCACTTGATCAATAAGTTGATGTGTAAGGCATACTATGGTTTATTTGTAGTAGGCTTGTTCTGTTTGATTATCAACTTGATAAGTTTATGTAATTACATCAACGGTGATATCTGTAACTCGAGGACGGAAGGGATGACTCCGACCTCGATGTCCACTGATAGTATCAAGCCCTATTGACGAAGCTCCAGTTGCACTACCTCCGACAAGGAGCCTAATAAATGAGGCCGAGGATCCCCAAGCTGATGAGTCACCTCAAGTAGTACCACCAACAAGAGTTGAACAATGTACAAAATGACGAAAATCAGGGGGATATTATCACAGGTGTGGTAGTTAAATACATGATGTTATATTTTTTTCAGCTTGTCAATTTATTGGTTAGGGGATAATATTCTTCTTGTGCATATCCATAACTCAATTACTAACTTCTTATTATAGTTACACCCATAAAAAATGAGGCCAAGGGCCTGCGAAGGGGTAGCATTGGAAAATTTACGTAAGTTGGGTAAGATTCCTTTAATTATAAACGATGGGCGCAGGGGTCCATCGTGCGATAATGTCGCTGTCTTCAGTAGTTGAGTGAGCTGGGTAGTGAAAGTACATGCAGAAAGGAGGCATGCAAGCTGGAGTGTGGTAGATGACAAGAAGAAGCACGAGCTCATCAATCATGTTAGAGTAGGGGTTTATAAATATACCCATATTTTGAACTTTATTCACTACAGATTTTTTTTTTTTGGAGTGAAAAACCATATGTGATTCAGATTTTGGTTTTGCAGACAGAGTTTTGTTGGACTGGATGAAAGAAAACCACCGTGAAGCTATGGTAACGACTCTCGCTGATAAATACAATGCATACCACTACGAACTGCACAAGCACTACCTCAAATATGCATCGCATAGGAGGCACTGTGATAACCGGGCTTTAGGCCCAGCCCCTTTGAAGTCAGGACGAAGCCCAGCCCATGAGCTCAAGTGGAGGGACGGACGGCGTCGTTTGGGTGAGTTTCCCTTCTCTGCACTGTTTTGCTTCCCCACGATTTCTCCCCTCTGCACCTCATTTTCTGCACATCACACTAACCGTGCGCACCAACCCATAACACCATAATCCTAGCAGTTGATCTTCATCTCTTACCACACCAAAGAATCGGTTTGGCTCACTTCGGCAGACATTGCAATCGGATCCTCTCATCCATTTTTTTTTCTCCTCATCTCCATATCTTCATCGTCCGCTCGACTCAAGGGTTTCGAACTTCAAACTGTTTCTCCACCGCAATTTCATTCGACTTTTGAACAAAACTGGTAATTTCTTCTTCTATTATGGCTTTCTTTTTCTTTTATGGTTTTTCTTCTTTCTTTTCCCTGTTCTGCTGGTTTTACTCATGCGGGTCTCCTTTCCATTTTTGGTTTCTACCATGTTTTGATCACACGCACACACACTCTGCTTTACTTGCTGTTACACATTCCATAAACCATTGTAATTCTTCCCTTCGGTTTGTCTATCGCACACACACACGCAGCTTGGTTGGCCGTGCATTAAACTTAGTCAAATTCCCCTTTGTGCAGACCATTAGTTTCTTTCAGTAGAAGATTTTGTGACTTTTATTTGGATTGATGTATTTTAATTGTTGGAACAGTGGAGTGTGTTGGAATTATGGATGTTTAGGAGTATAATTTTGGGTGTTTTGTGAGTCAGTTTTTGAAGTATTATTTGAGACTTTTTGGTGTAAAATGATGGGTGTTTTGGAACTAGTTGTATTGAACTTTTGTGCAAGTTTTGAATTGTTGAATGACTAGAGTATTGATGCTTACACTGAAATTGCTTTATTCGAAGGTTGGACGTGAAGTTTGGTTTGGGTTATGTTTTAAATGTTGGAGTTACTGTTGTTGGTTTTGGAAATAATTATAATTGGTTTGGTGATAATAGAAGGTGATGGCTGTTTTGGGTTTTAAATGCGAATGGTTTGAAAAGAGAGTTGTTCGGGTTTAATTGTTAGGATAGTTATTGAGCTGTGAAAGGACTGTTTTGATTTATTACTCAATAAATAGCAGCCTACTAGATTGGTTATTAAATGTTGGATATATGTTCTTTTTGTTTAGGTGGAGTTACTATTAGAGTTCCGGCTCAAGGTGTTGATAATACGAAGAAGTCAGGTAAGCGGGGTTCATATACTAGTTTTGCATAAAATAAATAAAAGGAGGTTGACTTTAAGAATAAACGTGTTTGTTTTTTACAAGAAATGATCTGAAAACAACCTCAGATGTTTATTCTGCACATGCATAAATTCAATATAAGAAAAAGTGTTTTCTGTCATGACTAGTGTAGGCATGAGCTAGTTTTGTGGAATTTGTTTCTGAACTATGTAAAAGAGCGAATAAGGAATTCTAAAAGTTTTGTTATGAACAAATGAGAATATTTTGTTTATGTTTATCTCGAACATGTGAAATGATCTGAAGCTTTTCAGTGTTTTGTTTTGATATGATGTGTCATCTGAAAATCTTGGCATGAAGTTCTGATTCTGTATATGATTGTGATCGGATTTTCGATGAAATCTGTTCTATTTTCTGTTAAGGCCCAGCCACTGGTATAATGGTAGTTTATAACCCTACCACGGGGGTAAAACATGGTATATGGCCCAGCCACGGGTATAATGGTGGTTTATAACCCTACCATGGGGGTGAAACATGGAATATGGCCCAGCCACGGGTATAATGGTGGTTTATAACCCTACCACGGGGGTGATACATGGAATATGGCCTAGCCACGGGTATAATGGTGGTTTATAACCCTACTACAGGGGTTAAACATGGTATTGTCCCGATGTGATACTAAACGATGATATGATTATAATGTTTCAATTTAGAAATGCCAACGGATCTTCTTTTTGGAATAAATTTATTTTTCTGAAAATTTCGCTCTAATGTTTTTGATACAAAGTTTTGTTTCTGCATTCTGAAAGTAAATGCTTTGTTCGGCTTATCAAATGTTATAAATGCTCATGTTTACATGCTAGTATATGCTCTCTGCTTGCTGAGTTGTTGATAACTCACCCCTTTAATCTTCATAATATTTCAGATGACATTGATGGTTCAGCTGAAGATCAGTATTAGAATTTATGGAGAAGATTAGCAGTGAATGGTTGTGGGTATCTCGTGGTATTAGTGTTGATGTTGGAAGTTATTTATATTTCTTAAGTTTGCTTCAATGGATTTAGACGGTTTATGGAGACTTATGTTAATGTTTCATTATTTCTAGTTTGTTATTTGAGACATGAAGAAGAATTGAATTTATTTGAGTTGTTGGATTGAAAATTTGATAGATGAGTTTATATGGTTTATTTTAATTGAAGTATTTACGTTCGATTTGAGGTTTGGGAAAAGATATATATTCTTGAATTTGGAAGTACTCTAGCCTTGTTAGAGTTGATCATCAGGTTATATGAATTAACTCTCCGGACCCTCGGGGACAGGGCGTTACAGTTGGTATCAGAGCCAGGTTTGAATTCTGCATACTGTAGACCTTGGAGGTTTAGATATCTGTGGGTTCATAAGATGTGGAAATTTCAATATAGGAAGTGGAGGATTATAAGGATAGTTATGGGGGGATATTTAAGTTTGAGTTCCAAGAACATTAAGATTGATTATGATGGGATTTGAGGTTTTAGATTTGGCTGATGTTAGGAATTGAATTTGGAACTTTGAGGATTCTAGTGATATGCGTGTGTATTAAGTGATGTCAGATTTGCATAGTTATCTGATATATATATATATATATGTATTTGTGTTTATATGCATATTTTATTTATCCTCTTATTTTATTTTATTTACCTGGTATTTTCGTTTTCTTTTATTTTAGAACGTTTCACCGAGTTTAGACTTTCAGGATGGCTGCTCGTCGTAAAGTTCGAACTCTTGAAGATTTGAATGAAGACGACAATGGTGGGGGTTGCACGTTCGAACAATTTAATCGAATGCATCCTCCCATCTTTGATGGAAGAGGCGATGCGAACGCTGCGGAAGATTGGATACAAGACATTGAAGAAATATTTGGTGTTTTGGAGTGTACCGATTAGCAAAAAGTCAAATTCGCAGCCTTCAAACTATCTGGAGAAGCAAATAGATGGTGGAATTCTGAGAAAGTTATTAGGGAAGCTGAGGGGATTGGAGTAATTGTTTGGGCTCAATTCAAGCAAAATTTCTTTGATCGATTTTTCCCTAAGGCGGATAGGGATGCTAGAGCCCGAGAGTTCACCAACTTGGTGCAAGGGACCATGACTGTGCGCCAGTATGCTGCAAGGTTTGCGGAATTATCACGTTTCGCCGCATACTTGATTCCCAATGAGGAGAAAAAGACTAGGAAGTTTGAAGAAGGTTTGAACTACAGGATTTATGAACGGGTGATGGTCTTACAGATTCAGAATTTTTCAGAATTAGTGCACAAGGCGATGCTAGTTGAACAGAATCTTAAGAGGGGTGCTGAATTGCAAGAACAGAGGAAGAGAGCTGCTCCACAAGGGTTTCCTAGTTAGGATCAAGGGCAATGGAAAAAGAGAAATGAGGGGAGCAGTTCAAGTCAGAGACAGATACAGGGAAATCATACACCTAACCTCTGTAAGTTCTGTAACCGCATACACCATGGGGAGTGCAAGAAGGAAGTGGGATCATGTTTCAAATGTGGTAAGGATGGGCATTTCATTAGAGAATGTCCATTGCTTGCAGAGAACAACAGAAGGCACAACCCACCCCAAAACTTTAGGCCGAATAATCAAGGCAACAATTAGCGGAGGATTGTACCTGTTCGGGTCTTTGCTTTGACACCGGGAGAAGCTGAGGACAAGGATGATGTCATCACAGGTATAATTTTTTAACCATCTCTTAAAATTTTCTTTGTTGTGAATTAAGGAATATTTATCTTATTATCTCTATGGATTATATGACGTAACCAGGAATTATTCCCTTATTTCTCAATAAGGCTACTGTTTTATTTGACTCGGGGGCTACCCACTCCTTTATTTCAATGGATTATGTTAAGTTGTGCCCCATTGATGCTGATGAGATGGACTACAATTTGAGGGTCTCAACCCCAACAGGCGATTTAGTGACTTGTAATAAGATTATACTCAAGTGTCCAATAACTATTAGCGGGAAGGAAATGCCGGCTAACTTGATAGTCTTTCCTATGTTTGGGTTTGATGTAATTTTGGGAATGGATTGGTTAGCTTCCAGTTATGCTAGTATTGACTGTTTTAGAAGAGAAGTAGTGTTCAAGTTCCCGGAAGAAGAAGAACTTCGATTTATGGGTTCCAGGGTGCGTATCCCTCCATCAGTTATTTCTGCTTTTCAGGTTGATAAGTTAATACGTGACGGGTGTCAAGGGTATTTGGCTTTTGTGGTGGATGAACCAAAGGAAGAATTGAAACTAGAAGAGATTCCTATTGTGAGGGAATATCCAGAAGTTTTTCCTGAAGATTTGTCTGGATTACCGCCTGAGCGGGAGGTAGAGTTTGCTATTGAATTAGCCCCAGGCACGGTGCCTCTTTCCAAAGCCCCTTATCGAATGGCGCCATCAGAGTTAGCCGAGCTCAAAGAACAGTTGCAAGACTTGTTAGACTAAGGTTTCATTAGACCTAGTGTGTCACCTTGGGGAACTCCAGTCTTGTTTGTGAAGAAGAAGGATGGGACAATGAGGATGTGTATAGACTACAGGGAACTGAATCGAGTGACCATAAAGAATAAATATCCGTTGCCCCGCACCGATGATTTATTTGATCAGTTGCAAGGTGCGCATGTGTTTTCTAAAATTGATCTCAGATCGGGTTATCATCAATTAAAAATCAAGGCGGAGGATGTGCCTAAGACAGCTTTCAGCACTAGGTATGGCCACTATGAATTTTTAGTCATGCCTTTTGGTTTAACCAACGCCCCAGCAGTATTTATGGACTTGATGAATCGAGTATTTCATGAGTTTCTGGATAAATTTGTAGTGGTGTTTATTGACGATATATTAATCTACTCCAAGAGCAAAGCTGAACATGAAGATCATCTGAGACAAGTACTAGGGACACTCAGGGATAAGAAATTATTTGCCAAGTTGAAGAAGTGTGAATTTTGGCTTGAGTCTATTGCATTTTTGGGACATGTAGTCTCAAGGGATGGCATTTCTGTAGACCCCGGAAAAATTGAAACAATAGTTAACTGGACTCAACCAACCAATGTGCATGAAGTTAGGAGTTTCTTGGGTTTGGCTGGTTATTACCGTCGATTTATAGACAATTTCTCAAAAATAGCGGTTCCCCTTACCGCCCTTACTAGGAAGAATAACAAGTATGTTTGGACTGAAAAATGTGAGGAAAACTTCCAGGAAATGAAGAAGAGATTGGTGAAAGCTCCAGTTCTGACAGTCCCTAGCGAAAGAGGAGGATTTGTGGTTTATAGTGATGCTTCGCGTTTGGGTTTGGGATGTGTATTGATGCAACATGGGAAAGTAATAACATACGCTTCTCGGCAACAGAAGACATATGAACAAAATTACCCAACACATGATTTGGAGTTGGCCGCCGTTGTCTTTGCACTTAAAATCTAGAGACATTATTTATATGGTGAAAGGTGCGAAATCTACACGGATCACAAGAGTTTGAAGTACTTCTTCACTCAGAAAGAACTGAATATGAGACAGAGGAGATGGCTCGAACTAGTCAAGGACTATGACTGCAACATTAACTACCATCCAGGCAAAGCTAATGTTGTAGCTGATGCACTTAGCAGGAAGCCAGTGGGACCAGTAATTGCAACTCTTACCACTCAGCCCCACTTATTAATGGACTTGGAAAGAGCCACTATTGAAGTAGTTGTGGGTGACCAGCAGGCATTAATAGCCAGTTTAATAGTTCAACCGGCTTTGATAGACATAATCAAGCTCGCCCAAAAAGAAGATTCTAAGTTGGCGAGATTAATTGAAGAAGTAGAAAAAGGGGATAAACCTGAGTTTAATGTTTCTGAAGATGGAGTGTTAAGGTTTGGAAATAGATGTTGTGTGTCGGACAGTGTTGTCATAAAAAGACTTATCCTTGAAGAAGCGCACCGCTCCCCTTACACAGTTCACCTAGGTAGTACAAAAATGTATCGGGATTTGAAAGAGTCTTTTTGGTGGGAGGGCATGAAGAGAGAGATTGCGCAATTTGTGGCACAGTGCCTAACTTGCCAACAGGTGAAAGTAGAACACCAACGACCAGCAGGATTTTTGCAACCACTTCAGATTCCAGAATGGAAATGGGAGCATATTTCTATGGACTTTGTTACAGGCCTTCCACGGGCACCGACCGGACAAGATGCAATTTGGGTGATAGTAGACCGTTTGACGAAGACAGCTCATTTTGTACCTATCAAAGTTTCTTATAAGTTGGAGAAACTAGCCGAGCTTTATATACAGGAAATAGTGAGGTTGCATGGGGTACCTGTGTCCATTGTGTCGGATAGAGATCCGCGTTTCACTTCGAAATTTTGGAGAAGCTTACAAGAGGCCATGGGCACAAAGTTAAATTTCAGCACGGCTTTTCACCCACAGACAGATGGTCAGTCGGAAAGGACCATTCAAATTTTGGAAGACATGTTGAGAGCATGTATGCTGGATTTTAAGGGAACTTGGATTCGACACTTGCCTTTGGTCGAGTTTGCTTATAATAACAGTTACCAGGCTAGCATTGAGATGGCACCTTATGAAGCACTTTACGGTAGGAAGTGTAGATCTCCTTTATATTGGGACAAGGTGGGAGAAAGACAACTTTTGGGTCCAGAAATCATTCAGAAGACAACAGAGAAGATTGAGACCATTCGAGCTAGAATGATAGCAGCTCAGAGTCGACAGAAAAGCTATGCAGATAACCGTCGTCGCCAATTAGAATTTGAGGTTGGGGACAAGGTATTCTTGAGGATTGCACCCATGAGAGGGGTTATGAGGTTTGGAAAGAAGGGTAAGTGCCCTAGGTATATCGGACCATTTGAGATTCTTGATCGGATTGGACCAGTGGCTTACAGAGTAGCCCTACCACCCGCACTCTCAGGTGTACACAATGTATTTCATGTATCTATGATGAGGAAGTATGTACCTGACCCCACCCACGTTATCGATTACGAGCCTCTTCATTTTCAGGAAGATCTGACTTATACAGAAGAGCCGGTGCGGATTGTAGAGAGAAAAGAACAAGTGTTACGTAATCGGACTATTCCATTGGTTAAGGTGGTATGGAATAATCATGCCATCAGTGAAGCCTCTTGGGAATTAGAAGAGGATATTCAAGTCAAGTACCCACAGTTATTCGACGATGATCCTAATAGCTTGTGACAAATTCCGAGGACGGAATTTTTATAAGGAGGGAAGAATGTGATAATCGGGCTTTAGGCCCAGCCCCTTTGAAGTCAGGACGAAGCCCAGCCCACGAGCTCAAGTGGAGGGACGGACGGCGTCGTTTGGGTGAGTTTCCCTTCTGCTGCACTGTTTTTCTTCCCCACGATTTCTCCTCTCTGCACCTCATTTTCTGCACATCACACTAACCGTGCGCACCAACCCATAACACCATAATCCTAGCAGTTGATCTTCATCTCTTACCACACTAAATAATTGGTTTGGCTCACTTCGGCAGACATTGCAATCGGATCCTCTCATCCATTTTTTTTTTCTCCTCTTCTCCATATCTTCACCATCCGCTCGACTCAAGGGTTTCGAACTTCAAACTGTTTCTCCACTGCAATTTCATCGGCTTTTGAACAAAACTGGTAATTTCTTCTTCAATTATGGCTTTTCTTTTTCTTTTATGGTTTTTCTTCTTTCTTTTCCCTGTTCTGCTGGTTTTACTCGTGCGGGTCTCCTTTCCATTTTTGGTTTCTGCCATGTTTTGATCACACGCACACACACTCTGCTTTACTTGCTGTTACACATTCCATAAACCATTGTAATTCTTCCCTTCGGTTTGTCTATCGCACACACACACGCAGCTTGGTTGGCCGTGCATTACACTTAGTCAAATTCCCCTTTGCGCGACCATTACTTTCTTTCAGTAGAAGATTTTGTGACTTTTATTTGGATTGATGTATTTTAATTGTTGGAGCAGTGGAGTGTGTTGGAATTATGGATGTTGAGGAGTATAATTTTGGGTGTTTTGTGAGTCGATTTTTGAAGTATTATTTGAGACTTTTTGGTGTAAAATGATGGGTGTTTTGGAACTAGTTGTATTGAACTTTTGTGCAAGTTTTGAATTGTTGAATGACTAGAGTATTGATGCTTACACTGAAATTGCTTTATTCGAAGGTTGGACGTGAAGTTTGGTTTGGGTTATGTTTTAAATGTTGGAGTTACTGTTGTTGGTTTTGGAAATAATTATAATTGGTTTGGTGATAATAGAAGGTGATGGCTGTTTTGGGTTTTAAATGCGAATGGTTTGAAGAGAGAGTTGTTCGGGTTTAATTGTTAGGATAGTTATTGAGCTGTGAAAGGACTGTTTTGATTTATTACTCAATAAATAGCGGCCTACTAGATTGGGTATTAAATGTTGGATATATGTTCTTTTTGTTTAGGTGGTGTTACTATTAGAGTTCCGGCTCAAGGTGTTGATAATATAAGAAAAATGTTTATTGTCAGACTGGTGTAGGCATGAGCTAGTTTTGTGAACTTTGTTTCTGAACTATGTAAAAGAGCGAATAAGGAATTCTAAAAGTTTTGTTATGAACAAATGATAATATTTTGTTTATATTTATCTCGAACGTGTGAAATGATCTGAAGCTTTTCAGTGTTTTGTTTTGATATGATGTGTCATCTGAAAATCTTGGCATGAAGTTCTGATTCTGTATATGATTGTGTCATACCAAATGGAGAGACTTGGCAACCACCAATAGAAGTGAAAAATATAACTGGATAGGAGTAAGTTACCGGTATTCCCAATGTTACTTTGAGCTAAAATTTCCCCAGTTGCGGTTCATAGTTCATATAGTTGGGCTGTAATGCATCTAGGTGATTTTAAAATAGTTTGTTTATAATATAAATAGGTTGGTAATGGTTGATGTATACCAACATCTTTTGCAAATTAATAAAACAGATTGATGTTGGTTATGTAACTGGCATTTCATGCATTAAACTCTGATACCACATATTATATATAAAGTGTAAACTGCCAAGTGTTTGCTAAGGATTGGTTTTGCATCAAATCTAAAGGATCTGTTAAGGTGCACATTTTGGTCCAGTATTATTTATGCCTTAAAAATATTGGAGTGATGGTTGGACTTATGAAAACTTTGACTTGATAGTATACTATCTAGTTTAAACACATAATCTGAAAACCTACAAATGAGAATATTGATATTGAGCCATATTTCTTGGTAGTGGAATCTACTGTGCAAAGATATTCCCCATTATTTTATATAGGGCTTGAGCTAGCCAACACTTTTCAAGGCCTAAAAGACAAATTTTCTTCAACACCATGCAGATTCGGTTGACACACAGTATTAACTATTACTTTAAAACCTTTCAGCCATATACTGTTATTTGATTTTAAGTTTGCTGGAGGATCTTGACCTCCTTATCGTGAGTTTTTCTGTGGCTGTAAATGACCAGTAGTATAACTTGGAGATTTATGCCATGAAATATGTGGACACAGATATTTTAAGCAACAATAACAATATGGAAGCCTATTACTGCTGAGGTACACCTTGCTTTCATGGGCTAACATCTTTGTGCTTTATTTGCAGGTCTCTATCAGCCCTCTCATGTGTGGATGAAGAGGATATTTGGTGGTCATCTACGCATACCAAAAGCAGTTGAAGTACATCACAAATTCAATGAAGTTGTGTTTAATTTGGAGTCAAGTTGTAGTATCATATATGCATACCGATGACCCTTGTGACGCCCCCAAATTCCGCTTGGGATCGGACGGACATTTGAAGCGTCGAGACATGCAACACAAGATTACCTGCCCCCGTTCATGACATATAAGATGCAATGTTCCTATCATGTATCTAGCATTATGCAATATTAGCAGCGGATAATTTTTTTTTTCTTTAGCAATACTATGCACCAAACTAAAATATCCCAAATACTTAAAACATACTTCATACTTAACGACATACTAAGCAACTAAAATCACAACAATAGTCCATATGGTTGTGATCAAAAGAGTGCTGGAGATTGAACTCCACAAATACAAGTAGTAATCTGAAGTAACTACTGTACTACCATCTACGTCGCACCGTCGTTTAGTCGACCGTTTCCAGTTGGTCGATTCCCATTTCTCCTTCAGATCCTGTAACAAAATCTACCATTCGGGGGGAATGGTAGTTGGGACTACCATAGTGAGATTTGATTACAAATCTCAGCAAGTTAATAGGAAACTTCCACACAGGTTAATGATGCATGCATGGCAGTAGAAGCATGAATGCATAATCAATTCAATAGAAAACATAACATATCTTGGCATAACATGGCATGAAATAATAAGCATAACGTAACTTGACATAACATGGCATGAGCTGACATTACTTGAACTGGAACTTAAACTTAACTTGACGTGACATGACATATACATGAATTTAAAACATAACATGGACTTGAAACATAGCATGTACGTGAACATGCATAATTTGAACATGAACATGAACATAACATAAACCTGAGCATGACATAACATAAATGTGAACTTGGAATATAACGTAAACGTGAACATAACATAACATGAACTTGAAACATATTCTTGTCTCATGGGATTACCATGATTGCATGAACGTAAACTTGAACATAACATAACGTGAAACATGACTTGAACTTGGAATCTTATTCAATAGACTTAATCATTAAAGTGACCATATGGGTGCTACACAGGTCCCCTTGAGCCGTGTGTCCCTGCCGATTACCGCATCACATCACAGGTTTCTATACCAGCTGTGAGTGCGTTAATACGTACTCCACAGTTGTTGTGGCCCCACGTATTCTACGTGTCACAATTGCTGTGTCTCACGTAGTGTATGCTCCACAGTTGCTGTGGCCCCATACTTCATGCTCCACAGTTGTTGTGGCCCCACGTATTCTACGTGTCACAATTGCTGTGTCTCACGTAGTGTATGCTCCACAGTTGTTGTGGCCCCATACTTCATGCTCCACAGTTGTTGTGGCCCCACGTATTCTACGTGTCACAATTGCTGTCTCACGTAGTGTATGCTCCACAGTTGTTGTGGCCCCATACTTCATGCTCCACAGTTGTTGTGGCCCCATGACTTATATGTTTGTGCCACACTTGCTGTGGACACACGTAACATAATGTGTGGCACCATCGGCGTTAGTGCCTGGCGCGCTCCGGTGACCAGCTAATTAGGCCCCATTCGCAACCTGTTGACTGTACTTCGTCAACCCAGGGAATTTCACACCTATTTAGACACTCCAGCGTGAACAAAGGAGTTTCACTAGGATATTACCCCATCCTAGCGCTTAGGGTCGTGATTGACATGAATAACTTAACTGGCATACATGACATATCGTAACGTGACGTAACATGAACGTGACATAAAAGACAGAAGTCCTGACGTAGCATAACGTGATATGAACTAAGATGACAGACATGACATACCTCGAGACATAAATGTAACAGAGAACATTTCATAACATGGCATACTTGTAACATGCAACATTTCGTAACATGGCATACCATATAATAGACAACATTTCTTAACATGGAGTAACATGTGACAGTGAATATTACGTGACATGAAATACATGTAACAGATAGCATACTTAACATGACATACTTGCAATGTATAGCAATACGTGACATAATATCTTGTGTAACAGATGAATAATTAATGACAGAATAAATTCTGTGTAACAGATAAATATGTAATGACTTGGCATGGTACATATGATAACATGCTTACATCGACTTTAGTTCCCTTACTTATCACTCATACACATTAAACTGATAGTAAGTTAAAAGTTAACTTACCTCGATCTTTGCGCTTCGAGACAAAACTCAAGTGCGATCACGAGAAACTGAAAGCAATGATTTCTAAAAATTAGAACTTAATCACTAACAATTAGGAATATGGAGAAATATCAACTTCGAGTAAAATTACTATCTTACCCTCTACATGTGGGAAAATGACCATTTTACCCCTAACTTAAGGATTTTGCATCCTAACTCCAAAAATCACCAAAATTTACATGCCTTATGTAAATTTTGTCCTAAGCTCAAATATCAATTCAAAAAAATTTAAAACTAAACACAACCATTAAAACTCTATAGGTCCGAAACTTACAAGGCTATTTCCCTTGATTTTGTTGTAATTCTTTCAAATTTCAAAACTCATGATTAAACCAAAATTTTTCTTCTACTATACTCATAACATATTCCTAAGAATAATCATGTTTTGAATCATGAACAAAAGTCATCAAAATCACTAAGACCATACTTGAACTTTTTGGTTTTTCTTCTAAGTTCAAAACAGAATTTTGTTTCTAACTTGTTTTGATCAACCTCTTGATCCATGACTTATAAAGATGTGATCTTCAAACCAAAACATCACATGGTTTAATAAGATGTTCTAAAACAGATCCAAGCATCAAACTCAAGATCACATGGTTAAACATCAACCAAAACATAAATTTAGCCAAGAACATCATCACTTTGGCCTAACTAAATACCTCATTGCATAAGATTTCATATCTTCGAAACTAACATCAAATATCTTCAAAATAACATTTTAAAATGTATATAAGAGGCTTAGGATCTTCCAATAAAAATATCAAAGCCATTGGAATAAGATTAAACCATGAAAGATTTAAACTTTCTCAAAACAGAAACTGTTTTGCCTCTTCCAGTTTCTAAGTTTCTAGACCTAAGAAAATATTTCACCAAAACTTTTAATCATGCAACAAATCCTCAACCAATAATCATATACACATGTTAACAGTACTCCATAAAAATTTCGGACCAAGATCTATTCATTAGCTTGGTCAAAAACTCCAAAATATAACACACTCTCCAGTTTATCGCCCAGAATGACCTTTCTGGGGTCTAATCAACTTTTCACCAATCAAATGATCTCCAAATGGAACGAATAAGATATCCACGTAAACTAGACTCCAAAAGAAACAACTCTCATGAGGAAACTTTGCGAGAAAACACTTACAAAAGCTTCGAAACGGGCATTCAAAAGAGGTAAGAAAAACTGTCCGAGAGTGTCTTTTGTGTTTTATGAAGGAAAAGTGTAAAGGAGAGTTGCTTTTCATGGGAAGTGTACTGGAGAGCTTCTTACACAAGCTATGTAAAGTGATATGACTGAAGGAATGGTTGAGTGTTGGCCTTTTCTTCTCATAAAAATCAGACCAAGATCTTTTCTCAAGGTGGAGTGTGAGAGTGAAAGAGTGAGGTGGCCTCTTTAGCTTTGTCTTTCAAGAACCTTCTAGGCCCTTCTTGTAAAGATCTGGCCAGCCAAGTGGGGGTACAAAACTTAGCCATGAAGCAATCCTTTGATGACCAAATTCGTGGGCCTTAATGGGCCTAAACCGAATGGGCCTAAATTTTGGGGTTTAAAGAGGGTTTGGGTTGCTATCAAGCCCAAATCCAATATCACTTGGTCCAATCAATTTCTCAAGGTTAACAAGGTTGGATAATGATGTTCTAACACAAATTTGAAGGATTAATAGCATGTGAAAGTGATTTAATCAAGTGATTAAACACAGCTTTTGGAAAATGTTTAAATGTCAACTTTAGGGTTTTGGGGAAACCGTTTAGGGTTTCGATTTCAACAAAGCTTTTGGACTTTCAATTGGATTCCCACCATTTAGGGTTTCACTAGGATTGAAAACCTTTTTGGTCTGGCACAATTTGGTTGAGCAGATGAAACAAGGTTTTGCTTAAGTGGCATGATCTCACACCTTGATTCCTTCAAATCCAACAAACATTCCTCATGGTGCCAAGTGTCTAATATTATTCACTAAGTGTGGCTAAGATCTTGCCAAGTGTCCAAATAAAACTTCTCTAATCTAATTTGGACATTCCACACTATGATTTTGAAATACTGCAATTGGTGCGCTTATCGAGGTTACTATTCACTCCAAAAAAGTGAATCATAAACTTAACACTAAAAATTCCTAAATATTCATATTAACCTACAGTGAAAATATTATACCTAAATTCAACCTCGAAGTGCCCTTAAAATAATTTCACAATTTCCAACAGATGTTTCGTCCGAAATTATGAAAATAGGATATTGCACCATAAAATTCTAAATAATCCACTGAGTCTAATGGCGTGGACCATAATGCATTCTGACACTTCTAACCACCACAAATAAATAAAACTTATATTTCTAGCACCATAGTGAGTGATAACACTGACTATGTTGACAGATTAAAACCTATGCGATTGGTCGATTCGTAAAAACTTATGGGGTTTTCACGAGATTCCGAAAGTCAATAGAAATTCCACCAATGAATTTCTAGCGGGCTGTTACAACCCTCCTGTCATTCCCACTCAACAAACTTTAATCATGTATTTCCATGGCCTTAATTAAACAATGGTTCTGATTGGAATTTGTTATAACATATTGATATATAATTATGTTATAGTCCTGTGAGTGTTTATTGCAATATGTTACATAACATATTGAATTTGATACTTAGGTGATTACATAATTTGAGTGTTTGCATAGATTATTGTTGTCTAGAATATTGTTTGCAAAATAGATTTTATTGTGTATATATAGGTGATCTTCAGTGAAAATGCAAAGTTTGATTGCATTGATATAAGAATATGGAAAAAGTATTGATTGTGTAACACCCCGTTCCCGGAGGTTCGGAGAGTTAGCTCTTAATACCTAATATTAACTTAAATAACACAACTATAAAATCCAAAAAACTCCATAAAATGTTAATCTATTTAATCAACCCAAATATCTATGTTCCTTCATAGGGACAACAAAGCAAATTCTCAATAACATAAATTAAAAACTATCCAAAACTCGAAATTATCCTTAACTTAACAAATCAAAATAACCAAAAATAAATATGTTTACTAACTATGACTCTCAAATAAGTACTTGTACCCTCATACACTTATTCTACTATGATCATCACACCTTACTAAAACTTTCTACTCTTGTTCTCCAGCTGAACAATCAAAATTATCTGAAAAATATTTGGAGATAAGGGGTGAGTTATCAACAACTCATTAAGCAGATGACATATACTAGTGTGTAAACATGAGTATTTACAGAGCTCATAATGCATAACAAAATATTTTCTTTCAGAATGCAGAATCAGAATATTGTTTTCAAAATGTAGCGTCAGAGTATGTTATCAAAAATATCAGAGCGAAAGTTCAAAATTATTCATAATCAAAATCCCTTTGGGATAGCATAAACTGAAACATCACATCTTATCTTATCATATCAGAACAAATACCATGTTTAACCCCCATGGTAGGGTTGTGCAAACCCCGGTAGCTAACGAGCAGAAACAGAATGTGAATCTTCCAAAGTACTTTGGCATAACATATCTGATTCATCATCATCATCATATCAGAGCATCATATCATAACAAAGGCCATGTTTAACCCCCGTGGTAGAGTTGTGCATTTGCGGATAACCAAGCAGATGCATATCAGAACATAAACAGAATACCACTATTCTTTCCCGTGGCAGGCCATATCATATTGGAACAGAAGCCATGTAAAACCCCCGTAGTAGGGTCTCTAACTAAACAGAGCAAAAATAGAATTAGATGCAGAACCAGATAGTCATGCCAAAGGTTTTTCAGATGTCACATCTTATCAAAACTGAGTACTGAACAAAATTATAACAAAACAGAATCAGATCACAAAAATATAATTTATGCACAAAATTTCATATTCGCTCTCTTTTGCATAGTTCAGAAATAAAATGTCAAAAATAGGCTCATGTATACACCAGTCATGATAGAAAATAATTTCTTCTTAAATAGAATCTCATGAGTAATGCAGAACAAATAACTGAGGTAGTTCAAATTTATTTTCATAATCAAATATTGTATATTTTCCAAAAATCAAGCTCAACTCATTTTATTTTAATGCAAAGTCTAGCATAGGAACCCCGCTTACCTGACTCCTACAGCGTATTATCTATGTCTTGAATACGGTCTCTATCAGTCTCGTCACCTATTCATGAAAATAATAAATATAAACTAATTATTAAAGTCCAACAACACAATTTTGGTCTAAAACAACTTAAGACCCAATTTATAGACCATATTTCAGCAAATTCAATCCAACTCAAACAACCAAATAACAATCTGGACAGCCCACACTTCAACCCAAAATACTCTATACCAATCTCAGTATTGTCCAATACAACCATCAAAACCAATGTCAACTCAAATCATCAATACATCACACTTATTTCAGCAGCTCATAATCCCAAGCAATCACCAACAATTTAACCAAAACAACACTACACAATGCACGTTTCTCTCCGTTCACAATTCCACAAAAGAAGAATCCCAACACTTCTAGATGTTAATCGGCACCCAACAAAACTCCCTTCTATTTATTTCTAAAACACCAAACCAACAAACCAAAATTTATAAAATACTCAACGAAGTGAAAAACTTACGGTGAAGGCTCAACGTTTATGTGAAACCTAGTAGAACTTTGAACTCACTGCACTACAACAAACACAAGGTGCACAAAACGACAAAAACCACCAATCCACGGACTGCACTAAAGAAAAATTTATTTTCAAAACCATTTCGAGTAAGAGTAAAGGAGATGTGAAAACTTAAAGAGGGAAAGAGAAAAGAAGAGATTTACCCACTAGAGAAGCTCTCGGCAACCAAGACTGGAATCTTTGTTTTTACCCAAATTGCAGTTCCACAACTACTGAGAAATAGAGGAACGCGAGAAAGAAACACCCAATTTGCAGAAAAAGGAGGGGGCATGAGAGAGAGAAACTGATTAAGAGGGAGAAACCAAATGGGAGGAGAACGAAATGGAGAAAATGCTAGGCATTACCTTCGGACTCAAGCACTGACCCAACGAAAATAAGAGATGGAAACGGGAAGGTAAGTGGGTAACGTGAGAGAGAGAGACACGAGGAAAAAAAAACCGATAGAGAAAGAGAGGGAGAAGGAATCGGGGAGTTGAGGAAGAAGGAAATGCTTACCCAAAACGGCGCCGTTTCGAAATACATCCAAGAAAAGGCTGGGCCTTACAGATTGGCTAACAATTTGTGAGAAATGTCACAAATCTAGGCCATTGTTTACGCACGATAATAGTAAAAAAAAAAAAAAAACACTTTCCCCACAAGCTACTGCTTGTAGGTAAAACATGATAGCTAAACTGAACCATCAAAATTATTTCCTACAAGATTTATTCATGGACATTAACTATCATACCCACGGAAGTGTCTGTGGGAAAAAGATAAATAGGTAGGAAATGTAGCAAATAATTTCCTATAGGATAAGTTCATGGTAATTAATTATTACCGACGGATCAACTAGTTTGTGGGAAAAAACTATTTCAGTTCTATGAAAAATTATTACCTATGGGATGTAATCATGGAAAATACGGTATTTCCTACGGAAGCCTCGGTGGGAACAAGTTTGGTCATATGTTTATTGACGAACCAAGCCGGTGGGAGAAAGTGTTCTCCCCACCACATAATCTAGTAGGTAATACTAATACCCACGAGAAGCACCCATGGAAATTGAACATTTTCCACGATCTTCAATTAAGTCAAATGTGCTAATTGCGGTGAGCCACTCGGATTTTGCTTCAAGATGTGTCGTGGGAAAAGGTATTTATTGGCTACAACTTAAACCTTTTGTGGAAAATAATACTTTTTCCGGCGAGTTTTATCCCACGAGCTTCACACGACGAAATTTTGTGGGAATAGAGTTTTTCCCACAAAATGTCTACTTTTTGCCACAAAAATAATTCGTGGGAAAAACCCGTATTTCTTGTCATATACACAATAGAGAGATTAGTATCAATAGTGAGAATCTTACTAAGCTTGGAGTGGTGGTGTCAAGGAAGCACGATGGCACGCATGAGATATCGTCTATCCATAGTTGCAACAACCGCAAAAAAGAAGAAGAAAAAGACAGCATGAGAGGGAGACCAAATAGAGAGGTAGGGACAGAGCAGGAAGGAGCCTCATCTTGTCAAACCACTGTGGTGCAAAGGTAGTGATATAAACCCGTGGGAATGGAATCTCTTGAACTCACAATCAATTTGAAAATTCATCCAAGAAAACCAAAATCAAGTCAATGGATAGAGAACCTAGACCCGTTGAGAACTCGTTTCAAGAACCTATATTATATTAAAATCTAGACCCGTTGAAGAACTTGTCTCAAGAACCTAGATTATAAGGAGGAATGCCACAAATGTTGTGATTTACTTTTGATAAATTCAAAAGTTCAATCAAGAACAAGAGGAGTAAACTCAACTCACAATGAATAAATTCATAAATTTTATAAACTTCTTAAAAAATGAGGCTACCAAGAGTATTTAAACCAAAACTTAATAAAACCCTAACCAAAATAAAGTCATTTCTTCCAAAAATACCCCTGGATGAATAGTGCCATGGCTACAATAACTCGCTACGGTACATCTTTAAACCCTTGTTCCTAAAAAGTAACTTTCCAAATAAGCCATTGGCCAAAATACAAGGTCTTCCCAAAAACCCTAGTTAATAAGAAATAAAACATATGTGGGCAAGCATCCTCAAGTCCAATTATTATAGACTAATTTCTATAACTAATAAAATAAGCCCATTTTAATTAAATAAACAAGTCCAAGGCTTTCAATCACATAAACATAATAATAGGCCCTAATTTATGTTGAACTCTTCCATAGCTTGTATGACGTGGATGATCACTGGATCTCCTTCTCTCAAGCCCATCTTGAATATTCGGCTCTTGCTAGTCTCATCCCAAGTAGATTGCACCAATCCTTACATTGCTTCCTTGCACTTCTTAGCTCTCAATCTTGTGATTGCACCATCTGAAACTTGCAAGGGATCTTTAAGACTTGGTCCACCTTAGTGTCCATCAGGTAGGACTTGCGACTAGCCTATGCAATGGGGTTGTATGTGTTCGTTGTAGAGTGGCTCAACCTAGTGGTGTGTGGGTGGTACTCAATGGCATGATGTAAACATTGTCACAGTTGACACTATGTTGAAAGAGAGAGAGAGAGAGAGAGAGGCAAATGGAGAGCTACCGAGAAAGTAATTTTCCTTGGAAATGGAAAATTCACCTGCTGGGTTTTATCAATTTTGTTTGTTGGAAATAAAATCGCTGCAAAAAGCCTTTATTGCAGCGATTTTTTACATCGTTGCAGTTTTTTTACATCAAGTTGGAAAATGGTCTTTTGCGGCGATTTTTTCACTTTTTACGACAGAGAAATTCGCCACAAATACTAAATTGGACTTTTGCAGCGACTTGTGACTTTTTGCGACGCCCAATTCGCCGAAAAAAAGTAACTAATTTTTTGCGACGGTTAGTTAATCGCTATGATTGTGAAAGTGGTCATTTGCTGCGATTTTTTATGTTTAAAAATCGCCAAAATAGATTATTTCCAGCGTTTTTTAATATCGCCGCAAAAAAAAATAAATAGAAATACTATTTATTTGTGGCAAAATTAAATTTCGCCGCAGAATTTAGCATTAAAACTAAACCTGTCGAATGTACTGTAAGTGTTTTTCCGACAATTGTTTGTCGCCGCAAATGAGTATTTAGAGCGATATTATTTTTTATGCTAATGACTTTTTTATTTGCGGCGAGGATTTTGGTATTTGTGGCGAGATTAAGACGCCGCAAAAAGCTAGTTAAATTAAAATGCCCGCCTTTTCTCCATTCATTTCCCTCCAGCCCTTCCCCCCTCCCTCCCCTTCTCTCTCCCACGATCTTCCTTCTCGAGCACAACCCACGCCGGTAAGCACAGTCCGTCGCCACCGCCACCAAACCACCGCCACCTCACCTCGACGGCCACCCCCTCCTTCTCCCCCACCCCCCCGTCGATCTCTTTCCTCCCCGAATCTGGCCTCAGCTCTCTCTCTCTCGGATTTCTCTATATCGCCGCCATTAGGGCCGCCGTTCGCCACTATCCACACGTCGTCGCCGTCGCCAGTTCTCTGTCGGAGCCCCCTTCTCCTCCACGCCCAACCCTGCAGCCCGAGGCCCTCCCTCTCTCCCCAGCTTTGTTCGCAACCCACGGTCACCAGCTTTCCCCAGCACCACCGTGCTCCTCTCGAGCCACCACTTCACGCCAAGCAACCACCACGACCACCCCTCTCAACTTCCTCATTAACAGATTTGGCTTGCCATTTCCCAGTAGACGGTATACTCAATTTATATTCTGTTTTACAATTTTTTTTTTCTTTGATATGGTCTTCCTTGTATAATGTTTCTGTGGGAAATATGTAGGATATGTGGTCCTCCTTGTATAATGTTTGCTTTAAGGATATTGATGAGAGTAATCGGCAGAATGATCTCGGTATGATCTCGGTAATCGGCAGAATGTTTGCACAATACCACATATGTAGGATATGTGGTCCTCCTTGGAAATGGTTTTGTGCATCTATTGTTGCTGTTGTTCTTTTTTATTTTGGAATTGAGTTTCTGTACGGATTGTAGTACTGAGTTGTTTACAGTTTGCAATTTTTATGCTGCTATGAAGCATCCAACGTTGGTGCTGCAGTTTCCCTTTACATTGTTTATCACTTGAATCTGCTTAGGGACAGATTCTGTAATTTCTTTTTTCAATTTTATAAATCCCTGAATGCATATTTTCAATTTAATTGATAGTAAGAGTGACTTAGGTTCAAAGTTACAATAGGATCCTATAACACTAGTGTGTTGTGATCATTTTGATGTATGATATCAAAAGTTAACAACAGGACTTTAAGGCTAGTAAGAGTGCAACAGATTGATGTGTGATGTCATTTTCTTTCTAATATTATGACATATATGTTGAAACATGTTTAAATTTAGGCATTATAATTGTAATGTTCCAAAAGGATGGATAGTTATTGCAAACAGACTGCAAGTGGTGTAAAAAGTTTATACATATGAAACTCTTGAATAGAAAAAAATTCGTTTGGACTCATTCTGGCCTGAATCCGTAGATACACTTCAGCATTTTGAGTAATAGTGCAGAAAAGTTTAGACTCCAACTGGACTATGTCTAATTGTTCTGATTGGCTGGTTAAGGTTAAGCTGGGAACTTTCTATCCTCATCCAAGCGGAGATTTGAGATTAATGAGATTCAACTTTCTATCATTTGCTATTATCCCTTGAATGCATGTTGCATTGGACATGATGTTTGCAATGCTATTTATTAAGATTTGGATGTTCATTCCATACTTGGAAATCTTAACCAACATACTAGCCCTTGAATGTTATAAGAAAGTAGAACTTTTGTATCTGTCCTGTATTTTATTGGACCGGTTAAAGATGGAAAATTCTATATTATAACTGGAAAAATGTAATAGCAATGTATGTGGTAATCACTACCACAATTAAGAAACTATCAAATAACCATTGTACAGGAAATATTTCGACATCATCATTGAATTCACCACATCAGCCCTCAACATAATGTTTTAGTGAGTTTTAGTGTTTAGAGCTAGTTTTGCATTTCTTATATATTATTTGCATCATCCTTGTTGCTGCTAAAATAATGTTCTACAACAATCCTGATAAAATCTTTGATTGGCCTTTTTTCAAACTGCCCCCTTCCCCCATCTAGCCATTTCAGACATCATTTATTTTAAGCAATCCTTTTCTGAGCTTCATTTTTTTGAAGTAAACAAGAATCTTATTAAACAATTGATTTACATGCTATATCTTTTGCCAGGTGACAAGAATCTGGCAGCAACAGTGGCTAATGTGCTTACTTCACTTCCTTTTATAGCTCTTGGAATACAGGCCCCAAGGTTATATTTTTCTGTACATAACTTGAAGTGCATGAAAAAACCGTGCATATTTGTTACATCTTGTTTATTTGCTTTTGTTGGGAATGCAGGAAGAACCTGAATACTAAGCTGTATGCTAATTCATTAGTTGGAATTGCCTCCAGTTTGTACCACTCTTCAAGAGGAAAATTGAGGCAGTATCTGAGATGGGTGGATTACACAATGATCGCCACGGCATCAGTTGTAAGTCAGACTTAATTTATTGATTAAAGACAACATAATGGAGAACCATAATGGAGAACCTCTGATTTAATTTCTAGAAATTAAGCTGTCACGTCATGATCATCATGTGAAGCTTGAAGATTTATGAAAAGTGGAGAACCAGCTTGTCATGGTTCATCTTTTTGCTACCAAAATGTGGGGTTTCTTCAAGGACATTATATATACCATATATATATAGTTAGTTAGTTAGTTAGCCCGTAGCAAAAGCTTTTTTCCAAACGGGAGGATCCACAATTATTGGTGCTTTGATTAATTCAATCTAGTTGTTGAGAAAAAAGGAAAGGTAGTAGACCCTTTCGTGTGTCAGTGGTCCATCCAAAGATTAGTCATGAGCTGGGTTCACAAAAGAAATGCCTGTATGGTTTTATTTCATGAATATTGGTACTAGCTAGCATGCATGCCTCAATTGTGACATTTCTATTAATTGTCCTTTAAATTTTCTACTTATTTATTTATTTTGTTTTTATTATTAGTACTGTAATGAAATCAGGCATGCAAGATTTTAGATGGATTGACAAGTACGTACCACTACATATATATATATATATATATAGATTCTCATGACCATGATCAGTCAAAGTGAATTATAACATGTTATAGTCCGGATTTGAGGCCATATATAGGTGATTGATCAAAAGCTGAGGTTCAGTAGCTCATAGAATATATATATATATTTGATCTTCTTTAATTTGTGCGTATATTTCTGGCATGCAATTAACAGTTCGAGCAGAATTAATCAAAATCATACCTTTATTTAATTGAGCATCCACATGATTTCTTTTCTTTTTGTTTCATCTTGATCTACATGAGTTATTTGAGGGAGAAGGAATATAAATATATATAGGAGGGAAATGTCTTGATTTCCCTCGACTGAAACTAGTACCACTCTCATGTAGTAGTACTTCTTTTATATATTAATATATAATTAATTTCTTTTCATATCCAGCCTTGATCTTTACTATATATGCTTGCTGGTCTGCATGTTCATGGTATAGTACCTAGGTCCTCCTACTAATTAATCACGGATTTCAATTCTATTTTGGACGCCAATATTGATATCTTCATAATATATAAAATGTGGTTGAGTTTACAATTGTGTGATGGGGTTGAATGGCATAGCAGTTGGGTTTTTATTCATTCTGTTGTATGCATTTTTTTTTAATTACCTGCAAGCATTTTCGGCGAGTATATTTCGCTGGAAATAATTTTTTCGTCATAGAAGACTATTTACGGCGACTACATATCGCCGCAAATAAGCTTTTGCAGCGATACTTACTCACTGAAAAAGAGATAACCTTATTTGCAACGATTTTAACCGCTGCAAAAAATATTATTCACGACGATTTTTGAACACGCTACAAATAATATCAAGATATTTGCGGCGATATTTTGTGTATTTGTGACGATAGAAAACGCTGCAAATACTTTTTCGCAGCGAAATGAGAGTGAAATCCCAACGTTATTTGCGGCAAAATGAATAATATTAGCAGCGAAAAAAATCGCTATAAATTTTGGCGACGAATTTTGTAATTCGCTGGCTAATCTTTTAAAAGGCTCTACAATTGCAACGAACGTCCGGCGCAACATAAATCGCTGTAAATACTTATTTGCAGTGATTTTTGGAGTTATTTGTGGCGAAATTAAGTGTCGGGAAAGACCCTGTTTCTTGTAGTGGTTCTTCCTTAGTTAAAATAATGAAATTGGTTGATATTATGACAATACTAAGTAGCATAGATATCATTATGGGAGAAGTTGATTGTTGAAATGATAATTGATACAACAAAGACACTAGGTAGAGAAATCGATAGAGAAAAGAGAAGTGAGGGAGAGAGAAATGAAGGCTTACTGGCTCTAGCGTCCTTTGGCTGGGTAGAGTGGAGTAGCATGGCAAGGCGTGGCTTTGTGGGGTGCTTGGACGGTGCAACATGTAGTGATTGTGCGATGCAGCAACGTGGCCTATGAATCAAGGCTTGATGTTTAGAATGATTAATCCGCCAAGAAAATGAGTTTATGAGTACTTGAGTTTGATAATGAAATCAAGAGGTAGAATTATTGGAGTTCTGGTTTATGATTGGGCTTCGGGGTGTTGATTTAGATTTTAGGGTTTCGGTTAGAGCTATTGTTCAACCCTAAGCTAGGTTAAGTTAATATAATTGAGTTAAAGCTAATCTTAGCTAAAAGATATTGGATTAAATTTAAGTGGAATGAAGATTGGATTAGTGTAAAGCGATGTTTTTTTTTAAAGCAAATGGCCGGCCACTACAGGATTTTGGTACTTAAAATATTTTTAATTAAAAATATGGTTACCATTAAAAAAAAAAATAGAAGAGAATGATGTGTGTTAAGATATAAAATAAATAATAAAATCTACCTCTTCTCATCAGCTTAAACTTTTGAGACAAGTGGTGATTTCACATGGTATCAGAGCATAAATCCTGAGTTCGAACCCTGACTCTACACTCTATCCCATTTAATTAAATATTTCACGTGTTGGGCCACCCATTGAGGGCAAGTCTAGCCTACACGTGAGGGGGAGTGTTAAGATATAAAATAAATAATAAAATCTACCTATTCTCATCAGCTTAAGCTTTTGGGACAAGTGGTGATTTCACAGCAAGAAAACGGGGTCAAATACAAATTTTATAAAGTAAAGGGACAAATGAAAATAATAAGAACTTAAGGGAAATATTGTAAATAACCAAAAGTTAAATGGCAAAACGGGTAATTAACTAAAAAATGAGGATTTTTAAGTAAAAGCACAAGTGGCCACACTGTAAGGAAGGGCGAGTACATCACATCACTATCATCCGACACCCAGACCCTGCAATTGCATCATCCCAATTCAACTCGGCGCAACCAAATATGACTGGATTATATAACATTTGAATGGCCACCTAACACATTAAAAATTTCTATAAATTGCTATTAATTGATGTCACATCAAGATGTTGATATTTGAGCAGAGCAATATCGGTCTAGTAAATGTTGCTTAGCGAAACTTTATTTTCACTCCTCACCACTAGCATAAACTATTCTATTCACCATTGAAAGTAACGATTTTATTAGGAAAATGCTGCATCCACACCACGAGAAAAGTTACAGATTACTATTTTATTTTATTTTTATATGTTTATTTTGTTTAATTATTATGAAAGTATTTTAAATGAATTTGTGAATTTTTTTATTTTAAAATATTTGAATACATTTAAAAAATATCTGAAACAAATATAAAATAAAATATGAAATGATTTTTATATCAGTCATTATTCACTTTCACATATTACACTTGTAATTTTTTTTTGTATAATATAGAAATATTGTTTATAAAATATGTGTTTTTTAGAAGAAATAAAATATAAAATAAGAAATCTTCAATCGCTGATCTATTTTAATATCTTATTTTTTTAAAATTTGCTGTCGGTATTATAATTTGGATAGGAATTTGTGAGAGACAAATGATAAATAGATACGAGATTCACATAAAAAGAAATTAATATTTTAATAATAAATTTTATTTTTTTTCAAAATAATTATAAAATAATATCTATACACTTCACAATTATATATAATATTATTCTTTGAACAATCTCTCGAAAGATGGGACCAGCACCCAACGCTCTGCAATTGGAGTAGGAAATTTTAAAAGACCCGTATCCATATTTTTTCCCTGAGGACTTTTCTTTCTGGTCGTTCCAACTTCCAGCTTTCATTTCTTGTCCTAAATATTACATCAAACAGCTAGCAACAAAGTAGTCGCATGCAGTTGGCCCGACGACCAACTAGTACATAAATGTTAGCATTCCATGCCATCGATGTTACACCAAAAATACTTGTGAGGATCATGATATCTCCAGTACTTATCTTCATCATCTTTTCTCTCCTCCTAATTTCATCCTCCCATGCTGCTGTGCAAGACTTCTGTGTCGCTGACTTCACAGCTCCTGAAAGCCCTGCAGGCTACGCTTGCAAGAAGCCTGCAGACGTGACGGTGGATGATTTTATTTTCACTGGCTTCCGCGTTCCAGGCAACACCTCTAACTTCATTAAAACTGGGGTGATCCCAGCATTTGCCGCACAGTTTCCTGGTGTAAACGGCCTTGGGATTTCTATGATTCGTGCGGACGTGGACGTTGGGGGAGTTGTGCCATTACACACACATCCTGGAGGCTCAGAAGTCCTTCATGTTTTGAAAGGAAAAATGTTGGCTGGGTTCATTTCCACGGACAATAAAGTTTACATCAAGACTCTTGAGAAGGGTGATATTATGGTTTTCCCTCAAGGATTACTGCACTTCTCACTTAATGCCGGACGTTCTCCAGCTCTTTTATTTGTTAGCTTCAGTAGTGCAAACCCAGGTTTCCAGCTTGTGCCCAACGCTTTGTTTCAAAACGACTTACCCACCGAAGTGATAGCGGCAACTACTTTCCTCGACACTGCTCAGATTAAGAAGCTTAAAGCCATTCTTGGAGGAACTGGTTAAGTTCTATGTCGTGTCGGTTATGTAGTGTCTAGTAAAATATATGTGTCGTGTTGTACGTGATAATTAAGGTAAATGTTCGTTGTGTTCTATTTGGTTTGTTTATTTAAGATGTCGAATATGATTCCAAGTCATCCAAAATAAGATAGGATCAATTGGCAACAAATGTATTAAAAAAAATTAAATGAGGAAATATGCAACTTTTTATGTACTTTTTGCTCTAATTAATTTTTCACGTACAACACTGTATATCTGCTTCGGATAATTTGAGTATCATAGATTCATACAAGTAAAAGTATTTGAAAAATGTGATTGGAAATAGCTTTAGGATATAGGAAATTATTTCTAATTAGTACTGTTTATCCGGGAACCCGATTACGGTATACCCGAACCGAAACCCGGATTTCAAAACCTGGTTGAAACTCGGACCGGATTAGCTCGGGCCGAAACTCGGATTGAAACCAATTTTTAAAAACCCAAAACCTGAGTTCCCGGTTTGCATCCTTTTTTTTTTTAATCAAAGCCTAAATGTTATGAATATTTTTTCATAAAAAAATATTAATGCAGTATTCAAGTTCTATCTATTTATTTAATTTTTTAAATCAAAGCCTACATGTTTCTTGACTACCAATAAAAAGTCACATGGAGAGGAGAGTGAAAAAAAAAAACATAAAATGAATGATTCATTAGACATAATATATATTTTTATTTTGAGTTTATGTTTGTTTAGTTGCTACAAAGGAACAAAAAGAAAATCAAAACATTCCCAAAAAAAAAAGAATTATAAGAAATAAAAAGAAAAAACCGGGTATTGAGTTGTACGTAAACTCGGTATCCAAACTGGGTGTATCCAAATTGTTTTATGCGGATACTGACCAGATTTATTTCGGACCAAAAACCTGATTATCTGGATTTCTGCTGGGGTTGGGCTTTTTCCCAACCCGAATGAACATGCCTATTTCATATTCTACCCGCTCCAACTTATTTTCTTCCTTTAATAAAAAGATATAAGTTTTGTTATGTACAAGTAAATTTACGTACTAATCTACATATTAATGTTGTTACTTTCATATTCTAAATTTAAATTAATACTATTTTTAATAAAATTTACTTTTTAATTAATCATATTAAATGATTAAATGAATATGCCTATGAATGTGAAGAATTGTTAACCATTAAATTTTTCAAAAGATATTTGTTGTATTTAGAAAACATCTTATCTCATCTCATCTCACCTCATCTAATTATTACAATTTTTTTAATTTTTAATAAAAAATAAAATAAATAATTCAATTTTTTAAAATTTTAAAATAAAAATAATATTAAAAAATATTTTATAATAATATTTTATTTAATTTTTTAACTTTTAACTCATCTTATTATTTCCGAAACCAAATGAATTAGAGACGAGTTTCGTGCTCACAATCACGAGTAGATGTCAATTAGCTAGAGTGCATGACAGTACAGCTTCTGACATCCCGTGGTGGCAGAGGTACTGAAAGGCAACTTTTGAGCTTTTCCCATTTTTTGAGTTTTTCATTAGGACGAAAAGGAAAATGCTTGGTATTAGTATTAGTCTATTTATATGCATATATAAAATTACCTCTTTTACATATCTATTTTGTCATTTAAATAAAATTCTCATATTAACTTATGCATATTTGAGATAAAATAATAATAAAATATTATTATTTTATTATTATTAATTTTTTACTAAAATCAATTTTTTTTATATATATTTTGTAATTAGTATCCACTACATACATTTGACATTAATAATATAAATGTAATAATAAAAAATATAATTTTTTTATATTATATTAAAAATATAATAAAATGAAAAAAAATATATATAATATATTATAATAATAAAATGAATATGTAAATGAAGGTTTGTTGTGTTGTTAAAAGAGAGAGAAAATAAAAGGATTGTGAGAGAGAGAGTGGCAGGAGAGAGAAATAATGATTAAAATATGATTTGTAAGGTGAATAGTGGTTATCCAAATTTGGATAAGCACTGTTTATAGGTAGCTAAATATTTAGATATGCATAAGTCAATGTGGAGGATTTTAAGGTTATATTATGCAAATATGACTTTGCATATGCATATACATAAACCAATGCTAATGCTCTAACAGGAATTCAGGATTGATTTGGATTTACAAATAAGTTAAAATGAATTGAGATGGTTTGTAAATAGTAGAATAAAAATTGAATTATTTATTATATTTTATATAGAAATTTAAGAAAATTATAATGATCAGATGAATTGAGATGAATTTTGAATGCAAATGGGACTAAGAACATTTTCATTCAATTGGTTGAATGCATCTTTAAATTTTAGTTAATATCATATAAATTTATATTTGTCTATTTCATTTAAATTTAATCTCTATATTAAATTATTCATTTACTATCTATATAAAATAAGATATTATTAATTAATAATTTATTTAATTTATTTTTATCACATTTTGTAGTTCTACCAATTAAATGTTAATAATTATTATATTCTAATTTATTTAATTTATTTATTTAGAGTGAGAAATTAATATTTTAATTTTTTATGAAGTAACTGTAGTTAGCTATATTTGGTGAATTACTGTAGCTGAAATTCAAATTATTTTAGAGATATCAAATCTAATCTGATATTTTTTTTATACAAATTATATAAATTTTAGCCATTTTTTAACTTTGACTAAGTCAATAAAGATGCTCTACGGTAAGTCCGAATTTGTGTCCACGTGCCTTGTGTTACGGTTTAGATTTTTTCTGGAATCAAATTAAGATTTAAATAGGAAATTATGGTTGTGAATTGCTGTGCTAGTCTATGAAGTAGATTCTATGAACGAGTCCTTAAGACTGTGTGCCATGGGATAGTTGCCCATCATAAAAATAAAATGCTTACTAATAAAATAATAAATATAGATAGAAATCACTATTAAGAGTATTTATTTTGTACACATGATGTGGCATCATTTAGACCACACATCTCTCCAAGTGAGTGTTAGAAACAATTAAGTAGAAGCAGCCACGTAGTGAGTACAAAGTGTGCACTGCTATAATGACTTCTCTCTAGTATTACTCCTAATAAAAATCTAGAAAACTGAGTACGCCTCAACGTACAATGTCCTAAATATATATTAATCTGGTATTTTTTATTTTAACTTTTAACCAGTGAAACGACACATTAGTTTTTGAGAAATGATTTTACAGTCGTGAGTGTGCAAGTGTTATGCAATCGTTTTGAAAAAAATAAATAAATATGGAACCTACATGAAAATAAATTAATTTTTTAATAGTAGACTCAACTCTTTTTCAAAATGACTGCACAATATTTATACATTCCTTGACTATATATAATATTACTCTTCCAGTCCTGAACGTTGCTCGAGAGCTATATTTGCGGGGGACTGAATTAAGTGCTCGGCTTGCTCATTCCTCATGGCGAGCATCATTGCTCGATTCTTGTCTATATTTTATTTGAAACTAACATCTTCACCATCTATCTCAATGAGTTAATCTCACCATCATTGCACAAGATTCTATGTATAAAGAAATCATTATATTATATAATTGTTTGACATACTCAAAATAATATCTTTTATGAAAAAATATATTTGTAATTGTGAAGTGTACAACTATCGTGTAATCATTTTGAAAAAAGTGAATAAAATATGGGACTTACATGAAAAAAAATTATTTTTTTTAATAGTAGACCACACTCTTTTTAAAAACCATTACATGACGGTTGCACACTTCACGATTATATGTAAAATTACTCATCTTTTATTTAATTCATAAATTCTAGCGTTCCCCCACTATTTCCCACTATTTCAGATGATATAACATCTCTTTTTGGAATTTGGGCTTTAATCTTTAGTGTTTTCAAATTCTAATCACTCTATCGACTCGTTGATACGCATTGAACTTTGCCCATTTTTCAGTACAAGGTTGGATGGGTGATTTACTTAATTGGTCTCAAACCCACTCTCTTTGATGTTTTGTAAATCAAATTCATAATTGCAATGCCTTTTGTTAAAGGATTTTCCAAAATTTGAATTGATTTAACATATTCAACTATAATTACCCCATCACTTGAGTAACCTGTGCACATGATTGTGCCTCAAATTAATGTCTTGCTTATAGTTACTTGCAAGGTTGTCACATTGTCACAATAAATCGTTACCTGGGGAAATGAATTAGTACATAGCAATACCTCTGCCAACAAACATACAAGTCATTCTACTTCTTTACATGCAGACTTTAATTTTGATTCTACACTATTTCAACTTGCATAACTGTATCCTTCTAATATAGTGGGTTCCCTTTGATAATGTAGACTATAATTTGTAGTCTCCTTCAAGTATATTAGAACTCGATCGAGAAATAGTATTCGAATGCTCTTGACCTAAATTGCTAGTAAATCTTCTTAGTAGTCCGATGGCAAATGCAATATCAGGTATAGTACAATGCATAACACACATTAGACTCCCTACTAGCATATGCTAGTTGGGATCTGCATCTTCCTGTGTTTTATCTCAATTCAAGACTATGGTCATATAGAGTTGAGACTGGCTTTTAGTCTTCATGACCATACTTCTTGATCACTTTCTCAATCTAATGAATTTGTATCAATGATAAACCATTGATTGTTCTCACAATCTTTATTCCAAGGATCACATCAGCCTCTCTCATATCTTTCATATCAAATATTGAGAAGATAAACTTTTTAGTTTCTCTTTGAAGGTTGCTTCCAAATATTAACTATCATCAACGTACAAACAAATTATTACACAAGTATTATTATTTATTTTATAATATCCACACTTATTAGCATCATTCACTCTAAAACCATAAGATAAAATTGTTGTCAAAATTTTCATGTCATTGTTTGGGACCTTGTTTCAAACCATAAAAGGATTTAAGCAATTTATAACTTTCTTTTCATGACCATCCATGATAAATCACTTAGGTTGCTTCATAAAAATCTCTTCATCTAGGTAATCATTTAAAAAAAAAAAAAAAGTAGCTTTCACATCCATTTGGTGAACCACTAGATGATTGAGAGATGCAGGAGAAATTAATATTTTAATAGTAGATATTCATGCACCAGGAGCATATATATCTCAAATAATTTATACACTCTCGTTGTCTATATCCCTTAGCCACTAAGCACGCTTTGAGTAATTAATGGAACCATCAGCATTAAACTTCTTTATGAAAATCCACTTCCATCTTATTGCCTTTGAATCAGGAGGTAAATCAACTAGATTCCAAGTATGGTTGGAAACTATATATTCCATTTAATCATTTATAGCATCTTTTCAAAAAGCTTCATCATGTAATGACATAGCTTCTTCGTAAGATGAAGGGTCACTTTCAGTGTTAAGAATGAACTTAACTTCCTTCTTAACCGCATTTATATCTCCTTCTACAAGATAGATTGGAAAATCATGACCAAATGTTGTTTCTTTTCGAGGCCTTTTGCTCCTCCTCAGTTCAAGTTCACTAGGATGCTCAATTTCATTTTCAAAAGTACTAGGGACTATCACGAGTTGTGTTCTTTTGAAAATCAGACTTGGTCAATTTTTCAAAAAACTCAACATCTCCATATTCATAACCTCAATTGAGTCTAGGTCTAGAAATTTGTAAGTCATGCGGTTTTGAGAATATCCAATAAAAACACACCTATAGGTTTTAGAGCCAAATTCTAGTCTTTTGAGATCTGGTTTTTTAACGTAAGCTAAGCACACTTTTAATCTTTTCAAGGATGGAGGAGTTTTATGCCATAATTCAACAAGATTTTACAAAACTTTCTTACGGGGCACTCTGTTTAAGATATAACAAGCTAGATAAAATTAATTGACCCCATAAGTTAAAGAGTAATATCTAAACTTAAAAGCATAGCATTCACCATCTCAACAAGAGTTCTATTTTTTCTTTCGGTTATATCGATCTGTTGAGGTGTGTAAGAGGCCGTGACATATCCCATGATTTTAACAAAATTTTGTAAAGTCATTTGATAAATATTCCCTACCACGATCAAACTGTAAGGCCTTAATCTTTGTACTCAATTAACTTTTTACTTCAATTTTGTAGATAAAAATTTAGAGAACACTTCATCTTTACTCTTGAGCAAATGAACATGTGAATATCTAGTACAATCATGAATGAAAGTAAGAAAACACGTATTACCACCACGAGATTCAACGTTTCTAAAGTCACAAATATCACTATGAATAAATTCAAGAATTTTGATTTACACTCAACTTTTGGAAAGGATTTTCTGGTTATTTTAGATTAAGTGCAAATCTGAAAATTTTTTAACATTTTCATGAAGATTAGAAATCAAAACAAGATTGGACATGTACTTTACGGAACCATAAGTCACATGTCCTAATCTACCATGCATGTAACGCCCCCAAATTCCGCTTGAGATCGGACGGGCATTTGAAGCGTCGGGACATACAATAGATGCAATATTCCTAACATGCATATAGCAATATGCAATATTCGCAGCGGATAATTTTTTTCTTTGAGCATTACTATGTACCAGAAGTAATGTATCCCAAAAATATAAACATAATTTATGAAATTTACATGATAACTGATATCCAAAAGGTTACAATACTTGTCCAATAGGTCTGTAACATAACTAGTACTGGAGATAGAGCTCCCTAAGTACATCCAAAACTAAAGTATCTACTAGGCTAATCCATCCAGTAGTTCGCACAACTCAGTCAAAGATGCCATATTACTATCTATAAATCCAAGCATCAAAACGATGAGCTCCGCATTGTGCTGTCGTTGTATAATCGACGACTGTCTCCAGCCAATCATCTTTTGAAGCGCCTCTTGATCCTGGCACACAAGCTACCATTTCAGGGGAAATGGTAGTTGGAACTACCACGGTGAGATTTGAGTACATATCTCAATAAGTTAACAGGAAACTTAACATACAATTTACGGATCCAGGCATGGTAGTAAAGTCATGAATGCGTAATCATAGTAATAAATAAGCATGACGAGACTTAAAATATAACATGACACATGCATGAACTAACATGACTTAAACAGAGCACGAACTAAACTTGAAACTCGACATGACATGAACTGACATGAGAAGAACTGAACTGACATGAACTTAGATATGACATAAAGCTGAATGTGAACTGAACAAAAATAACGTGACATGAAATTGATCATGAAATAACATGAACTGAAACTAAACTGAACGTGAAATTGAGCACGAAACTGAACATGAAATTGAAATGAACTAACCGGGAAAGTAAAATAAATTCTGACAATCAAAATGATTTCGCCAGTTGTTTCTTCAGGAATAGTGAACAATCAGAATGATTCCGCCCAATATATTCCGTCAGAGATACTCAGACAATCAAAATGATTATGCCATGAGTATTTTAAATGAGATACCCTAACAATCAGAATGATTATTACGTCAAGAGTACCTAGTAATATTTTGACAATCAAAATGATTACGTCAAAAGTATTTTGAGTAGAGGTATTCTAATAATCAAAATGATTACGCCGGAAGTACCTCACGTTAATTACAAATGGAGATACTCAGACAATCATAGCGATTACCTCACGAGTATCCCATACATGACTGACTGAGAAAATGATGTTTGTAAGACATACTCTGAACTCAAGACAAAACGTGACATAAAACGAAAGGATAGATGACTTGACGTAACGTAACATGACATGTACGTGAGACGTATGACAAGACGTAACATGAAGCATATAAATAGTATGTAACATAGCATAACATGTAACAGACAAACATTATGTGACATAACATAACATGTAACAGACAAACATTACATGACATGCATTAATGCATATGTGTAAGAGACAAACAATTACATGACATGTCATAACATGTAACAGATAACATTATATGACATGGCATAATGTGTATCACATAAAATTACGTGACAGAGTATATTGTGTAACAGATAAATATAACTTGATAGAATATATTATGTAACTGATAAATATTTCATGACAGAATATAATATGCGTAACAGTCATACATGTAGTGACATGGCATGCAGGATAACATAAGTACATAAACAGTAGTTCCCTTACTTATCACACATATATAGTAATCGGACAGTAAGTTAGAAGCTAACTTATAGTGATTGTCGCGTTTACTGGGAAAAGCATGAAACACGAGAAACTATAAATAAGGATTTCTAAACGTTAGAAACTTTATCACTAATAACTTAGTAACATGAAAAATGCTAACTTAGAGCAAAATTACCGTTTCACCCTCTACATGTAAGAAAATGACCATTTTACCCCTAACTTAAGGATTTCACCACCTAACTCCAAAAATCACCAAAATTCACATTTCTCATGTAAATTTTGTAATAAACTCAAATATCAATGTAGAAAAATTTAAAACAATTCGCAACCATAAAAATCACAACAAGGTCGAAACACCCTTAGGTCATTTCTCTTTAATTTTTGTTACAATTTTATCTAACCTCAACACTCATACTTAAACCAAAATATTGCAACAAAGATCCTCATATCCTATACTTAGAAGCATGTTTAAAAAAAAAAAATTCACTTCACATAAACACAAAACTTTTAGTAAAAAGATCCAAACTTTTTAACTAAAATACAAACCCTTGAATCTCAAGGTTTTGACTCTTTTTAAAAAGTCTCTAAGAACTCCAAAAATTCAAAACTTTCTTCTAACATGTTCATAACACACTCCTAAGAACTAACAGGTTTTGAATCAATACATAAAAGTCACTAAAAATCACAAAACCTCACTTGAAGTACTCGACTCCAACACAAAGTCAAAAACAGAATTTTTTTCTCAACTTTGCTTTGATCAAACATCTGATCCGAGACATACCTGATGAAATATTTAAAGCAACAACATCATATGGTTTAAAAATGTATCCTAAAGCAGATCCAAGCATTAAAATTAAAATCACATGGCTACAAATAAACCAAAATATGGATTTAGCCGAAATCATCGAATGTTTTACCCAACCGAGTATTCTCTTGCATAAAAATTCATATCTTTGAAACTAACACAAAAAATCTTCAAAAAAAAATCCGAAGATGTATATAGAAGGCTTAGGATCAACAAAAAAATATATATAGAAAAGTCCTTGGAGTAAGATTAAACCACAAAAGATCGAAACTTTCTTAAAACAGAAATTGTTTTTCTCCTTCTAGTTTTTAAGTTTCTAGATCTGAGAAAATAATTCATCAAAATATTTAATCAAGCAATCCATCCTTAACAAAAATTCATATAAACATGTTAGAAACACTACATTAAAAGTTTGGACCAAGATCTGTCCATTAGTTTGGTAAAAAATGCCAAAATACAACACATTATCCAGCTTAGGGCCTAGACTTGAATCAACTGGAACTTGAACTGAAACTTAACTGTACATGAACTTGAACTGACTGTTTTACTTAACATGAACTTAGACTTGAATTCTGACAATCAAAATAATTTTGCCAGTCATTTCGTCGGGAATAGTGAACAATCAGAATGATGTCGCCCAACATATTCCGTTAGAGATACTCAAATAATCAGAATGATTTCATCATAAGTATTTTAAAACACGTACCTTTGCAATCAAAATGATTATACCAGGAGTACCTAGTAATACTTGGACAATTAGAATGATTACGCTAGGAGTATCAGCATAACTAAACTTGAACTGAATTCTGGCAATCAATATGATTTTGCCAGAAGTACCTCGCATGAATTACAAATGGAGATGCTCAGACAATCATAGTGATTACATCGTGAGTATCCTAGACATAACTGGCTTGAACGTAACTCAAGAGATATTACTTACTTGAGATAGAAATATTTCGTAACATGACATAACATGTAACAGACCACATACTTAACATGACATGCTTGCAACAGTGAATATTAAATGACATGACATACATGTAACAAATGACATACTTAAAAAGATGTACTTGCAATGTATAGTAAAACATGACAAAATATCTTGTATAACAGATGCATAATTCATGATAGAATAAATTCTACGTGGCAGATGAATATGTAATAACTTTGCGTGGCAAATAAGATAACATACATACATACACTGTAGTTCCTTTACTTGTCACCCATACATATTAAACAGATAGCAAGTTAAAAGTTAACTTACCTCAATCGTTGTGTTCTATGAGAATTCAAGCGCGATTACGAGAAACTGAGAATAATGATTCTAAAAGTTATAAATTTAATCACTAACAATTAGAAATATGAAAAAAACTAACGTAGATTAAAATTACCATTTTACCCTCTATATGTGAGAAAATGACCATTTTACCCATAACTTAAGGATTTTACATCCTAACTCCAAAAACCACCAAAATTCACATTCCTCATGTAAATTTTGTCCTAAACTCAAATATCAACTTAAAAAAATATTAAAACAAACCACAACAATGGGAAACTCACTATGGCCAAAACATCCATAGGCCATTTCTCTTGATTTTTATTGCAATTATTCCAACTTCAAAACTCATGATCAAACCGAAATTTTGCAAAAAATATCTTCTTATCCTAAGTTTAAAAACATACTTAAAACATCCATTAAGAAGAAATGCTAATCATCACCACCAAACTTTTTAGTAAAAATATCCAGACTTTTTAACAACAAACAAACCCTTGAATCACAAGTTTTGACCTTATTCAAAACATCTCTAAGAATTCAAAAAATTCAAATCTTACATCTAACATAGTTATAACATCATCCTAAGATAAACCATGCTTTAAATCATTGAACAAAAAGTACCAAAAATCACAAAACAACACTTGGAGTTTTCAGTTTTACATTTAGTCCAAAAATAGAAAATTTTCGTTAAATAGCTTTGATCAATCTCTTGATCTATGACTTAAAAAGATGAGATCTTCAAACTAAAACATCACAGGGTTTACAAATGCGTCATAAATAAGATCCAACCATCAAACTTAAAATCACAAGGCTGAAAATCAATAAAACATGGATCTAACCCAAAAAATCAAATCTTAGGTCTAACCGAAATCCACTTGCATAGAAAAATCTATCTTTGAGACTAATACTAAATATCTTAAAAAAAACATCCTAACATGCATATAAGATGCTTAAGATCATCAAATAAGAATATCAAAGCCTTTGTAATAAGATTAAACCACGAAATATTCAAATTTGCTCAAAACAAAAACTGTTTTTCCACTTCAAGTTTTTAAGTTTCTAGATCTAAGAAAGTCTTTCATCAAAACTTTAAGTCATGCAACAAATACTCAATGAAAATTTATACACACATGTTAACAACACTCCATAAAATTTTCAGACCAGTCCATTAGCTTGGTCAAAAACTCCAAAATATAACACACTCTCTAGTTTAACGTTCAGAATGAACTTTCCATGATTAAAACAAGTTTTGACCAACTAAATCACCACGAAATGAAACAAATAAGATTTTCACGGAAACTAGACTCAAATAAAAGAAACTTTCATGAAAGAGTTATTGCGAGTAAATACTTACAAAGGATCGTAACTGGCCACGCAACATGACTCAAAAAACTTCCCAGAGAGCTACTAAGTGTCTCTCTAAGAACGGGGATGAGAAGTGATGAAATGAAAGGAAGGGTGCCTTGCACGCCTCTAGACTTCTAGAGGGTGAGGTATGAGCTTGAATGACCCTTGAGGGATGGTGCTTAGGTCACAAAAAGGCAAGAATAGTGAAGGAGGAGTGGGCTGCTGATGCTGCCTTCTAGAAGGGTTGTGATGAGGTGGCTTTTTCCCCTCACATCATGCACAACTTTGGGGTGTCATGAGCATCGGATGGTTAGCCATGGGTGGGTGGAAACTTCCACAAGAAGTTTTGCCAATGTGGCCAAAATTCGTGGGCCTTGGTGGGCCTCAATCAAGTGGGCTTCAATTTGGGGTTTAGAGAGAGTTTGGTTAAGGTTTAGGATGCTATCAAACCCAAAACCAATTTTCCTTAGCCCAAACAAAATTACAAGTTTTAAAGGGTTGAATAATGATGTCATAACATGAATTTGAGGAATTAATAGCATGTGGAAGTGATTTAATCAAGTGATTAAACACAATGCTAGAAATTGGATCAAATAGGCTTTGGAGGCCAACTTTAGGGCTTGGGGAAACCGTTTAGGGTTTCGGTTTCAACTAAGTTTTTGGGGTTTCAATTGGATTCCAACCATTTAGGTTTCACTAAGGTTGAAACCCTCTTTGGTTTTCCACAAATTGGTTGATCAGATAAAAAAGAATAGGGTTTCGCTTAGGTGGCATGATCTCACACTTTGATTCATTCATAATCCAACTCATGGTTCCTCTTTGTGCCAAGTGTCCAATATTATTCATCAAGTGTGGCTAAACTCCTACTTTAAAAACCTAAATATTCCTATAAACCTAACTGTGCAATTAGTTTACTGAAATTCAATCCCGAAGTGCCTCAAAATAAGCAAAACGAGTTTTTGATCAAGCGTTTCGTCCAAAAATTGAAAATGAGATTATTGCGCCATAAAATCCTAAATAAACAACTGAGTCTAATGGTGCAAACCATAACTCAATCTAACACTTCTAACTACATCAAATAAATAAAATCGCACTTCTGGCACCATAGAGAGTGATAACTCAGGTTATGCTGACAGACTATAACCTGCGCGATTAGCCGATTCATGAAAACATACGTTGTTTTCACGAGGTTCCTAAAGCCTATAGAAATTTCACCATTGAATTTCTAGCAGGCTGTTACATGGCATCCATGCATGGGGGTGTCTCTTAAGTTTTCAAGGAAACAATGATGAGACGAGAGATTTTGGTAATGGCAAGAGCATGCCTCCTAGCACCATCTTCATGTGAGACTCTTAGGTTTCCAAAGAGAATAATCATGAAGAAGACATTGAGGGGTTTCGCCTAGCGCCACTTGGCACACATGCAAGATGTTCTTACGTTTTCAAAGAGAGTAATTATGAGGAAGATGAAAAGGACTTTGGTTTTCTAATGGTTAATGCCACTTGGCAATCATGTAAAAAGATCTTTAGGGTTTCTATAAGGTAATCATGAGAAGAAGAAAGAGGTGTCGCTTGGTTTTTCCAAAGGTCATGCCACATGGCATCCATGCCATCGTTCCTAGGTTTTAAAATAGAAATAAGGAGTGAAAAGCAAGAGATAGAAGCATTTTTGGTGGAGTGACATTAGGGTTCTGAAAATATCAAGCACCAAGTAAGAGAGAGGGCGTGACACATGGCACACATGCATTGAGGCTCTTAGTATTTATTCGGTAAGCAACCATGGGGATAAGAGAGAGAGAGAGAGAGAATTGGTGGGAGATAGAGTATTTAAGGGGGACCATTTACGACAAACGGTTACACCTCCTAAAGGGGAAACCAAGAATCATTTGTGTCACCATCAGATTTTCTCGTCCCCTCCTCCATTCTCACCCCTACCTCCAAGGCAAGAACCCTAGTTGATTATTCCATCAATCCAAGCATCATTACTGCATCACTAACTAGAAGAACCGGTGTTGAGAAATCCAAATATTTCATTGAGCCATAGGTCGGTAAGGAAACTCAAACCGCTCACATCACGAAAACACAAGGGAGAGGAACATAGAGGTCTTGGGTTGTGGTAAGGGGTGTTTTGTGTATCCTTGGGTGTTGTAATAAGCACAAAGGATCAGAGGAAGAAGAGCATGATTTTGACCATGAGAGGATAGGCCATGCTTAAAATTGGTTTGAGTGTGGTCTTGCCTCTAGGGTTTCATAGAACCCGAACACTTGATGGAAAAATGATTGTAGAGAATGTCTTTCAATGATTAAATGCTAGTCGACCATCTCTAGGATTATCATAGCATATTCTTATTGAGTCATCAAATGGGGAAAGCACAACCTAGAATGATATGTTGACTATCACTAGGAAAGCACAACCTAGAATGCATTGAGGCTCTTAGCACAAGCTAGAATGATATGTAACATTTGGCCATTAAGGTTTTACTCAAACACAAGATTGATTTGTCACACACTAGACCTACTAGGGTTTCATCCATGTAAAGGGACAGCTTGATAACAAGTTTAATGTCATTTGGCCCCCCTAGGGATTGTTGCCTTGTGGTTACTTGCGAGCCTAGATGTACAAAAACATGAGTGGATTGAAAGTTTGGGTGATCCCTAAAGCCAATTAGGGTTGGAATTTTTTATCCCCTTAGTACACAGATTAATGCATAATCTCTAGAAGTTCTTTCAAGATTCTAACGCTTAGAATATATATTTACAGCTTGCTTGTTCGTTGACAATTTTATTTTGATCAGGAGCTTTATAAGTTAGCCTCTAACTTACCATTGGATAATGTTATCATGTTTTTGTGTAAACGTTGCATATGTATTGTTTGTATTGATTCATGATTGTAAACCCTTAAATGTTACATTTTATGTTCGGTTTCATGCCATATTAATGTATGTATATGTTTGGTTCTCATGATATGTCCAATTATATACTTGCTGGAATTTCGGCTATATGTCATGTTCGGCCATTTTAGATTTTGTTTAAGTGTCATGTTGAATTCATCATATGTTATGCCCATGTTTTATATGTTTGAATGTTCTAATTGTTTCAAGCCGTAGACATGTTGCATTCACTGAATATTGAGTATGATTACATGTTATGATCATATGCCATGCCATGATTATAGTAAGCTCACTTGCAACATCAGGATTACACGTTATGTTTCGGGTTGTGCATTTAACACGTTTTGGCATGACCTTAATGTTAGGATGAGAGAATATCCTAATGGAACTCCCATGTCCACTCTAGAGTGACTAAACTAGAGTGATAACCCCTGGGTTGGTGAAGTATAGTCAACGGATTTCGAATGGATTCTTTTTAAAGAATTTCGGATTGAAGTAGTAATGTCTAACGTTAGTGCGTTCAACACACATTGTAAGTACGGTGAAGACGAAGTGTAAACTGCCGTATTATATTGAAAGCTTTGGTGAAGGTGTGTCGGTCTGCCAAGAGTTCAAGAGAACTCATGGTGAAGGCGTGTTGATCTACCTGGGTGTCTCAGTTGTGATGTATCCACAACTAGTCGAAGGGCCTGTGATGTGGTGCAATAACTAACATGTGCACAAGGTTAATTGGGATAACCATGAGGTATCCATACATTGTTATATTGAATACGAACATATGTGAAAGATATGAATTGGAAAATTGTTATATGTTACAAGTTCAATGTTTTAGAAAAAGGAATCAAGATGGGAGAAATATATCTTTTGATGAAATTGCACATTCATGCTCATGCATCCATGTTCTTGTTTACCTTATACATGTTTATATTATCTTTGTGTACGTTTTTTGTATAACTTACTAGGATTTCTCAAAATTTCACTGTAGTAGTTTATACTACCTTCCCCCTCCTGGGAAATGATAAAAGTCGTGACATGACCCGAGGATAGTGAGCAGGATGGGGAAGTGTAAGCACGGGGAGCCCCCAATAGTTAAAGAGAGCCATAGTCCTGAAAGTTTTGAGGATACTTCGCCAGTGGATCGGCTCAAGGCAACTGAAAAGTTCTTGTGGGATGTCTTGAAACTGTTTGAGGACATTCAAAATATATTGGAGAAAAAGGACAAATGAATGAGTTTATGTTATGAAACAATGTTTTAACTGATATGAAGGGTCATTGTTTTGGAACCCTAACTTTTGTATGGATGTTTTTAACAACTTATTTGGGATAATAGATTTGATTGGTAATATAATAAATTTCTCAACCCATTACTAGTTTAATTATCCTGCTACGATTATTACATATTGCTATAAACATATCAGGTGCATTGCATGTTAGTTGTCATGTATAAGGATTGTTCAACCTTGTTTTGCATGTCCCACCACTTAAGACACCGTCAAACTCCAAGCGGGGTCTAGGGGCGTCATAGACGGTGGTATCGGAGTAGTCTCTGGGTAAATCGCATGTCCTAGGGAAATGGTACCAAAAAATTAGGCTTCAATCTTATAGCTTGCAGGCTTCAATCTTATAGCTCAGAGGCTTGAATCTCTAAAGCTTATATAGGCTTGGACCTGGAATTGTGATTGTACCAGTAAAAATAGATGCACATGAGCCTTATGCGTTTCAAGGAAGAAATAAACTTCCAACGTGTGGAAGACGTAAGGAAAATACACCAATGTCTCGCGAGTCAAAAGAAAGGAATCCTCCATTGGAAAGGGGATAAGCTATAGCGAAAGCAATCTGCCAAATGATAGAAATAATACGACAAAAAATAGCCCAAGGTCAGGCTCACCGACAAGAACAACCAAGTATGGAGAACCAAGGCTGCCCTTTTGAGAAATTCTTAGTGTATCGGTACCCAAGTTTCATGGGTACAGAAGGAGTTTTAAGGGCCAATAAGTCGCTGATTTGTAACAGCCCGCTAGAAATTCAATGGTGAAATTTCATTAGGTTTTAGGAATCTCATAAAAACTCCAAGTTTTCATGAATTAACCAATCGCGTAGGTTTTAGTCTATCCACATAATCAATGTTGCCACTCACTATGGTGCCAAAAGATATGTCAGAATATGATATGGTCTGCGCCATTAGACTCAGGTGATTATTTAGGGTTTTATGGCACAACAATTTCATTTTCAATTTTCGGACGAAACGCTTGTTTAAAAACGCGTTTTGATTATTTCGAGGCACTTGGGGGTGAATTTTGATAAAAGAATTTCATGATTAGTTTAGTATGTATATTTAGAATTTTGCAGTTCAAGATTTATTCTACACTTTCCCGGAATGAATAGTAATCTCAATAGTAGCTCATTGCGCCACGTTTTCATAATCGTAGTGTGGAATGTCAAAATTAGATTGGAGAAGTTTTATTTGGACACTTGGAAAAATCTTAACCACACATCGTAAATAGTATAGGACACTTGTCACCAAGAGGAACCATAAGATGGATTATGAAGGAAATCAAAATGTGAGATCAAGCCACCTAAGCCAAAACCCTAATTGATCCGATTTCTAGCATTGTGTTTAATCACTTGATTAAATCACTTTCACATGCTATTAATTCCTCAAATTCATGTTATGACATCATTATCCACCCTTTTAAACCTCAGAAATTTGATTGGGCCAAGAAAATTTAGATATGGGCTTGATAGCATCTCAAACCCTAACCAAACCCTCTCTAAACCCGAAATGAGGCCCATTCGTTTAAGGCCCACAAATTTTGGTCACATGGAAAAACTTCTTGAGCAAGTTTTGCCTCCCCCATGGCAGACCACCCTCTACTCAAAGATGTCCTAAAGTCAAGCTTGATCTGAAGCCAAAAGCCACCTCACCACCACCCTACTCTTAGATATTTCTTTGGCTGAAAACCACTCACTATGCTTGCCTTTTTGTGACATAGCCACCCTACCTAAAGGTGTCATACAAGGCCATACCTTCACTATTCATAATGTTTAAGAGGCGTGCAGGCCATTTCCACATTCACTTCACCACTTTCCACTCACATTCTTGCAAAGAAACCCTTAGGAGCTCTCTCGAGCATATTTCTGTGGCTTTTTGCGTGCCATTTTTTGAACCATTTTAAGAACGACTCACATTCGTCTCACAATAATTCCTTCATGAAAGTTGTTTTGCTTTGAGTGTAGTTTCTATGGGTATCTGGTTTGTTTGATTTCATGGTCTTTTTATTGGTCAAAATTTATTTTAATCATGTAAAGGTCAATCTGGGCAACAATCTGGATAATGTGTTGTATTTTGAAGTTTTTGACCAAGCTAATGGACAAGTATTGGTCCGAAAGTTTTATGGAGTGTTGCTAACATGTATATATGAATTTTTTTTGGAGATTAGTTGCATAATTAAACCTTTTGATAAAATATTTTCTAGGATCTAGAAATTTAGAAATTGGAAGAGGAAAAACAATTTATGTTGTTTTAAGAAAGTTTGAGTCTTTTGTGGTTTACTCTTACCTCAAAGGTTTTGATATTTTTATTTGATGCTCTTAAGCCTTTTATCTACATGTTAGAATCTTATTTTGAAGCTTTTTAATGTTGGTTTCAAAGATGTGAATTTTTATGCAAGAGATCATACAGTTGGGTCAAACGTTTGATGTCTTTAGTTAGATCCATGTTTTGAGTTATCTTAGCCATGTGATTTTAAGTTTAATGCTTGTATCTACTTTAGGACACATTTTTAAACCATGTGAGTTTTTGGTGTGAAGATCTCACCATAGAATGCCTTAGATCAAGTGTTTGATCAAAGCTAGTTGGGAAAGCAATTCTGTTTTTGGACTAAGTATGGAGTCGAGTACTTCAAGTCATGTTTTGTAATATGTGGTGACTTTTATGTGTTCATTAAAACCATGTTAGTTCTTGGGTATGTATTATGAACATGTTAGAAGAAAGTCTTGGATTTTTGGAGTTTTGGAAATGCTTTGAAATAGGTCAAACCTTGAGATTCAAGATTTGTATTTTAGTTAAAAAGTTTGGATCTTGTTACTAAAGAGTTTTGTGATTATGTGAAGTATAATCTTGTTGGATGTTTTAAGCATGTTTTTAAACTTAGGATATGAGGAGTTTTGTTCCAATATTTCGGTTTGATCATAAGTTTTTGAGTTGGATAAAATTGCAACAAAAATCAAAGAGAAATGGTCTTTGAAAGTTTCGGCCCAAGCATGTTTCTCATAGTTGTGTTTGGTTTTAAAATTTTCTAAGTTGATATTTGAGTATAGGATTACATTCCTCTTGTGAATTTTGGTGATTTTTGGAGTTAGGATATAAAATCCTTAAGTCAGGGGTAAAATGATCATTTTCCCACATGTAGATGGTAAAATGGTAATTTTACAATAAGTTAGCATTTTTTCATATTTTTATTTGTTAGTGATAAGTTTCTAACATTTAGAACTCCTAATTTCAGTTTCTCGTATTTCATGTTTTACCTCGTAAAACGTTACATCACTGTAAGTTAGCTCTGAACTTATTATCAGATTACTGCATATGTGTGACGGGTAATGGAACTACAATCTATGTATGTATCTTATCATATATGTCATGCTATGCCATGTCACTTCATGATTATTCGTTACACAATTTATTTTGTCATGTATTTCTATCTGTTACAAGTATATCATATTACGAAATATTTTTTACATTACATGTTATGCCATGTTACGAATTATTCTGCATTGCATGTTGTGCAATGTTGTGCCATGATATGAAATATTTTTTGTTACATATTATGCCATGCTACAAAATATTGTCTGTTACATGTTATAAAATGTTTTCTAGCTCATTTTAGGTCATGTCTTTTGCCTCACGTTTATGTCATGTGACGTTACGTCAGGGCTTCTGTCCTTTCATTTCATGTCACGTTTTGTCTAGAGTACAATATGTGTCTCTTGGGGACAACCTTTCAAGTTATATCAAGTCTGTTTACGTCTATCACGATCCTAAGTGCTAGGATGGGTAATATCCTAGTGAAACTCTATTTACGTTAGAGTGTATAAATTAGTGTGAAATTCCCTGGGTTGACAAAATACAATCAACAAGTTGCGAATAGGGCCTAAGTAATTGGTCACCGGAGCACACCAGGCACAAACACTGATGGAGCCATATTTCAATTCACGTTATGCATACTCGTGCGGGTGCAGATACCTGATACAAGATAAATACAATACGTGTGACGTATAACACGTATGTCCACAGTAAGTGTGACACATATGTTAACGCACTCATAGTTGGTGCAGATACCTATGTTGTGATGCAGTAATCGGGAGGGACACATGTCTCAAGGGGAGCCGTGTAGCACCCACATGGTCACTTTTAATTATCACATTTGATAGACAAAAACATCATTATGGTAACCCCATGAGACAAGAACATTGCGGTAACCCTATGAGACAAGAATATCATTATGGGAACCCCATAAGACAAGAACATCGTGGTAACCCCATGAGACAAGAATATAATTATGGTAACCCCATGAGACAAGAATATAATTATGGTAACCTCATAAGACAAGAATATCATTATGGTAACCCCATAAGACAAGAACATTATGGTAACCCCATGAGACAACAACATCATGGTAACTCCATGAGACAAGAATGTATTTCAAGCTCACGTTCATCATATGTTTCAATTTTATGTTCATGATATGTTTCAAGTTCAAGTTCACGTTTATGATATGTTTCAAGTTCATGTTAATGCTATGTTCAAGTTCATGTTCATGATGTGTTTCAAGTTCACGCTCATGCTATGTTCAAGTCCACATTCATGATGTGTTTCAAGTTCACGTTCATGCTATGTTCAAGTCCACGTTCATGCTATGTTTCAAGTTCACGTTCATGCTATGTTCAAGTTCATGTTATGTCATGTTTTAAGTTCACGTTCATGTTATTCAGGTCAAGATTCAAGTCATGTCAGTTTATGAAATGTTACACGTTAAGCAATTTTATGCTTGCTTATGACTTTGATTATGCATTCATGCCTTTACTGCCATGCATGCATCATTAACCTGTGTGAAAGTTCTCTGTTAACTTGCTGAGATTTGTATTCAAATCTCGCCGTAGTAGTCCCAACTACCATTTCTCTCGAATGGTAGGAGATGTGTCAGGTCAAGGAGAGGGAGCAGAGCCTAGTCGATTGGAGGAAGTTGACTAGGTGACGCCGACACAACGCGGAGCTTGTGGCCTCCTTGGTTAAATGTTTTGACAGTATTATGGCATTGTTGGCCGAGTTACGCGAGTTCCTGGATGAACTAGCCCAATAGTTATTAGTCTGATGTTGTAATTGTGGAGTTCAGTCTCCCATGTTTTGATATTACAGTCTTCTGAGACCTATATTGTAATCATGGATGTTTATCCTTTCCGTATGTATGAATTATGGTTTAAGTAATTGGGATATTATTAGTTTGGTGCATAGTTTTGCTGAAAGAAAAAAAAATATCCTCTGCGAATATTACATATTGTTAGATGCATGTTAGGAACATTGCATCTTTATCTGTCATGAACGGGGCAGGTAATCTTGTGTTGCATGTCTCGTCCATCCGATCCCAAGCAAAATCTGGGGGTGTCACATGATTGATCTGGAGAGAATGTTTGACATTAGTGGATGTAAGAAGGAGCAGAAGGTCCAATATGATGGACACTTCAAGGCAAGGCCGAAATATGGTGGGATACTAAGATGCAACTTCATCTAAAAATTTTTCAAGTCACAGATAGGTTTGGCAAGTGAGATGAGACACAAAATTCTTATCTCATCTCACTATCCAAACCTATCGAACACAATTGTTTCTTTTCTGGGTCAACAAAGCAGCAGAAGGCTCAGGAATTCACTAACTTGGTTCAAGTAAACCAAACAGTGGAGCAGTATGCAGGTCGTTTTATGGATCTATGAAGATTCGCTTTGCATCTGATTGCGGCGAAAAAGATGTAGGCTCAAAAGTTTCAAGGAGGCTTGCAACCGAGGGTTTGTAGCCACATTTCTTGCCTTAGAGTCAAGAATTTTCGGGAGCTAGTGAACGTAGCTTAGATAGCAGAAGTAGAACAAAAGAGCTTGATCACTCAGATCAGCACAGAGCGAAAACAGACTCTCCCTTATGAGTCAAAAGGAGGCACAGAGAAGAAAAAAGTTCCACCAGTGGCTGATAAAGGAAAGGGAGTCATGATCGGGAACCCAAGACCCAAAATTGCCAATGTGCAGTAGATGTGGTCGGAGACATAGTGACAATCTAGAATGATCACAGGAGCATGTTTTAAATGTGGATAGATAGGTCATTTGATCCAAGATTGTTCCTGTAACACACCAAGAAGTGGAGTTGCATACAACCCCAATGTAAAGCCAAACCCTAGGGCTCCGGTTAAAGATCAAGTCTACGCAGTAACACCAAGAGAAGTAGACTTCGAAGCTGCTAAAGAAATTGAGGCATGAGTAATCACTGCTATTACTCTAACCTTATCCTAGTTAATGAGATAGTTAGAATTATTTGAACTTTCTAGTTAATAGCATTATCATGATCAAGTAAGGTTAAGTTGCTACATTATACGACATGTGCATTGTTTGATTTGGGAGTATTTTACTCCTTCGTGTCTGCTACTTTCAATCGACTATGTGACTTGCTTGTTGAAATGTTGCCCCCAAAAGGTCTTGGTAACATTTCCTGACAGATTCATAGTTAGATATACCCGAGTAGTCAAGGACTGCTCAATAGAAGTAGAGGGACTTATGTTAAAGGCAAACCTGATCGTATTTTGTTTGATGTAATTCGATGTAGTTCTAGGCATGTATTGGTTATTCAAGCACTATGCCAAGGTTGATTGTTATAGAAAATAAGTGGTGTTTGAACCACTTGCCTCAAATAGGGTCTGTTATGTAGGAGAGCTTGTTAAGGTGTCCCCCTTGGTAATTTCTGCTTGTCAAGCCAAGAGATGTATTGCAGATGGTACATTAGCTTATTTGATGTTTGTCGTAGACAAGGCGGAAGAGACTGAGTTCAGGGAAAACCCGTGATTGAAGAGTTTCCTAAGGTGTTCGCTAATGATTTCCCTAGATTACCTCCTTAAGGAAACGAAGTTTACCGTAGAGCTAGAGCCAACAACCACCCCAGTGCATAAAGCACCATGTAGGATGGCCCCTACGGAGTTGAAAAACTAGATCAAGGAACTATTAGAAAAAGGATTCACTCGATCTAGTTCTTCCCCATGGGCTGCCCCAATATTGTTCGTAAAGAAGAAAGATGAATCGATGAGGATGTGCATCAATTACATGGAGCTAAACAAGGTAGCGATTAAGAATAAGTATCTGTAACCTCGAATAGATGACCTACTAGATTAGTTACAAGGAGTATCGGTGTTCTCAAAGATAGACTTAAGGTAAGGATACCATCAACTTAAGATTAGGGAACTGGACATACCTAAGATTGCTTTTAGAACTCAATATGGATATTATGAGTTTCTAGTAATGCCATTTGGTTTGACCAACACTCCAGTAACATTTATGGATTTGATGAACTGAATCTTTAGACCATACTTAGATAGTTTTGTCGTAGTATTCATAGACGATATCTTGGCATATTCTAAGAGTGATGAAGAACACAAGAAACATTTCGGTCAGGTGCTAGGAAGACTGTGAGAGCATCAATTATGTGCAAAACCAAGTAAATGTAGTAGTTGTGGTGAAGTTTTTAGAGCATGTAATTTCCAGTAGTGGTGTAGCATTTAACTCTAGAAAGATAAATGCAGTGATGAATTGGCATAGGCCAACAAGCGTGCATGAGATCCGGAGTTTACTTGGATTGGTTGGATACTACAGGAGATTCGTAGAGTATTTCTCTAAACTCTCTGGACCTCTCACTACACTAACCAAGAAGAACGCGAAGTTTACATGAGGTGAAGAGTGTGAAAGGTATTTTCGAGAGTTGTAACGGAGAATAACTATAGCTCTAGTGTTGGCTTTGCCTGAACCCTATAAACCACATGTGGTCTATAGTGATGCATCAAATATAGGTCTTGGATGCATACTGATGCAGGAAGGATGTGTAGTTGCTTATGCCTCTCACCAGTTGAAGGATCATAAGCAAAACTACCCCTACTTACAATTTAGAACTAACTGCAGTGGTGTTTGCATTAGAGATTTGGAGGCACTATCTGTATGGAGAAAAGTGTGAGTTTTTCACTGATCATAAGTGTCTCAAGTATCTTTTCCACCAAAGGAACTTGAACATGAGGCAAAGAAGGTGTATAGAAATGATTAGTGACTACCAATGTGAGATAAAATACTTTATGGGAGAAGCCAACATAGTGGCAGATGCCATAAGTTGTAAGGCTTAGACTAAGGGATCAACGGAGATGGGATCCTTATTGAAAAGCATGAGGAGTTTGTCAATCGTAGGCCCTGGAAGGAACGACGCTTTGGCTGTAGTTTAGGAAATTGTGCCATTGAATGATGAGGAAATAAAGGAGCACCAAATGAAGGATAGTGGACTTATGAACATACGACAGAAGGTTATGAAGTCTAAAGGACCACTATATTTCGAGATTCAAGATGATGGGATGTTGTGCTATAAAGATCGGAAGGTGATCCTGGCAGATGTGGAAATGAAGGAAAGAATACTGAATGAAGCACATGATACGCCCTACACTGTTTATCCAGGAAGCACAAAGATGTACTAAGATTTGAAAGAACACTTTTGGTGGGACAAAATAAAAAGAGATGTGGCACGATACGTTAATAGGAGTTTTGTATGTCAACTGGTGAAAGCAGAACATCAGATGCTTACAAGAAAATTAGAGCCTTTGCCAATTCCAAAATGGAAATGGGAGAACATTGCCATGGACTTTGTAGTGGGATTGCCGAAGACTTCTGCAAAAAAAACTTTCATATAGGTTATCGTGGATAGATTGACAAAAAGTGCACACTTTTTGCTAATCGCAAACATTGATTCTATGGAAAAGTAAGCTAAACTGTACGTCAAGGAAATAATTCTGTTGCATGGAGTACTAGGGTCGATTGTGTCAAATAGAGATTTTCAATTTACGTCACAATTCTAGCAGAGTTTGCAGAATCTAATGGGCACTAGCTTAAAGTTTAGTAGTGCCTATCATCCACAAACAAACGGACAGACAGAATAGACGGTACAAACATTGGAGAATATGCTTAGAGCTTTTGTATTGGAGACAAAAGGCGACTGGGAAGGGTACTTACCTCTGATAGCATTTGCCTATAATAATAGTTTCCAAGCCACGATTAAGATGGCACCGTATAAAATGTTATATGGGAGAAAGTGTAGATCCTCATTATACTGGGATAATGTTGGGAAAAGTGAGGTAATTGGTCCAGATGACCTACAAGAAGTAAGAGAACAGGTCTCGTTGATCAAAGAAAGGATGCAAGTGGCATATGATAGGTAAAAGAGCTATACTGATGGAAGAATAAGGCCTAGTTTGGATAGAGAGATGCTTCAATCTCATCACATCTCATTTCATCTCGTCTCATTTCAATATCCAAACACCACAAACACAAACACTTTTTAATTTCAAATTTTTAACTTTTTTCATCTAGTCATTACCTAATTATTAGAATTTTTCCAAATTTCCAAACAAAATACAAAAATAATTCAACTTTTCCAAATCCCAAAAAAAAAATTATATTTAAAAAATTATATTCTTACAATATTTCAACTTTATAATGTTTTTATTCAACTTTTTCGCTTATTTCTCAAAACCCCATAAAATGTTTTAACTCGAACAATTTCTAACTAATTTCATCTCAACTCAAATATCTCACTACTATTCACAAACCATCTCAACTCATCTCATCTCAACTCAACTCACTATCCAAATCAGGCCTAAGAAGTCAAGTTCAAAGTGGGCGATTGGGTATATGTTAAAGTATCACCCATGAAGCGAGTGGTCCGCTTTGGTAAAAGAGAGAAGCTAAGTCCACTATATATAGGACCCTACAAAATCGTGACAAGGTTGGGCCAGTAGTTTAACGGTTAAACCTATTCATGGAACTACAAGGGATGCATGATGTGTTCCATGTTTCTTCCTTGAAGAGAAGCTTCAGAGATCAGCGAGTGGTTTTGGTTAGCCCAAGTCACATTCAACTTCATCCTAACTAGTCACATGAAGAATGGCCAGTACAGATTTTCGATTGGAAGGATCAGGAATTGAGGAACCGAAAGATACCCCAGGTCAAAGTGCTTTGGAATAATCCAAATTTCCAGGAAGCCTCCTGGGAAGGAGAAAACTCGGTGAGAGCTGGATACCCTCATCTGTTTGCATCTTAGAGAAATCTAGTTGTTTGGTTGAAATTTTGTAACTTGCCTTTCGATTGTAATTGGATGGCAAAGCAATAAAAGTGTTTGTTTTAATGAATTGTGTCTTGTGGTTGATGTTTTCCATGATATTACGAATGTGCCCTTGGTAACAAGCCATGACACAATCTAGAGCTGTTGCCCGAATGTCTGTATTATCAATAGCCAGAATTAGAAGTATGTGAGAATGTGGTAGAGAATCAGGCAAGAGAGGCGAGATCGATGATCACAGCCCATTGGAAATAGATGGAGAAGTTTTGAGCATGATCATATGCATGTGATGGATACAGATGTTAGAGGAACCTTTTCTTATGACGAGCGTTGTTGAAATCAGCATGTTAAGGGAACCTTTTCTTACGAGGAGTGTCGATCACCCCATGATCCACTTGTTTGGAAAGATGCCACGTGATTACGTGCACACACCACAAAAATACACCAGCAAGAGGCTCGATGGCAACTTCCCCCCAATGTTTTTTTTTTTTCACTCATTTGATGTGGTAGTAAGAAGCAATGAAAGCACAATAGCAACAGTTTGCTGAGCTGGCATTGGCATGTCTCATTTTGTTCACGCAAGCTTCATAAACAGTATCAATCCAAATATTGGAAAATCCACCGCAACATTAATGGCAATCTAGTAAGTAGTGAATAGAAATTTGAAAACAATTCTCATTCAAAGAGGCTCAAAGCTGGTAATGCAGGCAATTGTTCAACCAAAGTAAGCAATAGATTGGACAATGCGGTCTATCATAAGAGATATAGAATATCTGTTACGTTCCTTTGATGAATGGAAAGTGCAAAAAATTTATCAACTTCAAAATCGATATGTGCATAATATTGTGCAATGAGAATTGAGCAACTTCAAACCAAACATATGGAAGCACTCCTCTTATATGTATTCCCCAATGTCTATTAGATTTTCATATTAGGAAAGATCCACCCATATGTATTTTATAATTAACTTTCTTATGTAGTCGTACTATGGTTTATTTTCATCAACAAAGCTTGCTTAGAAAAAAATAATAAAAATAATAATAAAAAGACCGTCCTTCACATCTTTGATTTACACATCATGACTAGCTAGTGTTAAGAAAAATGAAACTTTGGCAACATCACATGGAATGTTTACAGGTACATAAAGGGTATGTGTTGCTAAGTACACAAAGGACACTATCCGCATTTGGAAGAACCATCTTCACCCCTCCATTCACTCCTTTCGACTAGTGATCATGCTTTTAATTATTGTTGAAGTTTCCTACTTCTCGGTACTAAACCTAAGGTTCTAGCTTTTGGGACATTCAAATGGGAAATGGGCAAATAGTCCATTCGGCTGCGATTCTTCTCTCTTTTCTCTCTAGAAAGGAGGTGAAGTGCGAAGGGTGTTCGAGTGGCACGTAAAGACGGTTATAACAGAATTTTGGCCTTTAGGGGGGACCACGATGAGGGGTTTTTGAGTGGAAATAGACACAAAAGGAAAAGGACATTGTTGGTGCACGACGGTGGCTATAGAGGTAGAAGAACATTGCGGTGAGCTTTTGGAAGGTCTGAGAGTGAGAAGTTTTTACGGGAACGGCATGGAAGGGCTGGAGAGAAATGGAAGGGATTCAGGTTGATGGAGGGAGAGCAAGTTGACATTGAACTTGAGGAGGATCCCTCGGCTGAGCTGGTGAGCAAAGCACAGAGGAGTTTACTGGGGAAGATTTGTTCCTCAAGGCCAATTAGTAAAGAGGTGATCGGGTAGACACTTGCGAAGGTATGGCGAATCAGTAAGGCAGCAAAGTTCACTGAGGTAAGACAGAATGTTTTTGCCATTATTTTTGAGACCTTAGCTGATAAAATGAGAGTGTGGTCTGGAAGGCCTTGGTTGTTTGACAACCAGGTGCTTGTTCTTAAGGAGTTTGAGGGCTATACCCCCCTCATAGAATAAATTTTGATACAAAGAGTTTTTGGCTGCATATTCATGAGTTGCGTCTCTCTTGTTTGACAAAAGCCATAGCTAAACAAATAGGAGGTACGGTGGGCAAGGTTGAGGATGTAAAAGTTCATGAAGATGGGAGTGGATGGGGGAAATTTCTGAGAGTCCAGGTTCATTTGAACCTGACCCAACCTTTAGCTAGAGGGAGAACTGTGAAATTGAGAGGTTGTAGTCTTTTGGTTCCCTTCACTTATGAGAAGTTGCCCAAGATATGTTTTACATGTGGTTGCATAGTGCATGGAGTGGAGGGTTGCAGTAGTGACAAGATCAGTGGTGAGGGGTATGAAGAACAATATGGCTCTTGGTTGAGGGCAAAACTGCTGCAAAAACCTAAGGGATACAATGGTGGTATGTGGAGAAAAGAGGAGGGTAGTAATGGGAGAAGGGAGGAAGAAAAGGTGAGTCAATATGGAGGGGAGAATAATGAAAGTGGGGTTAATATTGAGAGAGAAGCTAGATGGGTAGTGAAAGGTGTTTCGGTTGAAAAGATAGGGGAGGTGAATAACAGGGAGAATGTGGTGATGGAGGAGAGTAAAGGGAAGGAGGTGAGGAAGGAAAACAATAAGGATGAAGGGGAAAATCATACAAATGTGGAGGGGAGAGGGCTGGAAAGACCTCTGCCAGAGAAGGAGCAGGTGTGTGAGCTGAGTGTTGAAGTTGCTATTGATAAGAAGAGGGTGGAGAGTGACTGAAAGGATGGGATGAGGGAGGAACAGACAAAAAAGAGGGGAGAGTGGAAGAGGAAGGCTAGAGCAAAAGGAAAGCAAATTGGGCTTTTTTCTCTGGAATATGTTCAGAAGAAAATAGGGGATGATGTTCAGGTGGAAGATGAGAGGGAAAGCTTGAGAAAAAAAGAGAGATGGGTCAGGAAAGGAGTCTTGGATGTTGTGGCAGTGGCTGAGTCTCAGCCCCGCCAATTATTATGAAAATCCTTAGTTGGAAATGTCGAGGGTTGGGGAACTCTCGAACAGTTCAAGATCTTTGCAATATGGCATAGAAAAATAAACGCAACTTAGTTTTTATAATGGAAACTAAGACTATGAAAAACAGATTGGATTCTATAAAAAGAAGGTTACATATGGATGGTTGTTTTGTTGTTGAAGCATTGGGGAAATGAGGGGGATTGGTTCTGTTTTGGAACTCAAAGGTGAGGGTGGAATTAGCAAATTACTCTCAAAGACACATTAATGTGAGGATAGAGGATGAAGGGGAGAATGGATGGTTGCTAACTTGTTTCTATGGGCATCCTGAAACTGCAAAAGGAAAGGAGTCATGGCAGTTACTAAAATCCTTTAAACCAGTAGGTGATGGAAGGTGGTGTATAATGGGGAATTTCAATGAAATTCTCACTAATGATGAGAAGTTGGGGGGGGGGGGGGGAAGAGCAAGGCCAGAAAATCAAATGGATCAATTCAGGTCAGTCATGCATGAAGGTAATCTGTACAATTTGGGTTGGAAAGGAGAAATATTCACTTAGAGTAATTCCCATGGGAATGATTCTTTTACCAAGGAAAGAATGGACAGGGCAATGGCGAATTCAGTTTGGTTCAACCTTTACAAAGATACATGGGTGGAGGTGTTGGCAGCAAGAACTTCAGACCATAAACCCCTATTGATGCACATTCTGAAGATGAAAGGTAAAAGGTGGGAAATGAAGAGGGGTTTCAAGCATGAGGCAGGTTGGGCACTAGAAGAAGAATGTGAGAGGATCATAAAGGAAGTATGGAAGAAGAAAGTAACAGCAGCCTCTCAAGCAAGCTCAGTGATGGGTTTACTACAAAAAAGTGGTGCAACTCTACAAAGATGGAACAAAAAGAATAGGCTGGGAGGTGATAAGGAGATAGAAGCTAAAACTAAACTGTTACAGAGATTACAAAGTGAGGAGTAATATCAGTGAGATGAGAAGGGAAAAAGAAAATCTAAACATACTCCTAGAAAAGGAAGACCTAAAATGGAAACAAAGGGCTAAATGCAATTGGTATAAGCATGGATATAAGAATACAAAATATTTTCATGCTTGTGCCAACCAAAGAAGGAAAAAGAACTTTATTAGCTCAGTGTATGATGAAGACAACAGAAGAATGGAGGGTTTTTCAGATGTTGAAACAACTTTTAGAGTTTATTTTGAAAGTTTGTTTCAGTCCTCAGCACCTAATAAGGAAGACATAGAGGAATGTTTGGTAGGGATGGAAGCAAAGGTTGCAGCTGAAATGAATGACTCATTGATGAAAAGTTTCTCTAGAGTAGAGGTGGAAAAGGCTTTAATGCAAAGGGCACCATTAAAGCTCCTGATCCTGATGGTTTTGGACCATGTTTTTATCAGAATCACTGGAAAGTGGTTTCTAAGGAAGCGTGTCGAGCTGTTTTATCAATCCTTAATGGTAATTCCACGGAACCCTCTATAAACTATACCTATATAGCTTTAATTCCAAAGTGCAAAGAGCCAAAGAAATTAAGTGAGTATAGACCAATAAGCCTATGCAACGTATTGTATAAAATAGTTTCAAAAACAATTTCCAATAGGCTTAAAAATGTGCTTTCTGTTATAATTTCTCCTACTCAAAGTGCATTTCTGCCAGGAAGATTGATTAATGACAACATTATGGTGGCTTATGAATTGTTACATTCTATGAAATCTAGAAAAAGGGGGAAGGTGGATAACATGGCCATTAAGTTAGACATGTCAAAAGCATATGATCGAGTAGAATGAGTCTTTTTGGAGGCTGTGATGAAGAGAATGGGTTTCAATGAGAAATGGGATGAGTTGATAATGGGATGTGTGAAGTCTGTTTCCTTCTCAGTGCCCATAAATGGCATTCATGGTCATAAATTCTGGCCTAAAAGGGGCTTGAGACAGGGTGACCCTTTGTCACCCTATCTCTTCATTATTTGTGCTGAAGGTTTGAGTAACCTTCTGAATTTTTATGAAAACCAAAAGCTAATAAGGGGAGTGCAAGTGGCTAAAGGGGACAGTAGCATTAACCACTTGCTATTTGCAGATGACTGCATTCTTTTTGGAAGGGCTAAGTTAGAAGAGTGGCATAGGGTTCAAGAGGTGTTAAAAAAGTATGAGAAAGCCTCGAGGCAATTCCTCAATAAGGAAAAGACTTCTATTTTCTTTAGCAGCAACACTAGGAAAGGGGATAGAAAGGTGATAGTGGAAGCTGGAAATTCTATAGCCTGTGGTAGCTATGAGAAGTACCTGGGTCTTCCTACCCTTGTGAGAATATCAAAATTCAATACTTTCAGATTTTTAAAGGAGAGAATATGGCAGAAAATTTCAAGTTGGAAAAATAATTTTCTTTTCCAGGCTAGGAAAGAAATTCTGATTAAAGCAGTTCTCCAGGCCATTCCAATCTACACTATGTCAGTTTTTAAACTCCCTAAAAAGCTTTGCCTTGAAATTAACATGTTGTTTCTAAGATTCTGGTTGGGTAACCAGCAGGGAGATAGTAGTATCTATTGGAGGAAATGGGAAAAGATGGGTAAACAGCAGGGAGATAGTGGAAGATGGAAATTCTTGGATGCAAAGCTGAATTTCCAACCCTCTTTGATTTGGAGGAGTATTTGGCAGGCTAGGGAGTTGGTGAAGGATGGCATAAGGTGGAGAGTCGGTGAAGGCAGCAAGATTAAAATATGGGGTGAGAAGTGGTTACCCTCTCCCTCATCTTTTTCTATACAATCAACTATTTCTATTTTGCAGGCTGAGGCAAAACTGGATGAACTGATTGATAAGCAAAAGGGGGAATGGAAGGAAGGCTTGATTCGAACAATTTTTTCTCTTAATGAAGCTGAGCAGATATTGAGTATTCCCTTGAGTAGAGGTTTGGTACAAGACAAACTGTTTTGGGGTCCTTCCAAGAAAGGGGAGTTCTCTAATGGTAGTGCATACTACCTGCAGTTAGACAGATTAAAAAGTTTGCAAGGTGAAAGGTCAAGGGAAGGGTTTTTGGATGAAAGGTGGAGCAATATTTGGAATCTTACAATGCCTAGTACAGCAAAAATTTTCCTTTGGAAGCCTGGGAACAACTTATTGCCAACAAAGGAGATTTTGTTCAGAAGAAAGATAGTGACAGAAAAATCCTGCGCAATCTATTTTGCAGAATCTGAAACCATTATGCATGTTCTTTGGGAGTGTCCAGCAGCTAATGATATCTGCGCAGAAACAAGATGTAGAGTTCAAAAATGGAATAGAGAAGAAGCTGACTTTATGTTACTGTGAGAGAAGATGATAAACAAGTTGAGCAAGGAACATCTAGAACTTGTGGCAGTGATTCAGAGAACAGTAGCTAAGAAGAAATCTGTTTGTATTCGAAATGAAGACAGCTTGCCCCAAAGTACTACTGCAGAAGGCAAGTGAATCTTTATTTGACTATAAGGCTGCTCAAGCCCTTATGAAACAGACAAAGCAAGGCCAAGTGGGTGGAAGGGGTGTATTGAAATGGGAAAAACTAGCTCCTGGCTTAGTAAAGATAAATTGGGATGCTTCATTGGATGTGAAGGGTAGAAGAATGGGAGTGGGAATTATTATTAGGGATGAGGAAGGGGAAGCTCTAGTTGCTGTTTGTGATCAAAAGGACCATGTTGAAAACCCTATGGTGGTAGAGAGTTATGCTTTGAGGATGGCTTTAGAATTGTGTTGGGAACTTAACATTCATAAGGCAATTTTTGAAGGGGATGCAAAATCTGTGATCTTGGCAGTCCAAAGGGAAGCTGAGTAGTTGTCTATGGTAGGTTCTATAGTTGAAGACATTAAGTGTTCTTTTCATAGGAGGTCTAATTGGCAATTATTTTTATTTTTAGAGAGAAAAATACCATAGCACACATGTTAGCTAGGAAAGCTTTGAGTTTTAAAGAAAAAATAGTATGGATAGTAAAGATGCCAGAATTTATGGTAGATGATATGGTTAGAGATAGAATTTGTACTTCTTGACTTCTATCAATTAAATATTGAGGTTTATTTAAAATAATAATAAAAAAGTTCTAGCTTTCGGCCTTGTGCCCACACTTGGGACTAGTTTGGTTACACAACCAAACTATCTCATCTCATCTCATATAATCATTACAACTTTCTCAAACTCCCATACAAAATATAATAAACAATTCAAATTTTTCAAATCCCAAAACAAAAATTATATTATAATAATATTTTATTTAATTTTCAACAAAACATTTCATCTCATCTCAAGTCATCTGAACTGCATAACCAAACGAGTCCTTACACAAAGACCTTACCCCCGACATGACCTAAAGAATACTAATGATTTGCCAAAATTCCAAGCCACAAGTTCGAGGGTTAAGACTTGTGCTACACGATGGGCGCCCCGACCAGATGGCTAACACTTCACATTCAGATATTGAATGACAAAGGCAATGTCGTTTGAGAGCACTGGACAAGTCGGCCATGAAATCAGGGTATAGCTGTTGGGGATAAAAGATACTAGTCAAATCCACAGCGAAACCCCTTCCATGTGAAATTTCTTCGTTGAAAACACATGCTTGCTAAGAAAGTACTAATGTGATTGACACATACTAGAGTCGTCACTTCCGAAATTCGTTGGATTGTCTTTAAAGAGTCAAAGTGACCACTAGTACATTGAAGCAGGTTACATGAAGGAACTTTTTTTACATGAAAAAATTTCAGACTCAAAACAAGATCTATGCTTCCCCCAAAAAGTCCAACCCATAGCAATACGATCCAACTTTGGACCCTTCCATTACCTTCTTTTTAATGTATACTGAATCTTGGCATCATTTTTAGTTTCTAGCTGATCCAGCTGCATGCAAAGTTCATATAAACAGATGATGAGAAAAGAGAATGGTAATGTCAGCCTGGAAGCTTCCAAATGAGACCAATCCCAAGAGCATCTTATTTTCTACAATCCGGAAAACAAAGAATTTGTGATAAATTAAAACTTGGAAACCAGGAAATCAGATGGGTACAGGATGTTTCCTGTAAAACAACTCATCTACTCAGCTGATCAAAAAAAGGAAAAAAAAAAAAAAGCATACTCATCTACTTAAGTAGGGGTGCAAATCGGTCGGTCCGGTCCGGTGATGGACCAAACGTTTTCGGTCCATCATTTTTACGGACCGGTAGCTATTGGTCCGGTCGGTCCATTCGGACCGGCCAAATTTTTTTTTTTAAATCAATTAATAAAAAAATTTTATTTAAAATACTAAATTAAATTGACTTATTAATGTGGATTATGTAACAAACTCAATAAAAAAATATTTTATATGGTCAATGATAATAAATTAGATGAAAATTATATTATTAATTTATATAATTACTATATAATTAACTAATTAATATTATATATTAGTTAATTCATAGAATATTAACAAGTATTAATAACATATTTAAAATTTTATATTGTTAATTGTACAATTATTATATAAATAATTTATATAAAATATTTTTTATTTTTATTTTTCATTCGGTCCGATCCGGTCCAGAAAAACCCTGGACCGTGGACCGGACCGAAACTTTTTGGTCCTCTAAAACGTGGACCGAGACCGACCGGACAACATGATTGGGGCCTAAGGCAAAACTTTTAAATGGGGAATCTTCTTATTTCAATATAATTATAGAAAATATCCTGATTCTAAGCTTAAAATCTGATTTTTAAAACTATAATAAACATAAAAAAAAATCACAGTAAAAAACTATATTAACATTAACATAAACTAAAATATAACTAACAATAGAACCTAGCACAGTATTATATTAAAATAATAAAAAATTGTAAATTGTGAGGAGAATGATCGACCACCAGAACTTTTTCCTGGTGGCATAGACAGTTCAGCAATCAGCATAAAATTTTTTTAGAGTCTCACCATCTCAAATGCCACATTACTCTGTTTTTTTAAGCCCTCAAAGGCTACCACGTGGATATTCTATCTCCTATATTTCAAGCTACAATTCTATCATGCAGTAAATGGAGTAGAATAAAGTACGGAACTAGGCATTGATTCAATGTAAGAAGATCACGTGATGCGAGACCTTTTCCTTTTTATCTTTTGAAAGAAATGTAGACCTTCTTTCACTTGTCAATGCACTGGCACCCACTTAGGAAATTTACGATGTTTGTCTTTATTTTATCTCCCTTTCCTTTTTTTTTTTGGGGGGGGGGGGGGGGGGGGGGAGTGGATAGGGGCATTTATCCTTCTTTCGCCCCTTCGCCTTTAGGTAACCGCATTAAAGGCCCACCCTTTTGATTTTCATTGATTGTCTGGCTGAAAAAAATGAAATTGAAAATATGAGATCTTAACCTTAAAACGGATGCTTTGCATGATCTGTTTTCCAAATACACCCATGTCCAACTTATCAGTGATACCTCAAGTTAATATATCAATATTTGTCTCCAGGAAGTCCAACAACAAGTGTACCTGGTTTTTTGAGCTGCTCAGTATGCCGTATCATTGTGGGTCATTACGGCCTCAACTCTATCAAGTGATGCTTCCAACCGTCCAGAGTTCATGTTGAACAATGGTTCACTGGTACCCAGAGCCCTATTAAATTCAAGGATTCAAGGTTCCAACCATTATCAAATGTCAGTGTGAACATACAAAGAATCAAATTATTTCTACAAACTGTTTAGGAAGATGCACTTCAAAACAGTTAGAAGTTTTTAATGTTTTTCTCAAATATTCTGAACTTCAGATTGTAGTGCTTACATTTTCTTCAAGCATAAACATATACATTATTGAGAATTACCCAGTAATTTCAGGAAGAACATAGTCCGCCCTCCACCCAAAACGCAAATCCATGCCAGGAAACAAACCAAGTGTTGTCTTATTCCGAATCCGAGAAATGCCATCTCCACCAAAACAGGTAGTAAGCTTCCATTTCCAACCAGTTGCTTTCAACTGAAAACTGTGGCCTATGCCAACCTGTATGTTTACATCACCTTGAGTGTGAGAGCTCACCAACATTTGAAACTGTCCATACTTACTAAAAAAAATTTAAAACTGTCCATAATTCTTTGAGTAAGCGTGCACACACAAGATGATATGATGCAAAAAGTCTGGTCAAAAGCTACCTTGAGCCATGTGTGCATATGATCATAAAAGGGATCAGTTTGGTGGTCACAACAAAGAAAGGTGCCGTGAGGGAATATTTGGAAATGGTCTACTCTTTAGTAGTTTTCTTTTCATACAAGCCAAAAACCATCAAACCTGGAGATTTAGAAATTTGGTGATGGGGATCTTCTTTGAAAGAAGGCGTACATCCTGATGCATAGGCTCATAGATGAACTTCCACCTTCGGTCAGGTGATAAGGGCTTCAGTACAAGCTTTGCTTGGTATTCATTGGTGGGAGCATTGTAGAACTGAATCAAAATACCAATGAAATCAACAGATAAAATTAAATTCAATGTGAACAGGATATGAGTAGAAAACAATACAAATATTGTAGCAAGTATCAATTACAAGATTAGTGAGAGTAATTCCATCCCAATCAAATACTTAGATGAAAGGCACGCATCTGCTCTGTTCAAGCTTTTTTCTTTCTTTCTTATTTTTATTTTATAAGTGAATTGTTCAAGCATAGTTTCTATATCTACTGTACAGTGCAATATGCAATATAGCAAATCGTGTATTGTACCAAACTATGATACATACATATATATTTATTAATATATATGTAGACATAAATACAAATGTATGGTAGTAAGAGAAGTGCTTGGCATACAAAGAGGTCTTAGTGCCTTACAAAGGAAGCTTCCAAACTGATGCGGCTTAATGTAATACGATAGATCTACTTTACAATAAAAAAAGCTTTCTAATCTAAGTACAATATCAAGCCACGTTAGTTTGTAAGCTTCATTTTGTAAAACTATTTGTAGACCAAGCATTTCTAATTGTAAATATATATGTATTTATACATATAAATAAATACACTTCCTTTTTCTCTTCACTCAATAGGGAAGTGTTCATGTATCATAACTGGCTAAGCTTACACAACTAAGGTCTAGGGGCCCAAGGGCTTCATATAGGGTTCCTTCTCAGCCAATTAAGGGTGCTAATATCCACATTTACGTATGGAAGTAAATTGCAGTCATGGCAGAGTACAACAAGATCAACATCTTTTAAAAATAGAAAATAAATGGCAAAAACTCAATATAACAACTTAAAATAACATTATTATCACCCCCCTTAGAAACTAGACAAATCTTATTATATCCAAAGAGAAGCCCCACAGCAAAAGAGCAATTCTAACAGAAAGAATTCCCCCAACAATTGAGATGTCAAACTATTCATCAGTCCTTTGTAACACAGACTTTTTTTCTTTTTTAACTACGGATATAGTATATCCATTGGATACCAAAATTAGATACCACATCAAATACCAAACCAAGTTATATAAAGGGAATGACACATCATAACAGAGTTAAATTCCCATGATAGATCAATCCTCATATTAAGACCATCGCAAGCAAGCAAGCATTATCCTTGTAGCATTTTTTTTTTATAAGTAAAATAAGTATATATTCAACCAAACAAGTGTCAATTACAAACAAAAGTTCTAATGCTCCCATCCTAATTAGGTGGGAACATTAGAAACTTAAAACTCATGAAATTCCATGCCATTAAAGACCACAGCATTAGCCCAAGTATATAGGGTCCTAAAAAATAACATTTTTAGCTCCGCTATTGATCTCTCTTTGTCTTCAAAAATCCTCTCATTGCGCTCCTGCCATAAGCACCACATAATACAGTTTGGAATCATCTTCCAAACCGCTTTAATCTGTCTCACACCTCGAATTGAGGTCCAACAGGCCAAAGCATCCATCACAGTTTCTGGCATAACCCACGCTAGATCTATTCTGTTAAACACCACATCCCAAATAGTCCTGGCTACTTCGCAATGTAAAAGTAAATGATCCACCGATTCACCCCCTTTTTTACACATACAACACCAGTCTGCTATAATTATGTTTCTTTTCCTTAGGTTATCCGTAGTAAGAATCTTTCCCAGAGCCGCTGTCCACACAAAGAAAGAAGCTTTGATAGGATCCTTATTGCGCCAAAGCTTTCTCCATGAAAATTGACTGTCAGGAACTTGTGTGAGTACCTTGTAAAAGGAGCTAACAGTGAAGACCCCTTTCCTTGTTGGACTCCACCACAAATCATCTGTATGCTGGATATTTGGGCGACAAGAGTATAAAAGACTATAAAAATCTACAAAACTCCCCATCTCCCAGTCATGTGCTGCCCGAAAGAAATTGATATTCCATTGGATGTTTCTACCTACAACTTCCATTACCTCCGCCACCATGGCATCTTTAGCATTTGCAATCATGAAAAGTGTAGGAAACCTGTCTTGTAGAGTACTATCGGTACACCAAACATCCTTCCAAAATCTGATCTTTGAACCTGTACCCAATTGCAATCTTGTATGTTGATGGAAAACCACCCATCCTCTTCTAATGTGTTTCCATAGTCCCTTACCAGCGGCCCCTCGAACATCTCTAGTACACCAACCCCCCTCAAGACCACCGTATTTGTTCTTAATCACAATCTTCCATAAGGCATCCGGTTCCTTGATATACCGCCACAACCATTTACCAAGTAGTGCCCGATTGAACATCCTCAAATTTCTAATACCCAAACCACCATTAGAGATAGGACGGCACACAATTTCCCACTTGACTAAATGGAATTTGAACTCTTCACCTAGACCCCCCCACAAAAAGTCTCTTTGTATCTTCTCAAGACGTCCCGCTACACTAGCCGGTATAGGGAATAAGGATAGGAAGTAAGTGGGTAGATTAGAAAGCGTACTTTTTATAAGCGTAATCCGGCCCCCTTTTGACAAATACATTCTCTTCCAATCTGCCAATCTTCTCTCTACTTTTTCAATCACAGTATCCCAAATAGAAATCGCCCTCGAGGCTGAACCCAATAGTAATCCCAAATAGTTCATAGGGAGAGACCCTATCTTACAACCCAGTGTACCAGCCAACACTCTCAAATTTTGAACTTCTCCAATAGGCACCAACTCAGATTTATCATAATTCACTTTTAAACCAGACACTGCTTCAAAACAAAGCAACAATGCCCTCACAGCCCTCAATTGATCTAACTCGGCATCACACATAATAAGCGTATCATCTGCAAACAGTAAATGTGAGATGGTAGTGGTACCCCTACTAGGCGATCCAATCTGAAAACCACACATATAACCATTAGTCACTAAGGCTGAAATCATGCGGCTTAGTGCCTCCATAACAATAACAAAAAGTAATGGAGATAATGGATCCCCTTGTCTCAAGCCACGAGAGCTCGGGAAGAAACCCTCTGGACTGCCGTTGATTAGCACAGAGAATCTTGCCGTGCAAATACACCATCTGATCCATGACCTCCATTTTTCTCCAAATCCACACCTACCCAGTAGATATAGAAGAAAATCCCAATTAACATGATCATATGCTTTCTCCATATCTAGCTTGCACATAAGCCCTGGGCTACCCGCCTTCACACAACTGTCCAGACATTCATTAGCAATTAGAGCCGCATCAAGTATTTGTCTACCCTTCACAAAGGCATTTTGGGGCTTAGTAACGATCTGTCCCAATATCCCACTCAGACGGTTAGCGAGTACTTTAGCAATGATCTTGTACGTACCAAGAAACAATCTTGGGCTTCATTGGGAAACAGTCAGCCCCTTCCCTTTTGCCCTATTCCTACTAGAACCACCTTCCGAATTCATCGACCACATCAATCTTTTCAATTCCCGGCTTTTCTTCGATTCCCCCTTCTTATTTTGGCAGTGTCCAGCTTCCATAGCAGTTAACAAAGCTATGAACTGCTCCTCATACCCATCACAAGCTATCCCTACCACATTTTGAATTTCCTTTGCTTTGTGTATTACCCAATCTGAGACTTGGTCTGGAAAATAATAGTTCAATGGGATTGGATTCCCCACTTTATTATCCTGAAAACCACCCCTTACCGAAAGCTCATCAAAACCACAAGCCTCAGGGATGAAAAGTTCATCCTCCACAGAGTGCATCAAGTCATCCGACTCATTCTCCTCCTCATCCACCTCAAGCTCCTCCAAATGTCTCGCAGGTAGGTCCACCAGAGTCGAGAACACCCCACCTCCCTTCATCGGCGGTTTCTGTCTCACGTGTGGCGGAGAAAAACGATCCTCGAAACCCACCAGCGCCTTTTGCGCGCAGAACACCGGCATCACCTCATCGGCGATGTCCTCTGCCACCGTCGGCATCGTCTGTGTTATCGTCGGCTGACCCAGCGCCGTCGGTTGGCTATCCGGCACGAACCCGAGGCTGCTCAGCTCGGGTGGAAGATGGCTAGGGCTCGATCCCGACAGAACGGGTTGTTCTGACCCGAATCCTGATGGTTTCCTGGGCTGGGCCGGCCCAGGCCCATCGATCTGCTGTCCAGAAGGCTTAGAAGGCCCTGCCTCATTAGCCCGAGAGAATACGGGCGGGCTGCTAAGACTGATTTTGGGCCGCGACGGCCCATTCTTCTTTCTCCACACAGCCCAGCCCTTTCCTTTTTTTGTTTTCTGCTAGGCCTTGTTTCGAGTGTAACCCGGCCCGTAATCCATAACTTTCTCTTTCCCTTTTAAAACCCCCGTATCCTCCATAGCCTTAAATGACCCAGCATATTTCACTATTTCAGCCACATCCCTCTGCAGTGAACGCAGCTGTCCCTGCATTTCCGCCAACCTCCTTCTGACTTCCCACGTCTCCTGACACAAAGCATGGCTCGACGCACAATTTGGATGCAGCATTCCTTCTTTCTGCCATGGCCGTTGTCCTCTTCCTGCAACTCTCGCACCTTCTGTACGCAGGTTCACACCGCCATCGCGCAGGTTCACACCGCCATCGCGCGAGTTCACACCGCCCTGGCGCTGGTAAATATTCACGGACAGAGCCTCCTTATACGACCTCTCTTTGTGCCTCAATGCCCCATTACCGAGACTCCGCCACCCTCCTCCATGCACACCATCCCTTCTGGAGCCATCCATTCCTATCTCTCTCAGCATCTCCCTCATCTTCCTCCATCCCCCTCCGTTTTCACCCTCAGGAATACAAATAATATTTCTCCTCCCTCCCTGATTATACTCTGATATTTCAATAAAACTCCCTCTCCTATTAACACATCGTTGTGCTATAATACTGGAGAATCCATTCCGCGTTGCCGAATAAACCTCCTTCTTCCCCTTGCTTAAGCATTCCTCCAGTACCTTCAAAAGCCACTGTATTGAAGAGTACCCCAGCTCCATCGATTGCTCTGTTTTCCATCTTCTCTCTGTTACTCGCACACCACCCTCTCTAAGTTTTGACAAGATGAAACATTTGGATTCAATCACCACTTCAACATATTGACCCATCATAATCTTGAAAACTTACAGAAATCACTTCAGTATTCTTGCGCCATTAACGAATCACCAACGATGAAAAACGTAGTATTTCGCATGTGTACGGAGAGGAATACGGAGACTTGCTGCCATTATGAAAACCGAAACTGAAAAAACATAAGTATGCTGCCATTCCAATGATAAAAGGATCTAAAAATGAAAAGAGAACATCAATCTACATGCACATATAAGTAATCAGAACTATTTTTTAGAAAAAAAATATCTGCCACATGGTTTGAGGATACGAGAATAAACTTTTAACTTGGTATTCACTTTCTAAGAGATTAGGTCATTATCCTTGTAGCATTTGTTAACATAACTTCACAACCCTGGAGCAGAACGTGTAAAATGCACAAGAAATACACTTTTCACATCTTTCTATTCTGTTTTCAAGCATAGGTACTGTTTCAGTCGCTAGACCACACCAAACCTGAAACCTATCTAAGTCCAAAACATTTAACCTAAAGAAAAATATTTCCAGCTATGTAAAGCTGAATTACTTAAAGTGCTGAAATAAGAACCTGACCTACAAGTTACATACTCCATAATTAATATACTTTTATAAATTGATTCTAAAACAGAAGGCAGTTGAATTGGAAAAATATCAGCTTAATATTGTGAAGCGTAGAAGGATACCTCCAAATTAAGACCAACACGAATACCTTGAACTTCTTTCCTGAACTTCAAAAACAACTCTGATGGCATCAAATTAATTTTGTATAGTTCTTCCCACGAAGTGGGTTCTTCGCCATTTGAAGTAGAATCCATCTTAGGAAACTAAAAATTCAAAAGATTGCCGATAATTAACAACCCCATTTATTTCATTTGATCTAGTAGTCAACAATAAACTCAGTCCCATAATTTAGCACCCAGAAGAGTCAAAACGAAATCATTAATTTTTCTTTTTGTTCGGAAGAAAATTGCTATTGAATTGAGTGTATCAAACATTAAACATATACAATGTTCAGGTTCCGTACGTTAAATTTTCAGGGGAAGTGACATGAAAGGCATGGAAGAAGGAAAAAAAATACCTCTTAAAATGGGTACGCGAAAGCACCAGGGTGTTGCTGGAGTTAGGCTCTGGTACTGGGTCTCTGGCGCTGAACTGGGATGTTAAGAACCCACGATGCTGATGTAAAACGATAAAAGAAACAAACAAGAACAATCCTGATTTTTCGAGGAAATAAGCACCTCTACTTTGCCAAAGAAGCCACAGAATTTCATTCATGTCGTAGCAATAAAGTCTCGGCACCCATTAATCGCTTGCAAAATAGAAATGAAATGTAAAGACTGAAATGCCCTTGACCAGATAATGGCCCCCTATTACAACTAGAATAAAATGCAAGCCACTACTAATACTATTAAAATGAAACATAAAGAAACTCTCCTCTCTTTTCTCTCTAGGGAAGAGGTGGAGCAAAATCGTGCTAGTCACATGAGGCAGTTATAACAGATTTTGGAGTGTCTGGGAGGTGGTCCTAAGTGTGGAAAGGAATCTGACAAGGTGGATGTTGGTGAAGGAAAACGTAGCATGGTGGTTCACAGAGTGGTGACTAGGGAGAAACTGGCATTGCTGCCCTAAAGTGGGGCGGGGGTAAGGGAGGTTTGCCGCTAGATTGTTTGTAGAGTGAGGATACTTATATCGTAGTGCCTAGTGCTGCGACAGGGCTGGTTGTTTTTTGAGAAAGACTTTCACGAAAGTAACTTGATAATGGAGGAGAGGGCAGGTAAGTGGGAGAAGTTGCGGCTTACTGAGGAAGAGTACCAGGTGTTTGTAGTAGATGAATGCATCCCGAATGAGGTTGAAGATAAAGGTGAGAGGAGCCTTGTGGGGAAGGTGCTGACTGAAAGGTCTATCGGAAAGGGAGTACTGGAGGCTACTATGGCAAAGGTGTGGCGAATCTCTAGCCCTGCATCCTTTCGAGAGGTAAGAATGAATGTATTTGTCATTACCCTACGAGGGTTGATAAACAGAAGGTTTGGGATGGGAAACCATGGTTATTTGATAATTTTTTTAATTGTCATTAATCTGTTTGGTGGTTTTATCCAACCAGCGGAACTGGCTTTTACATTAGAAAGGTTTTGGGTACAACTTCATGACCTTCTGTTTGTTTGTATGAATAAGGAATGTGGGAGGTAGATAGGAAGTGTGGCTGGGAAGGTTCTTGATGTAGTAACTGGTGAGGATGGTTGTGGATGGGGTCAATACCTGCGTATTCTTGTGGAAGTGGACCTAAAGAAGGTATTGGTAAAGGGGAGGTTGATTTCTATTAAGGAGAAGAATGTGTGGATTCCTTTTAAATACGAGAAACTCCCTAAAATATGTTTCGATTGTGGGAGTTTTTCTCATGATGGTAAGGAATGTACGAAGAGGGAGGAGACTTTAATACAGAAACAAGGGCAATATGGTTCATGGCTTAGAGCAGATCCTTATGTTAGGAGAAATGTGAGGACTGATTTCATGGAAAAAAAGGGGGATGAAGGTAACTTGGGTGGAACTGATAGTAACTTTGGTGGAACAGATACCTCGATGGCCCCAAATGAGGTGGGAAAGGATACTAGAGATGAACCTGAGCAAGTTCTAAAGGTGGCAGAAGGGGAGGTTTTGGGAAAGAATATAGAGGATGCAATCGAAGGACCAGGAATAACTAATGAGGAGGGAGATCTTAATCGCAATGGGTATTGTAACTTAGAAGACTCAAAGATTTTAAAATCTGGTCAAAAGGTGGATGGGGAAGATGATCCTGGCAGGAAGGGTTTAGCTTCTCAGAGTACAAAAGAAGGAGGGAGGTGGAAGAGGAAGGCAAGGGAAAAATGTGATTTTTCTAAGGTTGTTATAGCCCAGGAAAAGCCAAAAAGAGAAGGAAGGGCAAGGAGATTGCTGTGGTAGAAGGAACAAGAACGAAGAGTAAAAATGAAGGGAAATTTGAAAGCAATACAATTGTATTGGTAGAGGCTGTTGAACAGCCTTGCCAATCACAATGAAACTCTTAAGTTGGAACTGCTGAGGGCTTGGGGAACCTCGGACAGTTCAAGACCTTTGCTTTTTAGTAAAGGATAAGAAGCCCAACCTTGCCTTTTTAATGGAGACAAAGATGCATAGAGGGAAAACTGATTGGTTAATGAAGAAATTAGGGATGACCAATTGTTTTGAAGTGGATGCAATAGGTAAAAGTGGAGGCTTAATTCTATTTTGGAGTAGTGAGATGGTGGCAGATATTTATAACTTTTCTCAGAGACATGTTAACTGTTGGATTTATGATGCTATAACTAAGGAGAGGTGGCTTTTCACTGGGTTCAATGGCCATCCAGAGGTGCAGAAAAGGAAAGAGGTGTGAAGTATGCTTACTTCTTTCAAACTTGCTAGTGGGATAGGCTGGTGTGTTGCAAGAGACTTCAATGAAATAGCTACACATGATGAAAAAGTAGGTGGTAGACAGAAGGGGGGAGAATTAGATGGCACTCTTTAGAGAAGTTTTGGAGGTGAGTGAGTTGTATGACCTGGGTTGGTGTGGTGATAAATATACATGGAGCAACAGCCATACTGATGGCACTTTCACAAAGGAATGCTTGGATAGGGTTGTGGTTAATTCTAGATGGTTGGATCTTTATCCTGAAAATCAACTAGAGGTTTTGCCTGCGAGGTGCTCTGACCATAGACCACTCATGTTATTTTATGACAAATTAAATGGAAGGAAGGAAAAAAAGAAAAAATGGTTCAAGTATGAAGCTGCTTGGACTTTAGAAGAGGAGTGTAGTAGAGTGATTGAGGATGAATGGGGACAAGGCAGGAATGAGGGATCCTCATCCTCTATTGTTCAGAACTTGCTTACTAATTGTAGTTCTGCTTTGAGCAGGTGGAGTTATAAGGTGGATGTAAACAGAGGCAGAGAGATAAAGAATAAGACTGAGATATTGAAAAACATGCAAGCTGAGGAAGGTAGAGAGAATATAGCAGAGATTAAAAGAGTACAAGAAGAGGTGGGCTTATTGCTAGACCAAGAAGACCTTAAGTGGAAACAAAGGGCCAAAAAGAATTGGTATAAGCTGGGTGACAGAAATATCAAATTCTTCCATGCTTGTGCTAAACAAAGGAGGAGAAAAAACATGATTTTACAAATCAAAGATAGTCATAACAGGCTGTTTAATGAACCTGCAACTGTTGAAATGGCTTTTAACAGTTTTTTCAAGAACCTTTTCACAACCTCCAATCCATCTAATGATGATATTGAGGTCTGTGTCCAGAATATGACATCAAAAGTCTCGGAGGAGATGAATGAGCATTTGTGCAGACCTTATACCAGAATTGAAGTGGAAGAGACTTTAAAAATGATGGGGCCTCTTAAGTCCCCTGGACCTGATGGCTATGGTGCATGCTTTTTTCAAAAACATTGGAGTATCGTGGGTGACAAGGTGGTTGCAGCAGTATTGGAGTGCTTAAATGGTGGTAATATCCCTCAATCTTTAAACTACACTTACATTGCTTTAATTCCTAAGGTTAATAGGCCTATGTTGGTTATTGAATTTGGATCTATTAGTCTTTGTAATGTGGTGTATAAGTTGTGTTCAAAGGTTATTGCAAATAGGTTGACATCTGTACTTCCTTTTGTAATTTCTCCTAACTAAAGTGCTTTCCTTTCGGGAAGACTTATTTCTGACAATGTAATGATAGCCTATGAAGTGTTGCATACAATGAAAACAAGGCTGAAAGGTAAGCAAGGGAGCATGGCACTGAAGTTGGATATGTCGAAGGCATATGATAGGATTGAGTGGAAGTTCCTTGAAGTTGTCTTAAGGAGGTTGGGTTTCAATCAGCAGTGGATTAAGCTTGTGATGAGTTGTGTGAATTCAGTGCATTATTCAGTGCTTTTGAATGGGAATCTAGGAAGGAAGGTGATACCCACTAGGGGCTTAAGGCAGGGAGACCCATCTCTCCCTATCTTTTTATTCTTTGTGCCGAATGCCTCAGTTCCTTACTGAATTCAGCTGACCAAAGAGGAGTTATTAGAGGGGTGTCATTGGCTAGAGGTGGATTAAGAGTCAATCATCTGCACTTTGCATATGATTGTGTGCTATTTGGAAGAGCTAACAAGGAGGAATGGAGACAGTGGTGCTTTCTGTTAAAAAGGTATGAGGTGGCCTCAGGCCAGGTTTTAAATAAGGAAAAATCGTCCTTATTCTTTAGCACAAACACTGCTGCATCAGAGAAAAGAAACATCATTCTTGCAGCAGGTGGGGTGGTTTGTGGAAATTATGAAAAATACTTGGGCTTACCTACTATGGTGGGCAAGTCCAAATATAACACATTTAGAGGGGTCAAGGAGAAGGTATGGAAGAAGATAGACAGTTAGAAAAACAATTTTTTGTCTCAAGCTGGGAAGGAGATCCTAATTAAAGCAGTGTTGCAGGCTATTCCCTCTTACACTTTGGGGGTTTTCAGATTGCCTATTTCTTTGTGTAAGGAACTTAATGCTTTGTATACTAGATTCTAGTGGAGCCATAAAGAAAATGGAAGGAAAGTGCACTTGTGGAACTGGGAGAGAATGGGGAGGCAGAAAGCAAAAGGGGGTACGGGTTTTCGAGATATTGCAACTTTTAATGATGCTATGCTTGCTAAACAAGGATGGCGCATCTTTTCTAATCCTTCATCTCTGGTTGCCAGAATTTATAGGGAGAAATATTTCAGAAATCCTGATTTCCTAAGTGCTAAAATTGGTCTCAACCCCTCTTTTATTTGGAGAAGTGTCTTGTCTGCAAGACCTCTACTGAAGGAAGAGTTGCATTGGAGAGTGGGTAATGGGAACAAAGTCAAAATTTGGGAGGAGAAATGGCTGCCAACTCCTGTGACTAATTGTGTACAATCCCCAATGCTGAGCCAATGGGAAGAAGAGAAGGTAAGTAAACTGACTGACCCAGTTTCTAAGACCTGGAATGAGGATTTGATCAGAAACTTATTCTCACACCAGGAGGCTACTATCATCCTTCAAATTCCATTGAGTAGGTTGGAAATTTGTGATAAACAGTTTTGGGGATATACTAAGGATGGTGTATTCATAGTGAGGAGTGCATATCATCTTGGTATGGAGATAAAAAGAAGACTGCAAGGGGATGTTTCAAAGACTGGAAAGAATAATGTTGTGTGGAAACAATTGTGGGGATTGGAAGTGCCAACAGTGGTTAAAATGTTTCTTTGGAAAGCTGTTAACAATATTCTTCCTACTACGAGTAACCTTTTCAAGAAAAAGATAGGTGACTGTCATTTTTGCCCAATATGTGGATCATGTGAGGAATTAGTGGTTCATATACTATGGAGTTGTCCTTCAGCTGCTGATATATGGCCAGAAAACAACAGTCCTGTGAAGAAATGGGCTAATGAGGAAGTGGATTTCATGTCTCTTTGGATTAAAATGACTAATGACTTGAAGAAAGAGGAACTTGAGTGGATGGCAGTGATTATGAGCAGGATTTGGCTAAGGAGGAACAGGTTTATTTTCGAGAACAAGTTTTACAGTCCTAAACAAGTCATTTCAATGGCTAGCGAGGGTCTGAAGGATTACAAAACAGCACAAATGAGCATAATTGGATGTCCAGGAGGTGATGGTTTACATGGAGTGCAGAAGAAATGGAAAAAACCTGGCACCAACATGGTAAAGGCCAATTGGGATGCGGCTATTGATTTGGGAAACAAGAGAATGAGAATGAGATTTGTGTTTAGAGATGAAGAGGGGGGAGGTTCTGGCGTCCGTGTGTGATGTGAAACATAATGTAATTGACCCTACTTTGGCTGAGAGTTTAGCCTTGTGGAGAGCCCTCGAGAAAAGTAATGATCTCTCTTTCTCTTTTTCTAAACTAATCTTTGAAGGAGATGTTGCTGATGTTATTAAAAAGATCAACAAGGGAGGTGAAGATCAATCGTGGATGGGACACATTATTAATGATATTAAACAGGTTCTTCATCATAAGGAAGGCTGGTCAGTCTGCTATGTTCCTAGAGAAGGAAATTATGTTGCTCATTTATTGGCAAAACATGCCTTATTACTTGGGGAAGAAAGGGTTTGGATCAAAGAGGGTCCTTTTGTAATCTACAATGCTTTAGTGTAGAATAAGTTGTGTAACCCTGACTTTGTTGAAGCTATATAAAATCTGTTCTTGATTTCAAAAAAAAAAAAAATGAAACATAGTTCGGTAACTAGACTCTTGGCCCAATAGCCTTACACAAGCCCACACAAAGCATCTCCTCTTCCTCTATTGTTCCCGACCTAACTCCTCTTCACTTGTAGCATTAGCCCTCAACAATAGCCCCCTTCTCAGAAGACCTTGTCCACAAGGTCAGGGAACTGCCGACGGAGCTCCTCCATAGGAACGCAGATGGAGTCCACCTCAAGAACGCCGTTCCACTTAACCAGGAGCTCGATCAGTGGACGGTTCTAGAACCACGTCATTCTCCTCTGCAGTATTCGCTCTGGCTCCGTTCGAAAATCACCATGTGCGTCAAGGGGTGGTAGATCTGGTGATGGCACAACCAAAGGGCCCACATGCTTCTTGAAGCGTGACACATGGAAGACCTGGTGGACCACCAAGGTTAGGGAAAGCTCCAATTTGTATGCCTCCTCTCAGATCCGCTGCAAAACCATGAAAGGGCCATAATACCAAATACAAAGCTTGGAACTTTGCCGCCTACCAACACTCTGTTGTCGGTATTTCTAAATTTTGAGGTACAGTTTATCCCCAATCTCAAATTCTCTCACGATGCAATGCTTATTGTATTGTTTTTTCATGAATTCTTGGGCTACTTGCAAGTTTTTTTTCAATAGAATTAGGATTTCTTCCCATGATCTGAGGTGGGAGTCCACTTCTGGGTTTTGGGTGGTACCAGACACATACTGCAGCAGCGTTGGAGGAACCCCGTATAAGGCCTCGAATGGGGTGAATTTGGAGGAGTGTAGATTGGTGTTGTACCACCCCCCCCCCCCCCAAACGAAGCCAAGTCACCCATGCCTTAGGTCTCTGGTGCACAAAGCACCTTAAAAACTGTTGTATGCAATGGTGTACTACTTCAATCTGGCCATTAGACTGCGGGTGGTATGTCGAGCTATATGCAAGTTTAGTCCCTTGTAATTTGAATAACTCCTTCTAGAAGGAGCTGGTGAAAATTACGTCTCTGTCTGTCACTATGGTGGATGGCATCCCATGGAGCTTAAATACTTGGGATATGAAGATGTGAGCAATGGTAGAGGCTGTGTAGGGGTGGACAAGAGGAAGGAAGTGAACATATTTGGTTAGGTGATCTACCACCAATAGGATTACTGAAAATCCTTTAGACAAGGGCAGTGCCTCAATGAAGTCCATTGAGATATCTATCCAGCTTCGGGAAGGGATAGGTAGAGGTTGTAGTAGCCCTACAGGATCTAAATTTTCATACTTGCATCTTTGACACGTAGCACATTCCTTAATGTAGAGTTTTAAATATAAAAAATCTACCTTGGCCTTATGTAAGGATTTCTGGTACCCAACATGTCCTCTATAGGGACTATCATGAATGTAATGAAGGACCTGGGCCTTAAATGATGAGTTCTAAGGCAAATAAATCCTTCCCTTTTTAAGCAACAACCCATTTTCAAGGGTAATTCCTTTGTCAAAAAATTGCCCCTGTTGCAACCCTTGGCACAATTTTGAGAAATCTGGATCAGTCCTGTATGAGTCCCTAAGTTGTTGTAATCACATAGGGTCCAGAATTGTAATGGCAGCCAATGACCCTTCCTCACTAGTCTAAGTCTGGCTGGACAGTGCATCTGCAGACTTATTTTATCTCCCCTTCTTATATTCAATCACGAAATCGTACCCCAATAGCTTACTAATCCACTTTTGCTGAGAATGGGTTCCTACTTTCTGCTCCAATAGGAATTTTAAACTCTGTTGGTCTGTCCTTATGATGAAGGGTCTCCCTAGGAGATCAAACCTCCATTTCTTAACTGCAAACACTAGGGCCAATTTCTTTTCATATGTGGACAAGTCCAAAACCTTTCCCCTTAGTGCATGATTTAGGTAGGCTAAGAGTCTGCCCTTTTGCATCAATACAACTTCTATTCCCGCCCCGGAGGCATCACATTCGATGAGGAAATGTTTAGAAAAATTAGGTAAGGCCAGGACACATGGTTTAGTCATGGTTGGCTTCAGTTTTTCAAAGGCTTGTGATGCTGCCTTAGACCATTGGAAACAATTTTTTCTCAATAGGGCAGTAAGGGGGGCATCCAACAAGCCATAATATTGTATAAACTTCCTATAATATCATGTGAGCCCTAAAAATCCCCTCAAAGATTTAAAAGATTTCGTTTTGGAACATCAAAGAAAACGAGGACAAACATTCTCAAATAGGGCTGGAACACTTCATTCATTAAACCTTGAAAGGTGGCTGGTGCATTGCTCAACCCAAAAAGCATCATTAGAAATTCGTAGTGGCCTTGATGGGTTTTGAATGCTGTCTTTGGGATATACTCATCCCTTACACGTATCTGATGATATCCCGACCTCTAGTCCATTTTAGATAAAATTGTAGCCCCATGAATCTCATCCAGCAACTCATCGATAACTGGAATGGGGAATTTATCCTTCATTGTCTCCTTGTTAAGTGTATGGTAGTCCACACACATTTGCCAACTCTCATCAGCTTTCCTGACCAGCAACACAGGGGATGAAAAGGGGAACTAACTGAGTCTGATGATGCCAGTAGCTAATAGTTCTTGGACTATTTTTTTTATTTCAGATTTTTATAAAATGGGTACCTATAAGGTCTCGCACTGATGGGACCAGTACCCTCATTGAGAGTGATATGGTGATCATAACTTCTCTTTGGTGGCAACCCTTTAGGGTCATCAAAAACCATGTTATACTTGTGCAGCACCTCCTCTGATTTAGCTAAGGCAGGTGACTCTTCTTGTTCTGGCCCTTGTTTTGGCCCAACTTCAATAATTTGCAATAACATGCCCCTCCTTTCTACTTTAGTTAGTTGTGATAAATCCCCTTCTTCTACCCAATCTGAATGTTTAGGACTTAACCCCTTGAGAGTGACAAATTTTTTACCCAAGGTGAAATTCATAGTCCATGTAGAAAACTCCCATAGCATTGGTCCTAGTGTTCTTAGCCAATGCATTCCCAACACTATATCACAACCTCCTAAGGGTAACAAGAAAAAATATGTGGTGAAATTTTGGCCCTACACCATGAATTATGCCCCTTCCAGTGTACCCCCACTTTTAATTCTTTCCTCATTCGCCACTCTTACTTCTATTTACTCTCTAGTATTAACTGTCACCTGACCCTTTGGAAGGATGGCTGGATCTAGGAAGTTGTGGGTACTTTCTGTATCAATCCGAATCACCACTGAATGCCACTCTAATTTCCCCAACACCTTCATAGTTCTTGGATTAATGGAACTAGCAATGGCATGTAAAGAAATTTCAAGTGCCTCCCCTGCTGGATTTTGCACCATCACTTCCCCTTCGTCCAATTCATGTTCTACACCTATATATTCCCCTTCCTTTCCTTCCTGAAAGAACTCATTTCCTTCCATAATGAACAACCTAGCTTTTGTACACATGTGATTGGGATTCAATTTTTCATCGCAATAATAACAAAGACCCTTCTCCCTTCTCTCCTTTATCTCCGCCACACTCACCTTATGAATAGGTATGGTACCTGTAGCATTACCCCCTTTGAGACTGGGTGTTTCTTCTCTGGTCCAAAATGAAAAGAGGATGAACCTCCCCCTCCACTATAGTTCCCCAAGGAAGGGGTACTGTAATAGTTCAATGGTTTATTCCCTCTTCTTGTGCTGTTAATGTATTCCTCTTGTGTTTTTACTAACTCAAAGGTAGCATTTAAGTTTTGTGGCTTGAGCATCCTTATGGGAAGTCTTATTTCATCTTTAAGCCCACTTAAAAAGTAGCTGAGCTTATTACCTTCATAAACCCCCCTTAAGTGATTAGGAAGTACCTCAAATTGTGTCATGTAGGCTGCCACATAAGAGATTTGCCTCAATCTTGTAATAGTCTCCATGGGGTCATCATACGAGGCACTACCAAACCAGATCCGCAAGGCTTGGATAAAAAAGTCCCATGAATTAAAGCTGCCAGCCTCCCCAGCATCTTGGAACCACATAAGGGCATTGCCCTCCATGTAAAAAGAGGACATCAAGATCTTCTGTTGGTCTGGCATTGGGTTAAGTGCAAAGTCGTGGTTCACCTTATAAACCCACCTAGTTGGGTTCTCACCTTCAAATCTAGGAAAATCCAACTTTAGAGAACGGAATTGCATTCCCCCATAATTCTTTGAACTATCTGTGTGTATTTCTTCCTTATTTTGTGGATTGTGGGTCGACCTCTATTGATTACTTACTCCATTCAATGTTTGAAGTAGCAGATCCATTTTCCTTGACATTTCATCTAATGATTTCTAATGAATCTCCACCCTCAGTTCCTACAAATCCAGGTGGTGCGTCATCCCCATTACCAGCTTCTCCAATTACTTAAACCTGGTCCCTTCTGCCAAAGTTGGTTGTCTTTTTCCACCAGAATCGATGGCTCTAATGCCAATTTGTTAAGAACCCACGATGCAAATGTAAAATGATAATAGAAACAAACAAGACAATCCTTGTTTTTTGAGAAAATCAACACCTCCAGATTGGAAAAGAAGCCAGAATTTCATTTATGTTGTAACAATAGAGTCTCGACACCCATAAGTAACTGCTTGCAAAATAGAAATGAAATGTAAAGACTGAAATGCCCTTAACAAGATAATGGGCCCCCTATTACGACCAGAGTAAATCGACAAGCCACTACTAATGCTATTAAAATAAAACATAGTTTGGTAACTGGACTCTTGGCCCATAAGCCCTACACAAGCCAACACAAAGCATCTGCTCTTCCTCTGTTGTACCCGACACAACTCCTCTTCACTTGCAACATTAGCCCTCAACATGGGACTTGTAGGAAAAGAAGTGCACAGAGCCTTCCTTTTTTATCCTTTAAAAATTGTATTAACCATGCTTCTCCTTTTATTTTTTATCTTTTTATTTTTTTTCTCTCAATAAATTTGTGGCATATGACTGCTGAATAGAAGAATTCTTTTATCATATCAACTAGAAATGCGCTTTTAATTATCATCCCATGGTGAATGAATTGAGAATGATGTTTTAAATTCTCAATAATCGTTCCGGTTTAAGTAACGAGACTTAGGGGATATTTGGGGAATGAAATGAGATGAGAAATCTATGAATAGTAGTGAAAATGCTTGTGAATAATAATAAAATGATTTGAGTTATGATGTTTTATGGGGTTTTGAAAAAGGAGAGAGAGAGAGAGAGAAAATTGAATAAAAATATTATAAAGTTGAAATATTTTTTAGAATATAGTTTTTAATATTAGATTTGTTTTGGGATTTGAAAATGTTGAATTGTTTCTTGTATTTTGTTTGAAAGTTTGAAAAAGTTGTAATTATTAGTTTAAAAATATTTGTGTTTCAGTGATGCTTGAGAAGGAAATGTGATGGAATGAGATGAGATAAGATAATATTGGATGAGATGAAAAATATTACCAAACATCCCCGCCTCTCTACTATAGTATTCTTATATATTTCACTCACAAACATCACTCAAATATAAAATAATTTTTAATTTTTAATTTTTAATTCTTTCATCTAATCATTACAATTTTTCCAAACTTTCAAACAAAATACAAAAAATAATGCAACATTTTCAAATTTAAAAACAAAAATTATATTCAAAAATTTTTATAATTTTATAATTTTTTTATTCAATTTTTTTCTCTTCTTTTCCAAAACTCACTAAACATCTTAACTCAAATTATATATACATTTATATGTATATATAAATTAATAATTAATAATATATATGTTTATATAAATATGTATCATATATGTATTTGTGTGTGTATATATAGAGAGAGAAGAATTGATGATTTCTAAAATGAATATACGTAGAAGATATTAAAAAAATAGAGATATTGATGTAAAGAAAATTACAAACTTGTGTTAAGATAAAATAAATAAATAAATAAATAAAGTGCCAAGAAATTATTAAAAATAAGGAGATTAAAAAAAAGAACGATGGGATATATTTAAAGTTAAAAAAAAAATTAATTATATTAATCCCTTTTAGATTTTAAAATTTGATGAATGTCATCTAAATTTGACATTTACAAAAATGTCATCAAAACACAAAAAATTTTAAAAATTTTCCGTTAAAACAATCCGAAACAAAATGTAGTGGACCGAAATTTGAAATAAAACGAAATGAGTATGTATAGTGTATCGGGTACTACACTTAAATGGAAAATTTTAACAAAAACATAACGAAATTCAAAACTGTCATTCAGAACCTATTACGTAATTAATTATTCACAAAAAATATTAGCAATTTCCATTTTTTTTTTTTGAAACTTCAAACTTCATTTCATCAAACATTACTATGGCCTTCAACCATTTCATTGTTAAGGCCAACTACAGACAGTACATTACTCTGGCCTACAACATTTACATTAGCATGTTCTACAGCTATTGCATTAGAACAAAAACCTTGTCTATGTCCTTCAGCCATGAGTTGAACACTTATACATGGGTTGATGAAATCAATATCAATAATCTCACAACTCTGGTAAAATGCTTGTTGTGCTAGCTGGTTAACCACTTGATTTGATTCCTCTTTACATGGTTAATCTCCCAACTTATATTAGCCAAGATAGAGTAAACATCCTTCACAAGGCATCAAAGCATACCATTTTGCTGATTATGTTGTTTTACTGCCTTCACAACCTGAATTGAATCCCCTTCAAATACTACCTTCTGCAAACTAAGCTCTTTACACAACTTTGCAGCTGATATTAAACCTCTAGCTTCTGCCATGGTAGATTGTGAGCAAAACTGTAATGGTTGCATGCACGAAGCCAGTAAATCACCTCACAGTCTCTAACTACAATCTCAACTCCAATTCTGTTACCTTTTTCTCTTACTGCTACATCTCAATTGATCTTTATCCAATCTGTATCAAGAGGTTTCCAATGAGTAGAGCACATTTGATCCAATCTGCCATGGTGTCTTGAGTTGAGTTGCTTATTGTGCATCTATTGGAAGTCATTGTATGCCTGTGTAACTCTATTCATTAGAATTGAAAGGGGTAGAAAACTGTCTTCAAATAACATCTTGTTTCTTCTTGTCCACAACAATCTGGTTATTTCTGCAAACAAACATATTACAGTTGTTCCTATTCTCTGAAACATTTGCATAAAAATATCTCCAAACTCTTCATATGTGATTGCAGCATTTTGTATTTTTTTGCTTCCTAACATCCATGCATCCTGTGCAAATGAACAAGTCCAAAAAATATGACCTGGACTTCCTTCAGCTTGTTGATAGATTGGACATAAAGGTTCCTTTACAATCTTTCTCTTGCATAAATTTTGTTTAGTGGGTAAAGTATCATGACATGCACGCCAAATAAAAACTTTGACAACATTTATAGTTTGCATTTGCCATATTTGCTTCAATAATTCTCTATGCACCCCTCTGTTGAAGTTTCCCCTTTTTTCTGATCTTGCCTCTGCTTGCATAGGTGATAGGCACTCTTGACTGTAAAACACCCACTATTTGTATGCATCCATGCAATGTTGTCTCTTAATCTGGTCTGTGCTACAGGTATTTTTACAATTTGTCTCGTACCTTCTTCCCAGAATATATCTTTAAGCATCTACATATTCCACCACCTACTATTAGGGTCAATGAGCTCAGCTACCATGGCATTTGCTGGCAGTGTCTTCACAGGAGACATTATGGTGCCAGATTCATTACTTGGAATCCACTTATCTTGCCATATCTTAACCTCTTCTCCATTGGCAATTCTCCAAATCATACCATCTTTAATTGTATTGATTGATGAACTGATGCTTTTCCACGTATAAAAAGGTCTAAAACCAACCTTTGCCTACAAAATAGAGTTGTGTGGGAAGTATACAGCCTTGAAAATTCTAGTTGCTAAAGTTGTAGGGTTATTGAGAATTCTCCAGACCTGTTTGGCTAGTAGAACAGAATTAAAAGCCACCTAATCTCTGAAACCAAGCCCCCCAACTGCTTTGCTTTCACTCAAACTTTCCCACCATTTCCAGTGAATCTTTGCAGAGTTGTCTTGAATGCCCTACCAGAAGTTAGATATAAGTGAGTTGAACTTATTACATAAACTTTTTGGAAGTAGAAACACATTCATATTGTATGTAGGTACGGCCTTGATTATGATATCCTTACCAGCTTGTGAGAGAAATTTAACCTTCCAATTCTCAATTTGTTTACTCACTTTTTCAACTATTCCTTAAAAAGCTGTGGATTTTGATCTTCCAATAATTGATGGCAACCCCAAATATTTCTCCATATTTGATGAGGCTCTCAAACCAGCAACTTGCAGAATGTAATTTTTTGTTTCTTGCTTTGTGTTGTTGCTGAAGTATAAGGAAGTCTTGTCCCTATTGAGTCTTTGTCTTGAGGCCTGCTCATAGCAGTGTAAGATCTGATTTAAGTTGACCCACTCTTGCATATTTGCTCGACAAAATAGCATACTATCATCAACAAAGAACAAGTGGCTCATCTTAATCTGACCCCTAGCAATTGGAACCCCTAAGATACACCCTTTATGTTCTACTTCCTTTAATTGTTCTGTTAGCACCTCAGCACATATGATAAACAAGAAGGGAGACAAAAGACATGCTTGTCTAAGTCCCCTAGTGGGTTTAAAACATTCTTGAGGGACTCCATTTAATAAAACTGAAAAAGAGGAAGAAGAAATACACCTCAAAATAAGATCAGTCCATCTAGCATCAAACCCCATCTTTAACATAGCTTCTTTAAGAAATTTTCACTCAATCCTCTCATAGGCTTTACTCATATCCAATTTAAAATCCATGTAGCCCTTTTTTCCTTTCATCTTAGTTCTCATAGTATGCAAAATTTCATAGGCAGCCAATATGTTATCAGATATTAGCCTTCCAGGAACAAAGACACACTGACTTTGAGAGATTATGGATGGGAGGATCTGTTTGAGCCTATGGGCCAACAATTTAGTGATGATCTTGTAGAGAACATTACATAAACTAATAGGTCTATAGTCAGTAATGGTCACTGGGTTACTACATTTTGGAATCAATACTAGATAGGTGAAATTGATGTCCTCCATGACCTGATCAGAATTTAGAAAAGCAAGTATAGCCTCACTTACCTCCTCCCCTACCACAGGCCAGTATTTTCGTTAAAAACAAGCAACATACCCATCTAGTCCAAGTGCTTTATGTGGTCCCATTTGAAAGACAGCTTCCTCAATCTCCTCTTTTCTAAAAGCTGCCAAGAGAGTTTCATTCATTTGCTGAGTAACCTTTCTTTTAACTGTCTTTATAGAATCTTCCATGTGTCTAGGATTAGAGGTTGCAAATAGCCCTTTGAAAAACTTAGCAAAAGCATCCATAATTTGCTTGGGATCTGAAATGATCCTTCCATTTTCATCAATGATCTTTGATATGTTGTTCCTCTTCTTTTTCTGAGTTGCACGTAGGTGATAGAATCTTGTGTTTCTACCCCTTTCTGTAGCCAATTATCTTTTGCCCTTTGTTTCCATTTCACATGTTCTCTTTTCAGCTGGTCACCTATTTATTTTTGTAAACCTCTAAGTTGCTACACTGATTCAGATGTAAAAAATTGTTGTAATGCTTGAAGTGATTTTCTTTTCTACTTTATACTGGCTCAAGAGTTAAATTCCTTTTGGTAACTCCACTGTCTCAGCACCTACAAGCAGCCCTCAAGTTTTTTGTTAATCTTTGTTAGGCCTTCCTTGGTTCTCTCATGCATTTGCTAAGCATTAGTGATAACCTCCTCACAATCTGTGAAAAGAGACCAACTATCTTCATATCTGCAAATTTGACATGTTTCCCATTCCAATCATTATGTTGCCCAACTGTCATTAAAATAGGACTATGATCTAAAGTAGATGATGCTAAAACTTGTACCTCTCCCCCACCAAAAACTTCACACCACTTAGAATTTTTGTGGCTCCATCAAGCCTTTCTTTAGTGAAATTATGATCCTATCTAAAGTTGGACCAGTTGTAATTACCTTGGATAAAACCCAAGTCCTTCAACTAGCATTCCTGTAGAACATTCCTGAAAGCATCCATCAGTTTTTCATCCCTTTTGCCCCCTCCATACTTCTCACTATGGTGTAAAATTTCATTAAAATCTCCTATACATAGCCATCTTTTAGGCTTGAGAAGATTCAGATGTCTCAAAATACCCCACCCTTCATGTCTCTTTTCTGTTTCAGGATTGCCATAAAAGCAAGTTAGCATCCACTCTAATTCTGCTTGAAGTACCCACGTGTTTATGTGTCTTTGTGAGTAGGTGCTTATTCTAAGTTGAACATCTTCTGCCCATAACAGAACCATACCTCCACTTCTTCCAACACCTTCAGCTGAAAATAAACATTTAAAACCCAACTTCAGTTTTAGAGCTTCTAAGTTCTTCTTATGCAATTTTGTTTCCATGAGAAACACGATGCTAGGCTTGTGGACCTTAACCAACAGGCTAAGGTCTCCAACTGTCCGAGGGTTGCCAAACCCTCAGCAATTCCAACTTAGGAGCCTCTTTTCTTCCGGAGAGGTTGATTAACAGCCTTCGCCGATATATCAAAATCAGATGGTAAAGTTTGTTTCTTGCCCCTACCATCTTGCTGATTTTCCGTTACAAACATAGTAGTTTCTTCTTCATTCTTTCTCTTCCTTGTTGCATAATGAGAAGACTGTATCAATTCATTGCTTTGTTGTCCCCTAGCCCTTCTCTTCCATCTGTTTGCACACATCTCAGGAACTTTTTGTGATTTACACAAATTTTCCTGCTCCTGCGTGGTTTTTATCTTGTCAGACTGACTTGTCATCACCATTGCTAAGGGAGATTGTATTTCTGACTTATCCAGTAGATCATTTGAGTTGTCAATTACTATTTCTATTGGTTCTACCTCCCTATTAAGCACAGGTGATTCAATAATTTCAAGGTTTCCTACAGTACTTTCTTTTGTATCCTTTCCCATTGTATTATGCCTCAGCAGTTCCCTACCTGGCTCAACCTCGACAGACTGAATTTGCTTTTGGTCCATTTTTTCCAACTTGTCAGACTTTCCTTGCTTAGGTATAGTTGGATTCAATTGACCTGAGGTGCTACCATAGCTTGAACTTGTAGCAAAGCATGTAGCTCGCAGCCATGATCCATACTGTTGCATATTGTATTCTTTGTTATTTTCATGCGTTTATGCATCCCCACACATCCTTGCAAACCATGCTTGATAGCCCCACATTTAAAACAAAATCTAGTAGTATTTCATATTGGAATTGAATAAAGCCTTTCTGGCCATGCAACTCCATAACTTTCCCTCTTATTAAAGGCTTAATCAAATCCACCTCAACCTGCACTCTAATCCATTTTCCCCAGCAATTTCCATCATAATCAGCCTCCACCTCAATGACTCTACCTATAGTGGATCCAATTCTACTTCCAATTTCCTTGTTCATGCATCCAAGAGGTAAATTATGCAATTGAACCCACAAAGTAGTAGAATTGAAATTCAATTCAGTAGGTGGATAACACCATCAAATTTTATTAAGCGAACCAGATTTGTGTCAAACAACCAATGTTGTCCTCCCCAAAGTTTTTGCAAATCTGCCTCAGTTTGGAATTCAAATACATATAGGTTTTCTCCTACTTCAATAATCTTTGTACCAGCACAAGATTTCGAAACCTTTAACATCATATTCTTAAAGCATCCTTATTAATCCTTTTTTCAGCAATTACTTTTCCCACCAAACATAATTTCCCACTCTCCATATTATTTTGTATGTCTTGGTTAGTTATAACAATCTCATACCTTTCATCTTCTGTTAAGGAAAACTTGTTCCATAATTCTGAAAGTTCCTCATTTATTTGAACCCAGAACCAGATCTTGTAATAAGTCAAAGTTTGAGCTTGTGGTGACAAAATTTTACAAAGCTTATAGTAACTACACTTCAGAGCTGGTAATTGAAACTTTTTGCTACAGCTTGCCCTAGGCAAAGGTCCCTTCCACCGAGAGTGAAGGAAAATATTCCTCCTCGCCAGAAAGTTCTCGAGTCGAGAGGAAATGATAATACAGATTTTCTTGAACCGATAAAATATTAGCAATTTCTTTATTGATATCAGATAGTATAAAATATTATTGGCAATTTCAACTTTTACTTTAATATTGTAATGGGTGATGTGTCTCCGCTCCATAGTAAAACTCTTATATGTTATGGTCGGTATATTGTATCAATAAAAGTATATTTTGGTCTTAGATTTTATTATCACAAATCATATTTATTAATATTACACATTTTAACTTTTTAAGTGACTATCTTGACATATGAATTCATTTGAAATGTACTACAAGTGTAGAAAGAGATATCAAAATTTAGAATAAAGAGTAATATTACTCTATTATATTATATATCACAATTATTACTATCGCCGTCTTGATTTACTTATCCAAAACAATATATCACAATTATAAAATAAAATATTCAGAATAAATAATGGTATCAAAGCTTGATTAATTACTTTATGGTCATATTGACTAATTGAACTACAAACCAAAAAAGTCTCAAAATAATTCTCTCCATTCTACTTAATGATATGCACTATATATCAAGTGAAAGTATCACAGAACCCATTTTTCAAAATTACTAAGTGATTACTCCAAATACGTACAGATAACTATTATAGGTGGGTGTTCAAATTCGAGTTGAACATTATTATTGGTATTTATAGCTTCATTGGTTCATCAGCTTGTACTTTATTTAGTTGTTAGAAAAATGTGGTGTTAGTTTTTGGATATCAGTAGAAAGGTGCAATGGTTCAATCATCAATGGCCAAGACTCAGCATGTATTGTTCAATCACATAAAGGGAAGGGACTAATGAATACTGATCATCTCAATCTCAGTTTGGATAAAAAAAGATTTATTAATTCCAACCCCAATACCCAAAAACCATGCAAAAAATAAAACAAAAGAAAATAAAATAAAAAGAACTTGAAGACGGTAAATCCCTGAAAATCATAGACACGGAGAGAGAAAAGTCATGACTCTCCAAAGATCAAGAGTTAAGCAAGAGAGAGGGTAACCTGTGATGTGGACACAGGAGAAGCAATAGATCCGGACGCAAGGTGGAGAAGCAACAAAGGGGAGCAGCAACGGAAGGTCGACAGAGAACAGTGGCGGAGAACAGCGACAACAACAGCGAATGGAGAATAGAGAGGGTGGCTAGGGTTTAAGGAGAAGAAAGGAGAAAACTGATGTACGTAGCGCTGCCCTTTTGGTAATCGGTTTCGACCGGTAATGAGATGTTTAAACCTGTGTGAGAGTTAGACCCAATGAACCCGACTTTATTCGGGTGGGCTATGTCATACCCGGGCCCAAGAGCTAGGCCTTTTTTTAAAAAAACAAAATGTGTTTAACTTCAAAGGACCCAGGACGTCGACGTTTGGTAAGTTTTTTTTTCCCTTCCCCTTGCAACTCAGTTTCTTTTCCCCGAGCGTTTCTCTGCTCCAATAACAACCTCTCCCACGTTGTGCAGTTACCTTCCTTCCACTTTTATTTCTTTTCAAATCTCTCAACCGTCCACTCTTCGTCTCTTATCTCTAAGTGCAGATCTCCCTTGCTCTCTCTTTCTTGCATTTTTGTTTGATGATTGTGGGGTACCTAGGTTTCGGCCACAGGAAGGTTAGCGTCTCTCTCTCTCTCTCTCTCTCTCTCTCTCTCTCTCGCTCTCTCTCTCTCTTCCTCCCTTTTTGTTTCTCACACTTATGCACTCACTCCGGTTTTCTTTCTTCTTCCATGAAATCTCTATGATTTTTGTGGGTTGCTTGTGGGTTCCCTTAAATCAGTGTCCCCGGCAAGCACCATCATCAGAAACACTGGATTTAGCGCCGGTAAGCCACTCTTCATTTACGTTTCTCTTAAAATTTCGGGTCTCAGTTTCTCCTAGTTTTCAATTTGTAAGTTTTACATTCTAATCTTTAACCACTGAAACCTTCTTGCACTCTGTTTTCACCCCAATGTACACACATATTTTCGCATCACTCACACATTTTCCCCTCTTATTTTTTTTGTTACACATGAACTCCTTCACAGAACTTTGCCCGAGCAGATTTCAGTTGTTGCCAACGTCTCTATATTTCTCCCTTCCATTGTACTCGAACTCAAACGTTTGGTAAGACCCTTGCTGACGTTGGTTGTAGTGTTGGTTAGAATTATACACTACTACAGTAGGCATGTTACAACTTATTATCTATGTAAATTTATGGTGTCTTGTGTTATTATATGTTGGATTGTGGTTGCATATGTTGGAAATCTCGAAGTTGAGGAGTATGATTATTTGGACGGTTGGGTGGAGATTACTTGGTTATTGGGACTATTTAGTATTAATATTTGGGTTATTATCAAGTTGTTCGGGTTTGTTAAGTGGCGGTTGGGTGGAGATTACTTGGTGGTGCTAGAGTGAAAATATTGATGGTTTGAAGTGGGGCTGTCCAGCTTTACCTTAAGGAGAATTTTAGATTAAAAAGGGGCTGGTTTAAGATTTTATTAAATGAGTTTAGTGGTATACCTGTTTGGATTATTAATTATGTGGTATACGTTTATTGTTTTCGGTTGTGATACTGTTAGAGGTCAGACCCAAGGCATATCTTGTACACGGAAGTCAGGTAAGCGGGTTCATATACTAGTTTTGCATAAAAGAAATGAAATGAGGTTGATTTTGAAAATAAGCATATTTGCTTTTTAAAAGAACTCTGAAAATGACCTCAGATGTTTATTCTGCATATGCATAAATTCTATATAAGAGAAAGTATTTTCTGTCATGACTGGTGTAGACATGAGCTAATTTTGTGCATTCAGTTTCTGAACTATGCAAAATGAGAGAATATGTAATTCTAAAAGTTTTTGCTATTAATAAATAAAGATGTTTTGATTCTATTTATTTCGAACATGTGAAATGATCTGAAGCTATTCAATATTTTGTTTTGATATGATGTGTCATATGAAAACCTTGGCATGAAGTTCTGATTCTGTATCTGAATGTGATCTGATTCCGATAATGTTTCATTGTGTTTCTGTTAAGGCCTAGCCACAGGTATAATGGTGGTTTATAACCCTACCATGGGGATGAAACATGGTATACGGCCCAGTCACGGGTATAATGGTGGTTTATAACCCTACCACGGGGGTGAAACATGGTATACAGCTCAGACACGGGTATAATGTTGGTTTATAACCCTACCACGGGGGTGAAAAATGATATACGACCCAGCCATGGGTATAATGGTGGTTTATAACCCTATCACGGGGATGAAACATGAAATACAGCCCAGCCACGGGTATAATGGTGGTTTATAACCCTACCACGGGGGTGAAACATGGTATACGGCCCAACCACGGGTATAATGGTGGTTTATAACCCTACCACGGGGGTTAAACATGGTATTTGTCCCGACATGATGCTATGAGATGATATGAATATAATGATTCAATTTGGATATGCCAAAGGATTTTCTTTTTGGGAAAAAGTTTGTTTTTCTGAAAATATCGCTCTGATGTTTTGTACCAAGTTTTGTTTATGCATTTCAAAAGTAAATATGTTGTTTCTGCATTCTGAAAGTAAATGTTTTGTTCTGCATACCGAACTTTATAAATGGTCATGTTTACATGCTAGTATATACTCTCTGCTTGCTGAGTTGTTGATAACTCACCCCTTAATCTTCATAATATTTTCAGATGACATTGATGGTTCAGCTAAGGATCAGTATTAGAGTTTGTGGACAATATTAGCTGTGGATAGTTATTGGGTATCTCGTGGTACTAGTGCTACTGGTGGATTTTATTTACTAGGTTGGTTGTTTTCAATATGTTTAGACGGATTATGAAGACTCATGTCAATTCTATGTTTTATTCTAGTTTGTTAATTGAGACATGAAGAGAAGTTGATATTTATTTGGGTAGTTGTATTGAGGATCTAGTATGTGAGTGTGGTAGTTTATTAATTTGAAGTATTTATGTTTGTTTTGGAGTTTTGGAAGTATGTATTCATGGATTTGGAAATGTATTAGTCTTGTTGGAATTGATTATCAGGTGTCAGGAGTTAACTCCCTGGACCTCCTGGGGTCGGGGCATTACAGGCTATGTTGAATATCATGGACGGATCAGGTCTGGGGTGCTTTATGCACAGGCCTAGCAAAGAGCTTCCAACAAAAACAAAAACTCACAAATGCTGCATTGATGTTTACTAAACTTCGAGCAGTGCTTATCTCAATGATGAATGGAAGGTGACATCGAGCTATCTACTAAACTTTGAGCAGCATTTCTCGCAATGGCTTTCTCCATCATTTCTTATAGGTGTTCAAACACATATATAATTCGCGAGCAATTGCTACAATGCCATTTATTTCATGGAAATTTTGGAGAGATCTCTTTCTCCATCAAATCTTGTAGGAGACGAATATTGTAGTTCTCGGGTGAAGAAGGAATCAGATTGTTTGAATGTAGTTCCGACATATTATAGGATAATCGGCAAATTCATCAATCAACCTATGGGGCAAGAATAATATCTTCTTTACAACATTTTTTTTATCGATAAACAAGATGTTATTGATCAAAAGAATAGGCAAAAGCCCAAGTATACGTGATATATACAAAAGCAACGCCTATGCGTGTTTAATTTAGAGATACAAGGAAATCATGAAATGACAAACCATGAAAATCAATTACAATCGACCAATGGAGTAAAATATTGAAAAATAGACTTCGAAGCTCCTTCGCTGACCGCGCTTGATCTTCAAAACTTCTTTCGTTCCTCTCCCTCCAAATACACCACCATAAGCATATTGGAACCATCTTCCAAATAGAGGCAATCTGAGAGTTACCCTGGATGGCTTTCCAAGAAGCAAGGAGGTCCACTAACCGTCTCCTCATCACCCAAGCTAATCCCACCCGAGCAAACACTTCATTCCACAATGTCCTGGCAATCTCACAATGAAGTAGTAGATGGTCAACCGACTCTCCACTCTTTTTACACATACAACACCAATTCAAGACTATGATTCGATGTTTCCTAAGCTTTTCTAGAGTGAGGATCTTCCCCAAGGAAGTTGTCCATACAAAAAGCTTTGCCTTTAGGGGCACCTTTTGTAACACCTGAACCCTACTACGTAGGTCCTTACGTCTTTATTAATTCTTAAGTTAAATATTTTGAGATAAAGACTTTTATTATCTTATTATTTATTATTTTATTTTAAGATGGGTGTGCTTTATTTTAAAGTGGGTTATTAAATAATTCAAGGGTATGATTTTTATGACCTTACAATATTTCCTTCAAACCCTTTAATTTTTATTTACTCAAGAAATGGTCCAAACTCTTTTTAATCTCCACCATTCATTCCCTAGCTTATGGGATAAGCTTGATCAAATTCATTGACTTCCTCCCTTGACCCGTAGCTTCCTCCATAAGCCAAATTAAATCTCCTTTTCCTTCTCTTGCACGTCGGCTTCCTAAGCAAGCAACTAAGTCCCTTTCCCCCTTGTATCCCTCGACTTCCTGAGCAAGCAAGTGATTTCCCTTCTCTTCTCCATTCACCCGTCGGTTCTAAGAGCACTCCCAATGGATGTTGTATAATACATTTTTCTCTAAGAATAAAAAGAAATGCTCTCAAAACACCCTCCATTGGATATTCTATTTTGAAGACACTTTTACATTTTGCTACAGGACATTGCTAGATGTAGAGGATTCTATTCATCAATGTAAACATATTTAATTAATTTCTCACTCCTCCTTCTCCTAGTACATTAGTATTTTTACATTAGCATATCCACCCTTGCGTTTGGAAGAGACCCAAAGTTCTCATTTGTGGTGCACGTAGCTATAATTATTCAAGTGGGTTTGATTACAAAACAATATTGGTGTAATGTTATTTTTACATTTTTTTACATTTTTGATATGTTTTAGTCTATTTAAAAATAGTTATGGTTTATTTTAAAATATTTTGGGATAATTATATTATCCAGTATTAAACTTTATAGTTGGTTTTCAATAATAAATAGGTCAGACCTTTAAATGTTTTTGTCATAGTTATTAAATCAACAGAGATGATTTTAGAAAGTGATGATTTGAAATTTTAGGTTTTGAGGAATTTAATAGGTTATTTTAGAAGCGTAGGATTGAATATCGAAATATGAGATTAATTGGAAATTTACGAGAATTATGTGATTATGTTATAGGTGACAATTAATAATTGTTCAGCATTTTGAGGAAATTCCTGAAAAGCTAAGAAGTCCAGGTAAGCGGGGTTCCTATGCTAAACTTTGCATTAAAATAAAATGAGCTGAGGTTGATTTTAAAAAATATACACATTTGATTATGAAAATAAATTTGAACAACCTCAGTTATTTGTTCTGCATTACTCATGAGATTTTGTTTAAGAAGAAAGTATTTTCTATCATGACTGGTGTCGACATGAGCTAATTTTGTGCATTCTGTTTCTGATCATGCAAAGAGAGCGAATATGAAATTTTGTGCAAAAATTATGTTTTGTGATATGATTTTGTTCTGTTCTAAAGATTTTTTTGTACTCTGATGTGATTTCTGAAAACCTCTGGCATAACATTCTGTTTCTGTTTCTGTTCCATTCTGACCTTACCACGGGTGTAAAATTGTAGCCTCTGTTTGGGTTGGTACCAACTTTTCTGTTTCTGGTGCACCCACTTTGGAAACAAAGTGGTTTTCTGCGTGGTCTTTCCTATGTGCACACTTGGGGCTCCGAGAATGAATAAGGGGAAGATTCACATTCTGTTTCTGCTCGGTTAGCTACCGGAGTTTGCACAACCCTACCACGGGGGTTAAACATGGTATATGTTCTAATATGATATGATAAAATGTGATGCTTCAGTTTATGCTATGCTAAATGGATTTTGATTATGAATATTTTTAAACTTTCGCTCTGATATTTTTTATAACATGTTCTGACGCTGCATTTTGAAAACATTATTCTAATTCTGCATTCTGAAAGAAAATATTTTTGTTCTGCATTCTGAACTCTGTAAATGCTCATGTGTACACACTAGTATATGTCTTCTACTTACTGAGTTATTGATAACTCACCCCTTATCTCCATATATTTTTTTCAGATAATTTTGATGGTTCAGCTGGAGAACAAGAGTAGGAAGTTCTAGCAAGGTGTGATAATCGAAGTAGAATAAGTGCCTGAGGGTACAAGTGCTTATTTGAGTGTCGTAGTTAGTAAACTGATTTTATTTTTTTCGGGTACTTTGATTTGATGAGTTAAGGATAATTTCGAGTTTTTGAGAGTTTTTAATTTATGTTATTGAGATTTTCTTTATTGTCCCCATGGAGGAACTTAGATATTTGGATTGACTAAATGGAGTAATATTTTATGGGATTTTCTGGATTTTATAGTTGTGTTATTTAAGTTAATTTTAGACATTAAGAGCTAACTCTCCGGACCTTCGGGATCGGGGCGTTACAGTACGAATTCGTTTAAGTGGATATTGATGGTTTTTTTGGAAAATGAGGGTATTTTGGGAATTATGAGAATTTTAGGTTTTGAGGAATTAAATAGGTTATTTTAGAAGTTTAGGATTAAATATCGAAATAAGTAGTTGATTGGAAATTTACAGGAAATACTTGATTATTTTATAGGTGACGATTGTTAATTGTTCGACATTTTGAGGAAAATTCTGAAAAGCTAAGAAGTCCAGGTAAGCGGGGTTCCTATGCTAGACTTTGCATTAAAATAAATGAGCTGAGGTTATTTTTGAAAAATATACATATTTGATTTTGAAAAGAAATTTAAACTACCTCAGTTATTTGTTCGGCATTACAAATGAGATTCTGTCTAAGAAGAAAGTATTTTCTATCATGACTGGTGTAGACATGAGCTTATTTTTGACATTTTATTTCTGAACTTTGAGAAAGAGAGCGAATATGAAATTTGTGCACAAATTATGTTGTGATATGATTTTGTTATGTTCTGAAGATTTTGTTCAGTATTCTGTTTGGATAAGACGTGATTTCTGAAAACCTTTGGCATGACTCTCTGATTCTGAATTTGATTCAGTGTCCGTTCTATTCAGTTACGGTGCTGCCACGGGTGATAATAGTGGCATACGGCCCAACCACGGGTTACAATAGTGGATACGGCCCAACCACAGGTAATAACAGTGGATACGGCCCAACCACGGGTAATAATAGTGGATACGGCCCTGCCACGAGTTATAGTAGTGGTCTCTGTTTTGAGTGCACACCTTCGTGACAGAGTGATTTATGTTCTGCTTGGCTATCCGCATATGCACAACCCTACCACGGGGGTTATACATGGCCTCTGTTCTGATATGATGTTCTGATGATGATGATCATCATCATCATTTATGCTATGCCAAAGAATATTTTTTAATGAAATTATTTCTAAATCTTCGCTCTGATATTTTGATAACATGTTTTGCTTCCGCACTCTGAAAATGAAAATGTTTTGTTCTGCATTCTGATTTCTGTAAATGCTCATGTTTACACACTGGTATATGTTCTCTGCTTACCGAGTTGTTGATAACTCACCCCTTATCTCCATATATGTTTTTCAGATAATTTTGATGGTTCAGTTGGAGAACAAGAATAGGAAGTTCTAGCAAGGTGTGATAATCGAAGCGGAATAAGTGCTTGAAGGTACAAGTGCTTATTTGAGAGTCGTAGTTAGTAAACTGATTTTTTTTTTCGGGTATTTTGATTTGATAAGTTAAGGATAATTTCGAGTTTTTTAGAGTTTTTAATTTATGTTATTGAAATTTTCTTTATTGTCCCCATGGAGGAACTTAGATATTTGGATTGATTAAATGGAGTAATATTTTATGAGATTTTCTGTTTGAATATTTTCATTATATAATCTCTTCGTTTTATTTTTGAATCAATTTATATTTTAATTTAGCTAATAAATTTAGATTAATTTAAAATAGAATATAATTATATGATAATGTATATGGAGAGATATTGCAAATATCAAAAGATATGAAGATATTATTGATAGTTAGAGCAAAATATTTGAAATGAATAAAAAAAATTAAAAAATATAATATTTAAATGATATGAAGAAAAAATAAATAAGATGATGTATGGTATATTGTAAAAGTGAGTATGTAAAATAGAAAAAGTGAGTATGTAAAATAGAAAAAGTGAGTTTTGGTGATGTATTTTAAAGGATAGGGGATGAAGAAGCCATTGTGAGTGCTCTAAGGCACACAAAAGAGAAAACTTCTCAAGTTTCCTTCCTTCACACGAGAGACTCTCGGTTTCCTCTAGTTCACACGTTCTCTCTCTTTTCTTCAAGCCGATTTCGTCCACCTCCTAAACCTAAGATTCCAACCGAAGTTCTTCAAGAAAAACGACCTTGTAAGTGAATTTCTATGATTCTAGTTTCTAGTTTGGAATCTTGGATCTATAGGTTTGACCTAGGGTTTCTTTTTGAAATTTCCTACTGTGTTCCAGCTTTGGGTCTTTCAGATTTCTCTTCCTCTTCTCGTCTGTTGTGTGTTTCTGTGGCTTGGAAGGGAGCCAAATCAGGTGATGTTCTTTCCGTAACATTTTCTTGCGATTGAGATTTTGCTAAGCAAGCTTGTGCCTTATGATTGGGGGTTTTCGAATTTCTGGGTTAGCTGATTATCATGTGGCAGTCTCTAGAAAAGTTTCTCATTTGTTTCCTTTAACAGTTGTCCTAGTTGGGTGGTAACCGAAAGCTCTGTCTTCTGGCCAAACCGAGTATATTGAGGTCATTTTGCCGTGTGTCTCTTATCATTCGAAATGGTGTATTTACTTGTTTAAGTTGGCTAGTCACAAGTGATGATTAATTGATATGTTGTGTATATATGTATATGAAGAAGCCGTGGGTCATGCTCTGTTTTGGTGTGTGTTCCAGCCGTGTGTTGTAAGGTAAATTTTGTAGTCCTTTTCTTGTGTTTCCTTGAGCCTAAGCCATGTTTTAATTATGCCTCTATGTGTTAAATTAATGAAGTGAAGGTTTATAAAATTTGATATACTTTCCTCAAGTTTATGGCCTAAGTAAGCCACTAAGAATTTCTAGTTTAAACTAGTAAGCTTGCTTTAGAATTTTAAGTTGCCAAGTGTTGTACCTTTTAATCATGCTATGTTTTCAGAAAATATACGAGGCTTTTCTTGAGTTTTCTACAACTCTAATATGGTTTAATTATACAGTTGGGATTTTGGTTAAGTGAAGGATGTTTAAAACCATGAATATACTAGAACTTGCTAGCTGCCCATGCATTTCAAAACTTTGAAATATATTCTATTTTTGGAAGCCTAAATCAGCCCATTTCATCTCTTGCTCAACTTCACCCTTTTGTTTAACCAAGGATGAATTTTAGTATGGAAAACCCTTGAAGAAAAAGTGACAAAAACCAACCCTCTTGTGGGCATTGGCCTTTTGTTAGATTTACTTCCACATGATGTTACAAAGCTGTTAAAATGCCCTCTTTGCTGACAGTTTCAGATTTTGTAGCACTTCCTTGTTCCCTTCCACGCTTAAATAAATCCCTACCATTTATATATTTCTAACCCGTGATTTCTACCTATCCTTCATATAGAAACCGATGGCCTTAAAGGGAGCAGCAAGTGAGTTACGTACTTTCATGGGTTTCTTTAAATGTCAGAATGAGGATATTAATGTTGACTTAGTGCCATGTATGTAGCTAGATGGGTTAAGGAAAAAACTTTATTTCCAATTTGGAATTTAAGTGAGCGCATAAGGGTGCCGGATAGTAAGCTTAATGTGTAATGAATATTAATATGCTTATCCCATTTTATTGAATAGGAGTTTATTTTCAAGATTCAAGAAACCTACTTGTAAAGCATCGAGGTAAGTAGCTATAAACATGCTCTTACACAAAGCTCTCTTACGAAAGAATGTCTCTCTCTCTCTCTTTTCAAATTTTCTTCTAAAGAAAGAATAAATATATAAATATTATGTACAAGCCTTTCTTGATAGCCCCTGTTAAGCACCCTATTGATTATAATTGTGTGTTTGTAAGGTAATGCATCATTAGATTTTTACGCATGCTCTCTCTTAAATAAATATGCCTTACCTATATATAGCATGACATGAAACACTCTCTTCAAAGAAACGCATATGCATTTGGACTAAGGAAAGATAATGAAAATGTTTGACCGCAAAGAAATGAAAGCATGAACGTACGTAACGGCCATATGAATGAAAGGGTACCAAAGGAATGGGCAGATTGCAATGTCGGGTAAGTAGTACTGGTAGTGCACCCAGTGCTGCCCCCCATGAAAGAGATTCCTAACCTGTGGCCGCGGGTGGAATCCGGGTCCAAAAGACCGTTAACCCTAACACACGGGGTGTAATAGTGTATACGGCCAAAGAAAGTGAAACGTAAAGCAAAGTTATTTCTTATGAATGTTTATGCATTAAAGTATAGTTATGCCTTAAGCCGTTTATGCATGAAAGTATAGTTATTCCTTAAACTGTTTATGCATGAAAGCATTGTCAAGAATTTGCAAATCTTTATGTATGCATGTTTTCAAAAGAAAAGATTATGTGATTAATAAGTTAACAGCATGGTGTATTGCTTACTGAGTATTAGACTCACTTTGTGTTTATGTTTTAAACGTCCAGGTATGGATGAAGAGGCTGTGGAGGTGGGCACTACTGAGGAGGGAGGGGCCGATGCTTAGAGTTCCCTATTGGTTCGGCTTTTGATGATAATGGTTATGTTTTTATGTTTTTATGATGGGTCCCATGTTGGGACGTATTGTTGGCTTGACCTTAAGACAATATGTCTCTGGGCATAATGTAAATACTATGGTGGGGTGATGGTAATGGCGTAACTTCTATGGTGGGGTGATGGTAACCCCACATACGATGGTTTAACGCCTTTTTATATGTGTTGTAGGGACAAAGTCCCCTCTTAATTAGAACTAGTTATGTTTTGATGAATGAATGATGGACTCTGAGAGTCCTTTAGGTAATATGTTGAACAGATCGTCTATCAGGTGTTTGCTTTTACTAGAGATGCAGAGTACATGCATGACATGTTCACGCATATCCCTTATCACCCTCGTAGAAAAAGAGAAAAATATAGTATTATAATAATAATAATAATAATAAGGAAAGAACAGGTAAATTGTCACGGCCTCATCCTAGGATTTGGGCAGGGTTGTGACACATTTGCATTCCAAATACTCTTCCATGGGAATGAATTTGCACCATGTATTGTCATGGCTTTGTAGAAGGAGCAAATTGAGAACTTCCCTATCTTAGAAGGGTACCAAAAGATCTTATCTTCAGCTCCCGCCAACAACCGGGTGGACTAAACTAGGTTATAAAACACCCAAAAAGCCTCAATTTCCCAATCTTGTACATCTCTAAGAAATGTGACATTTCATTATGGAGTGTCGTTAGAGAGTATGAAGAGGTTTGTAATCAAGGCTTCTTTCATGCTTGCTAAGCCATAAACTTGTGGAAAAGCTTCCTTGAGTGTCATATCGCCACACCGTACATCGTGTGAAAAATTAATTTTTGATCCATCACCCATTTTAGAGCGGGTATATCTGGAATGTGTCTCAACCTCTTCTTATGTGCTTCCATAACCCCACCTCATGAGGCCCACTCACCTCCTTGGTACACCATCCTCCCCATGTTTCCCCATGCTTCACTTCAATGACGCTTCTCCACAAAGCCCCCATCTCATTGTGATATCTCCATAGCCACTTACCAAGCAAAGCTTTGTTGAAAAACTGCAAGTTCTGAATACCCAAACCTCCTTCTTGAATAGGAGAGCAGATTTTGGCCCATTTCACCAAGTGAAATCTAAACTCATCATTGATCCCCCCCTCCCCCACCCTCATAAGAAGTCACGTTGAAGTTTCTCCATGCGATTAGCCACTTTGATCGGTAGCAGGAATAGTGATAGGAAATAAGTTGGCAAGTTGGAAAGAGTGTTTTTTATTAGGGTAACCCAAAGGTTTCAATATCATCGGTCGGTACAACCGGTATTTATCGTGCCAGGCTAGTAACCGGCAAGGGAGAGATATGTGTTTTGTACCGGGTCAAAAACCGGCCATTTCGATGCGTTTCGGTCAATACCGGCCTATTTTCAGTGTACACACCTATTTTCAGTGTACCGGCTGAAATTTCGTATTTTTGCATTTTTATTGAATTTTCATAATTTTCACTCCAATTCAGACAATATGAAAACTATTTTCTTAACTTTTTTTAATTCTCTTTTCTCAAGAACTGAAAATCAAATCCCTACTCACATTTTCGTGATGAAGATGAGTGATTATTTTTTTTAATAGTTGGATTGAGAACTTAGAAGTATTATTGAGTTTTATAAATATGTGTTTTAACTTTTGAAGACTTACATTGATGTTATTTTAAAATATAATTTATACATATATAATTAATTTATCTATATATAGACTATCTCGAAATATTTCGTTCCAATGCCTTAACCGAAACGGTCACCGAAACGGTATTCAAAACTTTGGGGTGACCCTTCCACCTTTGGATAAATACATCATTCTCTAACTAGCAAATTTCCTCTCCATTTTTTCTAGAACATTATCCCAAATAGATATTGATTTGAACGGAGCACCCAACGGAAGGCCAAGGTATTTCATTGATAGCTGAGATATCTTGCATCCTAAAATGGAAGCCATACACTCTACATTAGGAACATCTCCCACCGACACTACTTTTGATTTGGCCAAGTTCACTTTCAATCCTGATACAGCTTCAAAACATAAAAGAAGAGCCCTCAAGGCTCGGATTCATCATGTTGAGCCCCACAAAAAATTAAAGTATCATCGGCGAATAATAGATGGGACAAGATGAAAGTGCCAGAAGTGGCCTCCCCCACTGAGAATCCAGATATGAAACCACCATTCACAATGCCTGATATCATCTTGCTAAATACTTCCATCATAAAAACAAGAAGTAACGGAGATAGAGGGTCACCTTGTCTCAAGCCTCGTGAGCTTTTAAAAAAATCCTTTCGGTGAGCTATTCACTAAAGCCGAGAAGCAGGCCGTAGAAATACAATGATAGATCCAAGTACGCCGTTTCAAACCAAAACCACGTCTCTCGAGCATGTAAAGCAAGAATCTCCAATTGACATGATCATAAGCTTTTTCTATGTCCAGCTTGCACAATAGCCACAGCTCTCCAAGTCTATCCAGACATTCATTAGCAATAAGCACCAAGTTGAGAATCTGTCTACCTTTGACAAAAGCATTTTGAGGCTGTGATATTAACTTATCCATCACCTTACTCAATCTATTTGCCAAAACTTTGGAGAGAATCTTGAACACCCTGCCCACCACGCTAATGGGACGATAATCACTAACCTCCACAACTCCCGATTTTTTTGGAATGAGCGCAATAAAAGTTGCATTAAATCTTTTTTCAAACCTCCCACTTTCATAAAATTCATGAAAGACCCTCATTATGTCTTCTTTGAGCACTTCCCAACATGTTTGGAAAAAATCTATAGAGAATCCATCCGAGCCTGGAGCTTTGTCACCTACCATGCTTTTTAATACTCCCCTGACCTCCATCTCTTCAAATGGCCATTCAAGCTGTTCAACTTCCTGCGAGCCAAGGACGTCGAAAGTAAACCTATCTAATCTTGGTCTCCAGGAGAATTGTTCCAAGAGTACATTCTCATAATATTTTACAACATGATCAGAGATCTCATCTTGGTTTGAGGAAGCCACCCCATCAATCATCAGCGTCTCTATGCATTGTTTCTTCTATGTGAATTAGCCAACCGGTGGAAAAACTTAGTGCATTTATCCCTTTCCGTCAACCATAGTGCTCTCGACTTTTGTCTCCAAGATATTTCTTTCAATATAGAGACCCTTTCAATATCCATTGTCACTTGGATTTTGAGAGCCCTCTCATCTTCAAATAGTTCCCTCTCCTCTTCTACTCCATCCATACCTTTGAGTTCCTCGAAAAGAGTATTTTTTTGGCCTCCCACATCACCATACACGTGGTCGTTCCATACCTTCAAATCTTTCTTCAAGGGCTTCAATTTGTGTGCCAAGATATAACTAGGTTTTCCATAAAAGTGATAGGAAGACCATCATTGTCTTACTTTGTCAATCCTTCTTACTTCAACCACATATTCTCAAAATTGAAGTGCCTTGGGCCTTCGCGAAGACCTCCACAATCAAGGAGGATAGAAAAGTGATCTGAACACAACCTGTGGAGTCGTTTTTTAATGAGATCCGGATAGTGAGCTTCTCATTCGGGTGATACTAGATATCTATCAATCCTTGACCAAGAGGGGAGTTCTCGGTTGGTAGACCAAGTGAAAGAGCCTCTTGCAAGAGAAATATCCAGTAAATTGTGTTCAGAAATAAGAGTAGAGAAATCCACCATAGCTGGATTAAAATTAGAGTCACCCGATCTTTCACTCGGGAAGCGAGTGACGTTGAAATCACCACCAATACACCAAGGTAAGTCCCATATGTTACTTAGGCCTACCAACTCATCCCATAATAAACTTCTTGTACGATCTATATTTGGGTCATAAAGTCCAGCGAAAGCCCACCGAAAACTGTCTATAACATTCTTAAAGGAGCAAGCCACCATAAATCCCCTAAACATTCCTCTATCATTTCCACTACCCTTTTATCCCACATCACTAAGATGCCACCCGAGGCTCCTTGGGATGGTAGGTAATGTCATCCCACTTGATGACAACCCCACAAACTCCTTACAATGCAAAGGGGAATAAATTCTAATTTCGTTTTTTGCAAACATACAATGTCCACTCTCCATTTACGTAGCATGTTTCTAACTTTGAGGCACTTTCTCTTCTCATTCAACCCCCTTTCATTCCATGAAAAAAAAAATAGTTTCATAAAATAACCTCCATTGCCCTTCCCTTCGGTCTTCTACGGTTAGAGCTCCTCTCGCTTACTCCAACATTGACGGTCCAATCAAGCCTTTTTCATTATCTAGCTTTGTTCTTAGAAGAATTGAGCTCCCTAGACTGTCCAGCCTCAATTGCTGCCAAGAGAGCTATGAATTGGTCCTCATAGTCTTCACATAAGATTCCCACACAACTTTGAATCTCCTTTGCCTTGTGTAATACCCAATCTGAGGCCTGAATGTTGCTACTGTTGCTTGGGTGGATAGAAACCAATGGAGCAGGTTCTTCCCAGTGAGCAACTGCATTGATCAAAGGACTTGCTTGTGCCTCGCCCAACTAGTCTGAGTCATGATGTACCATCTTCAAATACTCTTCCTAGGCCCCAGCCGAGTTAACCACTACTAAAGCATGGCCTAGAATTTCTTCCTCCCCCGTAATACACTCTTTGTAGGTCCGCTCCACTCATTGAACAAAACCCAGGCTCCTTATACGTTTGATTTCCATGATCGGCACTATTTGTGAAGAGATCAGGGTGTTCCTGTCAAGTCCTACATGCCGGACAAACATTTTTGCTTCAGAACCAAGCTCTGTAGCTGTTGTTCTAATCGTTGGCGCTGGTTCCACCACCACGGCAGCCTAGATGTCAACCGCTAGTTCGCCTCCCTCCGTCGACCTTGTCTGTGATGTCCACGACCTGAGTGACTTCGTCGCCACCCCTTGAACAAAGAGCCTCCATCCTTTCCTGCTTAAGTATCTCTGGCTTTCAATGCAACAACCAACTTCTCTGTAACGCCCCAATGAAAGGCCCAAACCACATGGCCTATACTCCAAAAGGACTAGTCAATGATACAATTGGAGCCCCATTAGAATCTTATAAAGAGTAAGAACTTCTCCTTCCCAAATAATGTGGGATCCCATACACCACCTACCCTTATCCATATCATATAGGGTATCACAATCTACCCCCCTTAAATTCCCGACGTCCTCGTCGGGCCTGTTCATTATAGGTGGCACAGCTCAAGTCCAACATGTCTGGTTGGGATAGGCTTTAATACCATTTGTAACGCTCCAATGGAAGGCCCAAACCACATGGCCTATACTCCAAAAGGACTAGTCAATGATACAATTGGAGCCCCATTGGAATCTTATAAAAAGTAAGAACTTCTCCTTCCCAAGCAATATGGGATCTCATGCACCACCTACCCTTATCCATATCATATGGGGTATCACATTCTCTCTACTCCTCTTCTTAATGTTACCTTCTATCTCCTTCGAAATACCCATACTGCCCTTCATTCCCTAGTTTGGCAACCCTACACTTCTCATCTCCTCTATTTACCTGGCAACTCCTCTAATGGCTAGTGCGGCACAAGTGACTGCTTCGGCATATGATTTGGGGGCAACTCCTCCACTTGGAGCTTTTGTGCATAGTTGTTGTTCGAGAGTAACAAACCCCCTCTAATCCTTCTCACAATTTTTCCCCACACAACCATACATCGCACGAAGCTCCATTGCCATCTTCCTCCAACCTTTACCATCCCCTTCTTCAAGGATGATGATGAGGCTTCTCCTTCCTCCACCTCTGTACTATACTATGGTCAAAAATCGACCATAGTCGTTAGAGGACCTTTGTGCTATGTAAGCATTGTTGCCTGGGTTGGATGTTCTGATGAATTCCTTATTACCTTCCGAACGAGAGCATTCATCCAAAGTCTGCACAACCCAATTCACAGTTGGAGTATCGATTACTACCTCTTTAGTCACCTTACTTCCTCTCTCTATGATGCGCAATGCTCGACTTCGTGCAAATGAAATCTCAAATGTCTTTGTCTCAATCAGGACTACCTTCGAGCATTCCATCCTTACAATAATACACCTCTCTATTATCGACCAGGAGATGCTAGTGAATCACCAACCATAGAACAATCGATGTAGCTGAATCCTCTGCTTTCGGTTGCAGAGCAAGTTACGCAGGCAAAATAGTGGTTTTTTTCTTTCCAACATTATCAAAGCCCAACGACTCCAAACAGTGTCACTAACTATGCATAGCTCTCGGTTAATTGAATGGAATATAGTTCATTCCTCTTGAAAAATAAAAGATGAAAAAATAATCATATGCTCGACTCGAGCTTTTTATGTTCACAGTACTTAAAAGACTTGCAAGAAACTGGCTTGGAAAGCATCCATGGAGAACAAGAACAAATTATTTCCCATGGTAAAATTTCAACTACTCTTTTTGGCAACTGCTATAGTGATTAAAGCTGCAACACCAACCAAACAACCCATCAACTGGTTATGTCTGTTATTTGACATATTTCCATCTCTAATAAGACAATGGCTTTTATAGAATGATGATAACTTGGACAAGTGAAGCAAACTTAAGTTCTTCTACATTACAATAAAGCATTCTGTTGAATCTGGTCATCACACAACGGCCAAAGCCGACAAGAAGTGGGAAGACAACGTAAAGTTAAGAGCATATTCTAAAAATGCCCAGATCATGGTACACCTAAAGCTATGATTACTACGGGTAAATAAACCGGGAAACGGCTGCAATAACAAACACGACAAACATGCTTCCAACCCCAGACTCATTTAATAGAATACGAGTTAAATGTTAGTGTAATTTGTTGTCCTTGTCTCCACTGCAAATTGCCAAGCCAGTTATGTTAGGAGTTGCTGCTGCTACACACTGTAGATCAGACAGAGAGAATGACCGCCATGGAGAATTTCGTAGTGGAGGTGGGGGTAATGAGCTACTGCAGGGTGGTTTTTTTCCATGTGGATGCAAAGGTGGAAGACAGAAAGATGGTGATGCTGAGACCGAGTTGGAGTCCTCATTTCTACCATTGCTTCCAGAGTCGGTTCCAATAGGAAATGTGCTTCGACTAGAGTTAGTTGATCTCTTTGATGTCCCATCACCATTGTTTTTCAAAGGGCAGCTATGATTCTTGTCCCAGAAACTACTATGAGCTAATAAGTTCTTGCGTTTTCTGGTGTAGGGATTTTCTGCCTTTTCGAGGTCTTTGATAGAGGTTTCGGATGAGACATCTGCTAGGCTTGTGAAGGACTTTGACTTGCCGCTATAAAAGTTGGATATACCTCTCCTGGAATGAGAGCAAACACAACATTGCAAGAAATAAGTCAGATGATGACAGTGAAATCAAAGGACAACGCTACAATCTATTTTGTCCTACTACAGAATTTGTAATAAGACAGTTGATCCCATAATGAAAACTGCTGTAAGTGATGCAGGAAATCGTCTTCACGGGAACAAAAAGAAAGCAAACTTATACAAAATTGCATACAGAAATATAAATGTGAGAAACCTGCTTAAAGAGTCAGGTTCATGAAGCAAGTTGTGCGCTTCAGAGCACTTACAACATATAAACATTCTCCTCCTCTTTTTTAACCTAATTCATGCAACTATCATATTCAGAATTAAAATAAAATGATGTGGAATTTAAGAATGTTGAAAATCTCATTCAATTTATTTTGAATGGAAATTCAGAGACATACAAAGTGCAATTTATCGAAGGCCAAAGTAATTGGCAATTTGATATTTACAGAAGCATAAACCAGGATTTTTTTTTTTTTTTGTAAGTACATAAACCTGAAATATTAGATCACTATTCTCATAGAAGCAATTAATAGGTCATATTACTTTAAAAATGATTTAATATGCTCCCAGGACCCTAGCTCCTAACCATTAACAATTAACGTTTTTCATGTCCTACCTATCATTTTCATAATTCATTTAGCTGCTGCGCCCTTCCCGGGTTTTTGCTCCACTCGATTTTAGGAAAATTCAATCCCCACCTATTTCAAATTACACTTCAATAACAAGGTAAACACATTAAGTACAAGGATGCTTGACAAAGCAACCAACTTGAGCATTATTGCCACACAAGAAACAACTGGAAGTTCAGCAGTGTGATGTTACTTTTTCTGATTGGCACCAGGTGTCCGGGATCAAAGTCCCGACTAATTCCGAGTGTGCATAGGTCCTCAACAAGGAGTTTCCCGCAAGTAGACCTCGGGTAATTTAAGGGAGGATATTCTCAAGTCCGATGGCCCCTAGAAATTATTTGCACCCAAGGGTTCAAACCTTAGACTTGGAGGGAGAATACCACCAAGACCAAGGCTATAACCACTTAAGCCAACACCTAGGAGTTTGCAGGGTGCTGTTACTTATGACAAGTTATGAGATGCAATCATGCAAGACACCAATAACCTGATCAATCATTCCATGGCTTTCGTGTTTGTGAAATTCAAGAATTCCAAAAAGTTGTATGGAAGCTTACAAGACTACAGAAAATGAAAACCCACAAATTTGTGTTGTGATGCCTCCCATTTTATCAACCCCCAAAATCCCAAAACTCAGCTTCCTCCATTTATTTTTACTATATACTCTGACCGATCAAAAAAATTCTAACCCCACTCAAGCTGAGCCAAATACATTAAGGTGGGGTTTGGATAATGAGATGAGATAAGATAAGATAGTTTTAGATAAAAGTTGAAAATTTAATAAAATATTATAAGAATATTATTTTTTAATATTATTATTGATTTGAAATTTGAAAAAGTCGAATTGTTTATTATATTTTGGGTGAGAATTTAATAAAGTTGTAATGATGAGATGAGATGAGATGAGATGGACTGATTCTTGAATCCAAACCTGGCCGTGCAACCTACCTGGCCAACTAGCATTCAGTATCCAACCAAACAAACTTAAATATAAGAACTTCCATTATTTACCAAAATACAGACAGCACATTAAGAACATCAAACAATGCCTGTTATTGTTCCTACTTCCTTCTTCTTATTCTTTACTGTTTCATTTCGTTTCTCGAGGAGAATCGAGATGATAGAAATGAAAATGGTGATACTTAAGAATTCTCAAAAGTAAACCCTAATAGTCAGAATAAGCTAAGTTTTATAAGCTATTAATGCCAAAATAAACAGACAAAATCCATTTCATAGCTTTGGCAGCCATTGGGGAATCAAATAGAGAACAGGAACACCAGTTTAAATTGTAGATAACCCACAACCCACTAAAGTAAAGGTCAAAGGGTACACAAAAAAAAACACATACTTGACCGGCAAGACTTCCTCCAAAGCATCCATGGTATCCAACGGTCCCTTATACGAGCTCTGAACCTCGCTCTCCCCTCCCGACTCATCACCACCGTCCGATAAAGAATCACTGTTCCTCCCGATCGAAGAAGAGCTACACGATTCCAAATCATCCCCTCTTTGCTCCGCCCTGAACCGCGGCGCGCCGTAGATCGGAGCATACGGCCCGCCATCACCGTGGAGGAATTTGGAGCGATCGATTGTGATCGACATCATTACGAATAAAAGGACAGGAAAAATAGTCTCTGTATCTGACTATCTGAGTGAAGAATTGAAGTGAGAGAGCAAGGAGAAAGCAGTGGGTAAGAGTGGGACAGAACTGCATGGGTATTAATAGGGAAAGAGCAGCACATGGGTTGGCGATATTTTCGCCATTGCTGAAAAGAGAGCGAGAGACAGAAGCTTTTGTATTAACCGAAAAGGGATACGGAAAAGAAAAAGAATAATATGAGGAAAGAGGTAAACCTTATCCTGAAGAAAGCAAACAGTATTTTAATTTAAAATATATATGATGTTTTCAGACCGAGGTTGTACGATGGTTAAGACTTGAGATGTTCGGGCCTGTACAGTACGAGGATGGTGGTGACGACCTCTTGGTATTTGATGTAGATGGTTTGATTTCGCTCTTGATAAGGTTTCAGGCAGGCGGTGATGCCCTTTCAACTCATTTTCAATGCTATTGGTTTTCTTCCACAATTTTAGCGTGAGGTTTGTATCATTCTCAATCCTTCATTTTTTAAATTAAAAAATAATTTGTATAATTTTAAAATAAGAATTTTTTTTTTAAAATAAAAAATCTAAAATCCAGGTATCATTTTTAATAATAGACCTCACTTTTTTTGTCATATATATATTTACCTTTATTCTAATCTAAAAGTAGGAGGTTGTAAAATACATCTAAACCTTACATTTGTAAATTTTTGTTTAAAAATCAGATCCAATGGATCATATAAACTTCCTCTATTTAACATTCATGAATAGGAAACCGCTACATGTAGATGGTACTGTTCAACTTATAAATTATATTTTACTATTTGTATTTCATTTTCTTTTACATTGATTTTCACTATTTAAGCAAATTCCTTTTATTGTTCATCATCTAAAACACCTCTATTTCATTATGTTCTACAAAATATCTTGAAAATATTTGTGTTATATGATCCCATTTTTGTCATGTTTTATTTTTTTTTTTGGTTTTTATTTAGCTTATAAATTTTTATTTTGTGTGTATATAATAGAATTATATCACATTTTATATAAAAATATATTGTAAATATCAAAATATACAATGATATTGTAAATTTATTGGTAGTTAGAAGAAATATTTGAAGAGAATAAAAAATTTTTATTTAAATAATATAAAGAAAAAATAGACAAATTGATATATAATATATTGTAAAAATCAGTATGTAAAATATAAAATATAATTTTTTATGATGTATTTTAAATAAAATGATAAAAAAAAACTATTGTGAATTTTGGATACAAATGCTTAGGAATGTTTTGTGTTCCTGACTTTAGTATTAAA